>RPOG01000182.1:0-674923 GCA_008086565.1 Thalassoma bifasciatum
TAACCTTTTCTTAGTAATTCTATATCAGTGTGAATGAGACCTCTCGCCATACTTTCTTGACTTTGTGTGCGCAATAGTTACGACACTTCCAAGCACTGGGTGGAGACTGAAACAAGACAGTCTCACTTTCCTGTCAGTCACTCTTCAAAGACAATAAGGGGGCAGTAAGAGGCTATGAATTAAGCAGTGGGGCAGCAGCCTCAAAAAATAAAAAACTACAATCCTGAAAAAATATCTACAGGGAGTTTTTCCAACACAGAGACATACAAAGAGAGACACACTGTAAGTCGAGCTGCTTTGCAGATTTAAGGAGAGATGAACTAATGGATGTCAGAGAAGAGGAAAAGTTAAAGAGGATTTTAAAGAAAAACAATTCAGGGTTTTCTGAAATGTACACTGCCACTCAAAACATCCAATGATTACATGAGAAATATATTTTACATTAAGTAAAATCTCTAAACTGAAACTGAAAAGTGACTTTTTGGTTGTTTAAAATGGATGGCTGATTAATAAATGTAATTGACTTAAAACTACTTAAAATAGACAGCATACCATATATATCTCAATTTCTTTTTTTCTTGACAGTAGAAGTGTTTACAAACAAAGTCTTAACGTCTGTGTTTGAGTTGAACAAAACGTTTAAGAAACAGGTTTAAGACCAAAATGTGTTACAAAATCTGCAAAAAAACAAATAAGATCCAAGTTTCAGTCAACAATCAAACACTTCTTTTTTCTTAATTTTGAGTTTCTCACACTGAATCTGCAAGACACTGTGTGAAAAAGTATGAGTTAAAAAAAACAAAAACAACAAACCTGACTGGCAGTGTAGGTAAACACAGGCATGAGGTGCATGCACAATGGCTCATTTTGTTAAAATGAAAGCTTTAAAAAGCTCCTCTGAGAAGGAGAGCTTTAGGGGGGAAAAGAAAATAAAACACATAAAAAGGCCCTATTTGGCTTCAAGTCAAGGCGTCCTGGCTTTGGCTTTAATAGGCTCACATCGGCCCGTCTGTCCTTTTCAGATTTTCAGATCTCTGGACTTTTGGTTGCTCTCTGCCTGGACAGAAGTGGAACCTCGAGGTCTGTGCAGCCACAGCTCCCTCTCATTCCACGGGGCTTTTCCTGGGGCCAGAGCGACCCATGTTTCGGCAGGCTAAACTTCCTGAAACAGAGGATGAGGGACTTGTTAACAAAACAACCTTAAAACAATACTGAATGTGATCTCAAAGGGCGTAGACAAAAATGAGATTGAAAGGAAGGACTTTCAACTGAAGCCACATCATAAATGAGATCAAGTGCTCAGAAAAAGAGGGACAAACCTAAACCTGAAGAAAACAAGTTTTAAATCTGAATCTCACTCATCATCAGCACTTAAGCAAATCACTTTACGAAAAAGGGGAGTACACACCTGCTTGTGGACTCAGTATCACATTTTGTTGCTTTCTCTTTTTCTTCTCTTCTTGTAAGGGTGAACCCTAAAGAAAAGGAAGAAAATAGCAGCATTTCAATCAGGAAACTGTATTTTCCATTTTTATTCCTTTAAAATAAAGATATTTGCTGAGTTCATACCTGTCGTTCTTTTTCTCTTAAATTCCTTAAGTGAGCTGATGAAGGGGAGGAATAGTTTTCAGTCCTCATGTTGCCTGTTGCCAAATGACAAAGATTAAGAAAATTAAACAAACAGGCCTCCAACCACGTTTTCAAAATCAAAAGGGAAAAGTAAGTAGTTCTTTGAACCTGCAGGGCTTCTGTACAGCTGACAGTCCTTCTTGATGTGGGCACTTGACCCACACAGGTAGCAGCAGCGCATCTCCAGTGCATCTCTTTTCCTCCAGTGATCACTTTTGTGTCTGGCCTGATCCATGCCGTCCTCTCCATCCACTCTGTCCCGCAGGTGTTCAGGTCTTTTCTCAGAGTCCCTCCTATACTTTGATCTACATCACAAAACAAGCTGCTTTAGATGAGTTTATACCTTCAAGTTAACACTGTGACTCATTCAGAAAGACTTCACCTACTTTTTACGCATGGGGCAGTCCTTCATGAAGTGGCCAATCTTGCCACAGATGCGGCAGCAGCGGTCATTTGGAGCCACTTCTCCCTCAGTTAAGACTTCGGGATCAAAGAAATATTCCTAGACATATCAAGACAAGCCAATGTCAGTGCTTGAAAAATGGCTGCACAACATGCCATCGATAAGGTTAGGAAGCACAGACTGACCATTGCAGTGGGGTACACAGGAGGGAAGGCTCTGATGGGTGTGCCAAATACTGTTCGTCCATTGATGAAAGCCTTCATGATGAAGTTTGTCACTGTTTGGATAAAAAAAAACACATTTAAATAAAAAAGACAGATGATATTGGTAAGTGGAAACAAACAGAAAAAGTCTTACTTTTCCTGGACAGACCAGCACCAAGGTTATGATTCAAGTCAAAGGGATCTGAAATGTGAGCAGAATGTGGTCGCTATATTATACTGCATTTTTAATCTACAAATCTTAACCTTGAAAATTGATTTTACAAGCTGACCCTCAATAACGATATATTTGGACGTCCACTGCTTGTTGAAGGTGGTGAGACGGCTGTGCTGACGGATGCAGATGACATGCTCTCTGAAGTCGAAGTCCTCGGTGTAGAAGCGGAGCAGGCCGAGCCACAGCTCCCCCACGGTCTCTGTGTTTGTCCTGAACTGGGGCCAGCGACTGGGCTGCAAGAGGAAGGAGGAAAGACTGACATTTTAGAAAGATCAGCGAAACTCAAAAAAGGATATGTTTGATCATGAGATGCTCACCAGAGATTTTAAATCATCAAAGAAGTACACGTTCCAGCCGTCAACATGAATCTCTGGCTTCTTTTTGCCATCATAAATCTGTTTCACAAACAAAGAGCTGCTGTTTGAAGCATGAAAATTGCTAAATAGGATCTGCATTTGGTAAGATTTAAAAAAATAAGATATGACAAATGAATGATTAAGCTAAAGTCATGTTCTCCAAATGTGTCATTGGTACCTCTTGCAGCACAGGGATGACTGGAGGATTTCTCTGCTGGAGAAAGAACAGCACCATGAGGGTGTAAGCGTAGGACGAGAGGCTCCCGCGTGAAGCATCTCCAATGTCACACATCTGAAACAGGGTAAAAATAAGTCAGACAATATGGTAAACGTTACTACAATAGACTAATAACTTTCTCAGCTGTTTGTTTGTCAAGCATCCTTACCTTGGCAAAAACCTTCATAACATAACAGAGGATCTTCACTCTCCAGTCGATAGCAGCGTAAGAAGCCAGCAGGTGTGTGTTGTGCAGAGCCTGAAGAGAAGAACTTTCTATTTGTGAATGCAAAACTACAGATACACTTTTGGCAAAAGACAAAAGCAAGAGACAAACTGTACCAGGGTGTTGTAGAGGCTGATGTCTCCTTCCAGACCAGTGCGAACATGGTAAAACTTCACAATGGGGACTTTGGCTGTGGTGATGGGCAGGATGTTTTTCAGACCTGAGGATGGGATGAAGTTTAAGAAACGGGTGATACACAGGCACAAGCATTCTATCATTGTTACCTTTTCCCAATGAAACAATTTTCATAAAGAAATGTTAAAATTCTGCAGGATCCAGTTTTGACAAGTCTCATCCTACGACTGACCTGGGTGTTTCTTTAACAGTCTGGCCAAGCTTTCAATTATGTTGATGCAGTCAACATCCTGGGGAGGAAATACATTTCAAAATGAAAATCTTCAATTCTTTCTTGAGCAAGAGAAACTAAAATATGGACAACAACAGCAAAAAAATGAACAATAAATCTTCCCGCTCCAGTCCAACAGTGATCAAAAATGAGAAGTTTTTGAGTGTCCAAAACGGCATGGTAAAATAATACTCATTCCCAAAACTCTGCGAAATTTGTATTGCTTTTAGAAGTTCATGGAACTGAAGATAAATGACAGAAATACATGATTTTAGCCTATATAAAGAAGGTAACCATAACTAACATCAATTGAGTCCTCTCCCTCCAGCACCATGCAGATGTCCAAGTCACTCTGTCTGAAGCCAAAGCCATTTTTAGATGATCCAAACAGTTGAAGCCGGGCCCCTGTGTGTCAGAAACCATGTCCCATCAGTTAATTACAAACACTGGTCAGTCAACAAAATGGTTAATGAGAAAGTTAAAACATACACTCAAAAATGAAGTTTGATCATCAAAAACTGAGGGTGCTGCAGTAAGAGTGTTGTGCATGTGTGTGTTTTTATAATTTCATTTTACCAGCAAACTGTCTTCTGACGAAAGCTTCCAGGTCTTGAAGAATGTGCTCTCTGACACCCACTTCAAGTTCATCTGGTGCAAAGTCAGCTATAAAGCAAACAGACACCACCCCTTAGTTTGGGTCCAGTCATACATTTCATTTTTTTATTTTATTAATTATTTTTTTAACTGGGATTCTTTTGTTTAAAAAACAAACCAAATAGACAAGACTACCCAGAAAGATGTGAAACATGTACACATGTAAATACCTGGATGTATTCTCTTTACTGACAGAGTCAACACCAGAACTGAGGTCTCCAATTTAAGCTATTTAAATAGAGATGTGGTGTTACTGAACTAAAGCTCCATCCCCTAGACTTCATCTCAACTCAAAATAATGCCAAAGACAAGCAGTTTGGTGTCATAGTAATTCAGAATACAACAATTTCCCATCACACTAGAGAGTATGCACTGATGTACATAAATATGAATTTTGGGGACAGATATTTTGCTGGCTCTAACCTGACATATTAACCTCAAATTGCTGTTTTAATTTATTGGAGATACTAAAACAGTTATTAACCACAAATATCGACATAGTTGGAAATACTTACTGAAGCACTGCTCACAGACTCTGTTGAGGACATTGAGAAACTCTGGGGTGATTGCCGGTAAAGGATCCAGCTCCACTTTCTTGAAGTCTTCCGGACAATCTTTCTTCAGATGTCCATCCCGCTTGCACAAGCTGCACACGACCATGTGGGACTGTGTGAGATCAAACTTCAGTTAAAATTTGCTTGTCACAATATTCAAAGCTAATTTCCTCAAACCCACAAAAGCATCACATCACGTTTCCTTGTGTTTCCTGAGGTTAAACACAAGGCTTTACCCACCTTTCCTTTGGTGAAAGCCTGTCTTGTGAACTCGTATGTTTTTTTCTTCTGTTTTTGGTTCTTGGTTTCTGCACTCTCATCTTTACTCGTGCTCTCTAAGGGAGGAGGCAAAACATTTTCAGGTGCCAATTCCACCTCATCCTCTTCCTCCTCTTCATCATCCACTGAACCAGGAGTGTCCAAATCTGGACCCTCCTCATCAGACAGAAGCTCCTCCCCTGAGATCTCATCCACGGGGAAAATATCCTCATCCTCTGTGGTGAAACTGTCCAGGTGTTGTCTGTTATGTGTGTCCACATCGACATCCTCCTCGTCCTCATCCTCAGAGAGACTGCTTTTGCCCAGGTCCACTTTTTCTTTCTCCCTCTCTTCATCAGAGTCACTATATTCTTCAACCTCCTCCTCTTCCTCTATAATGCAGTCAGAGTCTTCAGGGCCGTTTTCAACAGCTTTAGCTTCGTGTTGGGAATGAATGCTGAGCTGACTGATATCTGAAATGAGTTCCTCACTTAAAGCCTGAGCATTTGCCCCTTTAGCGGCTCCACACTGAGTCTTTTGACCACCAGCTGGCGTGTTGAGCGGCAGTGCAAAGTACTTGTACGTGGTTTTGAGGCAGTGGATGATGTACTCGAACATTTGCTGACTGTTCACTGAGCGGGCCACATTTCTCTTCACAGCAAAGGGGTCTGAAAAAAAAAAAAGAGTGATGTCAGATTTATTTTATTATAGCTTCGTGTTTTTCTTCCATCTGGCATTTCTACCTTTTTTCAGCTTTCCTATTTAATCAAAGAAAACATGAAAAAAATTCCAAATACATTCTGAGCAGGAGGACCACAACTAAATCTCATAAAAGTCAAGTAAAGACTAGTCAAGTGATGACATGATATTATGTCACATGATAACTCTTACACAGAAATAAAATTGCAGTTTATTTATTATCAGTTAAGTTACTAATAAACAATCAATTGAGCATTGTGACCACTTTCACCATGTTGGTGCTATTGATGCATAAAAATATTTCTATGACTCCTTTGGATCAAAAAGTTAAAAGACTTTTGAGTTCACAGAATAGAGAAACTTTCTGACCCTCCACAGCAATGCGTTTCTTTGGCCAATCTTTCAACTCCCTGGAAAGAACAGTACTCGTCCGCACACTGATCACATTGTCAGCAATGTTGAACTCCAGGGAATAAAAGCGAAGCATTTCAACCCAGAGGAGTCCAACTTCTGCAGGAGGGCGGGGATTCAGAAAGGTCAGCGGAACCTGAAAGGGAACACAAAAAAAGCTTGAACTTCCACACAACAGTCAGGATTTATCCAGGACACCACGAATGCCTTCAGCATTTTATTTTATAACAAACCAGGCAGACGGATTTCAAAGTATTTAATTTTTATAGTTTAGTACTTTTAGGTGTCCATTTTACAGCAGGTGCTTTTTGAGTGGAGGAACTTTCCCAAGACACTGTCTGATTACCTTTCCCTTTATAGTAGAGCCCTCTGCTGGCTGTGAGGACTCTTTGGAGGAGGGAGTATACATCCAGTGTAAATATCCATCCTCCACATGCGTGAGATTGAAGTCTAACAGCCTTCCAAGTGAAAACACTTTGATCTGAAAGAAAACAATCAAACTTTTTGGTTGACTCCATTTGATGAAAGCTTCATGGGACATGCACAGATATGATTATAAAACACACCTCTTGAGTCAAATAGGGAGGCAAAAGGGACTCTTTGCGCTGTTGTAAGAAGAAGATCACCATTAGGGCGAGGACGTATGGTGGCAGCCCACCTTCCTCTGCACGGTCAATCTCACATATCTGAGGCATAAAGAAAAGATGAGTGTTAATTAAAAAAAAATATGAAGTTTACAGTTTGTACCACTGAGCTTTTTGTAGTTGCTTTATGGCTTGTGTGTGGATTACCATACCCGGGCCCAGCGTCTGAAAGCCAGAACCAGTGGAAGGAGGAGTTGCTCTTGACTGGATAGAGCAGTGAGATAGGAGGTGGTTTGGAAGGCGTGTTCATTCCCTGCACTGACTTTGCAGATCAGGCCACTGTCCAGAGAAAAAGAGCAGTTTCATTTTCCTGAATTCCAAATATCTTTGTCAATGATCAACAAATGAAGCTCATAGGTCATCACAGAGTATATTTTTCTATTGTATAGTTTTTTTCAGAGTTTTTATCTACAAACACTTTGGGACTTTGGGAGATATCCACCTTTTTTTCTCTTTGCAGATAACCACTGGTACCCTGGCATGAAAATCAGCTTCCAGATCGACAAACAAAGCTGAGGAAACAAGAAAAAGTTTTCAGGCACAATTCAGCACATGTCAAAGTTTCCTTGAGCGGGGCAAGGAAAATTCTTGCAGTTGAGTGAATAAGAGGTGACTCACGGCTCACAGAGAGAGTCTCCTTGACCAACAACAAGACATCTGGCTGATGCATCTGTGGATACAAACCAGCTCAGAAATTCTGAATATAAAACTTTGTTCCGTGACATAAATCTGGAATTCACATTGCAACAGAACAACACTCATAGGCTACTCACATGAGGAGGATACTGAATGTCAATGTTCACATCAGAATCCTTGAATCCAAACTTAGTGCATGATGATCCATAGAGCCTGAGTTTGACCTCTACAAATGACAGAGACAAAGAGGAAATTACTTTGTTAGAATTAAAACATCAGGCTCAGAACAATGATATGATGCGAAAAGAAAAGAGCTACCATTCGGCTGAATTCAGGTTGTGTCTCTATGAGTGAGCAACTTACCTGGCAGGACGGACAGAAGAAGGTCTTGCATGACAGAGACAACACTTTGTCTTTTCTCCACATCCTGATCGTTCATCCCATGTTCTCGGACGACAGCTTCTAGAGCAGCACTAACTGCACTGATCTGCTCTGGACCAGGAGGCATAATTTCTGTCAGCATCACCTGCTCCTGCCTCTCCTGGAAACCAAGACACACACCGAGTTTTAGAGGATAATTATACTTTAAAGGAAATAAAATATTCCTACACTATGACATCCTACGCCTATGGGCATTTCTTGTGGTGGTTTTCATTCTGACTCATAAAATGACCAGCTCTCACCTTGGCCCTCCTCTTGTGCCGCTTGTCTCTGATGTGTCTGTAAGCATCAGACACAGACTCCAGGAGAATGTCGCACAGACTGCAGGTGTACATTGCAGCAGGGTTGCTTTGGGATCTCTGAATTAATTAAAAAAAAGACAGAACAGACGAGATCAAGTTTCTGCTTCAAAAAGGTCATTCAAAGAGACAGCATGAATTTATTACTTAATGACTTTTTTTCAACAATTTCTGGTGAGATTACAGCATCTTAAAGCAAGTCCACATTTGTACCTTCTTCAGGGAGTAGATCTCTTCTTTGTTAAGCCGCCTCTCGGTCTGTTGTAGGCTGCGCAGCTCAGTGGCTGAGAGTGTAGACTCTTCAGGTGCTCTGTTCTCTTCAGCGAAAGGCCTCTTCTTGTTTCTGTTTCTTCGTCTTTTCCCTTTCAAATAAATAAAGGAGAAGTGTCAAGAAGCGATATTTGAAGGTTAAGTTAATCAGCTTTGTGTACTTGTTCTAGATGGATAGTTGAGTACAAAAACATAAAGCATAAAGAAGTAGCTCCAAACCATCACTGCTTTGGACAAATGGTGTTAGGATTTGGTTGTAATGATGATAGTCCTGAAGGGGTTCTAGTTTTTCTTAAGATCCTCATTTGAAGTCCTTACCTGATTTATTAGGACCACCATCACTGTCCTCTCTTCTCCCTTGATCCCTGTCCTCCTTTGGACCTTCTCCCTGGGCGCTCCTCCTCCAGTGCTGCTGCTGCGGCTGCTGCCAGCGCTCTCTCCAGTTATCCTCTCTATTTCCACCACTGTTTCCAGGACCAGGGTACCAGCGCTGTTCATCGTTCAAGGGGCTGTGACCGCCCCTGAATCCACCAGGAGAGAAGCTCATAGGCCCCTGCCCTCCCCTCTTGGGACTGGCCCGGTACGGCCCGCCTGGGTTCCTGCCCTGCTGACCTCCATCTGATCTGTAGTTCTGTCCTCGGCCATGGTCTGGGATCCTCCAGCTTTCTGCTTTGTCCCTGCCACCTTGCCTGGCTCGGTACGGCCTGCCTGAATTTTCCATGACTCTTCTTTGACGCTAAAACTGAGGACAGACATTTCAGTTGGTATTGGGAAAGTATTTATAGTTATGGTATTCAATGAAACTTCATAAGGCAAGAACAATTATCTGCAGAGGATCAGCCTTGTCATTTGTTGGTGTTTTATTTCTTAATAAAAGATTTTCATTTGGTGCCAGTGCAGCTCAGAGCTTCAACTATTTATCATGTAACTAAATGTAAGATGAACTGTTGCAGAACTAAGCCGATGAACAATCATACCATTATAGTTTCTAATTCGTTGCAATGATTCGTTTTGCAGTACATAGCGTTCTTGTTGGCTTTGCAAACTTTGGCTGACCTTAAATTGACTTATTACAGCTGAATGTTGAAGCCTAAGGCTACACATCAACAACTTCTAAAAAGCAGCGTTTACACTGCTCCTCCTCGTGTTACCACGCTTTTCTCTTAATAACACCACAGTCAGGTTAATCACGGTGACTTGTGAGGTTGAAATACATCTACTAATGGTCTCTTTCTGACTGTAACATAAGCAGCAAACTTAAATGACTCCTGGAGCTTGTTGTGGCATGGTGTTAGCATGAGCTAGCAGGCTAGCTTCAGCAGATTGATTTGCCTCCAACGCCTGTGCTTCTTCTTTCCTACGTTAACGGTGAGTAACCCTGCCTCCTACAAAGCTAACATACGGTAATAAATGAGTCTGAGTAAATAAAGTTGCTATTGGCACATTGGGTACAGCCGTTATTGTGAGCCACATTCATTTAGCCTGTTATCTGTGACAGCTAACAGCTACCTAGCTCCACAGCTAACAGTTGCTAGCGTTTGTGTTTATTTGTGCATTTTTCTCGAATTTGCAGTTACGGTTAAGCCACAGACAGACACACATGAATCATTTTTGCACACAGAATTCGAAAATAGTTTGAATACCTTTTGTAAGTGAACGGAGAGCATGGTTGAAGCCTTTTTCAGGTCTGACTTGTCATGATCGCAGGTCTTGTACTGGAGTTTGAAAGATGACGTATGAGCTGCTGTTTTGTAGCCGTCAGCGTTTAAGTTCCGCCCACTGTAAAACCACGGCACCTCCTCTGATTTATAAACCACACAAAATCCGGACTAAAATTGAATAATAGTGGATCGTAACCATGTGTACACTGACGGAAGGTCGGTTTTGAAAATTAGATAACTTGAATAGGTGAAATCCGCAAGGTGAACAATGACATAATAGTCCCCACCCATCAGTTCTTCACTGTTGCTATTTTTAGCTTCGTCATTTTGTATAATTACAACCGAATATTTTCCTTTAAATGATCAAACAGTTAAAAAATAACCCTTGATTAGCCCTAAGCAAATATTTAGATGTGCATGAACGATGCACAATCACCTATTTTTTTACATGCATGGATTTGGCATGTTTATACTATTTAGTTTCACATGGCTTGCATAAGATCTGATTATAAAAACAAGGTGAGGGTGTGTTAAGAGGGCTCGAGGCCAAAAAAACTTATACATAAGGACCTCACCTTGCTTAAGAAACACACCACATGTGATCTTATCAAATACAGTTGTGCCCAAAAGTTTACACCCTCCAGCAGAATTTCTGATTTTTTTGGCCTTTTCTCAGAAAATGTGAATGATAACACAAAAAAAACTTTCTATCACTCATGGTTAGAGGTTGGGTGAAGATATTTATTGAAAAAAAAACCAGTTTACTCTTTTTAAATCATAATGGCAACAGAAACTTCAAAAATGACCCTGTTAAGATGTTTACACAACTCTGGTGGTTTGGGCCTGATAAATGCACAAAAGTTAACACAAATGTGTTTGAATGTCTACTAGAGGTAACCATCCTCACCTGTGATCTATTTGCTCGTAATGAGTCAGTTTTGAAGTTTCAGTTGACATTATGATTTAAAAAGAGTAAACTTTTTTTTTAAATAAATCTCTTCATCCAACCACTAATCAGGAGTGATAGAAAGGATTTTGTGCTATCATTCATATTTTCTGAGAAAAGTCCAAAAAAATCAGAAATTCTGCTGGGGGGTGTAAACGTTTGGGCACATGTATGTATTACTTTCGTTTGTCCAGAAAAGGCAAATCAATGGTGAAAGGTGAGATTGCGTCCGTCTTACATAGCACAATTTGATTTTACTGTTACTTTGAAGCACCATTTCAACAGTGTTTCACTTTTAAACATAATTTCCACACCTTACGACATGTCTGGTTGTTTTTATTATGTCTCCTAAACAGACATGTGCTGGTAACATATGGTTCAAGGTTTGACTTAATTACTTCCAACATGGGACAAATGATGTTTAGCCTCGGTTGCCAGGGCGACAGAAGACCAACGAGCTGCACGAGCGGGGTAGACCCCGGGAAAGTGACGTCAGTGGACGGAGCTCCCCTCCACCAACATCCAGTAAACAGGAGTTCAGTGACACGCAGAGAGGAGAGTGGTGGTGTGGGAGCGGACAGGCTGCAGTGAAAGAGCAGACATGGTGTCATTTGAGGACGGTGAATGCGGCTCAGAGACTGTTTACAAACGGAGGAGGATGACACCAACAGAGGCGGTCACACCGGTCAGACAGAGCCGCACTGTCCGCTACAGAAAGCAGAAACTTACCTCCAAGATGAGTGACTCCGGTTTTGAGGAAGACTTGGGATCCTCGCCGGTTTTATCTCCGGTTCAGATAGATGTGTCCCCTCTCCGATCAGACCACCCACCTGCAGGGGAGCTGTCCACCTGGTACCTGCAGTACGGGGACATTGGTTACAAGATCCAGAGGGAGAGAGAGGAGCTGTTTCATCCATGCAAGAGCCTCGCACGCCAACCACAGGTAAGTTTAAGAGACTGTCTCACTAACACTGACCTGTTCACCAACACAAACCTAAAACTGAAAAAAAAATCCATGTAATTGACAGTGGAGTGCTGTACATATGCAACAGCAAAAAAGAGCAAATTGAAAAATTACAAAACAGTGTTTGATTTGCAGTACAATTGTGTAAAATAATCATATTTCTTTGTAGATTTTACAGCTCACTATAGTTACAACTCACAAAAAGGCTACTACAAATATATAAAAAAACAACAACACACAATCGAACTGTTAAAATGCTTTTTGTCAATGAGGTTTGTTTTTTAATACATAAATCAAACTGTGTTACATTTTACTAATTCATGGTGAACGTAATTTCAGAGCTTTAAATTCTACTCAGTATATTTAAGTGTAAAATGTTTTATTAACAATAATTGAGTTAAGTAAAACATAGGAATACTTCTTGGAGTGTAATAGAAATAAAAAGTAAAAACAGAATTGTGGTCATGCCAATTCAGCAAAAAATAGCCGCTGATTTTACCAATTTAATTTTTTTATTTTTAATAACTGTAAAATTGAGGAGTTTCTCAGGAAAGTTGTTTACAATTTTAATGTGCATTTTATAAAATTTCCCACCCCATGAACATTTCTGTGAACAGAAATGTCAAAACCTTTTTACGGATTAAGAGGACTTTGTGTATTCTGTCAATCAAAATATGTATGCCATATAATTATTTTTTGTCTTGAAACATAATGTTAATACATCTGGCAGTATGAAATAAAAATCCATTTCTTATTTCCTGCTTATCTCTTTGTTCTCACATACTACCAAAATCCCCTTTAATGAAATTTAAACATTAGATAGTATTTACATGGGATAAAAATGGAACATAGCTTCCAGAAATAAAAATTTCAAATCTTTCTGGTGTACTTAGAGAGGCTTTCTTTGAGAGGGTGCCACTCCAGTCTTTGTTGTAACAGTTACAGATTTTTTGTTCATTGTTTCATTTTCAGTTGACTGCAGAGTCTCGTTGCAAGCTGATCAGCTGGTTGATTCCTGTACACAAACATTTCCGTCTCTCCTTTGAATGCTATTGCCTGGCTGTGAACATCATGGACCGGTTCCTATTGTCCACTCCTGTGGCTGCTGACTGCTTCCAGCTCCTGGGGGTCACTGCCCTCCTCATCGCCAGCAAACAGGTGGGTAAATGCCTACAGATGAAACCATTTTTATTTTTTGCCTTCAACAGTCAAACTCACTTTCTTTCAGGTGGAGGTGGGTTCACCCCGGATCAGCCATCTCTTGTCTTTCTGCTGTGATGCTTTCACAAAAGAGCAGCTCTGTAACCTGGAGTGTCTCATCCTCCTGCGTCTCAACTTCCACATCTCAGCACCCACCCTGGCTTTCTTCTTGGACTATTACACCAACTGCATCAGGGCTGCCCAGCTTTCATGTGCAGCTGGTGACAAGTTCCCCAAAATGAGTCCAGACACAAAGAGACCTGGACTGTGCAGAAACCTTGCACAGAAAGTGTGTGAGTTGAGTATGGCTGACTATGCTTTCAATAAATACCCCCCATCTCTGACTGCTGCTTGTGCACTGAAGCTGGCCAGTGAGGTACTAGAAAGAAAACGTGGCCTTTTTGAGCATGCAAATATCCTCTCACAGGAAGATCCGTGGGGAAGTTTGATAGATGAACTATGCATTCAACAAGCTGTATTCAACCACAGCCTGACCCAGGAATGTAAAGACAATCTGAAACTGTTGGTGTCATTAAACCAGGAGGCAATTGATGTGTCATAACTAAAAATGAGCACATGTGCAACAAGATGCCAAATCCTCCTATTAAGGTGTTAAATTCAAGGGTTGATGTTTTAGAGTTGATCCTGGTGTTTATGCATTTAAACCTTCTTTATACCTCAGAAAATCAGTTGATTGCAACCACTGAATGTTTTACAACTTTGCTAGTTTCATGTTTATCACGAGTAGAATGTTGTTTACAATAAAAGTATATTAATATATTTCTCCTAATTTAAAAGAATCAAAGCCATTATTTACTTTTTATGAACTGAAGTGCTGTTGCTTTCTGTTACTGTTGCAACTTATCTTAAATGAAGGACCCTGAAAAATATGCTGTATTGAGTTGAATTTTATCATGGAATCTGTTGTTGAGTTTATGTATGAATGGGCAATAAAGTGTAAAACCGTGATTAAAACTTGTGATGTTTGATTATTTTGGTTGGTTAGTCTTGCTGACATAAAAGTGGGCAGAGATTCAGGCAGGGTGGCATGACTCCCCTTAAAATCTAATTGGACGAGAACTTCATGTGGGCAGGGAGCAGCATAATATAAGTGTAGAACATTTACTTTTGATGGCACATTCATAAGAAAAAAGCTACTTTACTCATCTTTTCATAAGATGAGAGGAATTACCCTGTGATAGTTTTTTGAAGCAAACTCTTGTACACCAAAAATACATACATGTGCAATGTTTGTGCACCTAAACATCAGAAAGTTTAAATACAGAAAATGAATGGAGACAGACGGAGTGAATAGATGCTATCCATTCAATTTGTTAATGCATATTTCATAGCATTTCTGCATGATTCAGTCCCAAAATTGGGCCGTTTCACTCAAAAAGTCTGAATACACCCCAGCATGATAAGAGACTATGCTACACTTTTGAAAGATGTCTCCAGTGCAGTCACTGTGAAATAAAAGAAAAAATGTAAAGCTAAGGCTTTAATTCTAAATTTTTCACTTTGTTTTTCAAAAGTGCTTTGTGCATAAAGTAGAAATAGTTTTCACCCTAGCACACATTTCTTAGTGAAGCCCTCTTAGGTGTTAACAGCATTAATACATTTCACACAGTTGATTTTAATGGCTTACAGCCCATTGTAATTGATTGCATGGAGGTCAGTTTACCCACATCATTACTATCTGTTACATCACTATTTGCCGCTGAACTGTGCCAACACTCCCTCTTCCCTGAGAGCCTCTCTCGGATAATCCATTACGCGTGGCATCTCGACCTGCTGACACGGTGTCGACCACACAGGTGCATTCAGCGTAAAGGACTAACACGGCTTAGGGTTGTTTGTTTACTAATCGAGGCATTTGTCACCAGTGTTTACTGAGCTGTCTGCTTTAATTACCCTTTTCCTTTTCCACATGCTGAATGTAGCAACAGGCCTTGACCCATTTTGGACAAATATTGTACGCACGGGTGGAATGGAATTGCACACTGGATAATACTGTCATATCAAAATATGAACATTTGAATGAGATATTACAGTCCGTATATGACTTTAAAAAAGGTGCTTGATCGCATAAAATATATGGTATAAGCCATCCTGAAGGCTCTTTCAGGACGCAAGGGGCATTTGGCCGCAGGCGGAGGGAGGGCAGCGCTGGCGCAGAAAACACCTGCTGCAATGGCGCCGTTATTGCGCGGTACCACTTTACACTTCAGACCAGAAAAACCGTTAAGTCTGCACCAATTCAGTCTCTGGGGACGCTGGTACTCCCTGGAGACCACTGAAATGCATTTGATTGGGCTAGAACTATGAGTCCGCGGCAAGAGAAGCACATACCGGGAGAATTTTGGCTATATCAGCTCTAAATCAAACCGGACCTCAGTTCTGAAGTCAGCGTTCAGCAAAGGAAGATGCAAAGTGAAAGGAAGGTGATTGGTGCCGTGTGCCTAAACAAAACAAAGCAACATGGTACAAGATCTGCAGGAAACAAACAGGTTTGAGATCTTTTTATTATCAATATTTAGTATTTACAGATCTGTACAGTGGAGTTACATGAGCTCTTGCATGCAGGATAGAGCACTGGTTCCGCGGAGTAGCAGTCCCGTCACCGTGTACGTGGAGCTCCCCTGCATCATTGAGCAAGGTATGCATCTGTCGTTCAGTCATTTGTGCTCTGCCAACATGCGCGTAAAACATAAACAGCCGCGTGAAGAGGTAATGTTGCAATCATAGAGAAACTTTTTCTGTGTTGCAGCTTTTTCAACAATTGCATGGAGTGATTTGGAGGATTGCGCGTCTGTGGCGAGACCAAAGAGTGATTCCTTTGGTTCTCAGGTAAGGACACAAAAATCTCTGATTTCTCTTGTTTTCATGCCATTTGTTTTGACACAGAAATCGAATTATCCTCTTCCTATTATGTAAATCTATCCAAGGAGTAATCAAATGTAAGCAGATCTTCATCACTCCCAGTTTGTTAATGTTTGACTCGATGTGTTGGAATGAGACTTCTGTTTACCCATGACACGGAGGCTGCCGCTAATTGGCTGGACCTCACAAGTTTTTGTCCACAAGCCACCTCTTTGGCACTGCTCACCGTGCGTAATAAACGCATTACGCGACAGCACGCTTACTGAAATGACCACCACGACATGTCCTATTTTAAGTTCACATTACCCTTCGTGGTTATGGTGGGGTCCTCAGGTCTGGGAAAGTTTTGATTTGCCTTTTGTAAATGATATTCAATGCATAAACTATGTCTTTTAACAGTAACTTTTACGCACACAGGTGAACGAATCTGAAGCAGAAGAGCATGATTTGGGGGATTATGCGCTGGATTTTATGGCAGGTGAGTAAAGAAAAACAAAACCTCTTCTACTGTACATCAAAGCAATAATAGTGTCACTGCTTCCATAATAGACTCTTCCACCTGTTTACAGAACTCTTGGGTGTTTGCTTCCTTCTCAGATTCTCCTGCCACACTGGAAAACAGTCTATCTCCAGCTGAACTAGTCCCATTTCAGGGATGTGTCATCCCTCCTCTCACCCCTCAGAGGTTTCTCTCCTCAGAGGACAGTTCGATTCACTCCTCCACAGAAGCAGGAAGCCACTCTGCCCACGATGGGTCTCTGTGGAAAGACATTGCCAGTTGCCAAGAGAAAGCTTGGGGAGAGTCTATGGAAGTCAACCATCAGGTAAATCCTCACTATGAGACTTATGACAGATGCTTAGTGTCGGAGTGTGGTTTCTTTTTTCATCTTGTGCACTCAGTGGGCAGTATTTATGTGATTTGTGTTTTGATGGATGGATCCATGGTGATATTTTTATGAGAGCGTTTTCTCAAATAACCTTTTCATTGAGGCAGTGATTGCAGAATTTGAGAGGAAAAGTTAAGAAATGTGCGATTTTGGGATGTTACAAGCTTGTTTTAAGTTTGATTGAGTTTGCTATCCTAAACTCTGCCTTTGCAGTCTGTGTATAAACTGAGTTCTCTCTGAGTCTACAAACAAAAGATTGACAGAAAAGTAAATCAACTGCTGTCTTAAGGACCTTGCCAGCAAGAAAGTGAGGCAGAGTAGGTTGATGTGGATGCTTTACAAGTTTTTCATACTCTTTTCCAGGTTTCCTGAAAGTTTTAGAATCCACATTAACCATTACCTGTGATCACTTCAAATTTCCTAAATAGTGCAGAAACAAAGACGATACATAGTTTTCTTTTCTTCATCCCACTTTGACTTAAATTGGTGTTTCTTGGAGAATCTGTGTATAAGATTGCATGAGTCAGGTGGACTAATGCATTATTTGAAGTGTGCATATCCATACAGAATCTAAACAGTAAGTAAGTAACAGTAAGTAATGAGCCTTGTCAACAGGAAGGAAAGTGTGACCTGTAATTTCATACTGACTGAACTAATTTCTCCTTGTGTCTCTGCAGCTCAAGGAGACTCTACAGAGAAAACAGGAAGAAATTGACTCACTTCAGGAGAGAAATCTTCATCTCAAACAGCTCGCCAGCCGAGCAAAGCACCTAGCCTCAGTGCTGGAAGTGAGTGAATGACAAACACAATTTAGTCTTTGATACAGCATATAAAGTTAAAACCCTGTATTGTCACAGAGTAAATATTATTCTTAGCCCCTGTTTTATTTTTTTTATTTTTTCCAGAAACTAATGACTTTCAGAGACCCAAATGTAAGTGAGCCAGTGACACCTGAAACTTCTCTGAGTCCCTGCAAACGTCAGCGTCTGGATGAAGGATATGAAACCGAGTCCTCTGACTCAGTGGAGGACATGCTTCGGGACATCAGCACACGCTGCAACGCTGTTCTGCACAGCACTGCCAAAGGGACAAAACCTCATCAGGAGTCAGAGACTGCTAGAATGTTTGGTTCATTCTCAGGCCTACAAACTTGTTTTTCCAAAGACAGCAACGCAACAACAGACACAGCAGAGTCTGAGGAGAGTGTGTCATCTTTCAGGACTTCAGTCAGAGAACACAGCACCATCAGGACTCAGGTGTTTCCCCACGGACGAGCCTTCACGTCCACGACTCAGCAAGGAGGATACCGCTTTCGTTGGGTCCCAAACCACAGTTGAACGCAGAGTCAATGCATGGCGGACTGAATCCATTAGAGCCTCTAATTAGGAGCCTGAGAGGTGCCATAAGTCTGATACAGACGCGAAGGAAGTGTGGGTGGGCCGTGTGACTGTTAATGCTTAACTTATAATCTATAGTGATATCTGTGAATGATTAAATGATGTCTTCCTCAGGTAGCACGTAAGCTAATCAGTCAGGGGTGGTGTCGAACAAAGGAAATAACACTGCCAGAGCTTTTGTTTTCTTTGTGATTCTGTTTACATGCCCCCATCATGATGCTATGTTCATTTTTTACACCTTGATTGAAAAATAAAGTCATTACCATGTGGAAATAAAATTTATGTTGGATAAAGCTTGTGTGGATGAGTTTCTTTGAGTTAAAAAAAAGACTGGGGTCAAAGTTAAATAGAAAGAAACAGTTTTCATGGTGAACTTTCCTTGTTTGAGCTGTGACACAAACATGACCTTGTGGCCTCTTGAAGAGGCCAGGACTTCCTTTCCCTTTGTCCCCAGTCTGAGTGACCATGTGGTCTGAAAGACAGTGATTGGTCAGGAGGCTTTACAGCAAACATCCTTTGTATCTTTGTTTTTGACATTGAAATAGTTTCTTTTTCCTTATGACCTCACGTTAGTCTTATAAATCAAGCTGCTGTTCCAAGATCAGTAGAATCAATGTGCTAGTGTCATAACAAAACTTTTTCACTTGCTTTTAAATTCACCTTTGCATGCAAATCACTTACCAATTATGTCATTAAATAATACAAGATGTAAGTAGATCTATCATTCTTAATTTATCAGGAAGCTTATATGTATCTACAGTCTCTTCATACACATGAGTGGAAAGAATCCATGATTAAAAAATCTTGATTTTTCTCCTTTTTGCCTCTTTTGCTGAACACCAGGAAGCCATTATGTGACCGAACATATCATTACCCTTGTCTTCAGCTCTCCTGCATTTCAGTCAGGTGAGAAAAAGTTATTGAACCAAATATGTTATTTTACTCTGACTGTGCATATTGAATTTTGTGTCTTATTCTCAGGTAGATAAACTAGGACGTCAACCCTTGCAAAAATCCATCCCCTGGGAGTTCAGACACTCGCAGCAGAGGTTTTGGCCGATGATGATTAAGTCATTAGATTGTTATACTCTCAAAAATTAGAAAAGGAATGAAGTAAGAAACTGTGACCAAACTCACAGATTTTCTTATCTGATGAGGATGTGACCTCTGACCTTTGTGTACCTGTGATGTAATCTCCCTCCCTGTTGAGTCTCTAGCTGTAAAAAGTGAGTTTACGTGAGGCAGACTGATGCAGACAAAGTCAGATCTCAGGTCAGACACCTGTTTAAACTTCCCAAACCTGGGCCTGTTTACTTTAGAGCAGTGAAGGTGTCACTGCAGCCTGCTGAGGACAGTTTACAGGACTGCTGCTACACTGACCAAGATAAGGACACTCATCCAGAGATCTGATTAACACAGCAAATATCTCTGTCAGGAAAACACATCAGCATCTAAACTACCATTGAAGTGTAATAATTTCTTATTTGACCTGCGTCTTATTATCACACATCACACTTCCAGGAGATTTTAGCATCTAAGCATAAATTTTTGGAGAAAATTCACTTAAAGTTTGTCAAAAACTGTACTTGAGTAGAAATTCTAAGTTAAGTTTTGTCTCATGCTACATCCAAAAAACGTTCACAGTCAAATACAGCCATTAAAAACTGGTCAGTTAACCTTCATTTTGGCTTTTTAATTCTGAATTTGTATCATAGAGAGTGGTGCTGAATGTGAACCCTAATTTTCTGTGCTCTTTGGGAAGAATATGGGATGGGTCTATTTTTAGCGATATTTTTGCTTTATTTATTTGGAAGGAGGTTCAACGAAACAAACAGGATTATAGAGACTAAAAACAAGTTGAAAAAATGAGAAAAATTTAAGACATCAAATAAACTTCATGAATTAAATGTAAAAACAGTTTCTTTTTTAAAGTTTGAAATGATGGTGGACACTCAATTATATGTCTTTAACTATTCCATATTTGAACACCACAATATGTGATGGCTAACTGACCGTGTTTAGCTTTATATGGTGAAGATGACCAACCTGTCTGGTTTTATGTGAATGAACCTGTGAATTTATTCGAAAAAAAATTCTTGATGATTGCAGTAAAGATAAAGGTGAGAAAATGAAAATAAATACACTATATCTTATAAATGTTTATATCATAACCTGAGGGAATGTTCATTTTCTTTCCAACAGTTATTAATTTTATGATTTAGAAGCTCGTCGTACGAAAAACACACATTTTTAATGATTTAGGAAAACACTGTAAAGTATTTGAGACACTTTATTTTATATGGAGACCCTGGCCCTGACCCCTCTGTGAGCCACATACCTGATCCCCGTTAACCCTTCAAATTCCTGCTGACAACGTAAATCAAACAGGATGCTTGTTATCATTCTTTACACAACTGTTCACGTCAGCTCCATCCACTTTTACTGCAAACAGTAGGGTAGTGGGGGGGGAGCACAGGGGACCTGAGCTTTTTGTTCAAGCTGCTTGAGACACATTTGACCGGTTAAGCTACCGCCAAACTGCGGGGGACGACGCAGGAGAGGAAGGAGAAACACACCCACAATGAGTTTCCAAGGTGACTGAAGCCAAACCTGCAGGGAGGCTGCAAACCAGACACGATCCCGCGGGAAAGAGGTGATAAACGGAAAACAAAATTAATTTAAGTCGATTTCAGACAGATGCTCCAAGAATGGCTGACAAAAAAAAAGAAAAAAAAGATAAAATTAAATTAATAATAATAATCCCAGCAATTACAAGAAAACATTTGAGGATCTTCTCCCCCTGATATATTACCTTCGAAATGTAAGAGCACAATTTATTCGGTTTTGGTCGACTCGTGAACGCGCATGTCTGCCGCACTGTTTCCAGGCTCGCGCTCGCGGTGAGAACCTGAGCGCAGATGGAGATGGCAGGTGGCGAGAACGTGCGCTGCTCTCGCGCCGTTCAGCCCACTTAGCGCCACAGCAGTTTGTCATGAGATGAGACGGTGAGACCCGCGGAGAAAGGGCCATTTCCCGCAAAACAGTCAGCAGTGTGGGCTTGTGTTTTAATGTGAACAGCTCATCCTAAACAGCCATTTAAAACAATTAAATCCTGCACGGAGGCGTCAGCATGTTATTTTCTTTTTTTTTTTAAGTATTGGCTTAGTATTCGGAGTGTTTATTTTATTTTGGTTATCTTAAACAGGCCAACCTTACAAAATACACAGTATTTAACTTATTAACTAGATGTACCAATTAATTTGACCATTGTTATGATTGATAGGTGTTAGTTCATAAGTTTATTTGACAGGGGCCCTGCAAGACAAAAACTGTCAAGCCAGTGATCACATAATTGTTTTTGTTTTACTTTTAAAAACATTGAGGCTTGTACTCTCTAATGCAAGCAGGAATTGGGTTCTATTTTTCAGCTACTCTTACTGAAATAGACTGTCCAAACGCAATTTCCCAGAATTTAGCTAAACAGTAATGTCCAGACATGTAGACGCTGGCTCTAATGAGGATAATAAAATTTATTGTCAACTAGGTTCCGTCTAAATTCATTAGACTGGTTGAAAGCAATAATTTTAGGATCAATTGAGATAAACTTAAAAGTATTTCCTTCAACTAACACAATGCATTAAGACAAGGCTAGTTGACAAGGTAAATTTAATTACAGCTGATGTTTCATTTTTTTTGAGTGTAAAGTAAATTTGCCCGCCTACCAATTAGCCGATAGGAATAGCTATACAATTTTTAATGAGATATGAATTAGTTTTCCCAACTAAATTATGCAACAAGTTATTAGTATTTTTTATCCACCTCCTCTAAAAAGTGATTACGAAATGTTATTAGAAGCCAAGTAGGCTGAATGATAGGCTGGTAAACAGAAGATAAACTGTGTAAATTGACACTTCTTGGAGAAATAAAAGCCTGTCCTTGTGTGTTGTTATTAACTGATAACGCCAACGTTGTTCTTTTAGTTGTTTCCATTTGTCTCCAGTAGAAACCAGGACGCGGAGGGAAATCCTGACCATGAGTGTTCATCTAAAAAAAAAAAAAAGAAAAAAAAAAGAGGAGGTTGACACACTGAAACTCTTCACCGCCAATAGCAGACCGGAGGACGTTGCTTCCCGCTCCACCATCCGCTCGTGGGGACTATTTAGGAGAGGAGCTCGTGCAGGCTGGCAGACGACAGGTGCACGAGGCATGACCTGCTCCTGAAAGCAGCTGAGAGGAAAGAGAGAGGTGTTTCACAAAAGTCATGGAAAGTGAGGATGCTTCTGAAAAGTGGATATTCTTATAACTGGGTGAGTTGTTTATAAATATTGTTTAAAAAAAAAGAGTAGATGTTGATGTCTATAAGTTTACTTGAATACCACATATGGCTTGTTGCTGGTGTTGCTGCTACCAGGCAACAGCTTCAAACTCCAAACACACCTGAACTATTACACTTACTTAATTTCCACATGGCAAACAAGGGAAATGAAGTCCTGCTACCCAACTTTTAATACAGTAACCCACAGCTTTAAAGGTTGTTAAACTGTAATACAAATCCAGAGAAATTTTGTTGAACAGACAGTAAAATTTTAAACAACTGTACTTAACAACCCCGTAATTTTTACAGTTTTAAACCGTTATTATTAAGAAAATAAATTATACTTTAGGCAGGCAAAATCAACAGCTACTTTTTGCTGAATTAGCATGACCACAATGCCATTTGTACAATTTGTTTCAGTTATACTCTAAAAAGTATTACTGCCTTAGACTTAATTTAATTAGTGAAACATTTTTTACATTTAAAATATTGAGCTACCACCACCACCAGTTTTTTCGTTCAAACAACACTTTCTTTTATTCAGTGGACCATATTCTTTTAAATCCTGCGCCTGTAAAAATTAAGATTTGTGTTGCATAACAATCTACAGATTTTTACTGTTAATTTCAGTGTGCACATCCTCAATCACTGCAGTTTTGCCAAGATAATTCCTACAAACTTAAGGTTTTTTGGACATTTAAATATTACAGTATGTCCTTTTAACATGTTCACCCATGTATTTGTTTTCAAAGTAGATCTTTATCAACATCAACATATTTTTACTGTAAAAGTCAGTTTTATCCACTCTCACAGTTAACTATTTTTGATATGGTAAAATAAATGTTTGGTTTTACAGTTGCTTTTTGATGGTGTGTCAACAGATTTTTATCCTGACTTTTTTAAACAGTGTAACTGAGAAGGACATTTTCAGACCTTTTTGGGACAGTCTATGCATGTCATGCCATGCCTTTTGTTTCAGGTAATAATCAGGAAAGTATGAGGAGAATGCAGAAAGACCTCACAGGAAAAAGAAGGCACTGTCCCTTCAAGGTAAGAGGACAAATAAAATGTTTTAAATGTGGATTTGTGCTGACAGCATCTTCTGCTGCAGCTCCAGGCTCCAGGCTGTGGCGGTGTGGCAGTGAACTGCTGCTGGCTGTTCTCTCTGATCGACAGCTGTCAGCTGCACTCCTCACTGACACTGACCTCAGACATCCTGAAACACTTACTCAAGGCTGAAATTGAAAAAAGCAGGGTCAAGTCAGGAGAGAGAGTCTGAACAATATCAAACTTAACACCTGGAAGATTAAGAGTCTAGTCAAATCAGAGTATTTGCATACACAAAGCTGAGGAGCTGTGTCTGTTTGGGAGGCAGTGTAATGTTAGCTGTCGCTTTTCAAACCAGCTCACACTGCTCTGCTACCTAAACAGTCACATTTACAAAACTTACTACAGAAGCTGGACAACACATTTGCTTAAGGTTACTCAGGTGAAGTTTCCCGAAGTTACTTGTGGCTGGCTGGGAGGCAGTGTCTTGTTAGCTGGTTGTTTCTGTGTGGACCAGCTTACCTGCTGCTGCCCTCTGACTGTCCATTATAATCATCACCGGAGACTTTTCACTTCTCTGTGTTTTCATGTTCAGACTCAGGGATAGAAGGTTTGAGCATTAAGCTATAAACAAACATCAATTTAAACCAATGTTATTCCACAATCAGTCAGTTTGAGCAGTCCTTTAAAAGAAGTCACATTCTGTCATCCTTCTTTTTCAGTGTGATTCCCAGAAAAACATTTTAGGATAACATCTTTGGCTCTGAGAAAAAGTGATTAAACCTGTTCAACATTATCAGACTATTTAAGCTACCTAGAGGTAAAAAAGACTGCTTAATGACACCTTAATGAGACAACAGGTTGATACACACAAAGGACGCAGCACTTGATGCAACAAAACACTGTCATAATCAAATCAGCTACAGAACCAATAAGCCATTTTATGTTGTGTTGCATACACTCTCACACTGCAAAAACTGTTCATATCTTAGTTTTAGTCAGAATTGTCTTTTTAGTCTTGATATGAGCCATATTCAACTGACAAGTCCAGTAACATGTTGTATTGCAAGGTATTTGAAGACAAAAATGATGTCTGAATTGCTTGCAGTAAATAGAAAAATATCTACCAATGGGTTAAAAAAATGCTTGTCAGGTCTCTTGAAACTAGAATAATGTCTTGATATGAGAAGCTTTCTTCTGACTGCATTAGCAGATTTTTTTCTCGTTACAAGAAATTCAGACCATTTCTGTCCAACAGGACATTTTTCTGGACTGGTCAGGTAAATATGGCTCATATGAAGACTAAAAAATCCATAAACACTTGCCTAGATTTTAGTTTTCTGCAGTACCAAATGTTGACTTACTCATCAGTTAACTAAGTAAACCATAACAAGTTGATCTTTAAAAATAAAACACCTTCATAAACCATGTTTATCGAAGGACTCATTTTATTTTAAGATAGAGAATTTGTATTGGTTGGTAAACATTAGAGAGAGATGTTGAGTCTAAGTGAACATTTGTAAAAAATCCAACTCTTCAATGCCAAAACAATCTTTCAGCTGCAGCAGTGGTCTCTATCAGGAATGTTTATCATGATTGTCTCATCAAACACAAACAGACTCACACATGATGACAAGCCAAGAAGGACTTTTCTTTGACTTTGGGGCTAAAACTAGTGATTTTCTCCTGTATGTACGTACTTGGAGTGAGAATATCACCTGACCACACTCACAGTCACACTTTAGAGTTCAGTCAGTCCTCTGCTGGAAACATGAAGACAACAGTCGTTTCAGGAGTCAGAGAGTCGCTCTCTGTTGATGAAAGTTTCCATCATAACTCCTGACGCTTCTTCAAGATGATTTCTCGCACCATTGTGGCCACTTCCTGTCTAACACTTTCCATGGATTCATCTGTTCGCCAGAAACGAACCACTTTCCCCTCGGGATTCACCAGGAACTTCCAGAAGTTCCACTTGGGAAGTTTCTGAACGGAGTCTGAAACATCACATTAGCAAACGTACATCAGCTGTTTTGTCTTCTTGAATGTATTATTTTTGAATGACTATATGATGGTAAACTGAGACTTTATGCCATTTTAAATGAATCTAGTCGAAAAAAATCTACCTCATGCATTTACCTACCAATATCATTTATACCAATATCAATCAACCACTCAATCTTTATGTTATATAGCACTAAATCATGAAAAATGTATCTCAAGACACTTTCCAAAAACATGAAGAGGTCCAACCGGTAATTAATAAGTAAAATGTAATAGAAATTATGCGTCTTAACCCACCATGAGAACAGCACTTTGCAGCATAAAGTAAGTTGCAAAATTCAAATTTCGACTTCTGTCTCGTTATTTTGACTTTTTAATCTTTAAATCCAGACTTAATATTGGCCAAAAGAAATTCTCCACAAAGCCAAGTTTTTTTTATGTTTTCCTTTAGTGGAAATGAGCTTCCATAATAATGCTACACTGCATGCACCAATAAAAAGAAATATCTCTTTCTTCTGTGCAGAAGTATAAATTATACCTTAAAATTTTAAATGCCAGTAGTCCAGTGTTGCACTTAATTATAAATATCAATGGTCTGTGGAACAAGCTGAGCAAAACCCAGACACTTATGGGAATTTTATAAAGTCAATCCTGACATAATTTTACCACCAAAAAAGAGGACATGTCCGGGGAAAAAAAGGGGAGGTTTGGTCATCTTAAAAAGTCTTAACATGTCATCATTTAGTCCCTGCCCTAAAGGAAAGTCCAGGCTTCTTATAGGCAACTCTGCATCAGTGTAAACAAAGTAGTCATCATATGAACTGAACTACAATAATGGGTCATATTCACAGCGATTTGTATAATCCAACAAATCTTTGAAAGATTAAAAAAGTATCAGGGTCAGATTTAACAAACAGATGTGGTTGCAGATGTGGTTGCGAGGTGTTGAACTGCTCACCTGTGATGAACTTAAAAGCAGGGTCTGCCTCTGAGCCCATTATTTTGATCTTGCTGAAGAAGGGGAAGGTGACCCCGTAGGTGGCCTTGCTGAAAGCCTCGATGTCTCGGCTGGTGCCCATCTCTGTTTCCCCGAACTGACCACAGGGAAAGGCCAGGACGTTGAAGTGAGAGGTGCCCAGCTCCCTGTGCAGCTCCTGCAGAGACCTGTAGTTCGCCTCCGTGTGCTCGCACTGACTCGCCACGTTTACAACCAAAGACGCCTGGAAAAGTTGGAGAAACAGAGTTGATTACCCTGGAAGAAAAGCTGGAAGAGTTAAGTTTGTTGCTCAGACACCTGGCCTCAGGTAACACTGGATAACTTGTACAAAGTTTGCACAGATTTCCTCTTAAACTTATCTGACGGGTGATGATGTGGACCTACTTTTCCTCGGTACTTCTCCAGAGAAACAGTTCTTCCTTTTGCGTCTTTGACCTGAAAAGAATAAAAATCCTCAGGTTTTCTGGGCTTGATCAGCTGTGTCTGCAGGAGGAACAAACAGCCCACACCGACTGTCATGCTCAGCAGGACGGTCAACTTTTTCGCTTTAGGATTAGAGGACTTGGCAGGGTAGCCCCCTAAAGCCTCCATCTTGGAGGGGGAAGAACGAAGCGGAGCGGAGGGGGCCCCGGAGGAAAACTTTCTGGGCGGATTAGTGAAAAAGTGTAGTCAAAAGGAGAACATTCACTACGATGGAACCGGAAATGGGTGTTAGTTTTTACAAAATAAGAGCACGTCAAGAAATGCCAGCGCATAACATGCACAATACAGAGCAAAAGACCTTGAATGGTGACCTTGAAGTGCAAAAAACAAATTGAAAAAATCGAGAACAAAAGACAAAACCCTACGAAAAAAAGGGGAAAATGCAAAAATAGAGGTGAACAGAAAGGGTGGTACTTGCTCCGACAGGGTTTGTTGTTGATTTGACGATAGGGAGATTGTTTTTTTGGTTTTGTTTTTTTTCCCAACACACATTCAAGTTACCTGTTGAAGCTAATTTCCCCAGTTAAAAAAACAAGTATGGCTTTGTTGAAAATTGTTTGAGCCCAAAATCAAAATTTTGAGATAAAAATTTGAAATTCCAAGATAAAAATCATAACTTTGAGTCTACACTCCGTCATAAGAAGTCAAAATGAATAAGAAATCAACAAAATATTCTGAGATGAAAATTAAAATTCTTAGATAAACAGTTGATGTTATGGCATATAATAAGTTGAAATTTTGAGATTAAAAAAAACAAGACTGTGAGATAAAAAAAACAAAAATCAGAGTTGTGGGATAAAAAAAAAACTTTGAGATTATAAAGTAGAAACTGTGAGATAAGTCAAAATAATGCGGAAAAATGTCAAAATTTTGATTATTTTTCTCTCATTATATTGTATTTTTATGTTACAGTTTTGCTTTATGATGGGCAAATGCCATGCTTTTTATTTGGCCTCCGTAGCAGTCTGCCATAGCATTTTGTTTCCAGCACATATAGAATAACCAACTCTGTTTTCACCATTGTATCAGCATAGTAGCGACGGTTTTGCTATGTAACACCAAGCAACAACCTCAAGTTACTCAGCAACCATTAGCAAACACAAATGGTTGAATGACCTGTACTAAACACTTCCAACACTTGTCATTTACTCATGCTGTGTAAAATTGCTCCATTATAATAAGTGCCTTTCCTTTAGTATCCTGCTTTTAAAATACCAGATAGCTGAAGTGCAAGTTAGTTTACCAAAAATGGATCAGGCCATTGTTGGTGCAAAACTGCTTTGTGAGAACAACATAATAGGGCCTATTGGATTACCTGATTGAGTCAAGATGTCTAGATTGCTTTTACAGTCAACTTTATCCCAAAAAGTGTAGATAGTTATAATTACTTTACTTTTGTGTAAGTTTTTACAGAGTGCATTTCTAAGCCTTTATATAGAATTGTAGGCTTGCAGAGATACCAAAAAACAATATTAAGTATGTTATTGTGACAATAAAATGGATAAAACATAGTTATTCTTTTCCTTAGAGCAGATTTATGTTGTCTGTTTTAATATTAGATTTTGTGAGCTTTGTTTTGAAATTCTAACCGGAAATTCACCTCTGTTTTTCGCTTTCCTGACAACATAAAGTTTCCTTGTGAAGTTTGTCTGCATTATTATGAAAGTTTGAAGGTTGAATAGTTCAAGTCATTTCAACAGAACAGTTTTCTTGTTTGTCATTATGTTCTCAGGGCCAAAACGACTTTCAACACGTTTCATATAAGCGTTTCAGGAGGAGGATAATCCAGAGGAGCTGCAGTGAAAATCCCGCTGCAAGTACACCACTGACCACAGGGGGGAGGTGTGAGGTCAGCTTTGAGTTTGATACCATCTGTCAGAGGCTGGAGCTGGACTCTCCTCAGAGACACCATGAACCAGAACACAGAGTCCTGCAGGGAGACCTCAAAGGTAATTTAAAACAACAGATCTCTCTAAAGTAAAAAATTGATTTCCAGATTTCTCTTCAAGTTCTTCAACTTCACCTTATACTGTTTTACGGCATCAGCATTTTCCTGAACATTCAACACAATTCAAGCTAAAAAAAATGTTTTTATTTTACATACTAAGTTCACAGAATTTTTTTTTTAAACTTCCTCTATCCTTGTGCTTCCATGGCTCACTTCATAATAGTTTTCCAGTGCGATAATGCTGAGTTATTATCTTGTACTTGCAGAGATGGTGATAACAGGAGACAGGACCAACCATGCAGTGATTCCATCCTTAATCACAGCACACAATCTTACTGCATGCAAAGGATCTGCTGCAGAAAATGCCCCAGAACAGGTTTGTTTCAGAAAATCCAAACCTTATCACAGTGCAGAGATTCCCACGTGTGTATAATCCACCCACAAGATGACAAAATAGATTTACAAAGAAATTGAATGAATTGTGGCTGCTTCTTGTAAGGACAAATAAATCTGTTTATCAGTGATGGATGGGAACTTAACAGGATACTGTATAAAAGATATAAAAGAATCAATCTTTTTTTTAACAGGGATGGAAGTGGAGAGCTGCTCTTCATGGACATGGCAACTCCCAGCTGGCGGGTAAAGCATGAGAGTATTTCTTCTTTTCCCCAACTACTCACATCACTTGTCAACAGAAATGCAAATACTCACGAGTGAGGAATGTCTGACTGTGTGAATGAATTGTAGAGTAGTGATTCATGATATTGTTACAGGAAATAAGAACAAATGTCACATACTTTCTGCAGGGACATAATTCAGAAACTTAATGCAAATCATTTTAAAAGTCACATACACACACACACACCTTTTTGACACTTTAATGTGTATGTGTCCCTAAAAATTTAAGATCAACAATATAGATGTGTTCCTTTTTAGTTCTTGAGGTTCATTTTTTTGTATGATATGCCCTTTCCCTGCAGACTTTGATGGGAGTCGTGACAGCATGCAGCCGTTTGCTGTTTTGGAAAAATCTTCTGTGCGCCTGCATGGAAAGCCAGTGTTGAGGATGGCAACACCATCTATGCTGAACGACTACTGTAAGATGAGATTCAAACGTGCATTGTTCTCACAAGACACATTTTTTTCCTGTCAGTGATTCAAGGCCGGGGCCAAGTTCAATACAAAGCTGAATAGAACAGAAAGCCTGACAGCATTGTCATATCTTTTAGGGGTTTAATGTTGCACAAGAATCCCAGTTTAGAAGCAGTGTAATGATACCCTGGGCACACCAAACTATATGATACATGATTCAAGGTCTTTCTTTTCCTTTTCTTTTCCTTCTTTTATTTACCCAGTCCATGTGAAGTACATCATTAAGCAATCAGTTACAACAAAAATAGTAATTGCGTAATTGTAGTACAATAAGACCCTTTTCAAGTACAAGATGAGACGATATTTTAACACCACTTTTTGGAAAACTTCAATGATCAAAGGTACAAAATGTAGAACAAATCAGGTTTATTTCAAAATGTTTTAGCCCTAATTAACAAAGTCTCTGTGATGTCTCTCATTGGTTTTTAAAACACTGCTTTGAAACCCAATTGTCAATGGTTGTTATATATAACACCCCTATTTTCTTTGAAGTTGACTAAAGGATATAATTTTTTGAGGGACTATTCAACACTGATCAATGCATGTTTTCTCATGTCCTAAAAGCCACACAACATGCGCTGAACTATAAGCTGATAAAAAAAGTATCAACACCAGAGCAAATTTTCAGTCACCTTCTCCTGCTAGACTGAAATGAAGCCTCAACAAGCACGAGTTGAGAATTTAAATATTTTTCTGACTTTAGTGGGACCCAAATTATCTGCTGAAAGGAAGCATTTCTCATCTGTCACAGTGAAGCCTCTGTAGTCCTCTCTTTTCCTCCTCTTCTCTTCAGACTCTAACCTGCTCGACTGCAGTTCTTGTGGTATGATTGCATTAGCACTGGGCTCTTCTGTTTACCTTTGGGATTCAGAAACTCAGACTCTGCTGGGATGCCTGGAACCAAGCCCAAAACATCACCCTCCATCCCATCAGACCAAATCTATCTCCAGTGTTTGCTGGAGCAGAGACGGCAGAGCTCTCTGCGTCGGGACCAGACAAGGAGAAATGCAGGTAAAAACAGATGACTGTAAAGTAGAGAAAGAACAAAAAGGGATGGGAGCAGCTTTTGTTCAGTTGTGGTTTTGTGGGGGCATTGTTTCAGGGGAAGTGCAACCCCTCTCTAGTAGGCTAGTAAACTGACAGTTTGCCCTCTTTCGCTTTGACTCTTCAGTTGTGGGACGTTGAACAGAATCAGAGGCTGAGGTGTTTGCCGTCACACCTCTCTGTGGTCAGAGCTCTTTCCTGGAAGCAGCAGTTACTCAGCAGGTTAATACGTAATCCCACTGTGCTACACAAAGAATAAAACCAGTTCAAATTTCAAGTATCATTTTATGTAACCTCAGAAACAGATTCTTACATTTTTGACTTGATAGCTGGTGACTTTTAAAGCCCTGTATGAGCAAGATCTTCAGACAGCGAATATCTCTAAAGTTCAGCTATATGACCCACTTTTGTCTGGTCTCATTCTTATTTCTAATTTTTATTTATTCTAACTTAAATTTCTTTTTGTTTACATGGATGAATTCACTACTGAGTACTTAATAGCTGCTACATACCCTTTAGCTAAAGAATTAAATAAGCATACACTTGTTAATTGCTTCTGCATCATACAGTAGATACCAAAAATAAAACATATTACAAGAAGACTGAAACAGCATCATAATGATCGGTGACAGTTTTCACAATCTCCCAGTGGCTCTGCTCTCGGGTGCATCCATCACTTTGACCCTCGGGCATCTGCACCTCTGGTGGGCAGAGCGGATCAAAAAGAGGGGATCTGCAGCCTGCAGTGGTCACCAGGAGACGACATGCTGGCCAGCGGCTCAACAGAAGGTCACCTGTGTGTGTGGGATAGAGACATTGCAGGGTTCACAAGATCACGTCAACCAATCACTGCGATGAAACAGCCCACTGCTGTGAAGGTGAGTGAAAGAGTAATGTGCCCTGAATTTGATGCTTAAGGTTCCTCTTTGCTGGACAATGGGTGTTAAGGTAGTTCTTCAGCTGTTCATTGGCAGTCTGCTCAAGATTGAATTTGTGTGACCAGGCGATGGGCTGGTGTCCATGGCAGAGAAAGACAATCGCTACTGGAGGGGGCTGGAAAGATGGAAAGCTGAGGATCTGGGACACAGATTCAGCAACTTGTTTGACTTCTGTGAACACAAACTCCCAGGTAATTGAAACTAACAGAGGTTTTATTATTATTCTTTTTTGTTATTCCTGCTTTAGTTAAAAGTCAAGAGAATAACTTTTCTATCACACAAACTTCAGATCTGTTCTCTACGTTGGGCTGAGAGGAGGAGATATGTGGTTACAGGTCACGGCCTTCCTCATCACCAAATCATCTGCTGGAGTTGGGACTCTCCTCACCTCAGCTCCTCTGTGCAGCTCACAGGTAAGTGATCCAGAAACACTGTCAAAGAGTGGATACAGGCCTCACAGAAGGGGTGTGACAGCTGGACCAGTCACAACATCGTCATGTAGTTTCCATTGTGTGGTGACTCGTTTGTGTCCTTCTCTTCAAAACTCCGTCATCATAACTATCAAATGAGAGGTCAGTTTCCTAATGTAGATGGAAATACTGATATTATGGTCAAAAATATTTCCAATTGTATTTTAGTGTATTTGGAAGTATTTTAGTTTTGATTAGCATTGAGTCGTCTGACGTGTGAATCCAGTTTCTGGAGAAAACAGAATATTTTGTACGTCAAACAAACTCATTGTTCATGTTATGAAGCACGCTTTACACCCTTACTGTCACAAGAAACCTACTGAGTCCATGTCTCCTCTCATCAGGACTGTTTTCAGTCATGGCCTGATGAGAAGTACTCTCTCACAGCACTGGTAAAGGGTGCTATGGTTGACAGATGATTTCTCAACAGTTGCGAGATTGCGCTTACTTTAGTTTAGAATTTTAAATGTTGTTGTAAAATCTGAGTTTGCTGTAAAAAAAATTAACATATTTGTGAACAGGTAAAAATTACAGACCCTAATTTTAGTGTTAAACAGGTTGTATGTAATTGCTATTGTTGAAACTTCTTCTGTCATTTGCCATTTTTTTCAGGTCATTCTCAGAGAGTCCTGCATGTGGCCTTAAACCCTGACAACACTCAGATTTTCTCTGCTGGAGCTGATCAGTGTTTTTACATGTGGGACATTTAGAGATCAACACATTGTTCCTAACCTGTCAGACTATAGGTCAGGTTTGTTAACCACAGGTGTCTGCAGACACAAAATGCATCTGTAAAGCCACTGTGAAAGAAATATAAAGCACATCTTCTTTTTCAAAAAACCAACCACAAGGTCACAGTTTACCACAGTCGAACAGAAAAAAACACGTGAGCATTTGACATGTTTTTATGATCCTTTAAAGAGATAACTGTAAAGGAACAAATGCTTTGTGATTTAAACTTGTGCATTACATACAAATAACATGAATATTCAAGGATATAGAAAAAATAGAAATTTACCGGTAGGACAGCTGTCAAAGGGCCAATTTAAGTGAGATTTCAGATGTGGTTTAAATTCTGCAACAGTCCAAGACAGAAACAACATTTTCATCTGCTCCTTTTGATTTAAACGTTTTTTTTTTCAGTAAGTGGTTAAATATTATTTACAGACTGACTACAGGACAGAATCAAGGTGTGATGATACAGCTTTGGAGAACATCATGCAATGTCTTGTTGTTTTTATTAAACTATTTATGAAATTAAACACTTCACTTGACACTACTGTCCAATTATTTATACTGTAATTCTGCCACCTTCATCTTGTGGCCTTTGTGTTTTTGTGACCTTTTTTTCAGCAACACCCTTCACTTCTTTACTGTTCCTCATTTAAAAGCAAAGTAATGAGTCTAACAGAGCTTTATTTTCTCAAGACGCCTCACTTACCAGTGTGACCAGATAAGACTCGAGAGGAAACTCTCTGCAACAGAAAAGATGAGACCCCCATCTAGTGTGAAACTTCTGGTTGAGATGTTCACAGACAAACCATAGGCTGCAAAATGTAGTTTCAAGTTCTTCTTTTTTTTAGATACACCACCACACTTTCAATTGAGGTATAGACTGATGAGTGCATTTTCAGGAGACAAACAAACAGAACAGTGACATGTATGATCATCAGTGAATGGTAAAACAGTTATAATCCTTAAATATGAAATAATAGTGAAGCCCAAGACTGTTTCAGAGCCCATCATCTACGATCTGGTAAAAACAGCAACTATGCCGCCAACTATGCAGCACTTCTGGTGTAGCCAGCCCTTAGTTAGCCAAGACTTCATTCTTCATGCATTTTTCTGCTTTGGCAGCATCCACAACCTCATTTCAGAGCTCTTAGCACAATGTAAAGCTGTAAACACAGAAGCTATAAAGTCTGTCTTAAAATGCTGTTCAAGCTTCACAGTTGATTCCTTTTAAAAGGGTTTTAAATGAAACACAAACAATTGACAGCAATTATGTCATAACATTTACAGCAGCTCTGGACTTTGATATCATGCACTTTCTCCTGTGCATCGACCTCTGATATTGACGTAGTTGATGTGTGAAGCTGAATTGTTTTAAACTGAGCACACATAGACTCACAAAATCAACAAGGTAACAATAAAGGTATTTCAGCATTAGAGATGCTAAGCATTTAGACCTAACTGCATTAATTTTACAATAATATTTTTTTAAAATGTGTGGATTTGCAGTCTTATAGTTGCTGAATTTGAAAATAGGACATACAATAGATATAAATGAGTTTCGACATATTTACAAATATAATAAATTCACCCCCTGACAAATTTATTACAGCGGTGCATTCGATACCATCCTTGGTATGTGTAGAATATAAATCAGTAGGCATTAGTGGGTTACAAAGACCATATCAGCCGCATCAAGACCTTGTGTCACAAATTCACAACATCGATTTCAGTCATCTCGGGCTTAAAAGTCTTTTTTTTTGGCTTTTTCTGCCTTTGTTCAGAGAGGACGGGGCAGCAGACAGGACATGAAACAGAGAGTGACATGTAGAAAAGGGGCTGAGGGCTGGATTTGAAAACTGTCTGAACAAACGAATGCCAACGTTATGGGCTGTCCAACCTAAATCATAGACCATACCACCTGGACTTGATTAATTTGGAGTAAAAAATGCAACCAGAGAAACTTTCTGCTGGCAACTAGACAGGATACAAATTTACCACTTGCACAAGTCAACAAATAAAACCAAGACTTTATTCATGCAGAAGACTATAGACAGGTACTCAAAAGCAGCATGTAAAAGGCCTGTGTGATTTTTCCCAGCGAGTCATTTATCTACTCAACGCAGAGCAGAAAGTGAGCTCATTCATTTTTTCAACAATGTGTCCTCAGTGCTTTGGATTGTTCTAGTAACTTATCACCAGACTCAAATGATAAAAGGTGACAAAGTTCAGTTAAGCTAAGTATAACCAGACTCTAAAAATAGATTTCAGGCGGAGCTGTAAACCAGTATTTTGGAGCCTCCTATAAAAGCTGAGCTCAGTTCACCTGGTGTCCAGTTACACTGATCAGCCTGTTCTGGCATCTTGGTTTCCTTAACCTCTTAAGACCCAGGCTTTTGTGTGGTGTGTGTTTTCTATTTCTCTTTGCTATTTAGGAACATTAAAATCTATAAGTATAAACTAAACTTGGTCTCTTTGTACAGGGAGTTTTGTTTTCAGTGTCATTCGATAGATAATAGGTTTTAGTTATAAGTGTTATTGTTATATCTACACTATTTTTCTCACTGAAATGGGTATAAAGTTGTGATCCAAACAAACATGGGAAGTGTCCCTAAATGTGGCTTATAGGTTGAAGTTTAAAAAATGAAGTTTCATGGGTCTGAGAGGTAGAAATGTAATGTCTACATATGTAAGAAAACAGGTTTTAAGAGGTTAATGAATAACTCAGTTGTTTTATAACAACAAAATCAAAGAACTTACATACTGATCTATTGTTTAGTCTGTGGGCTGACACATTTTGATCATGACACCTGACGTTTTTTGTTTGGCACCATTCATAGAAACATCCAGAAACCGCTGACTATTCCACTCCCATTATTTTCCAACTCTTGCGTCATCGTGGAGCCGAGTCTATAAACTTGAGCTGTAAGAGTGTTCGGCAGAGAAGAAAGGAGAGTGAATGGCAGATAGCAGAGGAATGACGAAAGATATCATTAACACAACCACAGACCTGTGTGCATGTTTGCCTGTGAGACACAGATTCTGCAGCGGCTGGCTGTTCTGGGTAATTTTTGCTGAAAAATTCTTTGTCTTGGTTTCACCTTTTGGCATTGCACTTGATAAGTTGGACTTTTCTTAGCTACCAGAATGCAACATTAGTCAAAAAGTTGTTTCTACTCTTCATTACATGTTTGTAAAGTTGTTTTGTTTCTCTTTGTTGTGAATGTCTTTTTATACCTTCAGCTTTTAGTGCTTGTTTTGCTTTGATCTGATGCAACGTGTTTTTAAGTCTGTGAAGAGTTTTTTTTTGTGGCTCAGAAGGAATTTTCTGAGGTTTTCTTGATCTCCCCTGTGCATCTGGATCATTTAGTCTTTATGGCATCTTTTTGAAACGTGATTCTCTTTGCAGTTGCTTTTTTGTGTCTTTGTGGTTTTATTTAGCATCCTGCATCTCTGTGACGTGTCTCTGTAGTCGTACCATGCATCATTGCTGGTGCTTTGGTTTCTTTAAGTCACATTTTGCTCTCTTATATGCTGCTTTCCGGTTGAATACTTCAGTTAGCTAATGATTTTGTCAAATGCAGTCCTTAGAGATCCACTCTGGCTCTACTTTCTAATGTTTTTACTGTGATGTGAGGGCCTGTGTTTTTCGCCCTCTGTATCTAGCTGAAGAAAATCTACCAAATCAGTAATTCATATATTTTCCTCTTTTACAACATCCCCTGACTCAGTGGTGTGCCATGGATTATCAGTGGGTCAGATCATCCCTCAGTATTTCCTGGTTAAGAGACCGTTGACCTGGTACAAAGCCCGGGAGTTCTGTCAGCAGCGTTACATTGACCTCACTGTTCTGAACACAGAAGAGCAATACTTCTCCATCCTCAATGTCACTGCTTCAGAAAAAGCCAGTTTTTGGCTCGGGCTTCAGCAGCAGGACACATCTGTTGGCTGGAAGTGGGTGGACGGAGAAGAGCTGACCTATGATAAATGGTACAAGAAAAACCACAAGGTTCGTTGTGCAAGCTTGGAGGCCATGCTAGGGGGAGAAAAGAAGATGCTGGGACGCTTCTGTGATGAACGGCACATGTTTGTCTGTCAGGGTGAGTAATGCTCTGTGGTTCTAAAATCATGTGAAGAAACGAGGGTCAGCGGTTTCTTTGAGACAGGGCTTTGAACTGGTTCATTGAACAGAAACCCCGAAACTTATGCCATTTTGCCAGGAATAAAAACAAAACCATCTATTAATGTCAGTGATTAGCAGGACAAGGTCTTTCAAAATGTAAACAAGAGGCAGAGGAAATATCAGTCACACTGACGAGAGCACTGGGGTTAGCCACAATACAGTATAAATAATATTTTTTACTTTTGCCAAACCTACTGATCAATGCTGATGTATACAGACAAGTAAGTTGAACATAGAAAAGACAGGTAGTTTGTTTGTAGGAGTAAATTTGTACACTCTTCTGGGCTCTAAATAACTGAGGAGATCTGCCCCCAGGTCAGTGACAAATTGACCTTGTCAACCTTCTGATACTGCACAAGTCAAGTGAATTGTAGTGTTTGTTGTGAGAAATAACAAGCAAATAGAAAGTGTTGATGTTACAACTGCCAAATGAAAGTCTTGCGGCTGACATGGAACCACATTAACGTGTTCAGGAACACATTTTTCAGTTCTAATTGGTTCGAGAACATAATTTGTGGGTTGGAACCAAAACCAAAAATTGTTGTTTCTGTTTGGGACAAATAGGGGAGAAAAAAATGGTTCAAAGCCCTGTTTTGAGAAAATGCCCAACTCTTCAGACACTTCAGCTGCAGCGGTGAAAAACTGACAGGCCGCCAAGAGGTGTTGAGGCGAGGACTTCGATCTAAATGGTTCCAGTGTTGATGTCTGTTAATTTTGACATTCTCAGGTCCAGTTTCTCCACAGTCAACAAGAGTGGACTCAGTGAGCTCAGACGAGGTGATTCTCAGCTGGAACGTCTCAACCTCTATGCAGACGACACCACACAGCTACAAAGTGGAGATATGCACTGAGACATGTGAAACTCTCACCTATCATTATACCAACGGCTCTACGTTCATGACCATCAACATCAGCAACTTAACTTCAGACACTGAATTCTTCATTAAAGTGTCTGCGTTTGTTGTTCGGCTAAATGATGAATCAGGTCGAGACGCCATACTTCAGAGTTTCCCCTCAGCTTTACGAATCAAAACAGGTGAGACATTAAATCTTTACATCTTTACATGCTTTCATTCAAAGAAAGAATGAAACCGATTCATTGGTAATTATGCTGACATATGTCTCATTTCCTCTCTAGTGAAGTCTTACGAAAGGCCCAAAGTCATCCTCATCATGTTAAAGCTGCTCAGATTTGTGTCTCTGGCTCCCCCACTGTGGATTCTTCATAAAATCCTGAGAAAAAGTAAGTGCTCCCTAAATGCACTAAATCTTTGACTTCCCTTCATGTATCCCCTTCATGTTTCTCATTGTTTACTCTCCTTTCCTCTCCAGATGAAATGAAGGAGACAGATTCTAACTTGTCAGTGGATCTGGAGATCGCAACTTTGGAGATACAAGTCGACCTGATGCCAGAGAGATACAGAGGGGTTGGCTAATTGAACAAACAAAAAAAACCTCATTGGCCTCCAGAGAAAATATTCTTTACTAAGCTCCAAATTTGAACAAAACAAGGATCTGTTTTTATATTTTTTTCATTCCCAAATGTGCTGGTGCCTAACATCAGCCAGAGTGTTTACGTCATGGGCAGACATTAGGAGGCATTTCTGTGTCAGATCTGATACTTCAACGCCTTGTTGCTCACACTAACAGCCCCTCTCCCAGTATTAGTCAATGTGTGGGGATGTGTTTTGTGCTGCTTATAGAAGTTTTCCGTTTATGAGTAAGAAAATAGCAAAATTTATTTTCCACAGCAGTTTCATTTTCAACTACAACTTTAAGAGGTTGCTCACTGCTTAGACAAGTCCCCAAAAGTGATTTTTTTTAATGTAAAAGTGTAGGAAGTTGTTTTTTTTAATTCTTGAGTGTATTAACCGCAGGGTATGCTGGTCAGTTCAGCTTCTTCGGTTTGAGAACAGGTAGAGAAACACTGAAACTAGGCCATTTACTGCAGATAGAGCCTGTTTTTTTATTTTTGGTTACTTTTGAAAAAGTCCAGCCCTAACACTAAAGTGAAAGTGTAGGAAATATTTCGGTCTAAATATTATGTCTAAGGACTTTACCGTCATTCTTTTTTTGCACCAGTTGCAGATGCAACACATGCACGCTCCACAGCACTGTAGCACCGATCAGCTGTTCAGGTCTGCAGGCGTCAAAAGAGACAAAAATACAACCAAACCAGATTCAAGAGATGACCAATGAGACTGAAACAGCTACGATTTCAATGAAAGCGTGAATAGTGTTCACCGTAAATATTCAAGGTAAAAAAATTACTTTACCATGAAAAACATTTGGTTGCACAATATAGAGAAGAAAAAAGTTGTCACTGTGTATTTTATGTTCCAGTTTTTAAAGCCTCTGGCTGTGATGTGCACAAAGAGCAGCTCTTTAGTGGGTGAAGGTCCACTGTGTTGATTGTTTTTACTCAAGGAGTACAGTTGATAAAATCAAAGGGACATTTCTGTTGTTTTATTGGGCTTTACTAATACTGCTAGTTTGATCTTTCTATCTCTGAGATAAAGCTAATCCCTACTGTCAGTGTAGTCTGAGCTGGTGAGTTACAATGAAGCAAACGATGAAGCTTTGCTGTTAAATCAGCAGATGCAGAGTTTGCAGAGACAAATCTCACCACTTCATAGAAACAGTGATCCATTTTACTGATCCACTTTTATTTCCCCTGAAATTTTCTATTAAGTCAGGTATTTTGATTTCAAAAAGCTAAAGACGAAAAGGTCAAAATCTTGATTACAATGAATTTTTCAATTTTAGGCTTAGAAAACTTAATGGTTGAAAATTCAAACAGTATTTTCCAGTTAATATGATATTTCACTTTTATTGTGTTAGTTTTTTAAAGGGACTGTGAGGACTTTTTAAGTGTTCTGTAAGAAGTCTCACTTCTAGATATTTTCCTGATTGTAATCCTCAACATAAAATGAGATTAACTGCACCAAAGGAGGTTATTTCTAAATGCAATATCTCAGCTTCCCAGTTAGGCCGGGCCAGCTTGATTTATGGCAGTAGTCCCCATGATAACGTTAAGCCATCCATTTAAGTTTAGTGGTGAGAAGGAAGAGTGTTGTTCTCTCTGATGAAAATGATTTATCTAGTAGTAATGGTGGGCAATGAAGCTGCACTGACATAAAGAAAAAGGAAAGAAGAGCAGAAGAAAGCTAAAAAGGAGAGCGATAGAGCGCAGGCTAAAGGCTAAAACACGGTTTAAGCTGTTTATAACAATGTTCATTCCAAATGTAGCAGTAGATGAGCACTGGTAGGACATAACCAGGATTAACTAACATTACACATCTCAGAGCACCGGGCAGTGAGTAGTGCCAAATATGGCCTGGTGCTAAACTGTAGTACAAACAAAGTTGTTGTTGTACTTGTTGTTACTCTTCAAGCACTAGCTCTGCGTAGCTGCAAATAAATACATTACTTGTCTCATTGCACCCAGTAAACAGTTGAACAAAAGAAGTTGTGTTAGAAAGGCAATCATTTCTCCTTTATTTTGCTTTAAAAGGAACACAAGTCTTGGTTGGCCCTCAGTTACACTTACAGTTTGATACAAGTGTTCATGGGAAACGCAGTCTTTATCCCAGAAAAACATTAGCTTTTCCAGATCGTCCTCACAGCCCCTTTAGTAAAGCTTTTACTCCAGTGTTTTTATGATTTATGATTACACATTGACACATTTGAGTTTGACTAAGCATAATTTTTTCAAAGTGTGTTTTCCTGCATGTTAGTAGACATTATGAATATATTTGACATATGTGTCATGTCAGCAGGATCCAAAGCTGAAACTGCAATCTGAGCCAGTTGAAGTAAAAAAAAAAGTCTTATATATCCTGAAAAAGGATTTCTGGCACCGTTCTCATATTTTCTTATATTATATATAAGAGTGTTTTACACAGGGCCTTCAGGATCTCAACATTCTGGTTTAATGTCTTGAATAGTATCGTATTCTATAGTAGAAATGTACTTTCAGCAAATGTTGCTACTTTTGGTAGCTGCTTCTGTATCTCTGAGTTTTCAGGTGTATGAATAAAATTATTCTAACAGATTTTTTACATCCAGACTCTTTTTTTTGACCCATATATTGAAAACTAAAGTGGTGTATCTTCACTCTTGGAACACATGTCTTCAAATACTGATGCTTCTTTCACATCTATTAAGTTAATGGATGAAGTCGTATATCAACCAGAGAAGGATCAGAAAGTCAGACAAACTTTATTTCAATGAAACTGTTTCTAAGGGGATTAGGAGCTATTTATTTTATTTTTTCATTTAAAGCTAATGTTTGTGTTAATACAGTGTACATGGAAGTGTTCGATATATGGTGTATCTGGAGCAACAGTGAGCAGAAACTTTGCCATCAAAGTGGTGGATCTGAAATTTATTTGTGATCCTGAAACAAAATTAGAATGTTTTTTTAATTCATAAACCAGAAACCTATTTTCTTTTATTTGATTAACCCAGAATCTCTATCCTAACTTCAATTCAGTTTTGTTAAGGGTAATGTGCCTTTGTTTTCAATATTCAAATCAAGACAAATCAAGACAAAAAACAGACCTGTCATGATAAGATTATGGTTTATGTGATTCAAGCAGTCGAGACTTTAATCTGTTCCTGGCTCCAGCATAAAAACAACACTATGGTTATTTTGGCTTTTGGATCACAACACAATTTCATATTGTCAAATGATGTCCTCATCTGGCCTTTGCTGAACCTCTAAGATAAAAAACACTCAATCTCTTTCGCCTTTAGGGTTCATTTCATGACAATCGGTGTCATCAGCTGACAGGCTTCACTCTCTCTGGATTCTCTTTGAATCACATTATGATGACGATATTCAAACACTCATATGTGTAGCTGACTGGGTCAAGAACAACTTTTAAATGGAGTTTTTCCACAATCAGCCCACCTCTTCTCACATAAAGACGAGCCCCTACCCCACAGATGATGATAAATAAAACTAATGATAAGAAGTGAAACCACATTTGTGGTTCTTGTGTCTTGTGTCCATTCTGCTGACTCTTGCATTTCCATGTCAGACCACATCCTTTAGCTTCACATATAAGGACGAGTGCATGAGCGTTAGAGGTGGGTTTCAACACGCTTGCAGGCACATCACACTTCAGGATGTTTGAACTCAGGGTCGTCTACATTTCCGTCTGCTGTATGGTTCTTTTCATAGCTCTGCCAAGTGAGTACAATCTGAAGCAATCTGTATTTAATTTGTGATTTCTTGTTTTTAACTACTTGTTTCTCAATGTTTTTGTTTTGCTTAAGGTCATGGCTCTGAAATCATTGATGGCTCAGAAGTGACGCCTCATTCGCTGCCTTACATGGCTCTGCTGAAGGACAATGTGCCCAAATGTGGAGGAGTACTGATCAGTCCAAAATGGGTCCTGACTGCTGCACACTGTGGGGGGTAAGAAAACAACAATATTAAACATGAAAGTGTCACTTCACTCTGTGATGACACAAAAGATCCTGTGTATGAGTAATTCAAGAAGTCTCAGTTTCAGTTTCCACGCTTTCTGATCTGAGTGCCTGTGAATAAAAACTGAAGCTGTTGATGCTGATTCATGAAGTGGTGTGTTTGTGTTTGCACTATAAGATAAACTTTGACATAATGCTGTCTGCTCTTGCAGAATTACAGAGGTGATGCTTGGAGTGCACTCCATTGATGGACTGGAAAAAGATTCCAGGCAGGTGCGAAAGGTGAAGAGATTCCCTCATCCCTGTTACGATGACGACGAGAAAGTCAACGATCTCATGTTGCTCAAGGTAAGACGATTTTGCAGCAACAGGCAGATACAAAAGAAGAGCTTTTAGATAGATAAAGCATGGCCATGTTACAATACCATCATAAGATCTGCGTAGGTGTCGCGTCCAATATTAAAATCCTTGCTCATGAGATGACTTAACTGTATTTCTTTAAGTGTTCACCACTTTGTTCAGTTAATGTTGTATTTGGATGTCCAGCTTCTCATGAATGATTTTCTTCACAATGACTGATGAACTCCCACTAATAGTGATTGTGAGATGTGTTTAAAGGCAGTGTGAGAAGTTTGCTTTGAATAGTTTCTCTCTCATAATGATGCCTCTCCAGGCACCACGCAGTAAAAAGAATCTACCAGTGACAAGATTAGTGAATTGGATGTACTTCCTTCAATGCCTCTGAAAGGCAACCAAGCTCAGTTGTTACTCAGACAGGTGTCTGAGAGACTTTTGTCTTTTGTCTCAATGGCTGATACCTGAGGAGGGTTAGGAATGGGACGTGCATTCTTGGTTGAAGCATTTGTGGTTTTTTTTGTTTTTTTTTATTAAAGTTATTTTTTGGCTTTTGTGCCTTTATTGATAGAGAAGGACAGTGGATAGCGTCGGAAAGGGGAGAGAGAGTGGGGAGTGACATGCGGGAAATGGCCACAGGTCGGATTCGAACCCGGGCCGCCCGCTCGAGGGCAAGCCTCATGGTGCGCAGCCATATCCACTTGGCCATCCGCGCCCCGAAGCATTTGTGTTTGACAGATAATCACTTTAACCACAACTTCTCAAAGTAAAAGAACCAACTATTTTTGAATAAGATTACTTTTTTTTTTTGATTGCTTCACTTTTTGTTGAGGTCAAAAAAAATGGACACATCCCTATATCAGAATCAGAGAACTTTATTGGTGCTGGATGGAAAATTTAGTTTACAGCCAACAGGTTGAAATACAAACAACTGACAATTAGAATGGGGATAAAAGAATTAGAGCAACCATTAGCCCTCTCCAGGGAGGTTAGACAGCACCACCCTGAGGATCTTAACATGACTACTTCAGCTCCAATGTGCTGAAGAATTCTCTGTATGTTATTCAGATATTTACTAGGACACAAGAGCAGACATCATGGACTCCAGTCAAACATCTCATCTGATTTCCCGTCTTATGTCACTTCACTTTGAGTCTTTATGGAAACTTTATCTAACTGAGATTGACCTGATATTGGATTGTAAAACTGAATCTGAATTATGTAAACTGAAATTGATTTCTGTACATACATTTTAATTAAAGGAATATAGACAGTTAAATTCTCCTGTGGGTTAAATGCAATTTTTCTAAACATTGCATTCAATTTCAGATCATAATTACAGATCATGCTTTTATAATTCAATATAACTTTTCAGTTTCTAGTGTCATGAATGTCCATACAAAGGAAGCAGTTTTTTCCATTAGCTTTAGTTCTACTTTTCCAAAACCAGATCAACAAAGCGTTTGATAAAACTGAACTAAAAGAGTCAGACAATACACGATGCTTTAAAGCGGTAAAAGCACCATTTTGTGAGTAGTATGTACTTGGCAATTTGGAAAACAGCACATGGCTGTGTCTCAAACCCCATACTTCTGTAAGTACACTTGATCGAAGTACGCTGCATACACTCGGTACCTACCAGAGCAGTGCACATAATCAAACAGATTGGTGTTGTCCTAAATCAAACACTGGAGCTACACACTTAATAGAAATTATGATCACATTTCACAACTGCTCACAGGTGTCTTCCATTGTTCATTCATTGCAACCAACCATTGTTTGATTCATTCCTGCCCCTTCCTCTATGTAGCCAATGTGGTGACCATTGGGGGATGGAGGAGTCCAGCATCCCACACTCAACTTTTTGACTATATCCTGTGTAGGCAAGCTGAGAAATCAAAGGGCACTGTATTTTTTCAATCTACCAGTGTGAACGTACTTCTGCATTCCAAATAATGAGTGTAAGTGCAGCAGTGCCCAATATAGAACACAGCTCATGTCTTACAATTGAAAAACATTACTGATGTCTTCCAGAAGGAGTCATAGAAAAATCATGAAACTCCTCACATCCCTTGATTAATACAAAAAAACAGTCAAAAAAGGACAAAGGAGGCCACAAAAAGCTCTGTATAAATGAAAACATTGTCCTTCAGTTCTATGTTGCTGTAAGTACAGACTTATGTGAGACCATGAGAGGTGACACGTAAGAAATTAGCATATATCTGTAATGATTACCTCTTAATTTTCAGCTGAAAAAGCCAGTGGAGAAAAGTGATACCGTGAAATGGCTGAAGTTGGGGAACACAGTCGAAGACCCAGCAGCTGGTTCTAGCTGCCGAGTTGCTGGATGGGGGAAAACAAATAACAAAGCTAAAAAGATGTCAAATGTCCTGATGGCTGTGAATGTGACAGTGATCGACAGAAAGAAGTGCAACTCAGAGGGATATTACAACTTCAAGCCTGTTATCACCAACAGCATGGTGTGTGCAGGCTCAGATGGAAAAAACCACGCTGACACCTGTCAGGTAAGGATTGAAACTGACAGTTAGTACTTTATCACTGACACCTCTGAATGTTCCTAAAAGTAATTCATCCTTTCTCCTCACAGGGAGACTCAGGAGGTCCACTGGTGTGCAACGGACAGCTGGTGGGGATCACTTCTTTTGGACGGGGGTGTGGGATCATAAAAAAGCCTGGAGTTTACTCTTTTCTCACTAAAAAGCAACTCAACTGGATCAAAACAACCATGAAGTCTGGTGTGAGTGGTGACGACAGCAGTGCAGAATGAAAAAGGCTTATTTTAAAAGCTGATCAATTGTACATCTGTCTATAATTATTCAAAGCATGAAACTTCTTCTTTAGATGTTGCACTGATATTTCCTGTATTACAGACATTTCCAGTTATATACAGCAGAAAAGTAAGAATGCATCATAATTCACGTGAACTGACTCAGACTAGACCACAGAAGTCAAATTCTCACACCGTATCTGAAGACCTCATACAGGAAGTGGGATATTTGATGAGTAATGCAAAGAAGCACACCAGTTTCCAGTTAACAGAAAGAGCACCGTCATCACTTATCCTGAAGCTGCATATATTGGCCCTGGGTCGTGAGTCATCATTTTTTCGCCTTTTTTCATTTTTGAAATCACATCTTTATTTAGTAACATCTTTATTTATACAGCACCTTTAAAAACATTAGTTTACAAAGTGTTTTTACAGCAGAGTCAAACATTACAATAAAAAATAATCAAGCTATCAGTGAAAAAACACTTTAAGTTGAAAAATGTATAACAATCAAGTAGAGGGAGAGGAGAACCCAGGCAGTGCAAGAACACAAAAGCTAAAAGGTAAAATGGAAATGATGAACAGCTAAAAATGTTCAGTTAATTAAAAATAATATGGTGAACTGGTAGGAGTGATTTAGAAATAACAATAATGAATAAATATGGACATAGCAATAAAACAAACCAGTCATTAATTATGGAAGAGAATAAAACTCAAGCAAATTAACTCTTGAACATAAATTCTTGTGTGTTGTATCTTCCTCAAACACTTTGAGCAGGGATTTACTGTAATGTCTCACTGACTTTCATACCCCAATCTGTCACCAGATGGTGCTCTCTACTTTGTACAATGTTGCTGTGAAATACAGTCGCTCAGTGCGCATAGTGTGGACAGTCACAGTGAACGTTTGCTAATTTGGCTGGTGGCTTAAAAGCTTTCAATACAGAACTTAAGGTAATTTTTATGGAGCTCTCTCTTTCTCTGGCATCTACAAATGTACCTCCAGAAGATTTTGTTTGTGTAAAATTGAATGTACATATGTCTCTGTATTTGTATTTGTGTTGCATCTGATTTTCTCCTTGGCATTAAATAAGCATTTGCAAAGTTTGAAAGTTTACCTGCCTATAAGTGCCTATAGGTGTGTGCATTGATTATTGTCATCTCTGTACCATGAAAGATACACTGTCTGTCCATGGTGTATCCCATCTCTGTCCAACGGCAACTGAGTCCAGGACCCTCACAACACAAATTGTCAATGGATGGAATGGATAGATGCAAGTATAGATAATACTTCCCAGCTTTAAGAAAGTAAAAAAAAACTGCCCCACAAACTATGCAACATCACCTCTCAAAAGAAACATTTCCTGTTGGGGGAGGGGGGGGCCTGGATCCCCTGTAACCAAAACCACATCTCTGGTGTTACAATGGTTTTGAATACAGTCAGATCTGGAAGCACAGTTTCATTGTAAGCTTACCTTCATTTTTTTAAGCTGAGGATGTCAGGAGTTTAAATACTGGTAGAAGATTTTCAAAGGCACTTTGAGCTCATGAAGCTGCTTGAAGATACATAAAAAGATCCTGAAAAAAGAAATTGTCATGACTCTTATTTAATTCATTCATCATTTGTTGAAATTTTGGCATCAAACCATAGATAAGCACCCCAAAGTGCTGGAAGAGAAGACAGGAGATTTGTAAAGTTGGTAGGATTCATGGAAGAATCCCACAGAAATTTGTTATTTCACAACATCCGTCCAATAATTCACCAAAGAAAGTTCAGCCGTGACCCAGTTGGCAAGATAACAGGCTTTGTCACACAACTAGAAATAAAACAAAACTGCCTCACAACCTGTTCTTGTGATGGGTCTGTGTAGAAACTAAAATAAAAGAAACAGTAAAATAAAAACTACTTGCCTTGGCAACTGATCTGCCCACCTGTAAAGGTGTTAGAGAGAAACCGTGACCCCACCCAGTAAATTCCAGCGAGTCCTTTATTTGAGCTCTGGATGAATTGTCACTGACCAGCCGCCTGCTGTGTTTGCCCAGTTTCCATGGTCACCATCAAACGCTCAGGGCCCACCTTAGTGCCACTGAAACCATCAAAGTGAACCACACCTTTATTTACTGTTTTTGTGCAGAGGAATGCAGGAGAGTGAATTAATGTTTTTATGTGTTTAAATAACCGTATCCCCCTCAGTCACATTCAGAGCCAAGCACACACAACCAGGAGAGTGAGTGTGAATGAATTATCTGGGTTTGCATCACCTGGTGGAGCTGCCCACCTTGCCTCACCTTTTCTTTCATTCACTAGTGACGCAACTTCACACAAACTCAGCAACCTTATTGTAAAAAGGAAACCATAAATGAATAGTGATATCCTGGCAGGTGAGTCACAGCTTCCTTTGTGTGCAAATTATCAAAATGCATGCGTAAGCTTCTTATCGTCTCAGGTAACCCCTCACTTATTCACAAGGTTCATTCACCTGGAATTTCCGGCTTAAAACGTCTTAAGGATGAATCAACATTTCACTTTTCTTCTTCACAGCAAAAACAAGAAGGATGGTTAAAATCTGGAAGCACATTATTTATAATTAATAAGCTTGAATTTGATCACAGCTTACATTATCATTTAACCACCTGCCAACTAACTCAGTTTTGTGAAGAAAAGGAAGGAAAGGCACAACTTCATTATTTACTTTACAAAATGAAAAGAGGTTTGTCAAATTTTTGTGCCCAACTACACAATAATGCAACAACAAAAAATTCTCATTATTTGTTCTAGGTTTACAAATAACAAAATCAAGATTTCTTTTAAAAAATGTAACACAAATATATCTTTGATTTTTCTTAAAAATCCATTCCTCTGACTTATACAAACCTCGCTGTTATATGTTCACACATGTTTACAGAATAAGGAGTGGTGAGTTCATCAATAATGTGGGTAGATCATAAACTATAGTGGAGTCACACCCTGTCTGTGTTTAGAAGATGATTTATTCTTGTGGATCACTCCGTTTGGTCTAGGTAAAAGGTCAAGCAAGACTCACTTCCTACCTTGAAATTACAATCAGACTGGACACTTTTCTTATCTATTTCCTTAAAAAGTCAACAGGAAGTCTATTAACTCATAGTGAGAGGGAAGGGGGGTTAGGTAACACGAAAAGTTAGGCAGATTACTTCTCGGTTCTAATAATTTGTCATGTCAATTTCTGCCATGACCTTTAACCCCTCAAGCATTAAAAACTGACATCATTGTGTAAAAGATATTAAGATGTGAGCTCAGGGACACTTCAGAAAACCATTGTCAGTCAACACCGTTCATAGGCCAAAAAGGAAAAGGAAAAACTGGACTGTGCAAATGCCAGCATCTGTGAGGGTAACTTGCACATCAGTGACGAAAAGTCACATACATACCGTTTACATACACCTACTTATCTTTGTCACATACATACAGTAGTTGCATTCGCACAAAAAGCTTAATCATACACTTGAAACTCGATAGTCTTCCTAACTGAACTTTAGATGGCGCTACTTATAGTTGCTACTGTTACATTCAAGCATTCAAGCATTACATTCAGTCTAGTCTAAAGAATAATGACTCTGCCCTTCATTAGTAGATACATCCCTTCGTATTTTGCACTGTGCCACAATTATTTGTTAACTAGTGTCTGTGGCATAAAATAGATTGAATAATAGAAGAGGCATGGTAGGATGCGAAGTCAGAAGAGACATAAAAGAAGCATTTATCATTGAAGGAAAATCAGTTTCAAGACTGTAGATGTCAAAGAGACTCATGTTTTATCTTTATTGTTCTACTTTCTCTGAGAATATTTCCTGGACTCTGGAGCTGCTGTAACTATTACATAATGAACATGCATACGTCAAAAGAACCTGTTGACTGTGTGTAATTACTGTAGGTGAAGAGAGAAGTTCTGCCCTGCACATTAAGCAGCTTGTGCCGCTCTGTGTTTATGTGAAACTGTGCCGCAAGTCTTTGTGCTCGGTCTTTTCAAAGTCCTGAACCAACCAATTATGTTCACGTCATGTTGGTTTCTGTGTTTGTAGAAAACTCCAGGTTACCAGGACGTCCCCAAAATAGATCAGAAGAGACAAACCCCCTTTTTTTAATACCTGTGCATCTCTATAACACTGCACCACCTACACACCAGCTTTTGACGTCAGCCTATTGTAAAAGAATTTGTGGGATGCTCTGCACGCATCATACATCACTGAGGTTATTGTGAAGTGAAATGATAACACACTGTAGAAATACTTGAAATTTCTGGAAAATAACTCTTCTTGCATTGTAATTTTTTGGATTCTTTTCTAATGCCAGACAACTTCTCTCAAGGCCATTTTTATCTGTTCTCCCTGTGTTTGGCTGAAGTATTTGTGAGTTCGAGCTAAAAAGAAATGTGTGGTGTCAAGAGATGGGAATGTAAATAAACAAAGGAAAACAAAACAAAAAGATGAAGAAAAAGACTAAGCATCTTGCAATTTTCATATAACACTGAGACACTTTATTGGTGATCAAGCTCCATCTCATTTCCAGAATGAGTTAAAGAGTGTTTTTCTGACCTATAACAACAGCAGTGCAATAAATAAAACTGAACTTACAGAAAGGAACTAAAAGACATCATAAAAGCAGTGCAACTTACAAATACTTAAAGTTTTTAGCAATAAATAATCACACTAAATAAGTTACATTCTAACAAATTTTGGACAGTCTTTTATCTTACAGAGCATCTAATAATAAAGCAGTCAATCCTCTCTTTTTCATTCCTCTGATCTTCAGATTTCTTTCGTCTGCTTCATCTTTGAAACTTGCAGCAGGCTGGAAAAAGGAGAGAATTTTAAGTCAGTGAACATGATGATATAAAAAACCAAAGATTTCTATGACAACAAATTCATGTTGTGAGGAATAACCATGACATAAAACCGATTCAAGGGTTTTATATCAATCGTAAACCATAAAGTGAAGGCTAAGCTATTTTAGTGTTATAAAGTGAAAGTCTTGAGGGCCTGTGTCTACTTTCAGCACAATACCCACAGCATTTCTTTTCAAAATAAGAAGCAGAAATATTTAATTAATCTTAGGAGGAAATCTGTCATTACCATAGCTCTTGATAAAATACAGCAGTGAAGAAATTAACGGTAAAGAGGTAATAAAACAAGTGGAAAAAAAGGCAGTAAGTCCCATTCTGTACATTGTGATTGTAGCCGAATAACTGTCTTAAAAAAGATAAGGCACATTGAATAGGTGTAAAGAAATCACAGTTTTGACAGATCTACAACTTGCCTACTCTACAAATTGATACATATGGTAGGTAAATGGAAAGATATTTTCAGGTAGAAATAAAAGATAAATATGTACAGGTTTAACAGTCCAGTGTCCAGTGTGTGATTAAACATTTTTGACACTCCTATTTTTTATGTGTGCAAATTGGAAATGATTCAAGTATGTTAAAGATACAGGAAAGGATTTTGGTTTTCTTTTCAACATTCATCACTTGGATGACTGACATTGTAATCTAAGTTTGATCCTCCCTGCCATATTGGATTTTAGCAAAGTTTTGGGCATGTTCATGTATGTATATGTCCCAACAAATGAAGTAGTAAAGATTAGTTTGCGTAGCTAAGAATAACTCTAGCTTGTGAACTTCCTTCATGTCATCAGTATTTCTGACTCAGAAAGAATAAAGCTCCCCAAAATCAAATCTGAGGAGATATGTAAAATCTGTTTAGATGTAGAAAAATAGAGTTATTGTTTTTTAAATTATCTCTCCAAAGCACATGCAAGAAAAAAATTAAAGAAAGAAATTAAAGAAAGAAGAAAAACCCTCAATATTGAAATGATGCATTTAATGTTTTAGATTGTGGACAAGCACTAATCCAAGTCAGAGATAGTTACCAAATGAGCCAGACCTGCCACATCACTATGAGGAGAATGCTGCAAGACTGCATTGTCCGTCTGGAGGAAAATATTTCCGTTTGTTTAAACACGTGTAGCCTGCTTGCCTATGTGCGTGTGATGTTCAGTGAGATCTGACCACATGTAAGTAGAGTGATTTAACTCACATCAAGGTCATCACGTGTTCAGTCAGTGTGTCAGTACAGTAACTGTGTGTGGACATACAGGTTAATGTGTACAGTGTGGTTTTTCTCTACGCTGGAATGCAGAGCAGAGATGGGACGGGCAGAGACACCCCGCCAGGTAATCCAAGATAATTCTCGTAGTGGGGATTCCCCTTTGCATGATGCAACTCGCTTCATTCAACAACAACAACAACAGGCATTAAGGTTATTCTGTAATAATCTGAGCCCGCTCCTTCCTGTTTGGCAGCAATCTCACGTGAACAGAAGCTGGAATCAACCGCTGAAGACTTTAGAAATACTTTTGAAAGTAATTCATCATCAGAATAAACCCCACTGAACGCACATTGCAAGATAGTCTTACAGCATCATAGTTCTGCTTGCACGCATGGAATTAAACCAGCGACAAGTTGGCGAAGGTTTGGAGAGGAATGCTTGATAAACGCCACCCCTTTTGTAACTGTTGCTACGACTCTCGACCTCAGAATCCTACAATCTTGAATCAGCAGTTTACATTCAAAGACTGTATAAAGAATAGATGTGCTGTCTGTGACTTGCTGCAACAATCCACCAGACTAGCACTTGCCATTTGCCTCTCGTCTGTCAAATCAACTGTGCTAAAGCAGGCTTATTTCTATGTCTATATCATAACCTTTTAAATTTGTTGTAAAACTATGGGACCTTTCCTTGACTAATGCAGCTGGCTTGAATTGGATGCTCCGGGAAATGGAGTTGTTGCACCTCCAGTTGTGTCATTTCTACACCTGTAGGTTTCATCTTGTTTACAGTCTAAGAGGCAGATAACCTTACAACTATGAAAAATATAAATTTGAAACTATTTCAAGAAAATTACAACCTTTACAAGTTTTGACATGAAAAATTTAATGTTTTACAGGGAGTTACTTGAATTCAGAAAAGCAGTTTTAGGTGTTAGTGGGATAGCATGCCATTGTACTGCACTGATTTGCCTCAGTATGAACCCAGCAAACAATAAATGAGTGATTTTCTGAAAGGAAGTGGGTCGAAACCTCAGTAAAAACTCACCGTGTTGTAACCTGACGCCCTCACACGGCCATGTCCGCCATTGGTTTCTGTAGCTTCTCCTGCTCCGGCCCAGTTCCCAGATAAGATGCCAAGAAGTTTTTATGTGACCTGTAACTACAAAAGACATCACAACGTGAGACTCATGATAAAGAGAAGCACTTGTGATTATCAGATGATAGTTGTAAAGTTGTTTTTGAAGGGAAGGGTTTGTCCACTGGTGTGTTGTGAATAGTGAAATCCAAGCCGTGTTTTTGTTGTACCCCGGTACAAATTTCGAAGGGATTCCTGCCCATTGATTAAACAGTAAATGCTGCTGTAGAATTAATTTGTTTCAGTTTCTGATGAACTGATATTGAATCAGAGGCGGTTTTGCTCTCATAGTAATTACCCTATACTTTGGATCTGTGGCTGTAAAGTTTGATTACACAGCCTCGAGCAATTGGACTATTGACTTTGTCCTACATTCCAACAAAAGTCGAGATTGGTTTACACATTCATAAGAGGCTGAGCGTATAAAGGATAAAGCGTATAAAGGGGTAGAGGATTCACACGATAATATTGCACACTTGGTGATTTGTTGGTAAAGTAGCAGACTAGTCTAAGATAAATCCAGGAATGAGACGTTTCTTGAGTTGATCTCAGGAAGTTGGTGAGCAATACTGGTATACTATGGGTGTGTTTGGGTGTGTTAATGTGTTTTTCGATGTGTAAGTCTGTTTGAATGCCAGGGAAGTGTTTTCGGGCAGGATGTGAGAGTGTGTAAAGTTTGAATTCGCCAGGGTGTGGATGGTTTCCCATATGGATGTTTGCTTGTAGCTGCAATAAAACATCTGACAATGCTAAAAAAAAAATCAAGGTTTTGTTCCGTGTAAGTATGTGTGTGATTACTTACTGAGCACAGGTCATGAGCAGAATAGCCATGCAGCTGATGACAGACAGAACCACAGCGATGACAACCAGCACCGTCTGCACCAACTCAGTGTTGCTCTTTTCCGGGTCTAACCCAGAGCTCCCCAGAGTTTGGACCTCACAGCGCTCCCCATCATAACCCTTTATACATCTGTGGAGTGAGGAATACAAAGAACATATAAGAACTTGATGACTCTTTGCTAAAAAAAAACCCAGTGAACAGAGACAGTACTCACATGCACACTGGCTCCTGCAGGCCCTCGATGTGCTTGCAGTTGCCATGAATGCAGTAACCCACGTGGGTGGTGGTGCAGGGGTCCTGGGTGGTGCTGTAAGTCAGTGGGTGGGTTGAAGAGTGAGTGGATGTACGTCCGCTGGTGAAAAGTGTGTGCTCAGGGTTGAAAGGTGTAGTGACTTTGCTCCTGAGCCTGTTCTTCCTCTTGCCTTTGCCTTTCCTCTTCTTCCTCTCATCTTTACCTGGATGTAAGTCTGTTAAAAGATGAAATTAGAATGGAACCAAGTCGAAAAAGGAGAGATTCTGCTTCCCCTATATTTTGAACATGGATGTGAAATAGCGACGCTGGATAATCCAACTACATGAAACCTTTCAAATTATTTGTAAAATACTCCGGAGAGGGCCTCCCGAACAGCCCATTACAAAAATTAGCACAAGATTTGAAGAGATCTTTACAACATCTTTATGAGATCTTCATGAGACCTTCACGGGACTTGCTGACAATGGTGGACCTCCGAAACCAGTTAATGACACGTTTTAGGGGTGGGCCTCAAACACCAAGGTTTGCCTGTAGCTGTACTACTCAGAGGCTGCAATGAGGGTTTACTCAAACAACCGAGTGAGAAAAATGTTTTTTCTTCTTCTTTTGTCACGTAAAGCTTCTATGGGGGATAAGTGGTGACACTATGAGACCTGAAAAAATAAAAATTAAAGCACAGCACCCCTCTTAAATATGTATCATAATCATAGAGTTTACGATTTTACTAAAGGGGTGAATGGGAATTTAAGAATTTTATTTCTTGGTTGTCATACCATAAGAGCTGAAATTCTCGCTGTCTCCCCCTGATAGATCTCCGTCTATTTCCAGCTCGTCATCGTAGCTCATCGAACTCGGGAGGCCCTCCCCGGAGGCTGTGCCCCCCGTTACTCCTGCTAGTGCAGTGACCACTGTGGCCTCAGATCCCTGAGCACCAATTGCTCTGTAGACAACTGTAGAACAAAAACAGAAAGACAAGAAAATGAGTGAGGTCACATCAAATAATTAGAAATACAATTTTCAAGTGTGGAGGAACAGATGGGATTAAACTTTGACACATTATACTGTTGAAAAAAAATTTCCTTCAAAGCTTGGAGCCAAAAAGCAAATAATTATCTACAGAACTTTTTTTCAGCGTAAGACAAAAAAAGTATTCAAAGGAAAAGATATGAGTTGGTCAACAAAAGATGGCTTTTTATCACTTTTTCTCAGCATTTATTCAGGAACCCTGGCCATTCTACATCTGAGTCTTTCAATCATCTTAAAACATTAAAGCTCCTATGAGTAACTTTAGTTTGGTGACCCACATAGACAAATTTGTATTTCCTTGCTTGTCCTGTAGATGAGTTTTTGTCTTTTCACAGTGAAGTTTTTCATTTGTTCTGATGAAACAAATACATTGAATAGTTCTACAGCACCCTGTCAATCTCACCTCGTCTCACACCCACATGGCAGCAGCCATCCAAAGTGTAAAGAATTATTACTGAGATTTGATCGCTCTTCTCTGTAATGGTCTGTTTTGCTTTTTTTAGGTCACACAGAAGCATCACTATGAAATTTATACTGTCATATAAACTGTTAAAAGCTCTGAGCTGCCTGCAAACCAGTACAACTACATCCTTGACTCTGCACCTGAGTGACTAAGCCTCAGTCAATTAAGTATTTAAAATATGTCTGAGCTTTTTAAGTGTCTGGTGAGTTGAGCTGGTAATGATTAAGCCAGTGATTGGTTTCAATACCCACAGGTGCAAAGTGTCGGACACATTTTTTTCTCTGAAACACCTGAATCTCTGTCCCCTCCTCAGCAAGTCCTCACCTGTACAGACATTTCCGTCATCCTTTGCCCCCTTTCCTGGTTCACATACCTTTTTACACTTGCCCTCTTCAGATATCATTAGTTAAGTAAGTGTAAAGTAAAACACATTAAGTATAAAGACAAGTTCAGACTTACCGAAACAGAGGAGGCAGGTGAGGACGAGAGTGTTCATATCCCAGGAAGACAGAGATGTGTGTATAGTCCTGTGCTAAACTGTGTGTGTTCGAGTGTGTCAGAGTGTGTGTTTGTCTGTAGCTGCTGACTGAAGCTGTGTTGTGCTCTCTAACCTCCTCTGGGTGAGCTTTTATAGACCTCCCTGCCTCTCAGAAAGAAGGGTGTGTGCATGTGTGTGTGCGCGCGTCTGCATGTGTAAGACATGGAAAACTCCACACCAAATGTGTCTGTGTTTATATGTTTGTGTGTGTAAACTTAGAATACGCACACACACACACACACACACTAACAAGAAGAGAGTTCGTGTAATTAAGGTGTGTGTGTGTGTGTGTGTGTGTGTGTGTGTGTGTGTGTGTGTGTGTGTATATCTGTAGAGCTTATGTGTGCATGTGTGTGTCTAATGATTAATCTGCCCCAGGCTACACATTTTACACATGACGAGGCTCCTGACCATGGAAAAGAATAATCTGTGCAAGAATTCGACACTAAACAGTTTGATGTATTCAGAGTTGTTTCTAGACAACATTAAAACACCCATAGAAACAAAATAGGTCCTGCTTTATAAATGTTATTGCTTCCGTCTATTGGTCAGAAAAACACCAGAATTACGGCTAGAGACATGTAAAAACTCACACATAGATATACAAACACATAAACTACTCATTTCAGACACAAAAACTTTCAAGGATTGATTTCATATTTTGTAGGGATTAAAAAAAGTCAAATTTTGTGGCTATTATTTAGTATTTTGAAATATTTAAAGGTTTTTTGGTTGGTCCCAACAGCTAAAGGAGGTGCAATAAAGATGAATCCTCACTCTTTCAGCAGCAGTGACAAAGAAGAATCTGTCTTTGCAATAAACTGATACCAGATGTCACGGCTGCACTTTGATAATGCTACAAGGTCAACAAAAATTCCTTACAGTTATAAATGATTGTAAAACATACATTTCTATTGCTTGGAGGTAATAGTGAAAGTGTTTCAGCTTTGAGTAGCAGAAAGTAGACTGTCTGATGTGCATGTTTTCATCTGGTTTGATATTGTTATTTTTAATTGCTTAATTTTACTTGTTTAAAAGAAATAACCCTACCTTAGCTTCTGTTGGAGTGTGCAAGACACTTTAAATGCCAGTTTTGTCATTTTAAAAGTGGGCTAGGTTACATAAATTGATGAAATGACCATTTTTAGATCATTTTTCTCAACAACACGTTAGGCATCTCAGGGCTTGACTGCTAGAAATTAAGGATTAAAAAAAAAAAAAAGAAAGCCCCCCCATAACAAAATAACAGGTACTAGAAAGGGCTGCACAGATGCATGAATCCTGCACATTGCAGAGTTTGTTAAAACCAAAGGTAGTTATTATATATGAAGTGAGTTTAACCTTTTTCATTCTGCATCTTATTCACCAGTCTGGTTTATATTCCAGACTTTAAAAGAGTTTGACGAGAAACTTTTTTCCAGCCCTGATCTGCACCACTGTTATCGGCAATATCAGCTTTTGACATTGTGAGAGCCCACTTTGTAAAAATGGCAAAAAATGTAATTACAAAAAAAGCAATAACAACCCGATTTGTAACAATGATCTGAAATTTAAAAACTGGTTGATAATGTAACATATTCTGAACCCAAAACATTATAACTCTTTTCCCAAATGTTACAGCTTGTTACATTCCAACATCAGCTTCTTTTTTACAGTATTGAACAATTTTTACATCTTGGGTTTTATCACGTTTCTTATCTACATCTCAGGTCCTTTTACATTTTGGGTCATTGTTACATATTTGTCTCTTACAGACCTCAAATCCATTCTGATGGTCCAAATATTAAATTTGCTGTGACATCTTTCCCATTTGTTCAAGTTTCTTTCTCTTACGTACTTTGTCTTTCACACTGTATTGATCAAATTGCAAAGAACTATCCTTTTTCATTGTCATCTGTTTTAAATGGAATCAGTCTCAATATTTATGGGTAACAATGGGTGATAAAAACAGCAATTTGTATTCCACCTTAGATACTTTTTAGACAGAGTTATGACCCTAATTTGATAATAAGAAGCGCAGAAAGTACAGATACTCATTTGACATTTAAGTTCATGAATCAAACAAACCCAAACTTTGCAAAGGGAAAAACTTTGGATGATGTAAAAGACAAAATGAGTTTTCTGCTCAGAAGTTTTATTATGTTTTTATTTAGTCCTGAGTTTAAATCCACCATTTTTGTTATTTAACACTTTCTCGTATGATTCACTCATTTCATCAGGGTGTTCCTATCTGTGTCTGAACTGTTGTGAGCGCTGATTGATTAAATGATGCTTTGTGTTACTATTTCTGTCCTCTGTAACTAAGAGGAGACCTTCAGGCTTGGGTGGTGATGCTGCTCTGAAGGGTGTGTTGGGTATGTTGTTGTGTCTGCACACTGAGGCTATCCCATCCTTCGTGCTGCCGTGGAATCCCATAGAAACCTGTGAGGAATGCAGGGAACTCCTCCGTGTCATCCCTCGACCTCAGCAGCAGCAGCAGCAGTCCTGGCACGTTTTGTTTGGAGTGTCTGAGGAGTGAGATAGTTTGGATTACATGTAACGACACTGGGAAGAAGAAGGGTTGATATGTACATGCGGAAAGTCTGACACAGGCCTTACAAGAATCACTTAACGGGATAAAAACGCTGATAGATGCAGGCGTTTCTATTTAGATAAAACATTAAATCATGCTCTTATATAACACTGTAAAACAATTGTCGCTATAACGATTAAGCTGTCAGTTTTCTAGAAAGGGATTGTCCTCTTTAAGAGAAGAATGAGTCTTCAAGTGCACACCCGAAAACAGAATAACTGTCCTCAGACTCAGACTAACGGCTTTACTGTTCTATGCTGGTTTTAGCGATGACTTATAATTTAATAAAAAGGGTTTCTGTTGTTTTAATTAATCATTTTATTTTTTCTATTTTGAAGCACAACTGATCATCACACAGGTGCTTGATGGAGTTATGTAAGTGCTTTCATAACAAACATTATGTAAAAAGATGTTTTTGCTGGAATCATACTGTTTATTTCAATAAAATTTATTGCAAAATATGTGCACACATATTAGTCATAGGTCAAAGGTGCTGAAAATGTCTGATTTAATAAAAGTTAAAAAAAAAAAAAAAAAGTTGGAATGGTCATGAAGAGCCAATTTTGAAGCTGATTTGGGAGCCAAAAGAGACACCTGAGCCAAATAATCTGGATCACTTTAAAGAGCTGAAATTATAAGCAGATATATTCACTCTGAAAATAACTATTTTTATGCTTTACAGTATTTTATTTTTGTCTTATTTTACTGTGTACTAGTTAGATGCACCACATGTGTAAGAATAAGAATTAGATTTGTCAAGTATTAATTGTAATTATCAAGTATTTTTTATGCCACAAGGATTTGTGCAAACAGGTGAAATAGGAAGCATATGTAAAATGATAAAAAAAAATGCATGAAAAATGTAAAGAGAAAGGTTTTCTTTGCATAATATGAGAAAAAGATAAATGTTAATAGATGATAAAATAAGACAAACAAAATAACTGTTGCTAAAGTCTTAAAAGGTGCTGAAAGCTAAATTTGTGAATAGTAGCACCTGTTATAAATAAACATCAGGTGGTTTTTTATATTGTATCCTGATAATTCCCTTGTGTGTAATACTAAAAATTGTGTTGTTCAACATGCAAACCATGCTCAAAGATTCAATAAGGAAAGTCAGCTTGAGTAAACCGCTCTGTTGAAAAATGCAGATTTTGACTTGAAGATGGTGTTAAAGTGAAGCTGGGGTATCATTGCGATTACAGTATTTCATCCACATAGAAATACAATCAACTATGCCACTAGTTATTGGGCCTTTCCCATCAAACAATACTTAGCTCAAGTTATAATAATGTGATCAGAGTCATAAGGATTTATTCTTTGGAAACCATGAAAGTTTAAAATGAGGAAGATGTTGGAATATTTTTTGGATACGTGTAACCTTTGATCTGGGTCTAAAATTGAAGCTGGGACTAAAATTGAAGAAACCAAAACAAATACCAATGATGATTCATCCTCTGGGGATCATGATTGTCAGCACAAAACTTCTCGGCTAATTTGTTTAATTTCTGTCAAGATATTTCTGATCAAAATGAAACATTTTGACTGACCAAGCGACCTACATTACCATCCCCAGATCCATTGCGTGGCTGGCAAAGATAACAGTGAAAAGACATCATGAGTCAGACTCGTGTTGCAAAACATATGTGTACATGGTTCACGTGAGAATCTTTGTTGTTTTTTTTAAAGGACACGCAAGGAAGAAGCTTTGGGATCCCACCAAACACTCTACTCACGCACAAGCAAAACCGTCTATTATTTATGCAATAATGAGGTAATAACAGTTTCATACTGTAGATTAGAGCTGCATTTCTTGAATTTATTTTTAGACTGAAATGAACTCACCTGAGTGGGTGTGTTTGTGGGTCCTTGTGTGTGTACTTGTGTGTGTGTGTGTGTGTGTGTGTGTGTGTGTGTGTGTGTGTGTGTGTGTGTGTGTGTGTGTGTGTGTGTGTGTGTGTGTGTGTGTGTGTGTGTGTGTGTGTGTGTGTGTGTGTGTGTGTGTGTGTTTGCATGCTAATGTGTTTTTAAGTAAGGTCTTAAAAGTAGCAGTGTCTGCAGGGGGGTTAATGTTTACATGCAATCATTGCTGGTCATTGGCATAAAGAACATATTAAGCTGCTTCATTCAGGGTTCAAATGGCTCATTGGTTCTGGTTGAAGCTCTAATGAGGGCACACGAAGTGAAACATGGGTTATTCTTTAACTCCACACCGGATACTGCACTCTGTACGCCACACACCCCCAATCATGACCCCACGTTACATAATTATTATGGACTCTAGAATTTAAATATAAATAAATAATTATTTAATTACATAAATCATATTTACATTAATCAAGACTTTTAGTCAAAATAGTTTTATTAACCCAGCAACCAACAAGTTTGAATTTGATTTTAAGAACCCATTCACCTCTCATGAGCTTTTGGGTTTTGTTTTGTTTTTTTGGAAAGTTTCTTTCTCACTGTTTTTCAAAGTGGAACTGCAACAATGTAGAGAGGGAAAACCTTAAGTGTTCTTACATGAAAAATACAGTTTGAGTACCCCTTAAAATACCCCTGTGGTAGATTGAGTATAATTAATGTGGGAAAAATGGTCCTTGTACAGTGTAAAAAATTTTTATTGAAGCTGTTGCTCATGTCTTATTTTTAGGAGAAATTTTCATATTAGACTTAATATGATCCGCAATTACTTGACCAATCCAGACATGTCTTATTTCAGTGTAAAAGACAGTAATAAGGGCTCATTTATCCTACCTGACTCATATAAAAAGTGAGTCTTGAAAGCTTGGGTTGTGTTTACACAAAACTAATAGTGCAACGATATAGGCTTGTGATTCACGAATAGATAGACTCATAAATTCATTTTTTTTCAGAGATTGGGCCATGGTTTTTAATGGATTCCACATCTATTTTCCTGGCTTAAATTATTAGAACAGAGAAAGCACAAAGTAACCCTGTGGTTAAAAATCAACTATATTATTTATAAATTAGTCATTTAAATTCACGTCCAGAGCGAAAAACTTAGTTTTAAAACTGTTTTTGTTGTTAAAATTCAGATTGTATTAATGCCACAGTCAGAGCTTTGAAACTGACATCAACTATAAAACAAGAGGACAATGCTGTTAAAGTTTATTCATGTTTTTTTTTCAGAGTTTATTGGACAGGAGAGCTGGAGACTAAAAAAAGACCTATGGCTAGAAAGCCAGTGATGGCAATCAAACCATGACCAGTTTTCCTTACATGAGGCGATACTCTCTTGAAACTCTACTTCTTTCGTGTGTGACTTTGAGACTGTACAAAAGTGAAATAATTTATAAAGACGTCAAAGTCAACTCTTTTGTTTTGACCTCTAGTCTATTTTTGAGACTCCTTAGGTCCCTGAAAGTCAACATTTCTGGTAGGTCTTCATTTGTTCAGTTCAACTTCCTCATGGTAGTTATTTAATTGTATAATAAAAAAACATGATGAAAATTGTAACACAATATAAAAGAGAAATGTTACACTTAATTACTCGTTCAACATCTACACCAAATACTAATTACTGTTTCCACATAATAACTACAAAACCACAAAAAAGTGATTTAAGTCACAAGCAGAAAAGTCAGATATAAATTAAAAACTGTGAAAATGTATAGAAACATAGTTCTGGATTTAAAGCAGGGGGCAGAAATGCTAAAACCAAACATTTTCATGTGTTGAACATTTCATTTGTTCAAAAACATAAAATACTGAAAACCATCTCATGAAATTGGCAACAAAGAGCCAAATATAAAGACACTTGGGCCCAATTTCTTGGTAGCCACAACCATTACATGACATATTTTTGTTACTTTAACCTCTATTTTTGTCAATCTGTGCCCACGATACAAGGATCAGAGGTTTGAGACAATCTCGAAAACCAGCCTCAGAGTGAGAACTTGTGCAGTAAATCCAGACGTCTCCTTCCAGCCGGTGTTCCAGGAGAAATGTGTAACAATCTAAGCAGTTTGGACTCCTTTGTAGCCTTGGCGCTTTGGGGGTCTTGGGAATTTGTTCTTCTTATACCTGTGAAAACGACAACATTGTAATGTTGATTTTTAAAAATAAATAGAATAAAAAAGTTAAATTAAATTAAAAAAATAAAAATAAATAAATAGGGCCACAGGAGTTACTGATACCGTTTTCATTAAAGCTGATATAAATTCAGCCGGGAGATCCTAATTATCTGATCTGGTTTAACAAGTCTGTGCATAGACGGTTAGACTTTATGTCTGTATCTTAAACATGTAAGTTCTTAGTCTAAGTGAACCTTAGAAATCCATAAAATCTCACTTTCAGTGAAAATGCATGTTGAATATTGTGTATTTGCTTCTTTTTTTAACAAATTTTTGTCTTCTATACACACACAGTAATAAACAGTCTCACCATTTGCAGCAGAAGTACATGGTTCCAGCCAAACCGATGAGCAGCAGACTCACACAGAACACAGTGAGGATGATCTGCTCCTCTCCCAGTCGCTGAACCACCAGCTCCATGTTGCCACACCTGGGCCCGTAGAAGCCACTGTCACACCTGCAACCCAAATAACCAGTGAGTCACCTCAGATAACGCATGAATCACTCCAGCAGACACACACTCACACACACAGGATCGTACTTGCAGTGGTGCTCATTGATGTCCACCAGCAGCATGCACTTGCCATTGTTCAGACAGTAGCTGTCGAAAGTGCTGTCACACTTCTGTGTGGACCGTTTCACCACATGAGGGTGCTCTTCTCCCTGACCTGAGACGACAAGGCAGCATTAAAACTCTTCATGTGAAAATCAGTGACTTTCTGTCAGACCACTCAGATCAAGAAAACAACATTAACAACATTCATTTTTACAGATCTGAAAATATATAAATCAAGCACTTACGACTGACATTTATTCATTCTTAATTTGGTTTGAAAATTATTTTTCCAACAATTTTAATCATGTAGATCAAAAAAGTGCAGAATAAGAGCCTTTACATTCTTCAATAAATCTGGTAAAATAAATAAATAGATAGATAAATAAACGAAACATTCGAGGTTGCCCACTTTCTGACAAATTGACTCAACTCAACTTTGTTTATAAAGCACTAAAAACATAACCATAATTGAAACAAAGTGCTATACATAATGGACAAAACATTGAAACAAAGGGTAAAAACAAGTATACACATTAAAGTAATTATTTTATTGTTCCAAAACACAATTGAAGAACAATAAAAAAGCCGGGGTTATAAGTCAAGGAATAGAAAATGGTTTTAAGACCAGAGGCCTGTCTGATGTGGAAGGGAAGCTCAATAATTAATTCAAGGAACTTTTCAGCTGATAAAATGAATACAATTTTGTGCTTCCTTGCCAGTAAAAGCTCTGACTGTAGGCTCAGCGTGTGTTCACTTGTCCATCAGATCTGCTGACTGCAACTTCCTTAAGATTAAAAGGGCGACACATTACACTAATCAGGTATAATCAGATACAGTGATCCAGGGTCACTTGACATATCATCATGTTATTTAAATATGTATATCTCAACAAGTAAAATATGATCACACCAATGAGAGACAATATTTTACTTGCTGGTTATGTGATCCTGTCTCTCACTGCGTTCAATAAGTAAGTCTCAAGGTTGACTGTTTTCTGAATGTTTCCTTGCCTTAAGCCTAGTCTGTTTGTTAATGGAAATTTGTCACCTCACAAAACCCCAACCACATACATAAAACTTAGGATAAGCTTGTCTTCATCAACTGTAGTTTACAAATCAAGGGATCTGTTATTTTCAACAGCTGCATTTCAACTAAAATCAGGATAGTTATGGATTTGATACCTGCAGAGAACATGAGGCTGTCTTCAGTTTGAAGTCTTGATGAGACGCTCTTGGAAAAAGCATACGGCCAAAGCAGCATCACACCTGTTAAAAAAAAAACAAAAAAACCCGGAGAGTTCAATATGAAAGAAAGTTAAAAAAAGAACCGAGCATTGTTTTGTGTTTGTTATTTTTTTTTGTTCAACATGACTTCAACAATCTGCTGGTTCCAAATTATTTATCTGAAACAAGAACAAAATGTCATAGTTTTGACAGTTGCACATCATACAACCCTGAGGTCAAGCTATATAAAATAAAAAACAAAACACTTTTTCGGTCTCATATTGTTTGACTGTAATGATTACAGGGGGCCTGGGGAGATAAGATATCTGAATATTCAACTAAGCAGGAACAAGCTATGAGTTTTGACATGAATCTTCACCTGCTAATAACCTGTCAAACTCAAAAATAAAGACTTTTTTTATTTGCATAAAGGTATATCAACATTCACATTTGATTTCAGCATAATGTTTCTCCACCTCAGCTGGAAAAATCTCCAAGTTTCTAAATGAAAAGTATTGCTCATGTGAAAACTGATCTACTTTTAGTTAAATTTCTTGTCTGAAAGATCCTGGTATGAGTTGTTCCATCAAACGGAGCCCTTCTTGGTACAAATATTATTTACACATGACAAATGATGAATGGGAGAAGGGAATCTGATCTCAGGCCTTGAACCTTATTTTTCTGTTTGTTGACTGCAGTAAAATGAGACTGCAAACAACAAAAGCACTTAGGATCACTTTAAGTCTCAGGTGTAAGGAATGAAACATTTTGCCAGGAAATGTCAGATTTGCAGCCAGTTTTTTAAAGCAAACGGGACATGATGTGATGAGCTGCCCAGCCCACATGCTTGTACCAGCCTGCACAGCTTTGTAATGTGCAAAGTTTGCAGACGCCCACATTCCTGCAGGCAGGACAGAGAAACACAGGAACCTGTGTGCATGATGTGTCTGGTTGTGACTGGTCATGAACTTCACTATTATATCCTGTCCATCACTGCTCTCACAGTTCCTCTTGGTTGTTATGGCTGCAGAGATATTTGTCTCTTTGGTTTCGATCAGAGGAGTCAGACTGTTGTTGGTTGTTGGGTGTTTCTGATGTAACTGATTGGTCTAAAGTACAGAGTGAGCTGGAGGTGGTGACAAATTAGAGAATCAAATTATGAATTAATAACTGTTCAAGCAGGTCATTTAGATCGCTGGCCTCTGACTCATCCTGATACCAATCTTTTCTTATCACAAGCCACTCGTAACCACAAGTATCATCACGTATTTTAGATGCAGGTGGGAGATTTTACTGTATTTTTCTGACTCTTTCCCCATGTGACCTACATATTCAGGAGCAGCAAAAAGATAGGACAGTATCAGTTTACATGACCGACATCTTGATAACAAGCCAAGGATGGAAGTAAACAAAACAAGGGATTGAAGCATAATAAGCTGAGGATAACTGCAAATCCATGAATGAATGTTAAATCAGGACGCGTATTAGCGTTATCGAAAATAAGCTGGTTTAGGTTTATTGGTCCAATAAATGGCTGTTATAATTTTTATATCTGCAGCTCAGAGATGAGATACTTAGATGTGATTTGGTCCTTGGGGTTTTTTTGTTTGTTTTATTGTTTAGGGTTTCTCATAGTTAATTTGGTTTTGTTACATTCTTGTGTCTGTATCTCAGTGTTTTGGTCTTGTGCATGTATCTTGAGTTTCTTTGTGACTTTTGTCTTGTGTACTCCCTGTTTCCTGTTTTACTTTGCAGTTTTGTGGTATTTTTGTCGTGTCCACATGGTTTTGTCCTCAGTGAATCTTGAATTTTTTTAAAACGTTTTGGTTTTGGTATTTTGCCTTTTGATTAATAAATACTTTTGAGTGAGTAATGCCCCTGGGTTCTCCTCTCTTGTTCTTTCCATGTAACCCATGACTACGTCTTGAGAAATGATAGATGATTAGGAATTGAATCAAATACACTGCCTGGCCAAAAATAAAGTCGCCATCTGGATTTAACTAAGCAAGCCTCTTATTGGATAATTACTGCATGGGCATCTTTCAGCTAGCAACTGGAAAAACAGGCTTCAGTTTTCTAGGGAGCATAAAGATTGGACTCAGGTGGAATGGAAGAAGGTCATGTGGTCTGATGAGTCCAGATTTACCCTGTTCCAGAGTGATGGGCGCATCAGGGTAATAAAAGAAGCAGGTGAAGTGATGCCCCATCATGCCTAGTTCCTACTGTACAAGCCTGTGGAGGCAGTGCTCAAATCCAAACCAAAATGTTTTCCTTGACTTTCCAGACTGTGACTTTTCTAAAATGTGAACCATGTTAATTTCTTATAACTTGACAAATACCAACAAATTTTTCTATGATCAATAAATGTGCTAACACACCTCAAGGCCTCCAGGTAGGGAAGTGCAGAATTTTAAGACAAGGGTGGCCCTGCTGGGAAAACAACTACCAGTAATTCAGGTGTGACAAGTCAGCTCTTCTGATAGTTAGATATTATTATCAACAGATACTAAACAAAACAGCAGACAAATCCCACAGGAGAAATATCTGCCTTTTATATTTCCATCAGGACAAACAGCACTTGTGTCAAACTGTGAGTTACTTAATTTGAGTGTTTCCTCTCAGCATTCATTCAAGAGGGTCCTAACTCTGCCTTAAACTGCATGACGCTAATCAGCACCACTCGTTTTGCTGCCAATCAAGTATTTCACAACAGTTTGGGCTTGCAGGTCTTTATGATGAAGCAATGTGTGGTGGGTTCATGTTTCAGCTGTCTGTTGTTGGCTCACACATTAACCTCTCAGTGGCGTCTTTCTGAGGGCCGCTCCAGTCACTAAAATAATGGATCTGATAACTTCCCACACTGGGTTGTGGTCTGTTAACACAAGCTACAATATCACGTCTTCTTGTTGACTCCTGATGTAATACACCTGAACAAGCAAATGACAGATTTATTTTGCCCACATGTGCTTCACAAACAGTAAATCTTCCATTTGTGCTACCATTGCCAACACGCTGCAGCATCCCTCAGGCTCACAGCTCAGTGAGTGTGTTCGCTCATCAGCGTGGACATGTGGCATTATTTCTCAGTCTGACTCAAGAATTTTCACTTCCATCATTTCACCATTTTCCCTGAAGAAACAGGAAGTCTGCCTGATTATGTCTTTATATTTTTATTCATGTCCAAAGCATTTTTTGAAGCATTTTTATACTTACACAAGCGGTCTTCTTCTATCACATCATTAACTTCACAAAATGCAGTTACAAATAAATGACTCTGTGAAAATGAGAGGGGAAGAAGTAAAGGAATCCTTGACTCAAGTTGGTGTGTCAGTACCATATAATTAACCTCTTATACAAAGGTTAGGGTGCATTTACAGCTAATTTTACACTTAACAAAAGTGCAACAGTAACATCAGCTAAATATGTTTCTAATAACAATGGTGAAAGAAAAAAGTTTGTTAGAAAAAACTCAATTGTAAAAATGTTGGACTTATTAAGCTGCTCTTGCTCTGTTAAGTAAGTCAATGTTTATCAAATATTATTGTCGAATTTTTCAAATGTGTCACCATATTCTATGAGTTCAGAAAAACACATTTTTTTATCTAAAATCAGCAACTCTTTGGAGACTTTATTTGTTTATTTTTCAAACTCGTTCAGGAGCGTGTTCATTCAGTTTCGCAAAAAAATATCAATATTCAACAGTGTTCACATGACGAAAAAGAAGGATCAATAAAACCTTCACAGAATCTATAACTGTAACAGAGAAGTGGTGAGTAAAAGGCATGTGAAGTGGTCAGTAGGCCAACATGAAGTAGCCAGCGTTACGCACGGTGCGTAACTAGGCTACTTGGTCAAATGCGCAACGTTAGACTAAAAAGTACCATGAAAGTACACGGATCATCGATTAATATCAGTTTAACTACACGCTATTATTGACTTACCGATGAGTGAGAGGAGCGCTGGAGGTTTGCTGTTCCCCATTTCAGAGCAGGTAGCAAACAGACAGACAGACAGAGGCTCTGTGTGCGCAGGTAAAGAGCTGCTTCCGACTTGTCAAAGTAATTACAAGGTAAAAGAAAAAAATAAAAGGAGAAGTCGATGCTTCAGCTGGGAGTCGAAACCAGGGGTTTAAATCCTGCAGTCTGGGTGTGGTGACAGACTCCTATAATTTAGACTTATTCACACTTCAAAGGTCCAAATGGGAAAGACGGACCCTGGAGGTACCAACATGAAAAAAAAGGAAAGGAAGAAAGAAAGGGAGGGGCTGCTCCTGTCTCCGTCATCCTCTCATCTCAGAGGATGAACTCCTTCGTTCACATTCAGGTCAAGCTTTTACTTATTTAACTTCACTTTTATACTCTTCAAAAAAAAAAAAAACCTTAAAATGAGCGAACATTAAATTGAAGTGAACCTGTCCTGTAAACATAAATCATCTATAGAAGCCCATTTCCACCATGAAGAACTGGCTTTGATGATTTCTTTCTTTTTTTTTGCCCATAAGAAGTCAATATTTTGAGACAGAGGTCAAATAAAGGAGAGAAAAAAGTCCAGACTTACAGAAAAAGGTCAAAATTTCGACTTTTATCTTAATTTTGAAGGTTGTCTCAAATTTTGATTGTTCATCTCAAAATTTGACAGTCATCCAAAAAATGTTTTTTTTTCTCAGAATTTTTACTTTTTTTCATCTCAAAGATTCAACTTTTGTCTTAATATTTTGACTTTTATATCTTCAAATTGCACGTTTGTATCACAAAGTTTTGACATTTAACTAAATAATTCAACCATTAATCTTAACATTCTGACTTTCCGTATCAGAACTTCAACATTTCTATAAAATTTCAACTCTTTATCTCAAAATGTTGACTCTTTTCTCAATTTAACTTTTGATCTCAATATTTTGACCTGTAAATCTCAGGATTTTTACTTATTTATCCCAAAATGACAACTTTTTATCTTCTGAGCCTATCTTGAGTTATTACACCACCCGAATTTCAACTTGACAACAGGTTAAAATATGGTTGATCAATGGTTATGACACCATTATATTCTCATATTATACTCTCTATGTTACATTTGTGAACATACTTAATCTTTTCTTTTACTTCTATCAGCTGCTTTTTTCTTGTTCATAATTCTTACATCTTGAATCACAGTTATTGCAACTATACATATAACATTTTTAAAAAGTTAAAACACCTTGTGAAAATAGGGCAGCTAAAATGTTTTTTGACAGCCAATAACATTTGTGGTTTCAGACGTTTATGTGTTTATTCAAGTCTGACACAGAGAAATACAAGCAACACAAAAATGACTTTTTCATTTATTTATTACAAAATTTAAATAAATTGGGCACTCTGAATAAGTTAAAATACAATAGCACAATAAATAGTATTTGATTGTTTTTAGGACAGTGAATGGTTTATTTCTGACACTGTTTGTTATAACCTTTTCCACCAGCTCTGACACAGTCTTTCCTCAGTTGCCCGTAAAAGCTGCGGTTTGTTTACAATAAACAGTGAGATGAAATGTTTGTTTTGTGATAATAATGGAAGTGATGCTGAAACTGATGAAGATGATGAAGAGCAGCGAGCCGTAGGGTCACACAAATGATTCAGTCGGTGCAGATTTTATGAGTGGTGATGGTTTTATACACCTGGAAAACAGAATAATCTGTGTTAGGATTTATTCTCTAAAAATATACTAAAACATTTTCATCAATGTACTGCATTTTAAAATGACTTATCTCCATGAAGACACACCAATTGAAAGTTTACTTTTAGTCTTAGGTTAAAGATAATCCTGCCTTCTGCTTATTTCTAGAAGCTCTGCAGATGGCGTCGAAACACCAAAACACATTTCCCTCATTTCTTCATTAGAGTTCAGTGTAATGAGGAGAAAAACTGTTAATACTCACTTTTTATAAGCACAGCAGTAAAAGACTATGGCCAGGATAACAATGAGCATCATAACCCCAAAAGTGATGCCAATCAGCTTCTCCAGCTCAGGGGGAGCGTAAGTTTCAGCTGAGAAGAAGTGACAGCGAGTGCCGCTGTATGAGGATGTGCAGCTGCAAAACAAACAGAGAGAAATGTGAGTGCATTCCAGAGCAAACACGAACCAACATGTGAATGTAGATATGAAGTTAATGTTGCAGATCATGGCAGAAAGATATTCAGAATAAAACAAGAACCTGCAGCTTCGGCTTATATGCTTAACTCTGCATCTGTATATGCGTATGTGTTGCAAGTTCTTACATGCAGAAAGGTTTGTCACTGTCTTGGGGGTACATGCACTCTCCGCCGTTCTCACAGTAGTTTTCATGTTCAGCTCCACATGATTTACGTGTATGCAGAACTCGAGGTCCCTCCATAGTGCCTGCACAGAAATAAAGAGAGAGAGAGAACAGACATGCTTAATCCTGACATGTTCAGTATGATGGCCCATTTGCGCCACAAGATATTTACTAAAATCAAAATCACAAATGAACTAAAATGGGTTCTGAGACCCATATTTAGAAAAAAAGGTGAGAGAGAATCCACTAAGAGTTGAAAACAAAACAACAAAAACAAGTTAACTGATAAGAAATTAATTAATAATCATTTTAAAAGTGAGTCATGTAGCTCACATTTTCTATTTCTTTCCCATGGTGCCATAAGGGGACCAACACTGGAGCAGATACATGTTACTAGAAGTATTATTTGATGTGTTGAGCAGTTTATACCTGATGTGGTGAGCGTACCCAAAACCAAACTTTTGTAGCTTTGTAATAGTAATCTTTAGCATTAATTTGCAAATTTAGGGACTTCTATAATTAATAACTTGCATAATTTATAAACTAAGGAATTTCTTTTGTATTGAAAACAACTGGAGAGAAAACAGGCAAAGTTGGCTGCCGCACAATCTAAAAGTATACTGCTTGCACACAGTTTACGTTATATTACATTACTTCATTACCTTCAACATTCAAATTTTCTCAATGAATAAATGTCATTCAAAATACTTTTTGTCTGCAAGACACAAAACTGAGACACCACTGAAGACACTTACTGTTACTGAAATGAGTAGTAAGGGAAGAGTTTGACAGATCTGGAGCTTCTGTGGTCTGAAGGATGTCGGTCAGTGTTGCAGATTGTCCGGCTGAGGTCAAGAGAAGCAGAACTGCTACCACTGTAAGAAGAGCTTCAAAAATAAAAATAAAATAACATTTAAGGTTAGATTTTCCTTTACAACTTTACAAAGGGATTCACTTGTTGATAATTGCAGAAATTCACATCTTACTCTAGTCAAAATTCTTATCTGACAAGGCAGGTTTTGTTCTTAAAGGCTTCAAACCTGCATTCACGTGACAAGCAAGTCTGACAAACATTTGCATACAAAGTTGTCTTTGCAGTACGACAACATCACCAGAATCAGACATGTTAAACATGCTTTCATAAAGGACTATCTTAATACACTATATCTCTACAAATTAATGAGCAAAATTGGTTGATAATGTAATTTAATAGCTTCAGAGTGGATAAGAAACTCACCTTTCTCCATGCTCGTCTGTCGCTGTGTCAACATCGTGTTCTCCGCTCTGTGGTGTCTGATCTCTGCTAAACTTGTTCTGCCTGACTACTGTGCAGCCACAAAGCTTAAATACCCTAAATCCAACCTCTGAACAGTTGTTGACAGCCAATCAAAGAACAGAGCATTTTAAAAAAGTATTTCCTTCCATATTTCTACATGCATCATTTCCTCTAGTGCCCGGGCTCTCTGCATGCACAGGCAGAGTCTTCAGGTTGGTGTTGGTGGTGGTTGTGGTGGAGGTGGAGGGGGCACATAATTACCCTGAAGTTCTTTACATGTGGTTTCCTCTTTGGAAGCCTCTGCAAATTGAAAGTTTAATATGGATGCCTCAGGTTGTACTTTTTGATTGTTTGCTTCTTTGGCGATCAAAGGTATTGTGAAAGCTGAAATTTATTGAAGGTTGATAGCAGAGGGTTTTTTTGTAAGCCAGGTGAACAACAGACTCAAAGATAAGACCAAAGAGATGAAGTGACACCAGTGGTGTAAGGATAAATTCAGGTATTCGTTTCGGTCTTCTCAAAGAAGAGAAATGGGTACCCAAGGGATTGGGATTGAACAGCTGTGTAGCCTTAAGAAAACCACTGATCAGTGAGGCTAACTGGGGAAAAAGGCCTCAGTGTGCTCTGGAGCATAAAGATTGGACTCTGGAGGAATGGAAGAAGGTCATCTGATGAGTCCAGATTTAAGAGTGGTGCAGGGAGCATGAGACATATTTTTCACACATGGATTTGCCACCACAGAGTCTACACCTCAACCCCATTGAGAATCTTTGGGACATGCTGGAGAACACTTTTCTTTTTTGGTGGCAACTTATTTTTTCAGCCACACAGTGTATTTTGGGTTCTGCTACATTTTTTGATTGCATTTTGGGTCATTGTTACATCTTGGGCTCTAACAAGCCTTAACTTTATGATTTTCCCTAACGGCACCGTCTTCTCTTATCTCCAACAATTCTCTTCTGAAGGCTAAAATGCTACTGAAAAAGCAGCCGTGAGTCAGAATATATGACAGGTAAAACTAAGAATGTTGGCACAGCATTGTTTTTTATTTAATAGTCCTTTTCCAGTGAATCTGGAGTGTTCAAAAATGAACCAAAATGACTTCAGTAGAAAAAATATTGATTTGCAGTCTTAGAAAGTAAACTCTGAAATAAATAACCTAAATAAATAGATGAACTTAATATAAATAAATACATATCAAGTTAGTTTCCCAGCAGGTATGGAGTGTTGAGCGTATGAATAAATCATTTTGTGTGTATGAGTTTGTAAGCCTTCATTAGATGATGTATGAATGTTTGCATATTTGCATCCTACATTTGCACGATATATCATTCAGTGTAACCAGCTTTGTAATGTGTGTGTGAGTGTATGAGTGTGTGTGAGTGTGTGTGAGTGTGTGTGTGTTTAATGCATCAGTGCGTTTCTGGCCGCAGTCACAGTGTTCCTCATCAGCATGGCGACCGTCATCGGACCCACGCCTCCAGGAACTGGTGTGATGAAACCTGCTTTCTCCTTCACTCCTGAAACAAGTCAAACAATCGGTGTGAAGATACAGTTTCACGTTTTTATTGCAAGAACAATGGAAAAGACAGAAAGTTTAACCTGATTTTGGCTTTCACTGTTTGTGGAGGAACATTTAATTCAGTTAACTCCTGTGTTTGCCAGTGACTGTTAAAAAACTTGTGAAAAGTTTGAATGAAATTTTACACTAATAAAAAGGCACAGAAAGATAAAAAAACGGGATCCAGTTATTTATTCATCTACATGATCCACCCTTTTAGTAAAATGTCCTCTCTCCTGAGTTCTGTACTTTAGCTCAGTGGTATTGGTGAAACAGAGGTAATTTGATCGTCGTGTTTTGCTGTGCGTCTTATTGACACATATCCCTTTCTGAAGAAACTTGAAAAAAAAAAACTGCATATTTACCTGCAAAATCCACGTCACCGATGAGTCGTAGCTTTCCTGTCTGCGGGTCTTTGATGCGGTTTATTCCTACGTCAATGACTGCTGCGCCTTCCTTCACCATATCAGCCGTGATGAGCCCGGGAACACCTATAAGCCAAAATGACGCCATCATGCAGAGGTGAAAACTTCACTCTTTCCAGTTTAGGGCAAAGTTAGCTCCATAAATTTATCAGGGGAAAATTTAAATGTACAAGACAAAATTTATTTGATCATAATACGGGGTTTTACAGAGAGCCAGAGTCCTAGCCAAGTCAAAGTCACAAGGAAGAATCTGAGATAAAATAAAATAAAAATAAAATAGTATTTCTTTTTATAAATTAATGAACAGGGACCTCAAACTAAAGCCTGAGTTGAAGCTTCCTTCCATTGACAGGAATACAGTTTTTGATGGTTGTCTGCCGGATACCGAGGATTCAGTTTATTCTTCTTCGCAGTAACACGTCCTTGTTTTTAAAAGTGAAACCTAACAGACAGATAATGAAAAAGAGAGGTGCCCTTCCCTGGAATCTGCTTTTAGTCATCAGGGAAAAACATTCATTACAAAAAGAAGTACAACACAGCAATCTCTAAGGAATGTAAAGTTACTTTAAGGCTCTCAACAGATGCTCCTGCCCTGCTCCTACTCTTAATGATTGGATCATATTCGAGTCACCATAAATCACTTTTGTTAATACAGAAAGTGATGGTTTCCTCCTCCAGTTGGGACAGAAATGTTTGTACAAGGATGGAATTCATTTCAGCCACTTCTCCTTATTGTGTCACTAGGCCACGTTTTTATGTCATTCATTCAAGGGCAAGATTTTGATCCATCCTTTGATTTACAAAACTGAGATGATGTCTACGATTGGGATAAAGCAGCAGGCCATATTGCTATTTAATCTAATTTGCAGTTATGGTAATTGCCCAGCCTTGTGTGTGACTGTGTGTGTGTTACTGGTGTCATCAGTGGGTTTTACCTGCAGCAGCGATGATGATGTCAGCCAGGCTGGTCAACTCCTTCAGCTGCTCTTTTGGTGTACATCTGTGGGCGATGGTCACTGTGGCATCACCTGAGAGGAAACGGCACATTTTTAGGTCCAATCACATAGAAATTCAACCTTTCAAGGTGTGTTTCATTTGGCAATGTTTTAAGACTTATTTTGTTTGTACTACTAGTGTGTGTTTTCACTTTAGTTTCCTGTTTTATTTTGAAGATTTTGCCCCTGCAAAAGTTTGCCTCTCATCATTTTGTCAAAGCTCTCCATGATTTCCTCTGTGGCTCCCCTTTCCTTCCAAATAAGTTTTTGTTTTTTTGTTTTTTTGTTGCCTTTCTTGATTTCGATCTGTTTTTTTTTTCATTATTACAGGTCTGACCTTGGTGTTGTTGTATTCCAAGTGAGACAGATAGTAAATCTCTTTTCTGGTCACACAAAATTAAGCCCAACTCTGTTTTCAGAGGTTTCCACCTAGTGTACAATGTAAACAGAAACAAAAATAACCATCTGAAATATTGTGTGTATTCAAAATTTCCAAAAAGAGAAAAAAAAATTGAACTTTGAAATGGAGAATTTGATAGATTTTGGTCATTTTGATGCCTGTTGTGAAAAGGACACCAGCAACACATTTTAAATAAGTTAAGACAAGCTTATGTGTTGCGTCAATCTCATCTTTTGACAAAACCTTAAGTATTTAGGAATTGGAGAAACCAACAACTGTAATCTTGAAACTTCGTTATCATCCAGACTACTTTTCCTTTTCAGGTCCTCATTTGTGCAGCAGTTGTCTCCTCACAGGGATTATGTAAGTATCATTGACTTTAAATATAGATGAAAATCTAAAAGATGAAAATATTTAACATTTTTACAAAGTAACTCACCAGCCTTTAGGGTAAAATAGCAGAGTACCTATGACACACAATACTCCTACTGTTCTCTGAACGTGGGTTACCATGCAGGTATGTTCCTGAGGCCAATCACATTTCAATATCTTTAACCTGTCAAGCTTCGATTAATGAAATCAATTTTTTATGCTGCAAAGTGTTTCACTTCTGTTCCTACATGTTTTAAATCACACAGTCCTGTTCCATACAACATACTCCAAGTAAATAAGAATCTACATTTGAGTTGTGTTTGAGTTATAATATTTGGCTCAAACATGTACTAAGGTGCTCTGAGAGAAGAGGAAGGGAAGAATGCTGGAGTGTTCAAGAGTTTTTATGAGTTTGGAAAAATACAAGGGAGCCGCTTTTCATGGATGTACCCTTGCGTAACTCTGCAAGTGGCCTTAAGAAATGAAAAACAAAGCTCTATTCACCTCCACCATGTAAAGTTGGCAAAAGTTACAATAGTGGATACGTCAAAAGCACTAAGTCCCAACTATCTTCATGACTTCAAGATTAAGACCGAGATTAGAGACAGAAGGGAAAAGCAACCATTTGTGTGAACACTATAAAAAAAACATCGATTGGGAAAGTTTTTTACTATCATTTTTTTAAATCATATTTCCCCCAAGAAAGACCTCCTTTACTTCAGAAAAGTGTTTTCTTCTGCAGAATTCGACATGACAGGTCAAGCTTGGGTCATCCAATCTGATTTTGATTGCACAATGAGATAAAACAACATGAGGGTGTTAATCCTGAGTTTTATCCAGAATGTGTGAGGACATTCTACGTAATAACAGCTGAAGTGTGACCAGGAGAACGGGGTTTGGAGAAGAAAATACAAGGATGATAAGGATAAAAGAGAAGGAAGAGCAAGTCAGAGCACATCAGACCCCCAGGTCACATACCTAGCGGGATGTGTGTGGAAGTATGTGTGTGTGAGAGCATGTAGGAGGTAGAGGGTAAAAAATTAAGGGGGCTGACCCAAAAATTAAACATCAGTCAGAAAACTCAAGTAAATCTGGAGGTTAAATCTTTTTTTCTTTACTCCCTTTGAAGATGAGCCAGCAACTTTACAGTTACTTCACAGTTTTCAAAGGTGTTTCTAGTTTCACCAGCTCTGACCTGGTCACTGTAATTTGGTCCAGCTTCAGTTTCTTTTTATACAAGTTTCATGGAATACTGAAGAGTTTCGTCTCAATTACCAAACATACAAAACATTCTTCTTCATTGACTCACGCTAATTCAAAATGAAAATGTGGGTTCAAACTTTGTGTGGGGTTTTGTTAAGATCCAAGATTAATCTGGGTTAATATTTTGACATGCTTTTACCTGTTGGCTACGGGTTCAACTAAGAGCATAATTGAAGGTTTGTGTTAAAGCATGACTTTTATGATGTTAGAAAGTAAACAAGTCAGCTTTACAAAGAGGGAAATATCTTCCTTAAACCCCCCAAACTATCTAAAGGGCATCATGCTGGGTGTGTGGTTTATGATTTAAGTTACAGTTGAAGGGGAAAAATCTGCTCCAGCCACTGACTATGCTGGTATTTCATCCTCTTTATTCAAGTTTTCTCTGCAGTTTGTCCAGCACAGTCTTATGACCACAGCAGGAACTTAAACTTTGTTACCAGTCTTAATGTCTAATAGAGCCAACAGGACCCTCAAACCACACACCTTCTAGACTGCATTCAGGTGTTACTAATGTTTCTAATAATGTCTTCTAAAACTGCAATGCTTTGACAGCCTAAACTTATCTTGATACTTGATCTGAACAGAAAATTCCATACAATACCTGTCCAAATCCCCTCCCTGCTTCCTACAGCCTTATTAGGACCATGCTTCCGTGTGCCAGCAGTGCACAACCCCTAATGTGCTGCACTGTCTGGATTTTTCGTCACACTCCCTGTTTTATATCCCCTTTGAACTCTCCTTGGCGTGTGCTTATATTGTTTTGTTAAGGACAAAAAAATTCAATAGAGCACATTTTTTATTGCCACATCCTGGTAAAAAAAATGAGGCAATATGTACTACTCTGAAAAAGCCAGGATGGTGCAACGCTGTGAACTATGGCAGCACTCCAACTGTGATACAAATCTGTCTGGGATGTAAGGAAATGGATGGACTAACACTTCCCCACACTCACCTCCGGGGCGTTCATGGTTGCGGTCTGTGTGCAGCAGCATTGCGATGGGCATCCCAACATTTTTAGAGCGACCAGCGACAAGCACATTCTTCCCCACTGTCTCAATACCTGCATGGACACAATAATTATTAGAAATGATTTCAAATAAATGACCCCACTGCTCAACAAAGACAAACAAAGGTTGAAATGCAGGAGGAGAGAAACGTTTTAATGAACTAAAAACTCTAAAATTATCCTACAGGATGCCTGGAGCAGTGGTTTGTAGTTGTGTCATCCCACAAGTATGTAGTGGGATGTGATTGTGATTCCTCACGCAAGCTCAATTACTACATGTATTGTCTCCAAAAAAAGAGATAATTAAAGTGATAATGGCTGGACATGTATTAGACTGTTTTTGCTTTGAAGTAAGAGTTACATATCTAAATGCTGAATCACATTGTTACGCAGTCAATGAAAACTTCTTGTCTCTGTAGATTTTATTCTCCATTTTCTTATGTTTTATACATCACACTTTGTTTAAGACATCAAGTACAAAACTCAAGTTTTTCTATAAACTTAAAAATCTTAGAAACAACTATGAGTTTGTGTGGATTTTGACAATCTCTGTGGACAAACTGGTGCCATACCATACCAACTTTATTAATAAAGCACTTTAAAATGACGACAGCTGAACATAAATTAAAAATTGCTTCTATAAACCCAACATGCAGAAGCTGTTATTGCTGTCGCTGACACAACAGCCGCACTTACTGGTGGAAATTTTCACATCTTCTGATACAAAGACTGGCTTTCTTACCTGTCGGTATTAAACAATACCAATATTGTTGTAAATGCTTCTGATTGCCATACAGAGGTATCAGTATTAGTTATCCAGTATTATTTCCATGGCTGAATTCAGTGAAAGCTTTAAAATAGATGGCAAAGGTGTGAAATATATTATGATAATGCACAATAAAAAGAGGCTAATTCATCTTTGAAACAGCATGCTTCAGAATTAAGTTTGATGGAGGAAACATCACAAACAATCTCAACCTGCTGAGATTGGTCGGTCAAGACTGTCTCTGCTTCTCTGTAAAAAAAGGTCCTTTCATGCTTCCCTGTTGCGCAGAAAGTGATAGAGAGGATCCTCTTATTAACCATATCATGCTGAGCAGTATTCATACACTAAACTGTAAAAAACCTCTGACAGCTGACAGAGAAATCTTCCATCAAGGTCACTTCATCAATAAGGATACACATCCTTCATGCTCATCATAAACACAGAGTTAAAAATTTCCTCCAATAAATTGCAGGGTCTCCAGAACCATGTGCATCTAGCAATGCAGATGAACAACAGCGCACTCTAGCTGCCTCTACATGTAGATTAACACAGGAAATTACAGTACTGATCATGCCAGAGCATTTTCTGATATTCAGATTATTTTTGCAAGTGATACTTATTTTTTAACCTGAAGACCGCCTCCAAACACCATCAGAATCCAACATTCATCTTAATGTTTCTCATAATTAACTGATATATTGTTGCTCATTCCCTTTTAGATACCATAATCATGACTATGATTTTAATTTACTGATACATCTATGTCACTGACATCACTTAAATATTGGGCAACACATTATATCAACGCTAAGAACTGAGAAAATATTACATCCATGCTTTGAATGAGAAGATAACTGCATGATCCAGTGCATTTAGACCTGAAGCAATTGATTTACAAAGTGGGTACATTAACTAATGAGTGCCATCTAGAGGATCCAGCATCTTGGTGGAAAGTTATTTTCAGTAAATATGACACTTGGTAAAATTAGGAGCAATCCATTATCAAACTATGAAATAATGATTGAGTAAGGCTGTGCTTGATTAGATTTGAAGTCAAAAATAACAATCACTGAAAACCAGGGCTCTACAAAAACATCCAACGGGTTTTTAAAAGCAGATCTATGGTTCACCTGCTCTTTTGATGATCTCCCAGACAGCTGCAGGGGTAGCAGGCACCATAGATCTCTGGTCCAGGCACAGCTTACCAATATTCACAATATGAAAACCATCGACATCCTTCTCTGGAGCGATGGCATTACACACTGCTCGCTCATTGATGTGTTCTATAAGATGGGAAAGCAGCAAATGGATAGTCAGTGATGTTGGGCACAATAATGTCTAAACCTAAAGGCTACTTTACGGCTTCTTTTAATGCGATAAAAGCTGCTCTGGCACACAAATAGTTGTATTGCATCTCTGTACATTACCAAGATCCTAAATAAGCAACCTTCAGAAATTCAATTGTCAAGATCCACTATTTGTTTAGCCTTGATGTATGTGAGGAAAACCTTTATGCAGCTGTGAGCAACTGTGTTTACCTGGAAGTGGCAGCTGCACTAACAGACCACTGACCCTCCAGTCACGGTTCATCTTGTCAATCAGCTCCAGTAACTCTTCCTGTGAGACAGAGCTGGGCCGAATAACTGTGTCACTGGAAATACCTGGAGAGAGCACAAACATCACATCACTCACTCACTCACTCACTCACTCAGCTGTTTACAATCATATAATATGCATATTAGTTCAGTACATTAAGTATGCATATGCACATTTTCTTTATTCACATGTATCTATTTATGCTCTGAAAACTATAGAATGTGTAGGGAACATTATGTAATGTCTGTTGTTCAAAAAGGAACATGTTATGTATGTGATGCACATATCTGACCCAGGATACTTGCTGCCCGGGTCTTATTCTTGACATAGGTTTGACTGGCTGGGTTGTCACCAACCAAGACAACTCCAAGGTGAGGTCTCATGTTGCCCTGACCAACCAGATCTTCTACATCACGCTGGATTTCTCTGTGGATCTGCCGAGCCAGCTCTGTCCCAGAGATCACCACTGCAGCATGCCTGGAGAAAAACATTGTAAGACCACATAGTTTTTAGTTATAAGCTTACAAACGAGGCAGCCCTCCTTTAATACAAAGCAGCAACAAAAACCATCAGTAGACTAGAGGTTGTTGTTGGGTATCAAAATGTGTTTCTAATGTTTTATGTACATACGTACTTGTGGTGGGAGACCATGATGCACCTGTGCATGTTGAGGATATTTTAACTGTTAACAGTCCTGTACCTGGGCAGCTAAATAAAAAATGCCTTTAAATTTGTTTTAAACTGGTTCCAATCACATGGCCATTCGTAACGTGTTATACCTGCTGAATTATGGCAATGTTATTCATTTACTATCACAAGAACTCTCTATATATCTACTTCGGGTGCCTGCAGGTTTTGGCAAGTCAAATCTAAGACCTTTTAAGACCATTTTAATGCCACTTTGAATGAAATTTAAGACCAAAAACAAATAAATATGGTCAATGGTTTAGGGGTCCTGCTGAATTACGACCAAATCAGAGCGTGTCACTTAATGAGACCAATTCAAGTTTACTTTTTCTCTGTTTATTGAACATCAAGTTGCTCATTGGTTAATATCTGTATGTAAAAGTGCAAACAGTGGCCCATAGTCATTGACTGGCTAACTAGGATGCAGATAAATTATATCAGCAGCTTTTAAGGCAGTTTTCATTCTAAATCTCCTTCTCAAAAAGTCCAGTAAAAAAAAAAAAATCAGTGAAACATTAACAAATCCTGCCCTGATGAATTTGAGACCTTTGAGTGATTTATTAAAGACTAGAATACATCATTTGTGAATTTAAGACTTTAAGGATGTGTAGGAACCCTGTACTTATCGACTAAAAATGCATGTTTAATTGACCATAGGAATATGTTGCCTGCCTGGACATGAGAATGTCAATTTAGGGGGAAACAGCTGCTGTCTGTAGAGATGAAACTGCTAAATGGGTGAGTTATCAGCATTACTTTGCATGGTTCGTCCTTAACGTACAATGCTGATTTATTGGTTCAGCTCTGACTTTGTTTCTGTATTTTTCTCACTGGGATATAATAAATGTGAGGTTTTTAAAATGTGTGGTAATTTTCGACGCTCCGTAGCCCACTGTTACCATGGACACAGCCGTTAGCTAACTGTCAGTTAGCACCGTTAGCAGCCAGTACTGTAGGAATGCTGTAGTTTCGCCGGTTTGACAGCACGTTATACAGCCCTGAATCTGAGAAACTGTGGCGACTTATGTAACGCTGATGACATGATAGTAGAAAGCTTTGTCGGTTTTCCAAGCCATGATATCGACCTTCCAGCTAAAGGAATGTCCACTTATCAACCCAGCCCTCTCTGTCTTCGGCACCATGAACGGTGAGACCTGCTGCCAATCATCCTCCCACAGACACGTGACGGTGCACACGCCTCTCCCGGTGCTGCTGAAGCGCCGCTCATCCTTCCGCACCGTACGACCACCTCTACGTTACATTAAGGAGAAAAAGCCGCAGCATTTTAAACAAAGTACCCTTTACCTTGCCGCCGTCTGATGCAGATGTCTCCTTTGACTCTCGCATTTTCTGTGCGTCCGCAGTTTCGCCCTGCAGCAGTGATGGTGTAACGTTAAGAAGCTACAAATCCTGAAGGAGGAGCGTAGCGGTGAAACAGAGGCCGCCATGTTTGTGTGTGTGTTAGAGCGTGTGTACGCCGTGCGTGTGTGCGTTCGTGCACGAGAGAGGGGGGAGAAAGGGGGGGCTGGGCAGTTTACAGACAACAACTGATGAATGGTAGTCTCTGCTGCACAAACTGAAAACAGCTTTCTATTAGGAGGAGGAAGAATGACGGTGTATTCATTCATAGTTTTCCTATTTTCACTTAATGTCAACCTCAATCAATTAGAAAAAGAAAGAAAGAAAGGAAAAAAAAGCACAGAGTGCTCACAACAGGCATGCAGCAAGTGCACAGACACCACATAACTAGGTCTTGATGCGTTGTGAAACTATACACTCCACTTTTTTAGGTCTTTATCAGTCTTAAGCCATGCCAATGTATTGAGGATTTTCTTATTCTAAGCAGGGGGGGATCACCTATTTTTGCCTGTTTTCCAATTTAATATTTGCAGCTAAGTCAAATTGTAATAGCTGAAGTTCTGCCCCATTTCAAAATACCTAAATTGCTGTTGTAATATACTAGATTCTAGTATATTACAACAGCAACCCTAGGTATGTTTGAAATGGGGCAGAACTTAAGGTCTCCATAGCAACAAGGAAACATGGCATAGAGTAACTGGGCCACGACTGGGCCAGCAAAGTATTTTTTGTTCAATAACTCTAGCCTATATAGTGTATGGGCCAGATCTGGGCTGACTTATGATTATTCAGAGTAAACTTACACAAGCCAGATGTGGACCACAGCTTTTAATTAGCTGTAATGAATACGCTGGGCCATATATGGTATGGCCATATATGTAAGGTAAAATATGTAAGGTAAGGTAAAACACTGGTGGGCCATTTTTAATGAAAAATACACTTCGAAGTGCCTTCTTTGTTGACAAAATGTGTATGAAAAATGTGAATGTATATCTGTGCATGAAAGCATTACAGTCACAACAAGGATTTTCTTTGTTTTCATTACCTCAGATCTAACTCAATTTCCACTTCCTTCAGCTTTTCTTTATTTTCTTTTTTATAGGTATATATATCTTGTCTCTTTTAGCTAGTTGTATGGAAAAATAAGTCTGTGTGCCCATCTGTATACTACTCAGCTTATAGAAAGAAACCCCTCAATAAATGTTGTGTGGAAAAAACAGAAGAAAAAGAAAAGGGATTTTGTGGACTTGGAATTCAAATTCCAATTGTTACCACAGGATGTGCAACAAATTGTTTACATTTCCACATAATAAAAAAGACCCATTTTAAGGCAGTCAAGGAATGATTGTATTCTCTCATCACTCCATCTGTTCAACCATTATTCCATTTAATTTCCTCTGTTTTTCAAGGTAAGTTGATTATAGCTGTTTTTCAGACCTCAATCTTAACTTAATGTCATGTTCAGAATCTGTATCCTCAGGAAACAAGATACCACAAGAAAAACAAGACTTTGTTATCTTAAGATAATGAGCTAATTTGATCAGCTGTCATGGAAAACTAGCTTTTGTTGCTCTAAGTCTACAAGAACAACAATCTAACATCTTGAGAAACAAGTTATTTTTCATTATCACTGGAATATAGAGTAAGCAAAATCTATGGATGCACTCAGGGCTACCGTAGGAATGCTCTGCACATTTATCTTGTTAACATTGTAAACAGGAAAACAGTCATTTGTCAAGCCACACAAAAACAGAAGAGACACAGGAAAACGGCTGAACTGGTTCAGCCAAACTTAAAATAGAGACCTCAACTCAAAGGCTCAGGAATAAAACACTTTTGTTAATTACATGAACCTTGGTACATCCTGTCTATCCTTCCCTAACTTTTTTCATTATATTTTAGGCTGCAGATAAAAAAAGTGAAAATAATTCCTGATAAATTTATAGCTTCTTCTCACACATGCAGAAGATACATTTGTTAATTTCTAATAAAGCAATAACACATGCGTGTGTGTCCATAGATTTTGACACATAGACATGTCTATTGATGTTGAACTCTTTTTAATATATCTATTCATGTTTTTATGTCTCATAGCTGCAGATTGGAAGTTAGAAAAATTCAGAGTTCATCAATATTAAGGAATTTTCAGGGATTACAAAAGAAATGCAGTTACGCTGTCTTCATCCACAAGATGGCAGCAAAGATTTAATGCATGCTCCAAATGTGACAGTCTATTTAAACAAGATCAGAGCAAAGGTACTGAGCATCAGGAATAAGCATGTACTTTTTTATGTTTCTGACTGGATGTTTTTTGATGTTGTCTTTGGTTGTAGAAGAGACCATGCCCATGTAAGTCAAGAGACTTACATGGGCATAACAGTTGCTAGAGGCACAGAACAAAACTTAGTTCCTGTGAAAACAAAAAAAAAAACATCTGTTCAATGACTCAAAGTGAAGAAAAAGGAACCAAGATCATAAAGTTAAGGTATGTGGTTTGACAAAAAGACTGAAGGAAAGAAGAAGCAGAAGCAGAGAATCTGTGCCATTTTAAAATCAGGCTCCTTTAATTTTACATGTAACTTAGAAGGAACTTATGTATAGTGGGTCCTCTTTTAGTGATATGATTTTTATCCCCTTAGAAATCCTTTTTCATGCCTTAGAGTGTATGAAAATCATTGGTACCTTATGTTTCATCTTTTTAAATGTGAAAAGCGTTTCCCAAGATGTCCTGCATGTTACACATGAGTTATCTGAATCTTTTTTGCGCTGATATGTTAATTTCATTCAGGAAATGAACCAAATTCTTGTCTTGTTTTGACAATAATCATTTTTAATAAATGTGGTTACCTTACGTGGGAGCTTAAAATGAAACTACCATAAAGTGTAATTCACCTTTGCTTGTCACGGGGAAAGTCCCCCATTGACTTCTAATGATACTTTCTGTTTGTAAGGTGATAATGTATAACGCTGATTCAACCCACAGCCTAATGAATCAATTCATGCTACCAATAGTAAAAACTGGTGTGACCAAGCCACCTCTACAGTAACAATTTGAAGCTAGAAATAAACAGAAAGTAACACTGTAACTGTAGGAACTGCTGAAGTGATGTTGCTGACAGCAGCGGGGGTTATGTAATTGGATTCTGACACAAAGGTGGCAGAAAGTTAAGGAAAATACCTATAAAGAAGTGAAAAGAAAGGCATAAATGCTTGGGAGAGGAGAAAAAAGACTTTAGTGTCTTGTAAAAGAGACAATAAAAATTAAATGACTGATTCTGCAAGTGTTCAAACATGAGATTTGGGAATAAAAGATGAAATCACTAACCACATTATCTGAGCGTGATTTGCAACAGAATTACTGCATGCTGTTTAATTTATGAATGCCACAGATACGAGTACATACAGTACATATGGAGTAAAGGTTTGTTTGAGTGGTGGGAGTGTACTCAAAATTTGGTAAACACCCTAACAAGCCTGTCTGGACACGAGACTGATAGTAAATGTACACATAACCCTTTGACTTAAGTTATGCTTTAATGATTTACTGTACATTTATTTTCATTTCTCGCTTGTTTGCCAACCCAAAGACATTTTTTTAAAGGTGCAGTTTCAATACAAACTGTCCAGCAATTAGTAACAACCGGATCTCAAGAGAAATCTCTAGGAAAGCAAGAACAAAACCACTCAATTTCCTGTAACTGTGATGAAGCTGTGATATTTGTTGTGCAACTGTTAGAGAGCAGACAGTACATCTGAGGCACAAGATGTCAACCCCCAAACTGTTGAGTTCACGAGTTACAATGACAGTTGAAGCAAGATGAACTCTGCATCACAGCTGCTCCTTTTGTGTTTGGATTTTCTTTTAAAAAAAAAAAAAAAAAGAAGCAGGTTCCACATGTGTATTTACTAAACGGTTCTTCCCCAAGGTCTTCACCAGTGTTTAAAAATTTCCATCTGATACAAAATGTAGGTAGTTCCCCATATTGCATGTTTATTCAAAATGCTCTGAGGCAAAAGTTGGTGGTTTCAATATGCCTCATTAACAGATTAAGAGTTTGTGGCTGACAGGTGAAGTAAATGTATTTTTAAACCCAACAATAAACAGTTGTAGAATCCTTATCGATCTCAACCAAATGATGCTCAATCCATGAGAAAAAGATAAGAAAACCTGGTTACATTTCAGACCTTCTGTGTAGATTGAGAACATGTTCATATGGCTGTTTGGTCCCCTGTTGAATAATATGGTAGGCCCTTTTAGGCGTAGGTGAAACTGTTAGGAGGAAGAGTCACTTGTTCCACCCAACCACTGGATGAATGGAAGTCATGTCTCAACAGGACACATCTGTACAATTCAATGGGAAAATTTCTTTGAAAACACACACACCTCTGCTTTTTAACTTGTAAACACTTCAGGAAAGATGTTCACACCAATATTATTATTTTACCCTGAGGCAATTAAAGGAGAGATGAATGCCGTAAACAGTGAGGGTTTCTAATACCCTTAGGCTTTTTTATGACATTTTTCTGAAAACAATATGTCTAGATTTGCTGTCTACTGTACAAACTGTACATTTACAACATAAAGCCACGCCAAGTTTAATTACCCTCCAAACGACCCCTCCTCCCTCTCTCCCACCCACCGTTGTTGACTGGCTGCGCCGGTTACGTAACACATTTATGCCTGGCGCACGTGGCCATAGCCATAATAGATGGCATCATTTTGACGGATTAAACATTACCACCGACCCAGTGATCACAACCATATCACGCAAACTACAGTTTACCTTTTGGGGTGTTGAATTAGGGTGTAGTCCGGGGGAAATAATTACTAAATAAGTGTTTTCTTCTCCAAAATCCTATTCGGCTGGATGGATTCCTCAGCATGGCACGAGTCCACTCTGTTTTAAATTATAGAAATAATTCACAGTGATGGCAGACCATAATAAAGGGACTGTACAGTATGTTTTAGCCTATTTTAGCGTAGTGTCCATTTATTTGCAATAAAATGTGTTTTCTGTTGCCTGTAAAAAAAATCTCATATTTATTCTTCTTAACATTTTTTTTTTTTAGCGGACTAGTCCATCACATCGTACAAAACACTATTAAACCCACAGTTTTGACACAAGTTATTTTTTTCCTCATGTTTTATAGTGATAGGTCCAATTTAATCAAATGTTAAATCCAGAGCCCAGGTAAATGTATTGAAAGCTGTTTTAAATTGACACTGCACATCTGCTTTGACAAAGTCATGCACACATTCATGGTGCATTTTACCCCTCTAACCCAATATGGTGTCACCATGCCCTCAACAGATTGACCACTACTCTTCTCTCTCGCTCTCTCTCCTTCCCTATCTCACGCTATCCCCCTCCTCCTCCTCTCCCTCCTCCTCCTCCTCCTTCATCCCATAGCTGTCATCCTGAGCACCGCTGAAACGACGGCTCAATCCCCAAACGCCCGGATGAAAGCAGCAGGCGACATTCACGGCAACATGGTCGTATGAATTGGCCGAGAAGAGGGCAAGCAACCATTCCGGTGGGGGACGACGGCCACTGCTGGAATCTGTGACATTTTCGACGCAGCCCACGGAGAGCGGTTCTGGGAAAATACAGGCAGGGATAGAGGCGTGGAAGCGAAGAGGAACACGGCACATTTCCCCCCTTGTGGTGTCCTATTTCGTTGGTAAGTACATTTTGTCTGACCAAGAAAGACACGCTGCTGCTGCCCCTGTGTATTAGTCGCTGTCCGGCTACTTTCCTCACGCGTTTTTCTTTGTGGTTGAGCCTCTGTGCACGACGCGGAACGGGCCTGGTAAGTGAACACAACGTGAAATAGAAATGTCTGTGTGTTTTAATCAGCATGCAGCGGCTTCTCGCAACCACGACGTCTGTGAATTCTTACTCCAAAGTCAGACAGGAATAAATGTTACACTGTACCACAAGTGGCTTCATTTTGTTCCTACGTTCGCGTAATGTTGTCACACTCGCTCGCACGCAGCTGAATGGAGCTGCTACACGTGTGTAACTCCACATCCGACTGTGTATCACAATAGCACCGATTCACACACACTGTCTGGTGGTCCGTTTACTGGTCTGAACCAGTGTGGGAAAGTGGAAAAGCCAAGAAAAGGCGAGAGTTTGGCACAAGCGCCGCGTTCAACGTGCGTCTAATTAGTTTGCCGTTAATCACGCGAGTTCATTTCACTCTGCTGGGCTTTAGCAGACACTACTTGACTATAAGGCGGGTCAACAGCCAAGCATGCGCACTGTGCACGGCAACTATCGCCCCATTGCCCAATAACAATAAGAAGTTGGGACAAGCCTATCCCAAAAATCTGAGAAGTGCCTCAGGTCTGTTCCCTTGTCCTCATCACGAGCTTTAGGCATTTTATTGCCTCTGAGCTGGTGTCTCTACCTTGTTATTTAACCGTGGATTTCTGCCAACCGCAAATCCAGTCGGAGCCAGTTAGACAGCACAAGAAAATAAACCTGATCCATTCACCTCCAGATATGAGTGTGCGATAATAAGCCAGACACCCATTGTGACTGTTTGTCTCTGCTTATGAAGCCCCAGGGTGAAACATTTCCTTTGTCCCTTTTCAGGAAAATCACAAACACTGGGACACAGTGCACATAGAGGTGTGGAAAATTTACAAAAACACCATTGATTAAATAAAAAAGATTGAATAAAAAAGTATGGAAAATCCTACTCAGAACATAATGGATTTTTTTCACTAGAGCATCAGATACATCACCCTGTTCCAAATAGTGTTTCAATTCATAGTCTTAAGGACAAATATGTTATTTACTTGTATAGTATAAGCTTTGACTGTTATCTGAGGAATGGCCGTTGCATCATGTCCTGTGTCTGCTTATTTTGTTCTTTTCCTGTTTTTTTCCAAGCAGAATGTGTCAAAATGGAGTCATCACATTATGCTCCTTATCTAAAACATACCTCAGAGCAGAAAACACTCAATAGCCTGCTGCATTATGGTTACTGTGACTACATTCAACCCCTACAGAAAGAATGATGTTTGGGAGTTAATCATTAATTTTCATATTACGATAAGAGGGAGTGAGGAAGGAGAAGAATGCAGGGATCTGGCACCGCCTCGTGTTTTGTTTCAGTTGTTTTGTCACATAAAATCGGAGAATATGTAACATCAGTGTGTTTTACACAACACAGGCTTGTAAACTGGTGGAACTATATTAACAGAGGCTCTATCTTGTCTCGCCATAAAGGTCATTGTACTGGTATAAAAGGAGATCAAGATAAGATATACTGATTAATGACTTCCCCTTTTTTGTAAACCTTCGTTTTTATGTGAATGTTCGAGGTGAAGAGTAAAAACACCCCCAGCTTGCCTCCCCCCCCTTCCCTGACACGCACCCACCTGCCTTTGAAGTGTTCTTAAATTATTTTTCCATTCTCTCCAAACCTTTCACATGTTTTTTTATCTCAGGTACTCTATTTGTGGCTCTCTTGAAAGGGGATTAAGAAAAAATTCTTAGGCTCACAGTTTAATCTGCTGTTTTGCATTTGAAGCTGAGTGAACCTGCTATCCAAGAACATTTTAACTTTATGTTCGACCAAGCAACTCCCTGCAAGGATACTTTCTGCTAGACTGACTTTGGCACAGATGATAATTGACCATCAGTGTTGCTGTTGTTTTTGTTGCTCTCCTTTTCATTGAGCTATAATTAAGTTTTTCAATCAGTACCTTGTGGAAATGAGGTGAGTTCACAGTAACATCAGGGACAAATTTAATTTATATTTTCCTTGTACTGTGACCTGCCTTTTGTGAGTGTAAGCCTTGTGGAGAAAAACAATCCAGGCAGAGTGATTCACACTAAATTGCCATTGTGCAGCCTCAGCTAAGAACACAGTGCCAGTAGAGCCTCTCTTTTATGTTAACCCATGTATTGAAAGCCTTCAACACAGACACAAGGTAGTGCAATATGTAAACAATGCTCCAGGTCAGGAAGCTGAAGCTTGTTTTGAAAGTTTTGTCTGAAGAGAGAAAGGGAGCTGTTTGTATGCACGCATACACAAAGTGATTGTACAGTGTGTAATGTTTTCATGTTCAACAAGATACTGAGAGAGCAGAGACAGACCAGTTTTCATGGAGGTGTTTTGAGCACGTGCTCACAGACTTGACAGTTTCAAAGAACTTTCAGACATGTGTGACTCCACCTTAAGTTCCTGTACTTGTTAAACTCATGGGAGGCCCCTTGCACAATGAGGACATTGGAGCAGGTTACACTACATTGTCTAAAATGAGCCCCCCTTGTAACGTGTCGTGATGCGGGTTTGTAGAGTGGAAGTTCATTTCCGGAGTGATTGGTAAAAACCTGTACAAAGAGTGATGTAATTGAGTAATTCGTTATAACCAGCTCTAAAATCAAAGATTTGCTGTCTGAATTTGGTATCTCACATCAGCCTCAACTTATCTGACCAAACATCCAGGCTTCACATCTGGACTGTTTGTGAATTTTTTTCTTTTCCCCCGGGATTCTTTGACATGTAAGTTATTGACCCGAGCACATGTATTTTCAATGAGTTCACCACTTTACTCTAGCCTGAAATATCCCAGCAATTATCAGGTGGCTTAAGATGACATTTTGTACATTCTTTCATGATCCCCAGAGGATAAATTCTAATGGCTCTGATGATCCCCTCGACCTTTACTGTAATGCGTGTTTGCAGTCAGGGCTCCTTAAGATTGGCCTCCTAAGTTGATTGTCCTGATTTGTTGCACCTGTGCCAGGCCAGTTGGTGTAATGCAAGTCATGTGACCACTGCTTTTTCTCCTGCAGAGGGCAGAGAGCCAGTACGTTGAGCTTCATCCATTGAAATAATTCGTTAGAAGTAATGGATAATTGGCTTTGTCATTGCTCTCTCACTGGTGGCATAAGGATTAAAGTTATTGGTTTCTGTTCAATGGATTTCAGGTATTTATGATCCAATTTGACAAGATAAGAAAAATAAAAGAAAACTTAACTGTTCCTGCAGCACCATGATTAGGTTAAAAATTAAAACTGATCTGATTTAAACACAAGACTTGTTCAAGAACCTGTCAGTAGACTCATCAGAGAGGAAACGTCTCTTGCCCTTCTGCATAACATTAACACTGTTAGAAAAACAGATGGTTACATTTTTAGACCTTTTAAAGGACAGTTTTGCATAAAATTGATCAATTGTGTCACGATTTTTTATGCCTATATCAGAGAGGACTGGGCAGTTGATAGAGCAGTAAACAGTGAGAGCATGGAGGGTCATGCTGGTAAAAGTCTACATGTTGGACTAGAACCTGGGCTGCCCTCTCAAGGGTTGGCCTCATGGGGCTGTACCAGCACCTCAAAAGGAGGGTGTCCAGATCTGATTTTTATATTGGATATCCATCCAATGTCAGCAAAAAAAAAGAAGGAAATCAGATTGTATCAGCATCTAGAACCTCTGTTATTAGTGTTCTGATTCTTGTAGTCCATTCCAGACTCCGCTCCAGCAGCACCCTGATCCAGCATGCAGAGCCCACGTGATCACAACAACAGCGTGTGCTAAGGTGCTAACAAATGTCGGCCTGGTGGCAGTATTTTTCTTTGAAGTCTGAAAAGGACATTGAAGCTGAGTGCAAAACATCCCATGCACAAGTTTCTCGTTGTGGCTCAGAACTGGGGAAGTTTAATACATTTAAACCTTAAATATTCCTCCAAGGCTTATTCAGACCTACAAATAGAGCTGATTCTTGCCAATATTGTATCAGACTAATTTCTGTATCAGCCAATACTCAAGACCGCAATATCTTAATTGTATTGAAAGTGAAAAGGTTGTATCAGGACAAAAAAATTACATTGAAGAAAAGTTTTAAATAATAATGACTCACTCCAAGTGATGACAACATGAAGCTGTTAGCTTGTCTACATGCTGCCTACAGTGCGGCAAGTATTGCAAATAGCTCAAAGAAAGATTTGTGACTTAATTAAGTCAGCAATCAACCAGACTTGGGCATTTCGCATCATATGTTCCAATGTGTAATTTTCATATCAAATACAAAAGTACTGTATAAACTTCTCAGTCATCATATCAGCTGACGGGTATCTTGATTTTGGGTGGAAAACCTTTTATTCTTTAAAAGAGTCATTCAAAGAAGTTCATCAACATGACCTTAATGGTCTGGGTAGATAAAAGAATTTACAAGAGAAAAAGAAAAGATTTTAAACTGTGGTGGGGCCTGTCGTTGTTTCCATGACGTTGGGGCCCCAGTGGGTGTGTCCGTGTCTCAGTGGGCGGAAGGGCAGTTGGCACCATGGCTGGCAGCGTCTCTGTCAGAGAACAGTCTGCCTCTCTGATCGGCCCACCTCGCCCTCAGAGCACAATCACACTGTTATGTCTGAGCCCTCCTTCACTATGGCAACATCACATGATCGCACAGTGGAAATCTTCACGCTGTGTGTTTGTGTGTGTGTGAGTGTGTGTGTGTGTGTGTGTACTACATGTCTGCCTGTGCTTGCTATGTTTAATCCATGTTGTTGCCCAAATGTGGTCAAGCATGTCTGTGATCATATGGTGCTGATAACATGACTTCAATAACCAAGTCAGAACAAGCACAGAGGAGGGAAGAGAGAGAGAGATGGGCATTGAAGGGGCTCTTTTTACAGGGAACTGAGAAGAGTGGTTAATGGACTCAGCACTTCTACATTACGTCGCATTCATCCATTCACTCCGCGTTCACTGATGGCAGAGGCTGCCATGGAAAGTGGCCAATGAGTATCAACTCTTTGACATATTAAGAGTTGGAACCTGGGTTTGGACCCCCAACCTTTTCTTTAAGAGACAAAAATCTCTATCAGGCAGCCACAGCTGGCACCTAAAGAAAAACACACATTCAGAAAGAGGCAGAAAAAAACCCTTAAAATGTGGGGCACAGCATTTTTTGGAACATCACAAGTTGATGAGTGTCTCCATGACTTACCTTGCTTTGCGTTTTAAAAACTCTTAAAGCTGAGGAAGATCAATCAAAACCATCTCAGCCCCCAGCCAAACTATTTTGAAACCACAAGCTTGGTCTCAAAGTCTGTGCATTTAACATGATCTAAGGTTTCAGAATACAGAGATACTCGAGGCGCATTTATACACTTAAGTATTTGTGGTTTGCACTCGTTTACATGTGCAGCTGGTTTAAGGGAACTCCCATCTAGTGGTAAGCTAACAACAGAATCAAATATTGGAAACCCATAATGCTCTTCTCCCCTCCTGTAACCACTGTCACATAAGCCCACGTTTTTTCCTTCACCGAAACTCAAGCAGTAATTGCCCATAATGCTTGTACATTTACCGGCATGTTTTGACGGAATTAGAGGGGTACTTTTGGGTTTTCCTCTGCTGTGTTGACAAATAGAAGCATTTACAGTTAGCGTTTATGATCCGTGTAATCACAAATCCTGGAAGTTCTCCATTCTTGGTTGCTTTGAAGCAGGAGACCCTCACTCCAATTGGCGAGAATGACGCACACAAGAAAACCTCTGCTCTTTAGGTTATGGGCTCCTTAAAGTGCAAACCTCTGGATTTTCCCCATATACTGGAAAGTCATATTAACTTGCATGGAAACAGTTGGCCATTTATTACCCCACTCGGCATGTGACTGCTTCTGCTGGTTGCATCGTTTTCTCTGACCCTTTTGTGTGTTTTTTGGCTGCGTTTGTCCTCTCCACTCGGTCATGAGAGCCGTTTTGTAGTGTTTCTGGTGGCCTTCTGTAAGCGGCAGGGTCTGTATCAAAGCGTTGTCACACAGAGCGTCTCTTGTTTTGGTGCTGGCCTGGTGTTAACTATGCTAATGACAAGCTTACTGCTGCACTGTGAGGCATTGTGATTCTATTTATTGAAAGTAGATTGGACATTATTTTCTGGTTCTTCTCATTTGAGTACAGGAGAGCCTGGAGCTTGTTTTGATTAATGTCGTATTTTTACAAGTCAGATTTGTGGTCAGTTTGAAGTTTGGATAACCCCTCATGGAAAAACACTCAGATATAAATACTGTGAGAGGCATGAGAAGAGCTATTTGTAACCTTTGTCATGATATTTTAGGTTATGTAAATGGCACTTTAAGTTTTCATCTTTTGATCTTCGCCTCTGTGACCTCTTTCAGACTGGCAAAACTTTTTGGCTGAGCTGCGCAACATTAAAAAAAATATTTCTATCTGTACCAACTCAATATTGTAGGGATTGCTTTTTCATCTCCATGATAAGTTTGTAGCCATGGTTCAAAAGCATTTTTTCTTTTTTTTTCATCTTTTTTACAAGTAGCAGGCTCTTTCAATAGATCTGGTGTGCACCACAGAGCCAGCTGAGGGTTTCCAATATAAAAATCCAGATCAGGGTGCATGTTCTTGCTCTTACTTTTAGCCCTTTGATGCTTGATGCAGTGCCCCCAATGACCCAAATGTTTAGTGTTACACTTGCCAGCTATGGGAAAGAAAATATTGAATTTTAACAATGACAGAATTGTTGTTAGCTGCAGCATAATAGCATCTATTAGCGAGGATTGTCCAGCTCATGTCACGACATCTGATTAATACAACTGGAAGAAGAGACGACAATTAAGTTCAATAAGTCTGTGTGTCTCTGTTGAAAGTTTAGATCAGAAATAAGGGTGAAAATGTTATTTCATAAATTATGTTCAATGTGAAAAAAAATCCTCACCATGACACTAAGAAACTCAGAGTGCAGTGATTCTGTTTCACACTTTTACTAACTGGAGCCAATTATCCTTGTTAGTCACACAGAAATGTAAACAAGGCACGTGTTTTTCACGTTTTGTGAGAAAAAGAGACTCTCTTTCTTTTGTCAAAGTGGATGTTCTCTGTTAGTAGAAATCTCTCTGTTTGAACAGGTGTAGGCTCACGTGTCCTCTTTAACTCAGCTCACTGAATTTCACTCTGGATTGTGGTGAAGGGTGTGACAAGCCCCTGAGACGAATGATCGACCTGTCTGTACTGGTCCACACTGTTGTGTTGATAGTGTTACCGCCTATTTGCATTTGATTGTCAGGATGGGGCAGGGCTCCATGTAAGGTTGAGCAGCTGGCTGACTGGTCACTGCACACACTCATGTGACGCTGCTATTTCTAGCCAAATCATTCCTCCTCTCTTCTGCCTTTAGCAACACGAATGAGCGGTGGATATGCGACACCTCAGAAAGCAACGCGGCTGGAAGGTGGGGGCAGTTTGTCACATAGAGCCCAGTGGTATCTGCTCAGAGGCCACCTTGCGAGGTGGTGACCTGTAAGACAATGAAACAATGGCATGTAGGAGGGTTAATGATTGAGTTCAGGTTAAGATGGAAATGTTTATGTATGTGCTGTGAGCAGTGAGGCTGACTTCTCAGGTTGTTGCCACCAATCTGTCAATTGTCTTGTCATGTTTGCACATTTTTCAGTTGACTCAAAATAAACACATCTGTCATGGCAGCTGACAGAGTGTCAAAGGATCAGGAGTCAGGGATGCTGTCGAGTCATTTTGACACTGAGATGGGTTGTTTTAGTTTCGTTCATCTTACAAACATTCAAAACTTTGAACCTTGGCTTCTCTCCAGCTCACCTATGTGTCTAAAATGTAGTCATCACATTCTGACATGCTTGACCTTTACAACATCAAACTTTTATTAATTTTTGAAATCAGATTGCTGTTCAGTGGCATAACTTTATTTGATGGATTGGGAGAGAGATGGTCTTCTAAGTGGTCCACATATTCTCACCTTCTTGGGACACTTGGTTTCATGCCAGGTCTGCCATCATCTTTTAGTCTCTTCATGACATGGAAGGATTTACATACATAACATTGTGTCAGTAAATCTTTGACTACATCATGGAAGAATCAGTATTTATACAAGCAACCCCCCCATGCTTGCTAAAACATCTCCAGTGCTGACGTGAAAGGAGCCTGGCACTATATACTGCCTGCCCAAAAAAAAAAAAGGGGCCACCAGAAAAAAGGTCACACACTCCAATGTTCTACACATTCACAGTGGCATTGTTTGGATAATCTTAGATAAGCTACCCAAGATCATAGCACTGCCCCCACAGGCTTGTACAGTAGGCACTAGGCATGTTGGGTGCTTCACTTCACCTGCCTCTCTTCTTACCCTGATGCGCCCATCACTTTGAAACAGAGCAAATCTGGACTTATCAGACCACATGACCTTCTTCCATTCCTTCCAAGTCCAATCTTTGCACTCCCCAGTAAACTGAAGCCTTTTTGTCCAGCTAGTCTTAATGATGAGTGGTTTTCTTAAAGCTACACAGCTGTTCAATCCCAATACTTTGAGTTCCCTTCACATAAATGCTCTTACTTTTAACTATTGAATATACTCCTGAGGCCAAACGATTGTCATGATCATTCAGGATTTTTTTCCCAGACGATGGTTTCCCACTATCCTTTCAGTTTTTAATAATGAGTTGGACAGTTATTTGCCCACTTTTAGTAGTTTCTGCAATCTCCTCAGATGTTTTCTCTGCTTGTTGTATGCCATTTATTTAACCCTATTAAAACAGACTAACATCTTTTGCAGAACCACAAGATGTGTCACCATCGATGTTTAAGAAATAAGAAGTTACTCATTGCATCGGCTGGGGTTAAATAACTTGCGGCCAGCTGAAAGATAATTGCCCATGCAGTAATCATCCAATAGGAGGCTTGTACCGATTTGCTTAGTCAAGTCCAGGTGGCGACTTTTTTTTGGCCAGACTGTATATTTGCCATATTTATAAAAGTGATATATCAAACAGTGTGTGGTCACAACAGTAATATACTCAAGCTGTAGGTTGTGAATAATCTTTTCTCCCTCAGTGACATTTAATTGTACGGTGCTGAGGTAAAACTGAAGTTATTACTTTGTGATGTCTGCACAGTATCAATTTATTACACTTTAACAAGCTGGAACTCCCCACCTGGTATTGCAGGCGATTGTTTCCCCTTTAAAAGATGAATTAATCACAGTTTTTAAACTGACTGGAGGATATGATAAGTAGTTTAATACAGGTCTCGCTGCCCTCTGATTTAATAACGGTAGATTGTATAATTGTTCCTCTTAAGATCTATGATTAACCAAACATAGAAATGATATCTATCCTGGAACAGAGCCTGGAAACTGCACTGGCACCAAAAATACCTCCGTACTACAGGGAACCCTGGGGAAAACACTGGAAGTGGAGTGAGGGCGAAATGAACTGCTCCTGTCCTTGAGCAAAGATGCTTTTAAAGGGTAACGTCAGGCCAGTAGACTATGGGGGACAAGGATTAAATATCATAGAAAATCTTCAGGGTTCTCTTCACTGAACAGGCGCTGACATCTTCATAATGTTTCACACATTCCAGCCCCGCTATAGCTCTGGAGTAAGTGACCTTCCACCTGCAGGGGTAATGCTGAGAAGGCTTACCCAGCGCCAGTCTGAGCCGTAGTCAACAAACCTGTCAACATGCTCTTTACCCATAAACACTTCTGTTCATTTCCTGCTCACAAAATATACAACAGGGTACATATTTCCCTTTGCGTCAGTGTTTTTTTAATCTTGAACAGTTGTTTGAAATGACAGTATTGTGGTATTCAGGTAAGATGGGATCAAACAATCTTTAGAAAAGGTGTCGAACCGGTGCAGAGTAAATTTTCTGTTCACTCAAGTCACAGAAAATGTCTTTTTGTGTATTACGCAGATAGCAGGGCTGTTACGTACACTAAAAACCTGCACGAGTCTGTATCTCCCACTAAATCTCCAAAACATTGAATCTTTGTTTCAGCTTTTTTCAGATAACTTTGCTTTATATGCACAATTTTCTAGTGCTGTTAGTGTGTAGTTGCTGATATTCTTGAGTGCCACTGTCTTAGCATTGCCCATTTCAGTAGTTTTTTTGTTTTTTGTTTTGTTTTAACTTCCTGTGCTGTTACCAGTGGCCTCAAAATTTATGATAATATTTAGACTGTTAACACAACCCATTTCTGAAGTTTTAGAATCCCTTTGTGCATTTGCATGATCTTACCTCACTGAAGGTAAAGTTTGGATCTGTTGACGCTTGGTGCAAGAATTTTTAGTTAAATCGACGATTTAGTATTTTTTTGAAAACCTTTGCAGTATTTTATCAAACCTGGTATATGGTGAGATGTCACAGCCAGATTTTCCCTCAAATGAATCTTTATACCAAAGTTGTTACTGATTTATTTGCAACAGTCTGAAGCTCTTTGTTTGTTCTAGTGCTGCTTCATCTGCCTCCTCATTATGTTCTTCATGTGTGAGAGCCAAGATGCAAATTGAAAGTTTGAGTGGTGAGGATTCATCTAGCTGCAGATAAATTAAACTCTTTAGTCACGTCTGCTATAATAGAACAGCTTCTCAGGGAAGCAGCAGCTGTTATAAAGTCACATCAGGGGAAAAATAAAACACACAAATGAGTTTAAGATAGTGGAGTCATCCTTACATGTCAGCAGGTTTCCGAGGTAAGCAACGGCAGCCTGCAGCATGCAGGAGGTGCAGGAAGACAAACGGAAGGAGACAGCAGTTGCCCCTTGCTGTGACAGCAGCAGTCAAGAAGTGTTGGGCTTGAAGTGGCGTTACAGCAAAGACAATACCTGTGTTTTACTGCATGTTTGTAAAAAAGAGGACATGAGCTTCATTGTGCCCCCTCCTGGTTAGCCAAGAGGATGACCTGATTTAAGATGGTGCCTGAAAACTCTCAAGGAAATCGTTCATTCTATCAACATTAGATTTGACCCAATCAAAGTCACCCTCCTCCTCTTCATCTACCCTTCATCATCAACACCATCACCAGAGCACCAGCAGATCACTTGTCACTGTGAGTTTCATTCAGTGATGAGCGTACTGTGACAGCTCTCTAAGACAAAACAAGCTGCACATGCGGCACAGCCTCAAACAATGCTGTCCCTGAAATACCTCTCCTCTCAGCCGTTAATTAAACATGTCTGCTGATTGATAGACATCGGTTTGAGTTTTCCAGGAATGGAGGATAAATCTGTCGAATACAGGACAAGAGAAGTTCTCCCGTCCATCCATTTGGATCCTAAGATTGTGGTATGCTGCACATAACATTGGTGTGCAATCTTGCAACACATTTTAAAAAAGGGGAAGGCTGTTCTTTTTTACACAGTACAGTTTGTGTGTGCGCACCATGTGCTCAAAGTGTGCAACACAAACAGCTCACATGTGATAGATAAGGCTGGTCACACAGTGTGTACTGTGTCATTTTTAGATTAACTCATTCATGCTTCAGAGGTTGTTGTAGAAGCCAGAACAGCGTGCAGCTGACTCTCCTGCCTGGCAAATTTTGCTTTCAGCTTACAGTCCTGGATTCAAGCTGATTTCCTCCACTGTCAGAAACCTGCCGCCTCAGGATTCTTCAGCTTTTCGATCAATTTTCCAGGGAGTTTTTCAGCTGAGAGGGATGCACTTTTTTACACTACACAATTATTCATCAGCTTAAGAAACCAGCTTTCTTTAAATGTCAGCTCTCAGGCAAATTCCCTTTTGGTGTTGTAAGGATTCAGGAGCAGTATCTTTCTCTGAGGTAATGCAGTACACGGTCGATCTCCTGTGGGGATGCCGTGCTGTTCTGAATCTCATATGATTTACTCTCCTCAGCACTGCTTTCAGATTTCTACGCGTTTCCATGATTGCTGATGCCAAAATAACTTGGTTTCAACATCCTGACTCTGACTTGAACACCACCTTATGCTTAAGAGAGGATAAACCTCTTGTTTATATAGTTTGAAATAAATACAAGAAAGCTCTGGTAGGGGTGACTTCAGGACTGAATTTATATATCAATCCTTGTTCTCTATAAATTAATTGAGTTCAAATAAACCTTCTCTTTTCAAGACCCTGATGCGATTAAGGCCTAATGCTGGAGTCGTCATGTGAAATTCCCTCCCTGTTTTGACCGCTCTAAGTGCCATTCTTGAAACTTTTTGTGCAGCCACAGCTTATGCTAGCAGCACGTTTTTCAGTATTACTCTTAGTTTTCACTTAGAATAACAACACTGGGGTAATCCGCTGACTCACTGACTTGAAGGCCTAATCCAGCCGGCCTCGTGTCTTTTCTTTAACCAAGTATAGACTACGTACGCTGGGGTTAAACATACCCCTAATACCGTGTGTGTGTGTGTGTGTGTGTGTGTGTGTGTGTGTGTGTGTGTGTGTGTGTGCACAAACATGTAAACCCAGCAGTCTCACAGAGTGGTGGGTGAGAAAAGGATCCTGTGTCCTCCCTTGGTCACCAAGTCTCCCACTACGTGCGCACAGCAGCAGGTCTAATCAAAGCACTTCATAATACTGTTAGCTGGGTCATGTGCTGGAAGCCAGGATTAAGAGCAGGAGGGCACAGGCCACTAGATCCAGCTTAGGAGGGAGTGTTCTCCCTCTTTCTCTCTCTTTGTCTCCCCCTGTCTCTCGCTTTCTCCTCCTAAACTCACCTTTAACTTAGCAGGCCTCACAAGTCACATACATCAATCATTCTGTTCTCAATCATGAAATATACATTTACATGAACGTCTCTTAATCCACAGTTGGATTACCCGTTTGTGTATTAATTGAAATCTGTCCATTAACAGTTAATACTGTGGCATAGTGATCTGGTGTCCGCACCACTGCTGATACATAAAACTGTTTATGTATCTGATTGTGTCCTTCTTTAACCTTTGACCACCTGCTGCTCAGCACCCAGGACTCCAGCACTCCAGAAAACTTTACTCGACAGCTTGTACTTTGAAAAACTTTCCTAATACGAGCACAATATAGTTTTTCTTAGTCATGTATGCATAATTAATTACCCCCTTGTCTGTTAATCAGAATTAGAATCCACATTAAATCTTTGTTTATGATTTAAGACAGGAAAAATTAAGGGTATACACCAGTGGATGAATACTTTTTAATGCTTTGGTAGATCTCTAATTTGGCAAACTCTCTGATCAAGATTTAATGGGTTTGCTGGCAGTGAAGAGGGCTGAAATGAAGTGGACAACATGCGTTTTATCCCCATTAGTGCAAACTTTGCCAAAACCAATATTAATGATGCTGTCACTTTTTCTTTCTAACAGTCTTTTTGACTTTCTGTGCTATGTTTTCAGCACTTCTCACTAATACCGGCACCCACTTTACCCCAGTAACACATTTTAATACCCCAGAGCATGCCAGCAGTAGATTACCAGTCTCAGCAGTCGAGAAAGCGGTGGGGAGGGATGAGGTCCTGGCCATGTTTTTGCGAGTACAGAGTCAGATCAACATTTCTGCTTTTCCACATCCATAGATGAGTAAAGATCGGGTGGGCTGAGCAGGAGAGGAACGAGGGGTTAAGGACAGGGGTGAGGGGGTACACGCTTTGGTATTTGGTACCTACGCTGATTCGTGGACAGAACTGGAGCCGTCCGGCTCAAGCTGAACGTGGGAGGGGGAGGTTGAGAGAGCAGAGGAAAACAGAGGAAGGGTCAAGAGTAAGATGACTCCCACACTCAGGAACATCGAGACAGGTGGCAGAAAGAGAAGAAAGCTGGAGTGCAATCTCAAAAAAGCCACAATTGTTGGTGAGTACTGAGCCTAATTGTGTTAATAGTTGAGCGATGTGAATGCTAGCCAACATAATCAGCCCCCTTACTGTTAGTAATAAAATAGTTGGCTCTATTTTCATCGTTGAGGCACATTTTGATTGGTCAATTAGGATCCCTGTTGCGAGCAGAGTTTATTCCCAGAGATGACTAATAGTTTCTGACGGGCTAAAAGCTTTACTTCACTCTTTCATCCTTTTGTGTTGCAGCTATTTTAGCCTTTTAGTCATTGTGTTTTTGAGATTGTGTTTGTGCTCTCAGTTGGAATTCTCCATTGTACTATTACAAATCCTGAGTTATTACCTCACTATATGAAAAAAGGATGTTGAAATGTCTTTTAAATGGTCTATACTACTATATAGAAATCTGTATTTGTTGTCATTGCAGGATTTTGTGTCCTCTTTGTAAACCGCGTTGTAAATCACATGAAACAAAACCAGTATAAGAACAGTGAGTGTGTCTGCCTCATTCTCACAGGGAGGGGTGGCTTTAGTCACTTTGCCATTTCAGGGTGAGGGAGTCAAACCCATGCACAGTCTCCACTGAAACCAGAGAGAGCTGACCTTAAACAAGTATTTAAACTTTAGGCTTACTAAACAAGGCGAGCCAGAGGGTGGGCTTGATTGTTTGCTGTCGTAACATGGCCTGCTTTGAGGTTGCTAAAGGCTCAGTTACTTATATAATCTATGGAGGGGGTGACTGACCTCACGCTCGATGTGTCAGCTTTCTCTCTTTAAACCACTGAAGACAGTTTACCGATCTGTGCTATGTAACAACGTGCCAGTACAGATTACAATGACACATGCAATGGATTTGGTCTGCAGTAAATTTGCGGGCCACAGATGTCTCTCAAAACCAAAAGACAACATCTCAGTCCGAAAAACTGATAGCTACTTGAAATATTTGCGAGTTTTGTTTGATAATCACAATTTTGAAAATGTTTACCAGCTGCCAGGTGATGAATAAAAAAGAATGGGCTCACAAGAGGACCATGTCACATTGATACGTCTCTAAACCTTTCCTCAATATCAAACAGATTTCGTGATAGTAAATTGCATTTTGGGTTTTAGTGAAGCAAAAAATCAGTGGTGGTTTTTTGAGGTTATGCAGTCCACGAGAAGTTGACAGTGGCATGTTAAACCAAATATTTAAAGTGTTTCTCCATAGGGTCAGTTTTTCGTTGGGACAACTTCTTATCTGGATTTATGTTCATAGATATCTCTGTGTGACTTACAACAGCTGATAGGCCTGCTGTTTATCTCTGTCACAAGTGGTTGGAAGAAAGCCAACAGAACCAAACCCTCTCATTAGTCTGCAGAAAGACAAATAGTGGCTTGATAGTTTATGAAGACATTCCTAATCAGTTTGAACTCTACATGAAGGCAGCACCCAAAACGTTCTTTAAACAAATATAGGAAACATGCTGTTGGCCCGTGCGACTCCAAAAAAGAGCCATGTAAGCGTTTGAGGCAATATGGACAGCCAATAAGTGGCTTTTGACAGCAGGTACCAATGAAATTACCTAATATTAGTGTATGCACACCTGAGAGTAGGAGACTCAGTGTGCAGACATGCAAATTTATCAGAATTTGGTACTTACCATTTACAACTGACCTCACAATTACTAAGCTTTAAAAAACACGAACAGCACAAAAAGTAAGGCAATTGATTATTCTTTTGCTGCAACTATGCTTGATGGCAATAAATCTTATCCTGTGTGAAAGCTTGTATTATTTTCCTTCTAAATGGTGCCACATATTGTTGCTGTCTGTTGAAATAAAAATATCTACAATTTTTTTTCTACGGGTGTAGAGTGAACTGTTTTTCTCGTGGACTAACTTTCAAAACAAACACAAAATACTATGATTCCTTGTTCACAAGACCCCAAAGGAAACCATTATATTTATAGTAATTTGTCAGCCATGTAATATTTTAGATTTCAAACTTAAGTGTATTATTGTTGGCAAAGGAAAAGATACATGTTTTAATAATGTACTGGAGTGATAATTGTAACAAATCCTAAGTCTCCTTGTTCATGTCTCATTACATTGGTTTTTCTTGTGATTTCACCCTGAAATCACAATAATTAAAGGCCAGTAAGCCAATACTGACATGCATGCATCAGTCTTTCTGTCTCAGCCCCGTGTGATAATCCACCACTCAACTCTTTTTCCCCAGAAATGATGCAGTGTTTTTCTTGAAAACTGGTGCAGTACAGAGCATACCCCTCCTCCTAATGAAAAACAGCATGACGATATATGTAGATAACGTCAAAAGATGCCTTTCCATTGCTCATTGTGATCCCCAAAGCTGATGGTGGGTGGGGGGAACTGTGTACAATAAATACTATAGAAAGTCAAATCTTTTTAGAAGTTGAGAGACTTTTTTTGTTTGACAGTGACAACATGGCATAAACATACATCAATCTTCTCTGCTAGTTCCAAACAGTGTTTTTTGATACAGACAAGAGCAATCTTGTTCATGGTTTCATTGATGTCTTCATGCAGCCACTTGGCATCAAACCTGAGCAACTGTGAGAGGTACACGTGGTGAAGCCTCTATCATTGATGATGTTGTTAGGAGTATGAATGTGTGTCCAATCTTATTAGACAGGGCAGGTAGAGAAAAACACCTGAATGGTAGCAGCAAATTGCATCACTTTTTCCAAGTCAATCATTAGTTGGTGGGATCCCCTATTTCCTTGCAGCATGTTTTGCAAGTTGCAATCACGTTATCCCCTAAAACACAAACATGCAGCTGTGTGACGTTGATGATGATGATGTTTTAATTCCCATCACTTTACTGCAGCCACCTGTGTTGTTTTTCTGTGCGTTATTATGGTAGATCACATACCACTAACCACTGAGCTGGAATATGCAAGCTTGACAACAAATGCAACTTGTGCTGATTTTTAGAAGACTTTATTATCTCATTAACACCTGTAGATTTTGACCCTGTACATAAAGTATGAGCTTTACAGGGAATTAAATTTCAGTGAAAGGACTGTGCCCTGAGCTGCTTCTCTACTGTCTTTGCTGGGACATAAGTGATGACTGTAGACAGGAGGAGGATGATCACTCATCTCTACCAGGGAAAATTCAGCCAAAAGAGCACACTGGAAACTATCGATTCAGCTGCACACCCACATTATTTTTTGACAGATTGTCTGTGTGCTTGTAAGGGCTGTCAGTAGCAGTCTGAAGGATAACCAGAGTAACTTGCTTCTTGACAACCTGACTGAGTACTGCATTGCAGACCCGTGGCTGTGGAGAGAAAATAGAACTAGCGAGAGGATTTATGGAAATGTGTGTGAGCAGCTTTTTGAAGATGGGGTTGAGAACGACATGCTCTTCGCAGTCATGCACGCAGTTGTTGTCATTCTTAAGCGACCCCCCTCCTGCCCATGGAGGCTGACTGATCTCAACACTGCACGCAGTGTACAGTATGTGTGTATGTGTGTGTTTTGGTTTTGGAGACAGCGCCTCCCTGCTGTGAAGCACAGAGTTAGAGGCAGCAGGTGCAGCTGACGCAGACAGGCTTTTAGCAGGCAAGGGGACAGAAGAGGAGAGAATGAGTGAGAGGCGATAGAGGCAAGACCACGGAGCAGAGAACTGGACTGTACTGGATGAATGAGTTTATCGTTCCTTTTTGATCACTGGAACAGTATGTGAGATCGGACAGAACGGGACCTTAGCTGATTTCAATGGTGTACGTGAGTATTTTGTGTTTTTAAGTAAAATAAAGGAGCAAAGATTGCGTGGGGGTTAAGAAAGGACTGAATTGTGCACAGCACGTAGTTTGTGGTTAAACCAAATCTCTGGAAAAATGTCTCAAAGTTTGAAAGTATTTAAAAGGATAAAATCATTTAGAAGTCAAGATTATTGTACCAGGAGTCACAGTTTGGAACAAAAAACCCTTCAGAAAGCCTCAGCTCACTCACTCCTCCGAGCCAGTATGTTCTCTGGGACTGGGTTTTGTCTTGTTGTGCTTGTTGATGCATTATCAGCGAGTGTCAAGTAACTGCTGATGAGTACATGGTCAGCAATAAGTCTGCAGTGACTCCGGTCCTTGTGCTTCATTGTGACGACGAAAACCCCCATCTCTGCCTGCATAGACCAGGAGACAAAAAGACACAGTGTTCTGACCAGCTTTCAAAGGGACAATTGTGGCAGAGAAAGTGATGGGTGGACAGGAGCCAAATTATAGAGTTGAGACGGTGTGTGTAAGAAAAATGGCTTAAACTATCAGCTCAACTATCATCTTGGAAGTCAGTCTCACATTACTCATTTATCTCGTCACACTGTTGCTCTCAGACCTCAAAGGAGAATCTCTGTACATCTTGTATTATGCTGAAGACTGAGGGAATGCCGGCGCTCTGAATGCCCTTGATCTGTGTGCATGCTTTTCTCCGGCTGTAAAACATCCACGCACAGATCAGGCTCCTCTCTTCTCCCTATCGTCTCCCTCTCGTTGGTTATCCTCCTCCAGTATCATTGGCTGCCTCCTCTTCATCCGTCCATCCTCTCCGCACGCAAACGGCCAGTCAGTGGTTCGCCTCGGCCTCACCGACGTTCGTCATTGGCTGGCGTGTGATGTGAATGCGGACGCTCGCCTTTAAGAGGCAGTCTAGACTTTCTCGCTTGCTCTCCCTCTCTCTCTTTTTCCCTCCCTCTCCTGCAACACCACCACAACCTGCTGATTTCTCACTAAGCTTCTCTTGCTCCTTCTTCCCTCCCTCTTTTCACTCCTCCTCTCCTCCTGTCATCAGCTGATCTTTCCATAATTTCTTCCCTACCAGTCATTGTTGAACACTTGCTCTATTCCTACTGCTTTTTCTCCCTTTATTTTGTGTTTCTCTCTGACTTTCATTCATCTCCACCACCTTCTCACCTTCCACCGCTGTGAGGAGAATCGAAGGTGAGTGGAGTTGATTTCTGAAGCCTGTTTGCCTTGGCTGTTATTCTTTAAACACCCTCTCTCTGTTTTTTAACTTTATAAGATATCTGGTAGCTGGGAGCATCCTGTGTCCTTGGAGGACAGCAGCTGCGTATGCTTCAGGTGTAACAATTAGCCGACACGTGTAGGATGCTGCCATGAGTCATCATCTGACGCTGCATGTATGTTCTTTGAGCCTGTGCCTGGAGAAACAACGGATAGTGGAAGAGAGGAGAGGAAAGGGGAGGGGGAGTTGAGTTGAATGAGTGCGTGGATAGTGCAGCCGCGTGTCAATGCAGACTGTAGCTCGTGACATAGTGTTTCGCACCAGCTGTGGCTGTGCTGCAGTGGCATCTCGGGCAGATTAATGAGCACAGTTAGAGAGGTGATCACAGTAAGTAGTTTAAACACCAGTTTCTCTCCACAGTCACGGTGCACGTCATGTGCTTCCAGAGGTCGGAGCTGTAACAGGTACAATATTTTACTCAGGCTGTGATGGAGCAGCGGAGTTTAAATTCTCAGAATGTGTTTATACTCCATATGCATCGGAAACGTTTAATCTTTTTACGGTCCTCAGTTTGTCCTCTAGACATCCGCTCCAGACAGGACACCACACAGATCTAATTCAGTCCTGTATCCCATGTTGCAGGGCTTCTTTCTGTGTCAGTGTCCTCATTATGTGCACTCTTTGCCACCTGACACCCAGGGGAAGAAATTGTGTCTGCCTGAAATTATCCTCTGGAGTGCGTTGTTTCAGAGTTTGTCTGGTCAAGTGTTTTTATCCAGGAAAGGTGCCCTAAATGGGTAAAGCAGAAGCAAAGCTGAATAGTTAACGGACTGCATCCATTTACAACGTTTTCGCCTCAGACAAAACGGTGCTTTAAACTTGACCTTGTAAACAAAGTTCTTTCAGCTGCTTTGCCAAGTGCTGACCTGCCTACTGGGAGCATTTTGGGGGTCAGTGCCTTTGATTTGAGAACTGCAGGTGCCAGGGATGTTATCACATACCGATCTGCATCCTGAGAAAAAAAAAAAAAAACTAACACAAATGAAAAAAGCAAAAACAAAACATCAATCACAGTGAAAAATGTTTGGGATAAGATTGAGGGGGACACAAAAGGGTGTACCGTCTGTCTCTCCTTTTAAAAATTGCCTCATTTATCTTTTGTTTAGACTGCAGGAGTTAAAGTGTTTAAAATTGGTTGCTGCAGAATTGATCTACAGTACATAAAACAAGTTTAACAGGACATTAAATATAAGATATAACCTGTTAAAGTGTCAACCCACACATAAATGTTGTTTTAGAGGAAAGGAAAGTCATGGTTTCCCCCTGGTGTCTGTGGTAATGGGTGTGAACAACAGCAATCATTTGGACCACTCCCGCATCCTCTATGGTCTCAGGTTCAGCACCTTGGACAGCAGTCGTGACTGGGGGCAGATTGTCAAAAAATGACTCATAAAGAGGAGGGAGGAATTATAAGGAGACCTTTGATAATCTCAAACTTTAAGAATAAGTTAATAAGGTCTCAGTTTGATTGCAATTGGTCTAGATGTGATCCTTTAAACTCCCAAATACAGAATAAGTTCCTTTTTGAATGCTTGTGAAAAGATGTATTCAACATTTTATCAGTCAATCGTCAAGGCCACTTGACGACAAAGATCGTCTCTGTTAGACTGAGTTGCATTGGTAGATGGTTATTTCAAACAGGTCTCCTGAACGTTTTCTGGCAAACAAATCTTTTCTTTCTTCATCGTTGCAGGTTTTCAAATTGAATTGAGCACTCAGAGGAAAATCTCCTGGGTATATTCTCCCATCTCAATGATCAGCAGAACAGCAACATAATCATGCCATGCATTCTTATCATGGTTGCAGAAAGCAATTATGATCATCGCTGTTGAGTCTTTATTATTGCACTGCTGCCTCTGCTTGTTTTCCCATTTGCAACCCAGGCTGGAAAATTGTTTCCAAATGATACTTGTGCGTGGAAATACTAAACCAAGGTAAATTACAAGACATTTTGGGGTTAATTTTCAAAGTCTGGACGAATGGAGGCGACAATAGCGAAAAAAGGAACCTTCACTCATGTTGCGTAACATGTTATACAACTAAGTTTTTCTGCATTTGACTTTTTTAATTTGTGAAGAAGTCTTTTGCCTTTTAAAGTTTCAAGGTCCTAGTGACTCACTCCATTCAGTATCAGAGTGAACTCATACTCATGTAGCCTGTGATGCTTAGGATTCTTAGGATGCTTTTATACAGCCAGTCTATTTGCAAGAAATCTATTTTATATGAGCTTCATTTAGCATGCATCACACACACATACGTTTGAAACTAGATCCACAGCACAGCCTGTATTCTCTGAGTGGTTACTGTACGTACCAATCGATTTAAGAAGAGGGTCACGGCAGGGTTGTTGACTTGCTTTTCAAGGACACAGTGTCTAATACCTCTTTCTCTGTGAGGATATTTGAACATCCAGGCTAAGTTTTCTGTGTTCAAACTGGGCCTGTAGGAGATTTTTCAGCTCACAATCCAGATGTTCAAAACAGCGCATAATGATGTCAACAGATTTTTTAATCACTTCTATAAGTTTTGTGGTTATGTACTTCTTGTTCCTGCTTCCCCAAAGCAAAAGAAACTTTGTTTGTGTCCCTCTCCTGGAATTAGGCAGAGCTTTTCTTTTCTGAGGTTGCATTATCTCCATGTCGCAAGTCAGCATAAAAGTTTGTGCCAACCACTTCCAGAAGAAAAGGTTCATAACTTTTGAAACAGCTTTACCTGTTTTATTTTTAATAAAAGGCAATATAAAGGTAGAGACACTAATGCCTTTATGTTAATGAATTATTTGCACTCATTGCTCACTTAACTCGACTTTGCTTTGTTCAGTTCCAGGTTAGCTGGTTTCAAGTCTTTATACCAAGCTAAGCTAATGGGATAATTAGTCATGCAGCTCTCGGCAGGAAAACAATGTAAATATGCCCCAGAATTTCCATAAACTTGGCCTTTTAGCAGTGCTGAATATTTCTGCTGTTGCCCTCAGGTCGCCGAAGTCTCCCCTCAGAGAGCTGCACTCTGAACGCCCTCTGCTTCTTAATACAGAGAGTGAATATTCCCACAGGCACTGAGTGAAGTTTAATTCGACATCTTTACCATCTTATCACTCTCAATTTAAGGGATTTTTAAACACTTAAGTTGAAGGTGGAAACAAATTAAAAAAGAAAGTTCCTTTGAAGAGAGAAAACGATCAAACCAAAAGTTTCACAGATTATTAGACTTAAGATTCTTCTACATATGAGTGTCTAATTAGTCTCCAGGCCTCATGCAGTCATTCTGAGTATTACTTTATTAAGAGTCTGTACCCTGTAACCATGACTGAAACTGTTACAGCTGATGCACATTAATTTTAATATACCTTTTAGATATATTTCTTGTAGTAATCGGGAGTACAGCAGACTGTAAGCGGACACACACCTCACCACCTGACTGGACTGTAAAAGTTCAACCCATGGAGAAAATAGTTTTTATGTGCACAACTGGGAGTGGTGGTATGTGGGCTGGTGTTCATGAGTTACTGTCTGGCGGGGCGTCAGCTGCAGCTGTCATGTTGAGTCTCCAGGATTGGGAAATCGTAGATCTGATATTGGAAGGTCCTTCACGTGTGTATATTATGAGCTGTATGGAACAAGGATGAAGACTCATTGATGTCACTTATTGTTTTTTGTTTTAAGAGAAATTTTAAGCCCAGCTGTAGCTAGTTTCTGAAGTTTAGATAAAATACAGTTGTGCCTTTAAGAGCAACTGTCAATTTGATGGGCTTTTGTTGGAACATTCACATATGAACACCAGAGTCTGAACATGTGGCAGTGGCCATGTAAGAGGGACTTTTAGAGAATCATGGCTGAGTCCACAAGGTGTCCTTTTAAGATGAACTTCAACAACAAAAACCTCTGAAAAACCACCTCATGAGAGCTTATAGACTTTTGGAATTGGAGAGTTGTTTTTAAATAAATTTTGCTGTTTCCATTACATTTTTTTTATTGCAATTTTTTTAGGTTTTGTGCAATTCTAGGTGTAATGGAAACGAAGCTAGCGGTGGTCACCAAGTTGGAAGTGTTGACTCAGCCCGACTTTAAATCAACCCCAAGGAGGGGTTTCAACAGCTGCAACACATTTAACCATCAATCGACTCACCATACAACTGACTATGTAAGTTCATGTGCAGCCCTTTAACTTTAGGTCATAAGGACGGATGAGTTATATTCCCTTTTGCATTTTTCATTATGAGTTATTAAAATGAATCATTATTTGGACATTCTATTTTTTCTGATGTGAAGTTTGACATCTCAACTTGTAGCTAAATGGAAACTACTTTGCTTTAGTAGCTTGCCTGGACTCTAACTAAGTGGACACTCAACAAACTAGAAATGACAGAGGTTATGATAATTATTTGAATTATTCGTAGTAAAGAATCAAATAGCTCATTTAACTGTTTCTGACTTTCAAACTTCAAAGTACAAACTTTGTTTGGCTCAAACTGGCAAAAGTCTCTAACGACTGTACAGAGAGCCATTAATCATCAAAAAGTTCGTGGTGCCTACCGAATACAATTGATAACCAAGAGTATTCCTGTTGCTCGACAGTGGCTCAGACTGCTTCCTGTGTTTGTGACTGTACTGTGGGTGTGTCTGTTTCAGCCCGGTGGAGGTCCATGTTTGACTTTGTGGTCCTCTTGTGGCAGAGGTGTTCCCCATATTAAACATTTACTCTGAGACCTTCAGAGTCTCCCACTGTCAACACATCGACTGCTTAACCTATCATTTACACAGCACTTCTCAAAGGTACTTCAGAGGTTTTCCAAACAGTTACCAAGTATCTCAAGAGTCATTTAAATTAAAATGATTTGTGATAAACCATACAATGGTAACCTAGGGGTGAATATTGGCTTGGACTGAATGTTTCTCATAAATAATGTGTCTTAAAGGGCCAAACATTAAACACTTTATTGAGGCACTATCACACCTTTAAATGTATTGGTGTATTAAGTCATGAATATTTAACTCAGCTGACTCTTCAGTAGCACTTTTCCTGATGGAAGTTGGCTGATAGTCAATAGTCAAGAGTCAACTCAACCTCTGTCTGACTCTGAAACTTTAAGTCCAGAGGTGCTGATCCTCTGCTCTTATCCCTCACTGTGATCTCCTTCTGGAAAGAGGTGCTGAAAAGAGAATTTGCCTTCAAGGATCTGTTAAGTATCATAATATCAGGATGTCTTTTTGAAGCTTTTTACCCTCTAAGATTTCTGGCCCCTCTTAGAAAGAATAACTTTTTATGTGTGTGAAAAATGATCTTTAGTTACATTTTCCTCTTTCAATAAAATGACCACTTTTAGTATCACTTGGGGCGCTGTGTGCTGACTCATAGAGGTCCCAAGAGGGGATCAGATTAAGAGACAAGTTATTATCATCCTTTTAAAGTGTGTGTTGTGGTTCAACACAGGACAAAGGAGAGCTGTATGTGACCTCAGCTGTTCCAGATGTGGCTCTTGGTTCGGAGGTGGGGAGCCATGACTTGCTGCAGGCTATTTGGAAAGGAGCTGCCTGCCCCCACGCTATGAGGAGCCCACAGTCCCTTCATGCCTCGACAACGTGCTTCTCTGGCCTCAAAGTTGTTCACATTTAATGCTGCCCATGAACAATTGGCCAAACCATTGCAGGAAAAGTGCTGCCATTAACCCTTATGACATGACTTTGATTATGTGGTGGAGACAAAAGAGAGAGAGGAAAAAGTGGCCTGATTAAGTCATTTGTGGTGGAGAGGTTTCTCTGGGACCACCAGAGGCTTCGGTGTTGGTGGCCTTGACATCATTATCCTCATTATTGTTGTTGCCAGTTAAGTGCAGCCTGTGAAACTTTACTGGGGAATGGGAGGTTGTTTTTTGGATCACCTGACAGCAACTTCAGGAAAAGGACTGTAATGAAAATTTATCTTCTCTTTAATTTCTTTCATTAAAGTTACTTCTTTTTATTCAGGGCAGTGGTTTTAATTGTCAGGGAAACAGTGAATCTTCACATTTAGAAGCTGAAAATATAAAAAGTGTTTTATATCCAGGAGGGTTGTGATTTCACCAGGCTGGACATCATTGAACCATAATTTGTCTTTAACAGAAATTGATTTTATCAGAAATAAAGCAGTAGTGCATCATATCTTTAAAGTTCAGAATGCATCATCATTAAGATGAAGCCACAGCAGTTTCTGCTTAATGCATGCAAGAGTTGCATTTGCATTATATCCTAAATAATCGTGTAAAACCTAAGTATGGTAATAAAAATGGTAATGGAAACACCAAAATTTCAAACAAATTCTCAAATTGTAATAAAAGGTTTTTGTGCTCTCAAGTGTTTTTTTTAGAAGTTTCAATTAAGGAGATACTAGACTGAATTTTTGTCGTTCTTAACTTGTATTGACATCAGCTGGCAGGCAGATATATTTTCCCCAGCATGATTTACAGACAGGCATCCACAGGCAGCTCTGTGTTGCTAGGAGACAGTACAGTCCATGTGCAGACCATGCCTTGCTCCTCCCCTTGCAGACTGAAGTGTGAAGCACTTCTAAACTTTATCAAAATATCTTTGATAAAGGAAAAGACAGATTAAACCGTTCCTACGGTTTACAACATACTCTACCTCTAGATTTTGCTTATTTTGAAATTGAGACCTGTTAACATTTATCAAACGGTCATGTTTGTGATGTAAATTTAGGGAGCAAAAGTAGTATCAGCTCCCAAAAATCAGCCCAAAAAAATCACCAGCCTGTATTGGTTATTGGCTTAGGGTGATGAATAAAAATGTATATTAGCATTGACTCTAAAGAAAATCCACATCGTTAGATCCCAGTTTCAATACTGTAGTTTAGTGCAGAAGTGCAATGGACTTTTTTTGCAATAACACAACACAGGACATGAATTCCAGACGTACCCCCCTCACCAGTCATGAACCACTTTCCCCCAAAAAATAATATTTTCCAAAAACTGCAGCCACAGACTGACCGTCATTTTTCAGTGCCCTCTGCAGTCATTTGTCCACAACATCAATACCAACAGAAGCAACCATCAAAGCTCTTAAAATGTTTGTGATATCCGTGACAATCTTTCTTCTGCATTCAAAAAACTGAAACTTGCGAGGCCACATCAGACTCAAGTTGTACGCAATTCTGATCGTAATGGAAACATCCCCAAGGGGCGATTGTATCTGATCAAAATTTCAGAAGTAACTGAAAAAATGTCATGGAAACACAGTTAGAGAAATGTTCCCTTTGGAAAATAAGACTGCAAACTAGTTGGTATCAGCGTCAGGTGTTTAATAAAAGTAAGGTGAAGAAATTTTGATGTCAATTCCCAATGGTTTGAAGTCATTGTCAGATTTTAAGTGTTACCTACTGTGTCAAAGTGAGAGGTCTCGGGGTTGTTTTGTTCTCTCTTGTATTAGTTAACTTCCCAGATCCCCCAAAGTGCACTTTTTCCTCTCCTACATCACTGCTGATGTTCTTACTGCATTGCAGTCTTAACATAAATCCTTTCACAGTGTTTTTTTTTCATTTTGTACTGCAGCAAAACTTCAATTATGTTTGAACTTGTACTCCAAAGCTTGTTTCAAAACTTGTGTGTACCTTTGACTGTCTCCCAGTGAGCACAGTGTTGTTGCAGTCCTGCTGAGAGTGAAAGAGCAAAGATTAGAAGGGTAATGTTCGTCACGCATGCAGCATCCGCCACCAGGCTGCCGATGAAACGACTCGTAGTTAACATTTGGGGTTTAATCACGTGTACACCAGACTTTTCAGGAAGGAGTCTTGTGATGTGAAACATTTGATATCCTTGCGGGATCTAGATGTCAGTCATCAACATGAGATAATCTGCTGATGTGAAAACAGTAAATTTTACAGCCAGCAGAGAAGAAGAGCAGTAAAACAAGAGCAGGTTTGGCAGAGAACAGTCCTTCCCTGCTGTGTGAGGATAAGGTGTTAATAGTCCACTCTAACATTGGAAGCATCGCTCACATCTCACTCTGGACACCGGGGCTTTTTATAGCCTCTCTGCTGACAGCAGGCCCTTCTGATCCGCCTGATTTAATTTCTTTGAAGTGCAGACTATGATTTCCTATTGTAGCTATCAGAAACATCCTCAGCCTCCCCCAGTGGAGTGCACTGGAGTGTCTTCTCTGTTCTGGAGCGGTCCTGCCGAGTCATCACTTATCCCAAATCTCCTGTTTTATGTCTTTAATTCCTCTCTCCTCCCCTCTCTTTTGGCCCATCCCCTCCTTTGTTTTGAGTTTTTTCTGTGGAAGTCACATGGAGGTGTTGTCAGACTCTAGCTGCAGTTGAATAAGAGTCATCGTGGCTTATGACAGTAATCTGTCTTTGTGTCTCCTCTCTCTTGTTTTTCTTGCAGGTGAAGGAACGTGCAGACAGGCTGTCTCACACTAAGCTATGGAATGCTCCCTGCACCCGCCATCATTAGTCTCCAATCTTTGGACTGAGCTCCAAACGCTTAGTTAGCGGCTGTGCTTCTCCCCTCGAACTCTTTATCACCAGGGGAAGAAGAAAAGGAGTGGGCTTGACAAGTCCACCGCTACAAACGCACAGAGCACTTCTTTTATTTTATTAGATTATTTAAGGTTGTTTTTCTCGGCTTGGATTTTTTGCTGAAAACGCATCAAGATGGATCTGGAACCGTATCTATGGATGGTGATAACTGGTTTCATCATTGCCTTCATACTGGCCTTCTCAGTGGGAGCCAATGATGTGGCCAATTCGTTTGGCACAGCCGTGGGGTCTGGAGTGGTCACGCTGAGGCAGGCCTGCATCCTGGCATCCATCTTTGAGACTCTGGGCTCCATGCTGCTGGGGGCCAAAGTGGGGGAGACGATTCGAAAGGGCATCATAGATGTCACCCTGTACAACGAGACGGTGCCTGTGCTCATGGCAGGAGAGGTCAGCGCCATGGTTGGTAAGTAGTACTCAGTCTAGTCTCCAGTTAACACCTGAAATGATTGGTGAGCAGAACTTAATCTCAAAGCTGTGAATAAGCTCCTGTTTGATTTTCATTTTCAGTCATTTTTACAGATGAGTGAAAGTACATGAAAAAAATATATACTGAATATTTTTGGGTTTTGGACTATCAGTGGGTTAAAACTAGTCATTTAAAGGAAGCTATTTTGGCCCCTCAAAACTGTGGATGACATTTTTAAGGTTTCAGTGGTTTGAAGACAAACAAAAAATGGCTGACTGTTCAATAATGTAATTGAACAACTCATTGAAGAGTTTGACATCAGGTTTGCAAGAAACAAGCAGCGATCTGATTTACTGTGTTGTAAAGATTACTTTAAAACTTCAAAAAGATGGACAACTATCAAAAATATGCTTCATAATTCTGTTTTTATTGACTAAATGATAAATTAGTGAATAGTTTCACACTAAGACTTCTGTGTATTACTAAACAGGTTTTAGATCTTTTAGAGAAGGTTTTGTCAGTCCTCTGCTGAACAATCACATAAACGTGTTAAGCCATGCAAATCCTGCCCTTCACATTTCATTTGTGGGACAAAGCTAATGCTATTTTACAGCTATTTAAAAAATGTGACTTCAACATATTTCCCTGCAAGAGGACACAAACTGACTCAAACCTTGTAAACATTCATATAAACTCTGCAGTGCTGCAGTCAGTTTCTGATGCAGCAGTCTTTCACTTTATGTCCAAATTGTTTTTTTTTTTTTAAAAAAAAGAGGCTCTGCTGATCTTCTCTAGTGTTAAAAGTTTGAAGTTACCCCTGAAAAAGACAAGTTTTTGTGTCACACTGGCAAATTAAAAAACTGAATTACTTCCTCAAGTTACTTGTGCAAAACTTTATTGTTCGTCGTAAAATTTAGATTTGTTTATTGAAGAACATTTGCCTACATTTTCTCTAACTAATCTTCTTTATTGGATCATTAAGAGACTGTTTAAAATGTTTTTCTGTTCTTTCTTAGTTGTAAAACAATTTCAAGACAAATAAAATGAAACAAAGTTGATCTCATGATAGGAAGTTTTGGGTTATCCCTGACTAATCTCAGAGATTTGTGAAAATGACTCCCAGAAAAGATCTGTCCTCCCATGAGACTTATCGACAACGAGGCACGAGCCGTACTCATAAACATCATTACCTCAATGAGTGATCGACTGAGGACAGAAAACAATGGAGCCCCGTCTAAATCCTTATAGTTAAAGTGATATCATGTGTAGAGGATTCCCAGGTGGTTGAGAAATCAGGTGTGGTGGTGCAGTTTTCTTTATGTGAAACAGGAAACAGCTTTTTCTGGCATATTGTTTAAAAAGGACGTGACTTTGTTTTGATGAAAGCAGGGAAATACTTTCATTTGTCAGCAGTGAAGGACAACAGAATGCACCTGTCAACTTGATAAATAGTCTTGAAAATGAGACACTTGAGGTCTACACGTTTAAATATTGAAAAATAAAACTATATTTACCAAAGTTGAAGAATGTCTTTCATTGCCGCTCAACGTATCTGAAAGATTCATTTTGCAGTAAGGCTGTCAAAGATCTTATCGTACTTTCCTTTAGAAATATTTAATGCAAGGTCTTTTTATCAGGGTGTTAAAACTATTCAAGTGTTTGTTTTTATTTGCAAGATAATGGTGTTGCAAAGATATCAAACAGCAGTAGTCTTATCAAATAAGCAGAAATGCAGCTTGTTTTTCCTTTCTCCTCCTTGTTTCAGAGCTACTTTTCGTGGGAAGCAGATGCAAATTAAATATGACAAATGTCCTGAGATCTGTGTGTCTGTTTTGCCTCCAGGATCAGCAGTCTGGCAGCTAATCGCCTCCTTCCTCAAACTGCCAGTCTCTGGGACTCACTGCATTGTTGGCGCCACCATCGGCTTCTCCATGGTGGCCATCGGCACCAAGGGCGTCCAGTGGATGCAGCTTGTCAAGATTGGTACGGGCGAGAGGCTGAATGACATTTACATAATAACATCTGCATGCATATGTGTGCTGGACCCAGAAATCCTGCTGAATATGAATTATAAACCAGCACACTGGGCTTCTTCTCTCACAGTTAAAGGGGAGTTTGGCTTCACAGAGGTTTCAGTATTCATCACACTTGGTTGTCAGCAATTATAACTCCCTTGACCATTTTACACAGTGAGAAATTTACTTCAGAGGAGCAGGATAACAGATTTCTCCAGCATTAGGAGTCTCAATAGAGCTGCAGGCTGTGCAAAATACACTTCTGCTGTATCTGAAAATGTCTGTGCTGTTTATTAACCACAGCTTCATTTTAGAGTCAGAACATGCTCCTTAAGGCCTCTGGAGCTTTTCATGGAAGTTAAAGAAATTACTAAAACTGATCTCAAACAAATAGAGGATTTTATCTTTTAAAGAAAATGTTTAGATTATTCTCATGATGTTGTCTCCTCCCTCTCCAGTTGCATCATGGTTCATCTCCCCTTTGCTCTCTGGGCTCATGTCTGGACTCCTCTTCATGCTCATCAGACACTTCATCCTCAACAAGGTGAGCTTACATTTACTTCTCAACACCAAAAAACAGAAACATCAACAAGCACAAACTCCCTTCTTTCATTTATCTTTTTATTATCAACCTCAGGAACATTATAGGCAAAGAAATTACTTTATAACTTCCCATCTCAGGATCATAACGGCATAATTTTATGATTGTCTTCTGTCCAAGTTTGTGTCACATTGACAACATCAGCATGTCGAGTGATGAGTTGATCCACGTGTTGAAATAATTAGTACACAGAACTACCCGTGTACTCTGGAAACTTATCCAGAGAACTTCACCGCAGATAAAATCCATTTGATTTGGCAACATTCACAGATCTGCTGTTATGTAAGACGCAATCTCTGGCAGACCAGGAGAAGAGAAGTGTTGTAGATCATCATAAGGTCACAACTGTAGGATTATATGTGAATGAGTCATAGGATGATGATTTGTCATCTGGACTGGAGTTTGTGTGCGGCTGGCTCAAAGTGAGGATGAGTTTGTCTCTGCAGACTGTTTGCATCTCATTAGTCAGACTGACTGTGTTGTTTAACTTTCTGTGCTTTGCAGAAAGTTCAAGACAATGTATTCATTTTTAGAAGTGAAAAGTTTAACACCATGACATCATGAAGCGATGCATAAACCGCACCCGTTGAGTCAGAGTGAATGACCTGATATCAAGTCATGTGTTTTTATCACTTCAACACCTGTGGATTGACAAGAATTGAACTTTTGATCTCTGCAAAAATGTATCTTATGTGAGGTGCAGAGTTTTCCAAAAACAACCCCGTTTACTTTCATTTATGCATACCACCTTCACAAACAGTGACTGTGATAAAAGATCGCAGACACCCTCAATATGGAAACTTCAGAGTTTGTCAGAGTAATAAAACAAATGTCACACTGGGAAATACAAGTCATAGAATTTCAATAAAGCAACGTTGACATACAAATTTTGACTTCTTATGGAATATTTCTGTTTATTCTTATCAACAGCCCAAAGTGAAATTAAGACGACTTGTTTTAATTTATTGTTGTGTAAAAACCCAGAGAAGTTAAACTCACCATCCTGTAAAACCAATCATTCAATATGCTTGTTCGAAAGGCTAAAACCAAGTTACAGTTGACAAAATCACTGAAACTGTGAAAAAATCAATTGTTTTAATGCAGTGTTCTATTTTTAGTTACTAATCTGATCAAAAATCTGTTAATAGTTGTGTTTTATTCCTCACATTCAGGATTGTAGTATTTTTTGTTTGTACTCAAAATAATGACTCATCATTTGCTCATTTGAAAAACTCATTTGCAATTTTCTTTTTATCTACAAAAAAAGTCTTTTCACCTCACATCTCTTTTTAAAACTGAACCTTTACAAAACAGTCTTGAAGTCAGTGTCATAATCTGCATATAAATGTGTTATGTCCTTACAGGATGACTCTGTCCCAAACGGCCTCCGAGCTCTGCCCCTCTTCTACGCCTCTACTATCGGGATCAACACTTTCTCCATCCTGTACACTGGAGCCCCATGTGAGTGCTGCATATAGTGCCGCTTATATTCTAATAAAGATTAAGCCTGACACCAACGTACGATCAAATTAACATCTCGGTCTTAGCTGATGCTGGCAATGTGTTAGCGTGCTCCAGATTCCCTCTGAAGGTGCCATAAGAGTAAAACTTTGAAGCAGGCTGTGAGATGTTTGTTCTTAAAGCTGACTGAGTTTGTTTTTTAATTGCAGTGCTCGGGTTAGAGATGCTGCCCATGTGGGCCATCTTCCTCATCACTTTAGCGGAGTCGCTGGTCTGTGCAGCTCTGGTTTGGATATTCGTCTGTCCCTGGATGAGGAGGAAAATAGCAAGTAGGTATCAGCATGTGTGTGTGTTCTTTTTGTACTCCTGTTTGTGTGCCCACTCTTTCTCACGCCATCTGAAACCCCAGCACTCTGACCCCGGTTTACTAACAGAGCGGGAGCCTCTGCATGCTCGCTCTGTGCCCTGACACCGAGCAAAGGATGCCAGGGGATGTGTCGGCCTCTGCCAGCCCTGCCGAGCCCACTGAAACAACTCCATGACCTGCAGTGTGGAAGGCTTTCAGCATTTCAACATTTGAAATAGTTTCCCTAATGGGAAAATGGGCCTTCAGCAAAGCAGACAACATATGACGCATGATTTAAAACAATGGAAAGATCAGTCGGTGGAATATTTGAGAAAGAGCTGGACAAAAGAAAGGCAGCCAGTGTGAAAAATCCACCTTAATGCCATTCAAAATAAAGGTAAATTTCACTGTTTTGCAAAAATCCACAGAGTAATCTGAAATACTTTTGGTGCTCTTTAGCAGGTCTGGCATGGTGGTAAGTGTAACACGTTACTGGCATATATTTATACTTAGTTTATACCTATAAACTATATCAACATGAAAAAATAAGGGAACTAGGGTAGTGAAGTCCGCACCCATAATGTGAACCCTAGAGTGAGGTTGAGTGCAGCCCCTTTCCAACATTTCACTTCTTCTTGCGTTGTTTTGTGATCCGTCCACAGCCCTATCCTCTCTGAGTAAAACAAAAAAGCTTGTAAAGTAACAAAAAATAGAAAAAAAAAGGAGCTAATACCCATGTGGAAGCTTGAAATCATCCATTTCCTGAAATTTTCCTCGACCAACAACACACAAGTGTGGCAGATTTGACCTGAGGCAGACCCCTGCATGCCTGTGAGGATTAGAGGTGATGTTATCGGCCCTAATCTGGAAATTACTGCATCTGTCAAATGAAACGGTCCACAGCTGAGTTTGTGTAGTCCTACTCTGGGCTGTTTTGAGGAGTACGGGGGCATCCAGTCTATGGGCAGCAGGATTACTTTGGATCAGCTGATGGCTGTACTTGTGTTTGTGGAATGCTGCTGCATAGTTTCAACTTTTAATGACCTGAACCAAGCTTTTCTAGCTGCTGCTAACTTTCATTGATAGTAAAATCACATTATACTTCTCATCAGATTCATTAGAAAAAGTTTGCTTAATGTGAATTATTTTCTGTGATACTTTGCCCTCATTTGAAGTTCTCTAAAAGCTGCATTTGATCAATCAGTGCTTCATTATGAAACAATGAATTAGTGTTTACATCTAAAATGAGATACAGAAGTAGTTTTTCTCATTATTAGCACAAGTTATTCCATAATCATTTAGTTTAAATTCGGACACTTTGTTTCCCTCTCTCATCTCATCTTGATTTGCTTTATACGGCAGAGTGGTCTCGTGTTTTACCGGTCGAGGCTGTTTTTGGCTTATTGGAACAGCTACGACTGGCAACGCCTTTGTTTCAGAGTCTTCTCTTCATTCAAGTGTCAGTGTTTTGGAATTACAAGAATTGTTTTCTCCATATGACAGTGACCTGAGAAAGGCAGAATGATTTGCGAAAATACTCCAGTGAGAGATAGAGGCTGTATTGTCATTGTATAAAAACATAACGAAAGTTGTTTGCAGCAATCCTATTCAGCATCTGCTGAGTATAAATGGTAAATAAATACAGTTAAAGTGCAGTGACTGAATTTGTGTATAAATAAATAAATAAATAACAGCTCTAGAAACAGTGATAACAGTTTTAAAAACAGTGACTTAGCAGCAGAATAATTACTGCACGTAAGTTGCGACTATTTTTCCACATAATGCAGTTGTGGTTTTTTTATGCAGTTATTTTTAGGTTCCCCATCTCACATGTTATTGGACAAACAAGCAATAAATCTCCTTTTATTTAAAAAAGCACCATATTCAATGAATCAAACTAGGAATAAATAACTTCAAAATAGAGAGCTGTTTTGATTCATATGGAAAATTTGATATCACTTGCTATGTTGAATGGGATGATCTTTTGTTTTTCATTCTCATTTTGATTAAGGAAAGCATACATGAGGGACAAAAGAAGAATTTAAAAAAATAACCATGAAAGATTTCTGTATACATATACAAGTACATCTGTAAAAAAAAAATAGAATATCTTGAAAAATTTTCAGTGAAACCCAGATATTGCATATAGAGTAATTATTGAAAGAGTGAATTATTTCAAATCTCTATTTCTTGAATTTTTGATTGTTATGGTTTACAGATAATGAGATGAGAACCCTAAATTCAGTTTCTCAGAATCGTAATATTACACAAGAACAATGAAAGGTGGCCATTGGAAAAGTTGTCACTCCTTTTTTGCTACTTTCTAGCTATTTTCTAGGTTTCTACCCATTTTCAACCCTTTTCACAATTTTTTGCTGCTATCAGACTCTTTTAGACCAATTTTGCAACCCTTAGCTCGTTTATATCGCTTCTTCTTGCAGTTTTTGCCACTTTTGGCCTCTGAAATTGTTGCTCTTGCAAATGTATTTTTCAATTTGGCTCTTTGGTTGACTGGTCTTGGGCCAGTGTTGGAAACATGGACAAACAATGGGCCACAGGAAACATGTAAGTTCTTGAGAAACACCTCTAACGTCATACTTTGATGTCTCGTAGGTCGACTAAAGAAGGAGCAGGCTCTGTCAAGGATCTCTGATGAGAGCCTGGATAAGATACCTGAGGAGGAGGAGGAGAGCCCCGTCTTCAAGGAGCTACCTGGGGCGAAGGGCACAGACGAGGCTGTGTTGCCGCTCACAGGCAGCAGCGATCGTAGCACTCGTGAGTCCAGCGGAGAGCTCACCAACTTGGCCAATGGAGGCACTGTGCTTCCAAATGGCAGGGTCTACGGTAAGACTCCATGATAGCAACAACGAGGAGTGATTTGAGATGTGACAGTAGAGCACTTCTTTTTTGAAAAACAAAATAAAATCTGTCTTCCACAACTGCTAATGAGAACTTATCACTAAAATAAATGAAAACAAGGGCTTGGCCAATCATAAAAGCAGAAATGAATTGATTAAGCTTTTACATAAGTTGGTGCAGCACAAAAAATGTTGCTTAGTTCAAATTAAAAGAGCTTTCCTACCAGAATCTGGTCTTGATTAAGCTGATGTGCTTGGTTTCTTTGTTTACGCAAATAAAATGAGCTACTCTTCATAAATCAGTTCATTAAAAAGTTTTACTCTGTAAAACCAATTGTGTTTTTTAAACTTCCTTAGCCTCATTTCTTTTAAAACAGTGCTCAAAGATGTATTTCAGTATTTCATTAAAAAGTCCAAATTTGAGCGAAAAAGTAAAATTTTAAGATCAAAAAGTACAAAATAATTAACTAATAAGTGATTGATGAGATCATTTTTGAGATCTTTGAGTCAAAATGCTGAGTAAAAAAGTCAAAATTTTGAGATTGAAAGTCAAATGTTTTAGATAAAAGTTGAAGTTACAAGATAAAAAGTCGATATTTTGATATGTCTAAATTTTGAGAGATTTAAGCGAAAATTTGTAATAAAATGTTGATTTTTTTTTTACATAAATAGTCAAAATTATGAGAAAAAATAATAATTTTGACTATTTAGCTTCAAGTTTTGAGTTAGAATTTGGAAAAAAGACATTCAACAAAGCCAGTTTTTCATTATTCATATTTTAACCAGTAGAAATGGGCGTCTATACGTTATTTATGTTAACATCTTAGGAAGGTTCTGTCTTATGTTTTAAATAAATATATCAGTGATGAAGCTATTTTGTAGTCTTTGGGTATCTTAGGGTATTTTTGCAATAACTTCAAGAGGCTAGATGGGGGGGTGTCCTCTTTTTAGACTTTTAAAACATTTTTAAGTAGTTGTGAGCCTAATTTCTTGTGTTTCTCATTAAAGGTTCAGTCTAAGTATTCAGCTCCTTGAATGTCTCCTTCCATCAGACAGTGTTCCTGTGTGTCAGTGCTGAAACTAAGTAGCTGCTTTATGCCTGACTTCTTCATCTTCTCTCCTTCAGGCCGGACCCATTCAATGACCAACGGCTGCCTCAAGTCCCCCATCTCAAACGGCAGCTTCAGCTTCGATGGCCACATGCGCAGCGATGGCCAAGTTTACCACACAGTGCACAAGGACTCCGGTCTGTACAAAGACCTCCTTCACAAGATCCACCTGGGCCGCATGGATGACAGCGACCGCTCAGGATCCAACGCTGGCCCTCCTGACAACAATTACCGCCTGCTGCGCCGCAACAACAGCTACACATGCTACACCGCAGCAATCTGCGGCATGCCCGTCCAGCCGCTCATCCGCACAGAGTCACGTGACGACAGTGAAAAGTTGGTGGGAGAGGGAGGAGGCAGGAGCAACAGCGTGTCCTACTCCAAGAAGAGGATACGCTACGATAGCTACTCATCGTACTGTAACGCTGTGGCAGAGGCAGAGATTGAAGCAGAGGAGGGTGGGGTGGAGATGAAGCTGGCCACAGAGCTGGAGGGAGTCGAGGAAGAAGGAGCTCCAGCTCCCCTGCCTCTGGACGATCTGGCTGAGGAGGATCACGAGGAGAAAGATAAGCCTGAGGTGTTCCAGCTTTTCCATTTCCTGCAGATCCTCACCGCCTGCTTTGGCTCTTTCGCCCACGGAGGAAATGATGTCAGGTGCTGCCTCCTGCTGCTCATATGATGTACAACATCCCAAACAAATAACACTCTCATTCATTAGATCCATGAATCTGTTTCTGCCTCATTGAAAAACAGTGAAGTAATGTGCCTGTAAGCCAAAAACAAAAACCAGCTTTACTGCTTTGAAATAACTTTTGCCCTGGATGTTCAGTCAAGTATAAACTCTTGGTTATTGCCTGTAGTTATGATCTGCTCTCTGACCTTTGCAGTAATGCTATTGGGCCCCTGGTGGCGCTGTGGATGATCTATGACCAGGGCGGTGTAATGCAGGATGCAGCAACTCCTATCTGGCTGCTGTTCTACGGCGGTGTGGGCATCTGCTTCGGTCTGTGGGTGTGGGGCCGTCGTGTCATCCAGACTATGGGGAAAGATTTGACCCCCATCACCCCTTCAAGGTGAGAGTGCTGAAACATGGGAGTGTATGTGTGTGTGTGTGTGTGTGTGTGTGTGTGTGTGTGTGGAAGAGAGAGAAAGAAACCTCCAGGATTTTGTTCCTGCTGCTTGAAAACCCTCGCTGTGCTGATGGGCACAGGTCTGTCCAGTAATCGCTCCTTTGGTGAGTGTTTTGTGCACACAGCTGTTTAAAATGCACACACACACACACACACACACACACCCCTCAATAAGGCTGTTAAATGCTATTGAACCATGCTATTCCACTGACAGTAAAATCCATAAACCTAAAGCAGCACAATTGCTGTTGGAGTGGCTTCTCTGCTGCCTTAGGAGCTCTCTCTCTCTTTACAGGTACTGTAAACTTTTCTGACTAATCAAGTGTGTCTCTCCAAATGAACTGCTTATGACCTCCAAACAAAGCTGCTGCTGCTATTTTACAACACAAAACCTGCAAGTAACATGTTTCATGTGTGTTCTGTTGGTTATGTTCTTATTCTTACAAACTGTGTTAAATGATTTATTTGGTTTGATTAAAGGCCCTGCGATTATTTTCCTATAATTGGTAGTGTTTTTCTATGTTTCCCACGAGCATTATCACACTCTATCGTCTATTTTTTGGGAGAATTTTTTTTTCTTTTCTTTTTTTGTTAGTTATTTAGTCTATTATTGATAGACTCTCAAGTTTGAACAGATCCCTGCAGTATAACTGCTGCATGTGGATCGTAATGCACATTATCACAAACATCTCAACCCGTGTTTGAGCCTGTGCCCTGCCACCCTCCTGTTGGCTTCCTTCTGCTCTTCTGTCCTTTTTCTCTTTGCCAGTCTACCTCCAGTGACTGCCATTACAACAAAAGACATCTAAAAAATCATTTTCTTTACAAAAAAGGACAGATCACTGCTTAAGTCTTCTAGTTATCCTGTGAAGTGTCATCAAAGTAACTCTGTGTATCATTTTCCCAAAAAGTCTGACCTGACCTCAGATACTGAAGGATAGCATTTGGAAGCAACAAGTTTTTGAACTCATAAATTCAGTTTAAATTGAGGTTTATGAACAGGAAAAAATATTTAGAGGTGAGACTATTTTAGTGTCACTTGTAAAGTCCTCCCAAGGCCTTTCATGAAAAGAATTTCATCACTTAATATTAACTTGTTGTATCCAAATAATTAGATAAAGGATAAAAGAATTCACCTTTGCAAAGGAATTTAGTGGCACTTTCATTATTTTACAGATTGCACATTTGGCCGTAATCTCAAAGAGTCTAATCTTTAAAATATGTTCTCAGGGAATAATAACCTCTATTTTTTCCTCTGCCCTTTTCCTTGTTACATAATAATGATGAATAAATAAACAGTGTATAACACACGAAGCCTCAGGGCTCACTTTGTCCTACAACCTCAGCAGCGGACATCACGCAGCCTTAACCACTGACTGTTGCTCCTCTGTCCTTGAGACTGATCTTTCTCTCTCCCACACATTATCTGAAGAGAAAGTGTGCGTGAGTGTGCATACCTCAGTGCTGTTTCTGCGTATCGTGTCAGCTTCAAGAAGCCGGGCTCTGTGCCTGTAGGTTGTCGCAGTGCATGCAGTGAGTTCACTGTATGTGAGTGTGCACACATGCAAGTTGAGGTCTGATTGTCCCAGTTATTTATTTGACAGAGTGTGTATGTGTGTGGGTATTTGTGTGTGTACTCTGTTGCCTGGCAGGAACATCACACAGGGCTTCAGGAAGTTGTTTGGCATTTTGGATGGAGAGAAGTAGAGCAAGGCAGGGTGAGGGAGGGGCAAAGCCACAGTGGGAACCCTGGCCTCTCCAGTGTTACCACAGAGAGGGACGCCAGCCTGACTCCTTCTCTTTGCCTTCCTCTTTTTTTTCAGATTCCTTCCCAACCTCTTCTTTAAGTCTCCATCTTTGAGGTTAACCACCTTCTTCTTGCTCTCATTTCCTCCATTTCTTAATTCCTCCCCATTTTCAACCTCCTTTGTCTTGTTTATCAGCTTTTCACCTCCAAAACTTTTCCTCTCCTCTTTTTTGTGTCCCTCAGTGGCTCTCACGCTCACTTCCATCTCATTATTGTCCACTCCTTTCTTTATTACTCCTCTTTCCTGGCCCCTCTTTTTCTCTGTGCCTTAATTCTTTCTTACTTAATCTCCGTCTTCCATCACTAGCTTCGTCTTTTGCCAGGACTCAAAGACAGATTCGCTGTGGTTCACAGCTCTAAAGGTTCTCTGTCTGTTTCTAAGCATCAAGCTGACAAAGAAGTCTGTTTAAGGACAGGGAAGTGTGTGAGTGTGAGTGTGTGTGTGTGTGTGAGAGTGTCTGTAGTCTATGGTCCATCATATATTTGAGCAGGCACAGTGAGCACTTGTACAGGGCCATTGATCACTGTGCTGGGAGGTTTCCTAACTTGAAATATGGATTTTCATCAGTGTGTTAAGCAGCAGGGACAGACTGCAGCTTCTTGAAATCTGTCCAGTGTGAAGCTCAGAAACAAAAATGTATAACTATTGCACAGATCTTAAAAGACCCCAGTCAAGGTAGAATGGATGTTTTTAGTTTACCCACCATGAATTTGGATGGTGAGGTTTTCAGTTTGTCTTTCCTGTAGATGCTACTTTAAAGAGGAGGGGAGATTAGGTGCTTAAAGCTGCGTCTGAATCCTGTTTGTCCTCATTTCTCCTCATTTCAGAGCTCTGGTATGGCATGTGCTTCCACATTGTTGAGAGTTAATGTGACACCTGAATAGAAGTGAGCTTCTCTTCTATGTCATGTCAAAAAGTCTCCTGTGAAAAAGCAGGTTGAAGAGCTGGACTCGTGTTTCTGATCTGGCGCCCAGTTACATTCAGAGCAGGTGTGCTCACGATGATGGATTATTTCCTTGATGACACCATGTCCCCCACAGACTTTTTGACATTTCTGTAATTATCAGGTGGCATATAGTAATAACCTCAGCTGACGACACGATCACACGATTGGTAACGACATGCAGCATAATCACCCGAGTAGACCTGGTCATGGTATTAAATGTCACAGTTCCACAGCTCATGGCTGCATCATTTTCCTTCAGTACAGATCACTGGCACACTGTCAATACCCGTCTTCCTCCCAGATGAGTCCCAGAAGCAGCGATCTGCCCAGCTCATCTAAAAATACATGCCCTGTCTATTTTTGATGGAGCCCCTTGAGCTGCACAGATGAGACAGGCGAAGTAAGACAGGGGAACATAATCCACACCCCTGCCATGATCACAACATCAACTTAGTTCAGCTTGTACTTCTGTTATTGTAACTAGGGCTGTACATCTACAAAATTAATCAAATTTCAATTATTTTTCCCTATACTGCTGTTGTGTTTTATTTTGGGATTACTTTCTAGGTTCCCAATCTTTTATGTAGTTCAAAAAACTCAAGGAACAAATTCGTAATTTTCAAGAAAGGTACCATATGAGATAAATATAAGCTTTAATACATAATGTTGAAAAGAGAAGAGCTGCTTTAATTCATATAGTAAATTTGATATCAATTTTTATATTGCATGGGATTACCTTTTTCTATTCTTATTTTGAATAAGAAAGCATTCATGAGGGAGAAATAAAGGATTTTTGTAAAAAAAAAAATGCTACTTTATTCTTAAGTTTTTTCTGCATTTTCAAATTACTGATTGTTCTTTCTTTTTTTGACAATTTCTGCCACCTTTAACTCATTTCTAATGCTACTTTTTCTATTATTGCATCTTTTCACCACTTAGTTTCTCCTGCAAAAGTAGTTTTCAACATTTTGGCGCTTTGGTTGAGCAGGGTTGAGTAACACTGATGTAGAGCATAAAACATCTACTGCAAAAAAAGTCATCTGGCATCCTGACACATTTCAGGTAAAAATATATTGCACTGTTGGGTAGAATATTGCTGCAGGCCATATTGTGATTTTACAGAATTTGTAATTAATTGCTCAGCCCTAATTGTATGTAAGAATTCAAGTTCATGTTGCTTTTTCTGCTTTTATTTTCTCTAACTTTGATTTTCCATCCGAGGATAAAAAGATTTCTTGGTTTGAGTGTTTATCTCGTATTGTGCACCTGCAACTTTGTGGTCTGTTCTAAATTGTGCTCCTGGTCCAGAACATGCAACTTAACTATCTGGATTATATTATAAACATGTACTTTAATGTGTGTGTTTCTGTGTGTGTTTGAGAGATAGTGAGTGTGTGTGTGTGTGTGTGTGTGTGTGTGTGTGTGTGTGTGTGTGTGTGTGTGTGTGTGTGTGTGTGTTTNGTGATTATCCTGTATTCTTCCTGTCATGGAGCTGCTGAATGTTCTTTACAGTTTGAGGTGACTCTGGCGTTTAAGAGGAGTGAATCATCAGCACCTCACACCAGAACTAACAATGAAAGATGTCTTTTTGCTTCCTCCTCCTCTCCCCCCTCCCTCCTCCCTCCTCCACAGTGGTTTCACTATTGAACTGGCCTCTGCCCTCACAGTCGTGTTTGCCTCCAATATCGGAATCCCTGTCAGTACCACACACTGCAAGGTATGACCGAGCGGCCCGCCCTGCCGGCCCCTCAGCTCCCCTAACAGGTGTTTCCAGGGGAGAGGGGCTCACACTGCTGTACAGGGCCTTGAGCTGGAAAGACACACAACATGAAAGTCTCGAGAAATCAGAATTTCAATCAAAAAATATCCACAGATTTTTCCTCATTTATAGACTTTCTTTCCTCACTTTTCCTGCTTGTATTGGCAAAAATGCATTTTGCAGGAAAAATATTGAAAAATCTGTCAGAGGGGATGATTCATATTTTAACTTGGGTCTTATTTTTTAGTTTGGCCAACATCTCTGGCAGTGCTGAGAATATTCTACTTGTTTGTACGTTATTTATGAGACCTGGGAACTTGGAGACATTCCTGCAACAAGTTTGACAAAGTGTTATGACCAGGCAGGTTGTTAAAAAAGAGATTAAGTCACTTCCACTGGGGTTAGAGGAACACGGTTTTATTCTTTAATAACATACTTTTTTATCTCTCATTTCAGTTCACTCTGTGAGTTCTACCCCAAAAACAACTTTTAGTTATTCTGCAGCTGAATTTAAGAAGAGAGAATCAAAAGGATGGTCAGAATTTTGACTCGCCTCCAGTGACAGCAGCGATTGGTTGCCAGGGTTTGTTTTCCTCTCAGGAAATAAACATCTTATCCTGTGCAAGTTTGTTCTCTGGGCAAGAAAGACCCTCAAAGTTTGAGCTAGGGCTGGCCAAAAAAAGATCCTGATATATTTTTTCCATATCATCTGATCTTGATTATTGTCATGATTTTTTATATTATTTTTTAAACTACCTGTTTTTAAGCATCTGTACTGAAAACTTAAGAAAACAGAGATAAGTGCAACATTTTGATAACATACAAAAAGAACAACAGCAAAAAATGTTGCTGGTATGCAAGACCCAAAATAAACAAACTCCCCCTTGAGAATAATGAAGACGTCTTAAAATGTAAACATTATCATTATCAAAAAGACATAACGTGACATAGACAGAATGAAATATGTCTATGGAGGGTTAGTTCTTCTATTTTTTCTGGATTCCAGCCTGAAAAACTGAGAAATACAGACCCGAATTGTTATTATAGAATCCTTTTTTCTTCATATATTTGTTAAGACAACAAACATCTTGAGCTGTGTCCAGCCCCCAGCAGAAGTGTGTAGGCCCTCTCCCCTGCTCTTTTCAGGAACATTGGATCCAGACTGGAAGATGAAGCAGCGCCTCACAGAGTCGATCCCTTTTGTCCCCCCCTCATCAGCATGGTGTTCATCCTCCGTTTCACTTCCAACAACTATCTTCCATTTTTTTGTCCTCTCAGCATTGGCATGGTTTGCTGTGTTGGTCATCCACCCTCCTGTGCTTGGCTGCAAGCAAACTCCCTCTCCCACCTCCAACAACCAAACCCCCTCCCCCTTCCTCCCCAGAGCCCACCTGTCAGACGTGTTTTTCACTCTCTCACCTCTCCTTCTCCATCTTTCTCTGTGTCTCCACTCATCTGTCTTCACAGCGGATTTTGCATTGAAGTAATGAGTGCGCTAACAGTGCTTGTTGCATCAAATGTGGGCATCCCAATAAGCTCCACCCACTGCAAGGTATTGGAGTCTTTAGTAGTGAGGGCGTGTGGAGTTTCTTTAAAGCTCCACTCTGCTACTTCACCTGTAGCTGTCTTTCTCCAGAGCCAATCACAACTCTTAAAGTTGATGTTTTGACCTCTTGTGCGGTGACCTTCTGGCAGCAAAACTTTAAAATGGGTTAAATCACAAAAAAATGATGAAGAAGGCTGTTCGATGTGGAACAATTCAGCGCTAAAGTGCGAGAAGGCAAAGTTTTTGGCAGAGATTTGCCAACTGAAAGCCTTATTTTGCAATCTCTTTGATACCCAAAGCTAAGTAGCCTAGATGGCTATTGTCTTATGAGGTCCTGATCTTAAACTCTTATATGGTTTCAATAAAATGTTAAATCATACAATGAGATGTGCACCTTTAAAGTTTAAAATCAAGAGACTTTTCTTGAATGGATCCTTAAATTATATCAACATCTTTTGAGAAGTAATGATCCATCAGCACCAACAGCTTGGTTTCATGTTTTCACATATGCAGAGTATAAAACTCTTTGTCTCTCTATGAAAATGTCTAACTGCACGTGGGAAACTGCACAAGACTCAAAACTGGTGTTTAATTCCAGATGATCAAATTGTTTCAGCATCGACATCACCCTCCATACCTTTTTATTTCTTCAATTTCTCCCTACAAACTCACCTGTCTCTTCCCTTAAACCTCAGATAAACAGCTGCTTTGTCTTAAGCTTAATCTACTGATTTGTACAGCGACTTTTCTATGTTGGTGAAATGATTCAGTTAATGTGTTTGAGGATGTCCACAGATGTTACAAAATATCAATTTCAAGTCTCTTCTTTCTTGAGGCATTCTTTGCTTAAATCAAAGTTCTGAAAAGTGAAAGTAGCCAGTAACATCTGTGAACGCCTCCACATGTCAATAAAGGATCAAGTGTCTGCCCAGTGCTGGGAATCCATTTGGTTTGAGTTCAGAGTGACCGTTTCCTGCAGAGATTTGGCTTCTTTTTGATGTTCACATCAAACTGAGTCGATGCCCAGCTCTGCTGTTCAGGGTGCTGTGGTGTGTTTATGTACAATGACTGGTTGTTTCAGAAGCTCTGCAGGCACAAACACTGAGGTCACGCTGAGTTAGACTTTCCTGCTGCATGCTTGGGATTCTACAATTGGCTGTAAACAGACGTTTAGACCACAATGTTGGGCCGCTGAAAACAGTTTTTAGAATAATGTATCATTTAAAAAAGGAAACTCTCCCCAAGTCTGACCCATAAAGTACATACAGGCCTGTCTCTGTTGACCCTCACCTTCCACATTTAGTCCTGAGTGTGACAGAAGGCGTCTCATGTTTCTCTGGCCGTATAAGAGCAGGAACAGTTTAACGCCCTCTGCCTGCCTGCGGCGTCACAGAGCTGCGACCTGTCACTGCACATGTCACTCCAACACACCCAGACTTCTCCAAACAAATTTGTATCTTGATTTTGAAAATAGGTTTGAAAACGGTTTGGTGGAGAAGTCTGACATGAGCTGAAACAAAAATGTGCTGCTCATCTCAGACTCTGACACCTGGGAATAAATTCTGGTTGTAGTAAATTTAACAGCTTGCTCTCACTAACACATGCAGTTTAGACTGAGCTGCTTTTGAAGAGCTGATAGTTGTGTTCAGGCTTTTCTGTTCAGGTACTTAATTTTGTCATAACCTTTCCTGAAATTGTACTGAAAGTAAGACAAGGGCTGGATGTTGTTACTATCGCTCTGTAGAGTTTTGAGACTTCTGAATTTCTCCTATATCAGTAGTTAAGTCCTGATACAGATTTAGAAATCACACTGTTGACTGCAAAGCTGAATGTCAGAAAGTATTTACTTGGCATTTACACAACACAATTGGCTAGCTGCTAAAGTTTGACCAATTTTTCCAACAAGGGGAGCCAGAAAAAACACAAACATTATGTTCCCAATGGAAGCTTTTAATATTTAGATTTTCCAAATTCCTGAGGTATTTGCATGAAGAGATTTGATATTTTGTTTATGCAGCTTCACTTATGTAAAGGAAGTAACTAATTCATTAAATGTGAAAGGTCTCAAACATCTCACTCACTCTAAACATCAGTGAACAGAGTCTTTAAAGTAAGAAGGCAGACAAGGTACAAAAGAAAAGGTCTTGAGAAAAGCCTGAACCTCCTGCAGCTCTTCAGTCTCTTTGTTTTGATACATTTTGTTCTGTCCTGCTCCTGATTGTGTTCTTTCTTCGGCCTCCAGGTGGGCTCTGTGGTAGCCGTGGGCTGGATCCGCTCCCAGAAAGCAGTGGACTGGCGCCTCTTCAGGAACATCTTCTTGGCGTGGTTCGTCACGGTGCCCGTGGCCGGCTTGTTCAGCGCCGCCGTCATGGCCCTGCTCGTCTACGGCATTCTGCCCTTCGTCTGAGGGCGTTCGGCCGGGAGGGAGAACAGAGGAGGAAGGAGAGAGTCAGAGAGGGAAACTTGGGTGAAAATCACAGCTCGAGTGTCGAGGGTGCTGATAAAGGAGGATGAGAAGAAGAAGCGAGGGAAAGGAGAGGGAGGAAGCTGCAGAGGTTTACAGACAGGCGTGGTTGTACTGAAGATGTTCGGAGGGTTGGTTCATATGCTGCCTAGCTCTGTAGTCCAGAGATCTTTCTGACTCATTTGAGTTGCTGACCGGTTTTTTATTTATTCTTCGGGTGCATAAGAAAGTGTGTGTAACCAGCGTGTTCACCGTACCATTCAATCTGCTGTACATATGACAATAATAGGGAGAGTCCGGTAACTTCTAACAAGAGTGACGTATGGAGGAGGTGCAGTGGCAGCCATTTCCGCCGCATTACAAAAGAATCATGTTTTTAAAAACTAAGACAGCACACGACTAAAATACTAAAACTTGCACAGCTGAATCTGCAGTTAAACTCGACATCCTGCCTGTAAAAGCCAGCAGCATCTCTGCTCAAGTGCTCATTATTATTGTTCCAAATTGCCAGAAAGTAATCCTGTACATATTGTTATATTGGACTGAGTGTGATTTGTTGTATTGCGGCTTGCTTGAAAAACAAAAAAACAACAAAAAGATGTGCGTGTGGTAAACCAACCAACCCATCCATCATCTCTGTTTGAAAACATGCGAGCCAGATACAACTAGGGCCAAACAGAAAGGACGCCTCAGAGAGGGGAGGTGGGACTGTCACTCTGCTTTTTTTTTTTTAACACGTCTCCATATGATACCATAGAAACCTGATTTGCTAAAGAGTTGATTTTTGTCAAGAGCTCCTGTATGTTTTTAGAGATGGATCTCATATTTTTTAATGATGTATTATACTGTAATTTGTACTGTAAATACTGTCCGTACAGAGGTTTAGGGTGGGATTCAGGGGAGGATAATGGTTTGTTTTTGATGTTGTAAAAATTGGGGTTGCTCCTCGCCTCTTCATGATGTCATTAGCGTATTTTTCATCCAGAGTAAACACACACTAACACACATTTCAAAAGCTGCTGTTTTGCAAACAAATTTAAAGTTGTGAATCAAATAACAGATACTGATTTCCTCCCGATTTATTGTAAGTGAAGTCAGTGGTTTGTGCAGAAAGTTAAAGATTTAATCCTGGGTTTCTGGTCGCGATATGCAAAAGAGGGGAATCCTCCAAGTAGATTTAGGTGCAGCAGAAGCCAAAAAAAAAAACCTAAAAACAAACACACATATTGATAAGGTCCCAGAAAACGTTCACATATCTCCATCTGTTTGCCTTTGTTTTCATACATTCAACTCAGTTACTGGAGTCATTTCCTCATATCATGGCTCCCTGCCAATAATCGACCTCGATACTGTCCACGCTCGGATCTCCAACTCATGTTTTAGTCCAGAGTGTCCCTGTTTCTGAACCTCTGTCTCCCCTTCGTTTGGTAACCTGAGGTCTGAAAGTTAGCGCCCTGTCCCGTCAGACAGTGATCATGCGTCATATCAAACACTGACTTTCGGAAGTGTTGTTGTAACTCAGCCAGTTATGCAGAGGTGTGACGAGAGGGGATCAACCTCAGCCACATCTGTAGCTCCTCAAAAATGGCGTATGTTGCGTAGAAGCATTTAGTCTATTGATCACGTGTGTTTCAATCAAAGTGCTAAAGGTTGACAGGGGTCAAAGGGTCATGTCCAGGCAGGATTAAAGCCGCTCATGTCCGAAAACTAAGACGGCATCTGGAGGGGATAGTACTGATCATCACCAGCTTTTTAAACAGGGTCCCCTGTGACCTATAGATGAACAAAGTCTGAAGCTTTTTTTATTTGAACAAACTCGATGCCAGGTGTTGCAAGGTTTTTTTTTTGTTGTTGTCCTTGTTGTTCTTGTGGTGTGTTTCCTAATTTCATTTTTTTCTTGTCTCATGAACAAATCTATGCTTAAGTAGCCACTTGCCTTGTAACATTGTGTTTTACTTTGTGCAGATACAGTAAAATTATTAAGTACTGTGGTGTTTACATCGTAACCATATTGTAGAGTATAAAAAAAAAACTGTTGCCTAATGATGCCAATGAAAGACAAACTATTAACCATGAATTTTTAAGTGCAAGTAAAAAAATTACCTAAAGTGTCTAGAGGGAGAGAGAGAGAGAAAGAACGATGGAGAGAGAGAGAGAGAGAGTGGGATGACTTGTTTCTTTGTTGTAGTAGTGCTAATCATGACCCTGTCACTTTACACTGCTACTACATTTCAATGTGTTAACTCTACCTATATGGGTGCAATTCAGTAAAGAAGAGAATGACTAGAGAAATTTCATCAAGACTATATATATTTTTCTACCATATCTGAGTTTAACCTGGGTGAGCTTCCGGACACTTTGGAGGACACACTGAGGGCTCGCTGGGAACAGGGATTTGCTGTCTTTAAGATCGCAGTGATACGAAGATAACAGTCTTATCATAGGACGTCTCGCCTCAATGGTGCCATGTGCCACACTTCCTCTGTAAGCCCTGTGTGTTCTTCTAACATATAGATTTGACGTGTCGGTTGCCAATAGATCAGATTTTTAAATTTTACCATTTTTATTTTTTGAATTTTAGATGAAAACACTTTGTAATTTTGTTTCCCTACCGCTTCGATCATGAGCTGTGAGAGGAGCAGGTCAGGCTCCTTGCTAAAACCAGGACGATTGCTCACTGAATGCAAAATCTAGAAGCAGAATCTCTGTAGCTAATAAATTATTATCTAAAAAACAAACAAAAAAAAAGATATCTGGACTATGTGGACATTTGTTTCCTTGTTTTGGCAGGTAACCACTCTTAGAGCTCGAATCCTTTCACTCTTTCACAGGTTGTGTGTTACAGAGGGGACTGTGCAGAGTTAGTGTGTGAACCTCACCTTGAAGGAAGACTATGCACAAAAAATTTGGCCAACTTTTCAAAACAGAGCAGCTGGTTGGTCATTTGTCTTATTTTTTCAAAAATCAGCCACCAGCAATAACTGAAGTATCAGTGAAGTATAAAGTGCTGGAGGGTAAAGTACGACAGGGACCCAGAAAGAAGAGGCACTGATGTGACATCTGAACAGCAATAACTTCTAAAAGTCTCCTTGATTTAAGGTGACAGTGAAGCACATTGGTAGAGGCTTTTTCTCTTGTCCACATTAAAATGTTAGATCAAGTCTAAACCCCCCTGATTTAAATAATGAGGTCTCACGGTCTCACTCTGCTCTTCAGGCACCTCTCTGTAACTCACACTGTCATATTTTTTTGTTTTTCCATTCATTCTCAGTCCTGATAGGCCAAAAGGGATGCACAGCTCAATACAGGAGGGGAAAGTGAAAAATACTTTGTCAAACAACCAACGCTACACAGCTAATGTTGAAGCTTTACTAAGCCCCATGTTCACATGCAGTAACGCTTAGAATGGAAATTGAAAACGAGTAGAAAAATTTTGAATCATTTTTAAGAGTTAAAATTCCAAAACACACTTAATTTTACATTATTTTATGTTGAGGTGTGTTTTTATGTTATGTAAGAAAAAAAAAACTTCAATCTGATTGCAATTATTGATTCATTGATAGGTACAAGAAAATGCCCCTTTTTACACCAAAATACTTTTTCAGAGCCAAGACGAAAAGTGACGTTAACAGAAATTTCTCAAGAGACAATTTATGCATAAATTTCTTGACCAAAAAGTGTCTGATTATTTGATTAAACAAGCACATATGTAAAGGTATTGTTTTTATGATAAATTGTGATCAACTTTTTTCCCCCCTGAAGTTAGTAATCTTATATAGAAGCCCATTTCTGTCTATTATAAAGTTAGAAATGAAAATCTGGATTTGTTGAGATCTTTCACCTATATTCAGTATGAATTTTAGGATGCAAAGTTGAATCAATGAGATTGGAAGCCAAAATTTCGACTTTATATCAAAATTAAAAAAACAAACAAAACAAAACACTTGCTTATTGTCCTCATTATTTCGGCTTTACCTCAACATTTTGACTTTATCTAAAAATTTCAAGGTTTTATCTGAATTTTCACAGTTTTAAAAAAAATTGCCTTTTTGTCTTCAATTTCATTTTTTATCTTAAAATTTTGACTTAATCTCAAGATTTTGATGTTGCCCCACAATTTTAAGACTTTGTCTCAGAATTCAGATTTTTATCTCAAAAAATTTGAGATAAGTTTGTCTTGTACATCTCAAAATTCTGACTTAATGTCAAAGAAAACAAAACAAAATAAAAATCAAAAATCCAAGTTTTCCTTTCAAGTTTATTAATTGGCAGAAATGGGCACCCACGTTTGTGATGCGTAAAAAAAATTTAAATAAAAATTCGAGAAAACCGTTGACGTAGAAACTCATCCGTTAGAGGGCGCAGTTTTTCACTTTCCCTCCCTGTATCGTAGCAACGCATTTTAGACCAGTTGGTTAAAATGCTCACTCCAACATACGAAGGTGTGTTCATCATTGAAAGAGTGTCTTTACGCTCCTGTTCAGTCATATCAGTTTCTTTTTAACTCTTTTAGGGAGAAACTAGAGAAACAATGTGCCATTTCTTCCCTCCTGAATGTGCAATACAAGCTGTTTAGGTGCAACTACATATCTGTCACTCTGTGGTGTGTAGCTCCACCTGCCCTGGTGTAATAGCGCCCCCTCCTGTCTGTATGAGGTGGAGGGGCATCAGTTCAGACCTCCATCTGGATGTGGCGTGCTGTCTCTAGTTCTCTGGTCTGTTTTGTAATAGAATGTGCTCCTTGGCTGGCCTGCAGGCTTTACAGCTCTGTGTTGTCTTTTTACTGTTTACTGCTATTTAACTGTCCAGTCCTTCAAAAGTTACAGAAAAATATAAATGAATAAAAAATTTAAAGAAACTGTAGCCTGCTTCGACGAAATCTTAGAGCTCTTCTGATTTGCATATATCGTACTGTAATGTTTTATTTAAGATTTTAGTGGAAAAAATGTCTGCATTTAAACTAAATTATGGGAATTAAAATTACAAAGAATACCTAAAGTCATTTGAGTTGTGTCTTTTTTTGAATATGTGTGTGTGTGTGAATGGTGGGAACTTAAGCATCTCCACATTTCTTTTATACTTTCATATACAGCTGTAAATTACCAATGTGTGATTAAACTAAACCTTAGTCAACATGTGTTTTCCAACAAGTAAAAGTGCATAACTCAATTTTTATGAAAAAAGTTGGCCGCTTTTTCAAACAGATTCCACAATACACTCTTGGGTTGGCTATTGGACGATATGTTCCAAAAGCAGAATGACAAACAAGAAGAAAACATATATTCAAAGGCTTTATAGTATCCTCTCTTATCCAAAAAATATTCCTTATAGTTTTAAAAAAAGGCCTCCCAGCACTTATCTGAAGGACTACAATTTAGGGAGCTCTTTACTTCGACTTTGATGAGGTAGGGTTTTATTTCTTTATTTCTTTTTTTTTTTTTTTGTCAAATTAGAATCTCAGATCAAAATAAGTTTTCATTTCTTCTTGTGTTAAGTCTTTCACAGGTTATACAACAGACTGAAATTGATACTGATGTCTCCTTAAGACCCAAAATGTTAACAAGACAAATAATAAGAAAGTCCTCTCCATAATCTTTACTGTCTGAGGGCACTGTCAGGGATAGGTGCCTTCCTGGATATTAATTCTGTTAGTTGTGTTATACACTGATGTAGTCTATGTGATGTCATGCATCTATCTCTAATGCAGAATCCTGTTGAGTATCACATGAAGGTACCTCATGAGAAATGGAAAACTCACCTAACTTCCCCTGAAGTAGGCTTTGAGCCCTCTCACTAACAGCTACAGCTTTTTTCCTGGGATCATAACCTATTTTCTCTTCACCTCGTCCTTTGTCCTTAAACTGTTTGAGATATATTGCAGCTCCATAAAACATTTTGGCTGTCTGCTCATTTCCCCTCACTTAGCATACATTTTGTTTCCTCTAGCAACCGACCATTTAAAGACTGAATTAATCTGGCACATCTTTTCAGGCAGCAGTTATTTAAGAGCTAAGAGCTCAGAAGATAATTCACAGACTTGGCGCTGATGGTACCTTTAGTCCAAACACTGCAGCTGTGTGTGCTGGGTTTAATTTGAGACGTCTCTATGGTGACGCAGGGAAATGCTGGTTTGATGCTGGCGTCCAGAAAGTTATTGCATCTACAAAGTGGATGAGATGATGGTTCCCATTTCATTTTGGTTAAAACAGAAACCACAAGACATTGTTCAGGGTGAAACAAAGATTTCTTTACTTGTGATTGTTTTAACCCAAAGACCTCAGAGGGAGCCTTAAAGGAGAAAACTGGATCCTGCACACGAGTTGAAGTCTCAAATAAGAAATGATGACATGCATCAGGAGATGACAGGACTAATTGAGGTTGAGCTTGACCTGTAGAGTAGGTTTTTATTTTTAACCATATGCTGTACATGCTCACCAAAAAGTTAGCAACGGAGAAAAAAAATGAAAGTAAAAACACAAACCAGAGAGCAGGGTTGGGTTAGTTCATTTCCANAGTGGAAAAAATGTCTGCATTTAAACTAAATTATGGGAATTAAAATTACAAAGAATACCTAAAGTCATTTGAGTTGTGTCTTTTTTGAATGTGTGTGTGTGTGTGTGTGTGTGTGTGTGTGTGTGTGTGTGTGTGTGTGTGAATGGTGGGAACTTAAGTATCTCCACATTTCTTTTATACTTTCATATACAGCTGTAAATTACCAATGTGTGATTCAGCTAAACCTTAGTCAACATGTGTTTTCCAACAAGTAAAAGTGCATAACTCAATTTTTATGAAAAAAGTTGGCCGCTTTTTCAAACAGATTCCACAATACACTCTTGGGTTGGCTATTGGACTATATGCTCCAAAAGCAGAATGACAAACAAGAAGAAAACATATATTCAAAGGCTTTATAGTATCCTCTCTTATCCAAAAAATATTCCTTGTAGTTTTAAATAAAAAAGGCCTCCCAGCACTTATCTGAAGGACTACAATTTAGGGAGCTGTTTCCTTCGACTTTGATGAGGTAGGGTTTTATTTCTTTATTTCTTTTTTTTTTTTTTTTTTTTGTCAAATTAGAATCTCAGATCAAAATAAGTTTTCATTTCTCCCTGTGTTAAGTCTTTCACAGGTTATACAACAGACTGAAATTGATACTGATGTCTCCTTAAGACCCAAAATGTTAACAAGACAAATAATAAGAAAGTCCTCTCCATAATCTTTACTGTCTGAGAGCACTGTCAGGGATAGGTGCCTTACTGGATATCAATTCTGTTAGTTGTGTTATACACTGATGTAGTCTATGTGATGTCATGCATCTATCTCTAATGCAGAATCCTGTTGAGTATCACATGAAGGTACCACATGAGAAATGAAAAACTCACCTAACTTCCCCTGAAGTAGGCTTTGAGCCCTCTCACTAACAGCTACAGCTTTTTTCCTGGGATCATAACCTATTTTCTCTTCACCTCGTCCTTAGTCCTTAAACTGTTTGAGATATATTGCAGCTCCATAAAACATTTTGGTTGTCTGCTCATTTCCCCTCACTTAGCATACATTTTGTTTCCTCTAGCAACCGACCATTTAAAGACTGAATTAATCTGCCACATCTTTTCAGGCAGCAGTTATTTAAGAGCTAAGAGCTCAGAAGATAATTCACAGACTTGGCGCTGATGGTACCTTTAGTCCAAACACTGCAGCTGTGTGTGCTGGGTTTAATTTGAGACGTCTCTATGGTGACGCAGGGAAATGCTGGTTTGATGCTGGCCAGGTCTTTCAATAACGTAGATGTTTCACCTACTCTACTACCAAGGGTAAAGTAAAACCAATTTTGTCTTTGGTGTTCTGTAACAAGTCCCACTTTGTTTCTAAAGAAATGAACACTAACAAAATTGGGTTTCTGGAGTCTCCCTCGGAATTTCCTCTTTTGACCTAGGACGTGTGCTCAACTTCAGAGTTTATTCTTTAGATGACATGCATCAGGAGATGACAGGACTAATTGAGGTTGAGCTTGACCTGTAGAGTAGGTTTTTATTTTTAACCATATGCTGTACATGCTCACCAAAAAGTTAGCAACGGAGAAAAAAAATGAAAGTAAAAACACAAACCAGAGAGCAGGGTTGGGTTAGTTCATTTCCATCAAAAACATTTTTATTGTCCTCCAAACTGAAAGGGTTACCCTGTGATTTGACTCGTTTGCCGAGCCAAAAAACATACATTGCATTTCTTCAGGTAGCAGTGGAGGCATACAAAGATCATTTCGACTGAGAGAAATCACTGGAAAGAGCAATACAGGATTCTCTCCTTCAAGTCACATGATGAGTAAATCTTTGCATTCATGAGTAATGGAGAGAAGATTAACTTTTTTCAGATCACGGGAAGCTTGAGAAAGAAGCGTCTGGTCTTCAGTAAAAGAGAGAGAGAGAAAGAGAGAGAGAGAAGAAAACAAAAAAACAAAAACAAACAACCGTACATGTTGTGTTTCTTCTGTTAGAAAAGGCCTGAAAACGCTCACGCTGAAGAGATTGTTGCATCTCCGTTTGCCTCCGAGTTGTGTAACGCCTTTTTGTAGAGCATCTGTAGTGTACACAAATGGACACTTGATATGCAATTCAAAACCAAAGTGCCCACAGTCGATATAAAGCAAGGTCACATGACCCAAAAAAGGTGATGTCACACAAGGGGGAGGGGAGGGGGGGTTGAGACTGGACATGAAAGTAACCAAACACAGCCATCAGTCTGTATGTGTGTGTGTGTGTGTGTGTAGTGCAGAAATGCCAGCAATGTGGCACTCAGCACCATTCATTTACAGTTAGTCAGGTGTCCGAACAAAAGAGAAAGACCTCCCCGCCGAGTGACTGTGCAGTTAAAAATGGGCACATGGTGATTTAAGCTCATGCTTAAGTTGTGGTAAACCATCCAAGCACTTCTTTAATTAATAACTATAAATACACAGCAGCGTTTTTTTTTATCCGAGAGGTTTCTGTCTGCCTCCTCTCCCGGGGTGAGTGTGTGACGTGTTTGTCTCTTTAAAAACGGCTAACTACACTCTCTGCTAGAGGAAACACGGGTTATGTGGAATTGATTATCAACTTTCATATAGATTTTTCTATAATATATTTATATAATTAATTTTCTCTTTCTCTCACGCACCCACCACGCTTGCTTGCTTTCACATTCTCTCGTCTCACTACTTTTATTCAATGTACACAACGCAACAAACATGGGGGTTGAGTGGGGAGCGACAGAGCTGAAATGACAATCACTGAGAAAAAAATAAAACAAAGCCAAAAAGAACTGCAGTCTTTTTTGTCATCCATTGGCAGTCAGCCAGTTTCAATGGTGGTTCGAGGGGAGGGAGGGGCCATGTCATCAAAGGGGCGGCGCTGGAGGTTCTTTCTTCGCTGGTGCCGTTTTAGTCGTTGTCTTCGTCGTCTTCGTAGTCGGGGTCGTCTCCTTTAGGTTGAGGTTCTCCAGCGCCACGTCTAAGGTCATGACTTCGACACAGCCCATCGCCTCAAAGTCGGCAAAATTCCGCAACGAACCGTGACAGTCGTCCTCGTCCTCGGAGGAAGAGGCAGAAGCGTCCTCGTCGGGTAGTAGCGTGGACAGCAGGAGCTCCGTCACAAACAGACTCCTGTCCGCCCACTGAGCTTCACATGCCTGCCGCTCAGCTTCAGAGAGCCGCGGTTCGCTCAGCCTAAGAGGGAGAGAGAGAGAAAGGACAGAAGTGAAACAGGTGACCCAGATGCTGATTAGAATTCACTTCCTTTACTACAATCCAGAAAAAACAAGATCATAAGTCATATAACCGTTGAAATTATGAGTTAAAGTCTTAAAAGTCTCAAACTCACCTGCTGAGTAGAAACTGGGAGCTATGTGCAGAATGCTGTGTGTTGGACTCAGGTGGTCCCGGGTTGGGACTGGGGTTGGTATTATGATTGGCGCTGGGGTTGGGGTTCGTGGCAGCTGAATTGGTATTCAGCATTGCATTGGCTCTGCCCCCGCCTCGAGTGGCGTTTCGGGCAGACTCTAACTGCTGACGCGCCGCCTGGGCCTGCTGGCGCTCCAGCTGGAGTTGCATTTGAAGCTGCTGGAGCTGAGAGGCTGAAGGACCTGAGCTGAGCTGACCGCCTGCTGAACGCCGCACCCCCGACAACTGAGACAGAAGCTCTGAGAGTAAAGAACAGAGAAGACAGGTTTTGATTATTGATGAGACTTAAACACATGGATGAAAAGATGCTCCAGTATATCAGACGCAGGCTGCAACAAGGTCCCAGGAGGGAGAAGGTTTTTAATTGTGCACCTGCAAGAAGGCTTCCATTGTGTTCAGCATTTTTGTGTCAAAATAAAAGTGCTGAGTCCCTAATACTGCGTGTTGTCACCACCCTGGCAGCTAACAAATCATTAAGACTCTTCACTGCCCTCTGCTGGTCATGCTGTCTTAAACTTGGGAAACTAGGGGTTTATTACTACAAGACGCAATTTTTACCTTAAAAACTCACTTTGTGAGAATGAAAGTGACCTGCAAAGGACATGTTAATGTGAGATCTATTTCTGTTGATCATATATGAAATTTCCATCATTATTTACCGCCCATGATGAGTCTTAGGTGCTATATCTGTTAATAACTTCTGCTCAAGACCAGCTATTTCATTGGCTGAAAACGAAATCCATATTATCAGCAGTTGATATAATTTATTTAAAGTCACTAGTCAGCGTGGACACTCATAACTCCTTTACAGTTGTGAGCCTGTCAGAACTAAATACTGTTTCTGAAAACAGATGATGAGATAACTACTCAGTTTTATGCCCCTTGCATTTTAATTTAGTCCAAAGAATGCTAACTTGCCGCTTACATTGTCAAAATGTATGCGCATCTTTATGACTGTGTAGGCTGTACAGCACACCACTGTTATTCTTAAATGCATGCTGAAGACCTAAAGAGGGACAACAGAAGAAAAACTTACCTGTCTGTGCATCATAATTGCAAATGCAAATTGCTGGCATGCGTGTTCTTTAAAACTAGCATTAGCATATAGAGCAAAACTTTCACACAACTTGAAAAAAAAGAAAACTTTGAATCTATGTGTGGCCTCAGCAATCAAGAACTCAGTCAGTGAAGTTTCAGCCTTAAACTAGACCAGTCAGGTCAACAGCCTGGCATGTAAAGCAGGTCACTGGAGAGAAGGCTGGTGGTCTGATAGTGAGGCCGTCTGGATGAGTCCTCATTACAGCACACAGCTGGATCTGACACGGTGAATACCAGGCGCTGAACCAGATCAAAATTGGGAACGGGATAAACAAGACATTACCACAGCAACAAGTATGCCCACGCTGACTAGACATGTGTGATAATGATGGCACTGCAGGCAATCAGAGAGAGAGAAACAATCTGTATCAAGACGACTCATTAAATGTGTCTATTTATAAGGTGCCACATGCCTGGTTTAGCACTGAGGTTTTGTGTGTCAGACCTGCAGCAACAGCTGGGTGATAATGAGTTTGACGATAACAAAATAATTGCTTTCTCACTGACTGCAATAAAAAAAAAATGTTCCAGAACCTCAGGCTCTGCAGCTTCTTTCTCCATAACTAAAGGTTCAGAGGGAGCCTGAACTGTCTGCATCACAGACGTCAGCATGGGTTCCCCTCCTCACCATCTGTGTGTGTATGTGTGTGTGTGTGTGTGTGTGTGTGTGTGTTTCCCTGTTGCTGTGACTGACCTGCTATGGGGTCCATGGCCTCTCTGCTGTAGTTGGAGCTCTGTGAGGAACTCTGCGAGGTGGAAAGCCCCCCCGTGGTGCTGCTAGTGAAGTGCATGTTAGACCTGCGGGCTCTCGGACCTCCAAGCCCACGCCCAGGGTGAAACATCCTCCTCACGTGCCGCACCCCACTGGACTCATCGTGAAGAATGCAGTTAAGGAAACACAGACAGCGTGATAGCCCTTACTAGATTTTCAATCACGCTTTTGCCCACTTTTCTGTCTTCTTCTCTGCTTTGTTTTCATTTATGTTTTCCTGTGTCGCCAACATCACTTCTGATACATTCAGTAACCCCAGAAACTTGAGAATCTGATGAATACATCATTTTTCAGTTATCAAATTGTAAATACCAGTCATTTGAAAACAATAGGGTTTTTTTTTTAAATCCTGCTGGCAGGTTTGGGATTCTAAGGGTCAGGCATTTTCAATGTACTCCACCTCTCTAAAATTACTGACTCTGTGGAGCTTTATGAGCACTTGTTATCACCCTGTTTCATTAAACTACATTTCTGCATCTTTTTCTCTTCTGATCCAAAGGTCTCTAAAAATAGGCTGCTGGCGTGACTCTTCAAAAGTCTGTCCCAGAGTGCAACTGTGGCCAGCAGAAGCAGATTGAGTCTTTTTTGAGCCTTTCCATAATTTAAAAAATGAATACATCCATTGCTCATTACCTCTCAGGCTCTTAAAAGATTTTTGTCTTCCATGGCCACTCTCATCTGTAGGTTGATTAAATTATGATGGCATTACAAACTTCAGAGAGATTAATTTACTGCGGTTGTTAAAGATGTGACATCACACCGCTGCAGTATTTGTGCCAGTCAGAGCGAGGGATAGAAAAATCAACAACATCCATGACGCAAATACTGAGTATTTTGAGTCCAATCAGTGCTTCCAGCATTCAAAATCCATATCATACATCAGTACTGTATCAATAACTCAAGCACAGGCTCACTGTCAGTGAAGTGATATAAATAATAGTGTTTAAGAGCCACGAGGACCAGATGGCTCTTTAACACTAAAGAGTCACTGAGAGCAGATTTTACTAATCGGTGATAAGAGTGAGAGAGTTGACCCAGAGCAATAAAGTGAAAGTTAACAGGCAAGACAAAAGCAAAGGATATGACCAGAAACTAGCCTTTAAAAATCCATCTATTCATGTTTGTAGAGCTCATTTCAAATTATGTTACCGATACTTTTTTGAAGCAAAACACAAACTCCATGTTTTTCCTCCTATGCATCAAACCAGCTGCAAACAGCACGACATCAGCTAATCAATCTGAGGGTGGCCTGCTGACGTGAGCTTGTAGAGGAGGCATGAGGCGCATAATTAGGTTTAAAGGAGCCATGAGAGCTTTAGTGCACATATTCTGACGTTTTAGCTCATTTATGTTGACCCGCTGTGGTGATCTGAACTGCCACTGGAGGCTTAAATGTTATTAGCAAAATGTCAACAACATCACTCCCCGAATGTGCTTATCGTTAAAATGACAAAATAATCTGGATGACAATCTGTGTCAGTTCTTAATGGAAGCAAAAATAATCAAGTTTCTTCTGTTTTTCCTCCGAGTACTGCAGCAAATGTCCACTCGTGTTTTTGGAGAAGTGCATTCTGCGTGAAAAGGATATCAAGTCTCGAGGTGCTCTGTGTTCAAGTGTGAGATGAGCAGCAAAATCGTCTGTCACATGATTTGGGTCACCACCTGGCAGTGCAGCACATATGGGACAGATCTGGGGGACAGAAGGAGAGTGTGTATACGTTAATGTCAGAAACACTTCACCACACGTTCATTTAACAGCTAGTGTTGGGTCCTCCTGAACAAACAGATAACAGCAAATATCTGATGTGCAAATGCTGAATTAAAAAAAAGACAAGCAGCACTGGGAGAGTACATGGTCTGTGTTGGGTGTTTCAAAACTCAAATATAAAGTGAATTTAAAGCTTGGATTTGATTTAGATGTTGGAAACTTGATGGCTAAAATACAATGGATGCGCTTGCAGTCAAGCTCCGCTCCATCAAGACACTAGGTTTCCAATCAAGTAAATGTGTCGACCCACACTGGATCCATTCCGATGCGGGTTAGCTGCGTCCTTGGTCCAGCAAGCCCCAGCCAACACACAACCATATTATTGCCTGATGCTGGAGCTGTGACACATCAATTCACTGAAGGGAAGATCAAGCAGGGCAGGAGATAGTACAAGGAAACTACCTAAAAAGAGCCAGTGTTTCAAAAACACTAAACTGTGTTTACATCAGAGCATATTTAGCTTGACTATCACGACAAAGCAACATAAAGAGTTCAGCCAGGCCAGGAGTCAATAGTTTTGAGGTTTTACAGCCCAACATGAATGACGAGAGGCTCATCAATGTAGTGGGAACTCCTAAGTCTCAGGACTTCAGCTGTCTGTCCATAATGCTACTTGCAAGACTGAGCATTTAAATAGTGTAAGTTGACAAATGCAGTCAACATGCAATGGAGCAGAGCAGCACTGCAGATGCAGCTGGTGTATTTCAGCCGTGAGCTGAGTATGTGAAGAAGTATCAAGTGTTGCGTCACTTACAAAAACACCTAATCAATCGATGGGTCATTGACACTTTTTCTAGATCAACCCAACCAGAGACAGTGTTTTCAGTAACTTGTGATAGTAGTCATCAACATAACAATAAATTATCTTCAATAAGGAGTGGCCTTGAACTGGATATTGATTCTATTTCAGCAAAAAAAAAAAAAGAATGTCTGATTATAGCAGCCTGGATCTAAAATCTCATATAATCACTCCAATATGAGAATTTCTATTCAGCAAACTGATGTAGAGGTCACAGAGGTACAGAGTTGATGCTGTACATGCCAGAGTATGGTGTCTGTGTTCCTGATTATCTCATTTTCTAAATCAAAGTACTGATGAACCATGCCCCAAAATGAGATGTCACCTGTGCTTGTTTACAACATAGTACAGAATAATAGCTTATGGCTGTAAACATCAACCAGAGTCTACAACAGCTAGCAGAAGGTGGCTTTGCTACAGCTCAGACACCACATTGGCAGGCATCTGAGGCCTGAAACAAAAAAGGTTAACCAATTAAAGCTAAACAGCAAGTAATTTTTAGACTTCTCAATGCAGATTCCCACTGTAGACACCAACGGGGTTATAGTTCATGTTTTAGGAACAAAAACTTTGCAGCATGTATAACAGAAGTTCTTACAGAAAATGCCACCAAGTGTATTTTTTTTGTCTGACATTATGTGCGGACAGGCTGACTGCAGAACCAGCTTGGTACATTTTAAAGTGGGGCAAATTAACAGATTTGAACATTTTAGTTTGGATGAAACCTACAGAGTCCTCTCATATGAGGGACTTCCTCGGACACTGACTCAATTCACCTCGTTGAGAAATAAACTCAGAGGCATGTGAGGAAAAATCAACACAAACGTAGATCTTTCCAGGCGTTGAGATGCGAGCAAACATCTTGTCAGGGTCTAATAGACAGCTGAGTGTGAAGCTTCAGCACCAACTTACCACCTCTACTGAGGTCTCTGTGTGCTCTGCAGCCACGTGCTCCTGCAGGGAGATCTCTGTGTAGCCCATCCTGCCACAGTAGGGACATGTGAAGGCCTGGGGCTGCTCCACTGAGAACGCTTCTCCACCGTAGTACAGGTCTGCAGGGAAACAGGACGGACACAGAATTCTAAGTCAGGCTTTGGTATGGTTTTTTTTCTTAACTGAAAGTCCATGAAGGCTGCTGGGATTGTGTCGTTTTGGGAGCAAAACACTAAAGATTCATCACAGCTGTCAGAATATTATGCAAGACAAAAACATCTCCGTAAATTCTAAATGTCAGAGCGCTGGAGGCTAGACAAAAATCTAAATTAGAGTAGAAAGTTGAAGAAAACAAAATATTTACTGTACGTTATAGAGATTTAAAAATCAGTGGACAGATTTGATTTAAATCTATTACAGCAAGAGGAGACATTATCCAAAGCATTTTTTCAGCACTGCTTCACAACAATTCACAGTTTAGAACATTTACCCTTGCTTGAACCACCCGTTAGTCATCCATCTACACCTAGCAACCCAGAATGCAACACTCCTTCAATCAGAATCTAACAAGTGGCTTTAATGAAATATTTTCCCATCACAACAATAACAATTTTTCAATTACATTCTTACACCCAAGAGTTTCCAGAAAAATGGGTCCACAAAACTAAAAGTCTCTGAGAGCTTGCACCTCCTGCTGTTTACAGCAACAGTTTGTGTTTTTCATCCAACAGATTGCAAAACAACATTTCAAAGCGCGAAAGCCTGGGTCCCAGCATATTTCAGAGCACTAATGTATGAGCAGAAAAAAAGTCCATCTAATCAAAACCATTATCCAATTACATCTGAGAAAGCGCCAAATGTACTGTAATGTCAGCTGTACTAATTCTAAGTGGTGCTTGAATTTACAGGTCTGCTCGGGGGTTTGACTCTCCGTCGTTATTGCTGCCACAACAAAATGTTTTATTTAGAGATAAATCAAATGTAGAAACCCAATAACACATTTCCACAGCCTCATCAGGCAGCCTGGGTCAAATCAATGGCAGCCATTAACAAGCAGCCTCCTATCTGGTGCCAAGGAAAGATAATGTGCACTGCAACAGTTTTACAAATGCAGGTCTATTGAAGCCACAGAGGAGGTCTGAGAACCTGATTTACTGGAGAGGATCATTCATGACAGGGATTAGTTGTGTTTAACTTAGCCTGAATATATTTTCATGATCATTATAAACAGCGTGACTGTTACACAGATGTGTCTTTAACTGATGTGGCATGTTTTAAAGCTGGACAGTGCATTCATAATGTTATCCTCTGAGTGGATGTTTACATCATTTAAATAATCCATCTCCAGTGTTGGTCTCAAGAACTCAGAGGTACATCCTAACAATCTCACAAAAGACAGACCCCCTGAAACCTGCAATCCCTCCAGGATTTCCACACCCTGCTTCCCCACCTGTAGAATTGTCTTGAGGTTAGGACTGAAAGATACACTGTTATTGGTATGTAGATATGAACGTTCAAGATATCAATATTCCAAATTCAGCAATGTCAAGGATCCAGATTTTTCCTGCTCACTCTGCATACACGGCTCTCACAATCAACTGTTTACTGGTGAGTTTAAATTTATATACTGCACTTTCCATATCCTGCTGTATTATGGTGCTTTTATTTTTCTAAAAACTGCATAGTTTTTACTGAACCCATAGTCATATTATAATGTATCAATATTGAGATACCTGGCATCAATATCAGGATAAGAAATGTCATTCAGCCCTTCTTAGGTGTCATTAAACTGCCCTTTTGGAAAAGCCACGACACCTCGAAAGAAATCATGCTGCTTATGGTGCAAATTAAGTCTGATTTGAACAAATTATTGAAGGAAATAGTTTCTTTTGGTGAAACAGAAACAAAAAATATTTCAGATTTTTACAGGAATGATTCTGGAGAACATAAACACACATCCATGTACATGCACATGGTAAAGAGGCATGAGTCTGGTTAAGGTAGCATCTAAGGATTAATGTGCAAAGAAACAGACTTAAGAATTTTAATATTCTGGACCAGCACTCAGTTGAATAAAGTTATTATGCTGATTTAAAGATAATTTTTATGGCTTAAATTTAAACTTCTCTGCTCACAAACTTGCGAAGGAAATGAATGCAACTTACCAAAGTCAACTCGGGTTAATATACACTGCATTGGATGCTCTGTTGTGTGTCTTGTTGTGGTAGCACCACTTTCATAGCATGATGCACACAGATCGTAGTCGTAGCAAATTAAACATTTGTACCGTCGACCTCTGAAATTTCCTTTTAAACATGCATCACAGCTGACACCTGAGGGGGAGAAAGAAAAGAGACAGACATGAATATACTGAATGTAAACATGAGCATACTTTCATATATGATGAAGAAGACCGTGGGGATCTGCTATGTTGTCCTGGACCATCATTTCTCCCTACTAAGTGAGTGGATCCACGTTTTAGAGCAAGATAAATTTCTTCAAAAGTTCATACAAGTGTTTGATGAAACATGAAGGACAAACAAGACACAACAATTTAATTTGAAGTAGGTGCAAATTAACCCATTTCAAGTATGGTTTGTCTATTATGAAGCTGTTTTGAAGTGTTTCTTGTGTATTTTTTTTTGTTTTTGCTCCTCTGTGCCACAGTAATGTAAGAACATCACAGCTATGTGGTGCTGCAATTATTCAACCACAAGCAAACTATGTTAAATTGTTATTTTGAGACATCTTGATGAGTTACATATTAAGAAAAATCTGTGATTCTTCTTGCGTAAATGTTGCCCTCTTTCTTACTCTTCTATAACAGTTTGAGGAATAACTTTTGATTGTAGATTTGGGAAACACTGAACAACTTATTTGAGTATCTGCTTTCCAATTTTATAACCCAAATGGGAAAATGGATAAATAACAAAAATTGCATTATTGTTGTGAAGAATTCAAAATGTAGTTTCATTTCTGATGTATGACTTATACAATAACAGACCTTTTTTCAATAAATTTACAGGAAAATGGTTTGTATCTTTAATACTGTATCAGTATTGGTCCTGCAGTGCAGCAACAATTAAGACAACCAAACAAATTATTTTCTATGGACCTGTAGCTGTCATTGATATTTATTTGTGCATGCTCATCTTTTCATAGGCAATCAGCTGCTCTTGAATTAACTAAGAAGAAACCATAGTTGCCTTAGCTGTCATCAGCACTGCTTTATTTATTGAACAAGTACACATACTTTATCTCAAGGGTTAAAAGGGACCCCAAGTAGAGGCAATTCTTGATTGACTAGGACAGTCGTGCAGTCTCTGTGGATTGTATGACACCAGGCTGTCTAAACTTCCTCTCATCCCACATTCATAGCTAGTAAGCCGTAAAAGCTCAGTGCCAACCTGATCCTGCTGTGCAGAGGCTGACGACTACCAGTTACAGACACCTTAACGACAACAACAACGATAACAACTATGTGTTACATACAGACGTGAATGCCTGCATGGCTATAATGACAGCAAAGTTGACAACAACAAACACATGCAGGGAAATTCAAGGCCGCTCAGGCCTGACTAACCTTCGCTGCTTGGACCCATTAAGAGAATAAACCAGCCACAGTTAGCTCAGCTGTTAGCTGACAGGCTGGACAGCTACCTTACACATTATCTGACTTAACTTTTAACCGGTTGGCGTGCTGCATGTATTCACTGACAACGTTTCCCGACACCTACTTGACACTAACAACCAACTTCCAGCTCAACAAGGTTGGTCACAAGGACGAGGTGAGTGTTCGTACGCTGAATGTTAGCTCGCGAAACTGGAATCTACAGGCCAACTTCTACCAGGAAGGAGACCAACACTGGCAAACATTCCCGATATGACAAGCCTAGACCCCGTAACGCCATCTGGGACTCTCTGCTCTCTGATGTCTCCTGCTCTCGGCACTCCCCCTTAGCCCGGCTCGTCAACGTTAACCTACAAAACCTCTTACCACTTAGCCCGACAGCTAGTTAGCTCCCTCAGCTAGCGTCAACTAAGTCTCCCGGTTTATGTCAGTGTTGTCAAAGTATGGTGTCTGTTTCACATTTTTCAACACGGACACGTCAAGTGAAAGGTAGGCACGGGGAGATACATAGATTTTGGCCGCCATAATGCGCCCGTACAGAATAACACTGCAACCTTGCTGCTACCAGTTAGCAGGGTGGGCTGCAAAACAAGAAATTCTCGGCTAGCTAACGTTAGCTCGCGGTGCTCTGTCAACGTTTTTAACGGCTGGTTCTGACTCGCTCGTGCCTCGGCGGTAAGGTGTGCTCTTACCTTCATGCCGGGACATCCTATGAACACTAAAGCAGCCCTCTGCTAGGGCTCCCTGACGTGCAATACAGAATAATATCAGTGAAGAGAAGAGAAGCCGGGGTTGGCTGGCTGTCCCTGGCCTCTTCCCTCATGAAGGATCCGGTCTGGCTCGTTGCCCCCCTCCGCCTCCTGCTGTGTCACTGTCCGGTGTACTGCGCCTCTGTCCACGCGGGGGCGCTGCTGCCTCTGTTTTGATGCGGAGGTTGCTTTTGCCTCTGCTGGTGGGTTGTTAGGTTGTTGCAGTTTTTCTCGATTGTTTACACACATCCTCTGGAGGCATGCCTCATTCTCTCGGAGCCCCATACACAAACCAAAATATTAAACACACGCATAGGCCAAACGTACGGTAAAAGAATAGGGCCACCGAAAAAAAAGTTTCCTTTGACAAAAAAAGTCAAAATTCTGAGACTAAAGTCTGAATATTGACTGTTATCTCAGAATTCTTACTATCTTCTCAGAGGAAACTTAAAATAAATATATTTTTTATTATTATTTGTCCCCAGTGGCCCTTATCCTCTTCTTTACAAACCCCTCAATTCTCCTGCCCAATGAAACTTTACATTCAAAACAACTTTATTTCTTCTTACATTTTTTTTTCAAATGACACACACAAACCATCATATAACAGGGTTCCTACGCAGCCTTAAAAAGTCTTAAAAAAAAGTCTTTAGTTCATTGAAGTTTTATATTCTGGTCTTAAATTAATTTCTTCAAGGTTTTGAATTTGTCAGGGCAGGATTTGGTAATTTTTTAGTGTTTTTCTTTATTTCACAGGACTTTTCAAGAAGGAGATGTAGAGTGGATACTATCCCACAAGCTGCTGATTTAAATTGTTATTTGCATCCTGGGTCACTGTTTGCACTTTTACATAAGTTTGTTGAACCAGGGAGCACTGGGAATCACTTTATGTTCAATAAACAGACAAAAACTAATCTTGAATATGTCCCATTGAGTGACAAACAAGCTATGATCCGGTTTGCAATACAGCAGGATCCCCCAACCATCGACTATATTTATATGTTTATATGTTTTTGGTCTCAAATTTTATTCAAAGTGGCATTAAAAAGGTCTTAAAAAGTCTTAAATTCGACTTGCCAAAACCTGCGGGTACCCTTAATGAACAGACATGTAGAAGAACCAGTGAAACACTGATGTGCTCAATGTAGAATACCGTGATGAATGGAAAACACTTTTTATGCTCAGAACACACAAATATGGATAATAAATACATCATATTTTTTCAACATAACCAATGTACACAGTAAACATTCCAACCAACACAAAGTTGCACATACCAGGTCAATAAAGTGTATTATTATTATCATTACTACACATAGTGGTTACATGCAAAACAACAGAGGTGTTTACTGTATATAGTTACAGTAAATAAATAAATAGTTAAATAAAATAAGCTATGATGAATCCTCTCTTCTGTTTTTCCTAGCCAAGCGCTGAGAAAATATTGTATGATGTATCCAGTCAAGAAAAAGCAACCAACAAAATTAGGTCTTCAAAATGTCACTTTAGACAAATTGTCCTTTTAAGATTTAATTATGAATGCTCAAAAAATCCTCTCTGACTACTTAATTTAATTTCAGACCCTCTCTTTATTCTCGAACAGTCAGGAATAAAAAAACTTATTCTAGTCCAGTGACCTGCCACTTGATGGGGCTACATGACTATAAATAAAGCTGCTCAATTAGACTGAGTGGAAAACAGTGCTTCAATAAATTGGTCTGACTTTGAAAACTGTGGGCTAAAGATATTCAAAAGAAAATATGGATGTAAGAAAGATTTTGCATCAAGTAATCGAGGAAAAGAAATTTAACTTAACTCTGTTTTCTTTCCATGCCATCATTGGAAATCAAAGTAATTAGGTCTCCCTTGATGGCAAATCTTTCAGATGTTATTATGGAGCAGCTGCAAACATGGTCACAGAGACATACTGGCTTAAAAAGGGGGGATTCAATTATTTCTTGACCCATGCAAAGCAAAGTAATACATTTTTCACCTCAATGTATTATTTATGCAATGGCAAAGAAAACGTCTCTGTACTTCTGCATTGTATCTGCATTAACATAAAGACTCATAGTTTATAGACAGAGCTTTGTTGTTCTTCTTATAGTTTGTGACAAGTTTGAAATGATTGTTTCAGCTTTTCACTCATGCCCTGGTATCAGGTCTTGCAACTATATAAAAAAAATCTGGAAAAGTCAGCAAGATGAAGGCTCAAAACTGGAAATCCGGCTGAGATGTGGAATAATAGAGTAATTAGCCCGATGATTACTCAGCTGATTTCCGTCTGCAGGTGTCTGCAGGATTTAGCACACTCAGATTGAGATTTAGATCAGAAATAAAAGGAGGATGTGACGTAAAAAGCTGAACAAGACCAGCCTTCTGTACACGCGCAGTCCTCACCAAGAGGTGGGTCAGAAACTCTGGGTTTATCATGGTTTCTGACCTGGTTTGTGAGAACCACATTCAAAACAGTAAGTTCATAAATTTAGAATCATTGCTAAGGTAGGAAGAAACCCCTCGGGAAAAGTAAAACAGATGTTGGCTCTGATTAAATGAAATGGCTCTCCATCTCAGACTTGCCTCAGTCATTGACTTTCACTGCTTTCTGCCAACTGTATTTTTCCCCTTTGCCAGTTTGTTGTTCATTTTGCAGACTTGAGTTGTTATTGTGCTGTTTTTAATCTGATGCACTAAAAGCATGATGATATAAAATGTAACATGTTTAACGAATGTGATGCATTGAATTGTAAGAGAGCTTGAAATCCTTTTCTCATGCTGTGATGAAGCAGAAGATACACATGTCCTAAGAGTGAGTGAGCAGAATGGATTTATTTTCACGCTCTACACTGCATTGCATCACCCCATCATTTGAACTCTGGTGCCCTCTGGAAATGCAGCATCAGGGCATCTTCTTCTATGTTCACCAAAGCATATGACTATTAATACAAGGAGTAAAAATAGGACAAGTTATTTTGGATGCTCCTGTATCCTGCACTGCCTCACTCCCCTTCTTTGATGAACATATTTCTAATATTAAAGCCAGTTTTTGAGAAAGTCTGATTAAAAATATGCATAATTTCTTGTCAAGTTAGTCCAAGGGATAATAGAACTGGAGGGACTTATTTGCATTTGGCATTACACTGAAGTCACTAACACACAATGAGTCATTAATCCTTTGAGGTGGAGTTTGACAACAGTAAGACAACAAAGTTTACAGTATCTGCACCTTATTCCTCCACCCTGGACATTTTGCATATATATCTGGTGTTTGATGAACTTATTTCTTGCCAGATTAAGTCATGTTTGGTTTAGTTTTTACTGCTAGGATTTGTTTTATCATTCATAACAAAAGGATAATTTAATCCAATTCAAACTAAGAACAATAAATGGTTATCAAAATTATAGAGAGGCCATAACCCTCTACTCAGACAGAGGCCATAATAAATAGCTGTGGGAGCAAATCACTGAGCAGTTTAATGTCTTTATGGCTTGTTGACCTCATGTAACAGTCAAAGACACTGACCCAGAGCGCACTGAATCCAGCAGCGTCACTCTGTATTGGATTGTGCCAAACAGTCGTTTGGATCACAGGTACCAGGAACTGCTGGGGCGGCAGGTGACACTTCCTGCTGGTTAGTGGTGCTGATGTATGTACACAAAACAGTGGTGTTATTGTAGCAGAGACCCCTTGCGTGAGTGCGCCCATTCTTCGCCTCATCAATTGAAACCGGTCGGTGAGCTAAGCTGATGGTCTGGCAGCGAGCCAGCCGGAGGGAGCGATGCTTTCAAGGGGGGAGTCTCCATCCCCCCACAGCCGGGTCGCAGCCTTTTAAATATTCCCATCAATGCTCTGAGGGGGAATGTGGGCTTTCCAGATATGATAATGAGCGAGTGGAGATATGGGAATTGTTTATATAACAGCAGAGATAAACACAAAGCGATAGCGCGCCTTTTCATTCAAGCGCGCTTCACGGGATTATAAACGGCGTATTTTCATTTTTAAAAGCTTTGTTAAAATCAGGTTTTGCAGAAGGGTGTGAGCAACATGACCTTCATACCAGTGCAAGAGCTACTGCTACATTGTACGGCATCTTGCGTCAGTCATGCACACCCACAAGGGTTAAACACGCGCAACGTGAGAAGCCTACTACGACTTCATTCAGCTTTGCCACGCCTTCAACGTAAACAAATGGGGGCTTGACCAATAAGATGCACGATAGATCAGCCGATGATCAGATGACTGAAAAGGAGAAACTATTTAAAACTCTAATCACACACTTGATGCTAGTTTATACATTTCTTGAGCGGTGCTTTAACAGGCGCGCACCAGAACGCACCACCGGCTCTGTTGCTCTTTGTCACCACTGGATCTAAACTCTCTCACCTTCATACTGCGATACAACCGGCAAACCAGAGAGACATTTTATATCACAAGGCAGCTTTTAATTCCCCACACTCTCCTGTGACTGAGAAATGAATCATAAAGCTCTTTTACTGTGGATTTTCCTACAGTGTGCCGCCTCGCTCTTCGTGTCTGCCCTTGGGGAAAACGCTGTTCTTAAAGGTAAGAAAGTGCTTTGTGTCTTTTGTTCATTTATGCGTTTCATTAATTTCTCCCCAAGCATTCTCCAAGTGAAGTGTCAAACCCTGAAAACAAGCCCCGCAAAGTTGTAAAAACATGCGCTTAGTAGAAACTGTAACTGAAATGTGGAACAATTGCCTTAATCTCTAAAGTCTCCACGTACACTGAGTGATTAATGTGCATTTTTCAGACTATTAGTCCAGATCACAATTCATAGCAAGTGTGGCGGAAAAGTGAGTGAGCCAGAAAAGCGGGGATGGATTCAAAAGACGTATCAGCGACGTGTCCTTTCAGGGAGTGCAGCTGCTTTGACGCAAAAAAGCTCCAAGTGGAGGATTCACAACGCCACGTCTGTGCGAAGTGGGCTTCTGGGAAAGATGTTCCGCTGAATCCGCGTTTTACCACTGACCGCTCAGAGCGTCTTTACTACCCAGCTGAAGTCATTTTGGTGTGTGTGGCCAGCTACCAAAGGGTGTTGAGTTCATTTAAATTCAGATCTGACGTTTGTCATCTGCGCTGTCTAGACTGGTTTTTAATTTAGCCTCATCTTCAAAAGAAATGCGCACAAAGAGAAATGCTTCCAGAGTTGAAACAAACCTTTTTTTTAATCCAACATTTACCGATTCTTTCTTCAAATATGACTCAAAATCCCGTGGGTCCCTTGCACATTCGCACGTTCTTTAATCGTCCCGTTTTAGCCTGAGGGCGCACAGCTTTCAAAGTGTGGTGTAATTATGGGAGCAGCGAATCTGTCAGAAAGGGGGAGAGAGGATGATTTAGGAGATGAGAAGTAGGGTGGCAGTGATATTTTGGCTCCGTCCCTGAGTCGACGTGAACCCTACCGGCATTATTGGATCAGATGTTGGTCTGCTAAAGCAATGATTGGCTGCCTCAGCCGCTCCTTGAGTGTGTGAAATGTGATTGGTTGGTTGGTTTCTGTACCATGGGTTTGAATCGGAGTCATTTTGAGATGTAAGATTCATCTCCATTTATCAGTATGAGTATTCACCCTGAACAGTGCTTTAAGCTCTCTGTTTTTCTCCTCCTCAGGTGAAGAAAGTGGGTTGGATGAATTGTCAACAGAGAGTAAGGGTCCAAATGACGACGTTAAGTACAACATGAGGAAGAGTTTAGATCTGGACCAGGAGGGCTGCTACCTACAGACTGGCAAGAGAGAGTGTCTGGAGGAGTGTGGCTTCAATGCTACAGCCAAGACCATCTTCATCATCCATGGCTGGACTGTAAGTTTGAATTCAACCTTCATTTCTGTCCCACTCTTTCCTTCCACCAAGGCCTGTCTTGTAGCTCAACTTGTCATATGTGCCAAAGAGGGAAGTGTTGTCCCTCTGACCCCAGACTGCTTTGATTGTTGGAATTTATCACATGGATGTGAGCTAACTGAGAATCACAGAGAGAGGTCACCAGGTTAAAGTAGTTCATCTGGAAGAATGAATGAATGAAAGAATAACTCTTGTTGTCTCATTTTTCCCTCTCAGATGAGTGGGATGTTCGAAAGCTGGATGCACAAACTGGTGTCTGCGGTGATGCAGCGGGAAAAAGAGGCCAACGTTGTGGTTGTGGATTGGATAGGAAAGGCCCAGCAGCTGTACCCTGACGCGGTCAACCACACCCTCAGTGTTGGGGTTGATATTGCTGACTTGATCAACTGGCTTCAGGTGTGTACCATTATTTCTTCTTTCTAATTTCTGAGATAAGGTTATAGTCACTTTGAGAATCCACATATGAGTGATCCAGAAACATAGTGTCTCAGGTGCATCAGTGATTTTCTGTTCAGGGTGTCTCAAAATAATCCTCAAAGTGGGTCTGTAGTTGATAATATTTACTCCCTTTTGATGCATAAGACAAAGCTTCTTTTAGTATGTAGGGCAGATGGGTGCGCTGGTCACATAAATTCTCATATGTTTTTCCTATAAATGATTTATGTGAGAGTGCATGATCGGACTGTGAGGTCAGTAAGTCTGAGTGACAGAAAAATAGCTGAGTGCCTGCAAATCCATAAAACCTGTCCCTCTCAACCTTTTGTTTGCATGACAGAACTGTCAAAACCCGTCTGAAGAGGTGTAATGGCATGCTACATATTCCCACTGCTAATTTAAGGTTACCCAGAGGCAGCAGCTCGGTTTCTCTCTGGGACCTGTCTTTGCAGATTACTCCTCATATTCTTCCCACTTAAGTTTCTCCAAAGATCAATGCTACTGAGAACTTTCTATGAGGATCACACTCTTTTTAGTTCTATCAAGGCAAGGAAAAGTTTCCCCATTCAGCTGAACTGTCACAGAATTAGACAGAGCACAGATAATTGCAAGTGGGGAAAGATTCAGGCACCCTGCCACGTAGTTGTAAATGTAGACAAAGAGTGTTTCATGGAGACAAAGTGAGACAGATGGTGCAGGCTCTGTTGTGTGGAGAGGACTGTCAGTAGATTCTGTCCGGGGTTAACTGAGCTTGGCTCAGCTACAGGCACGACTGATCATCTCTGGCCAAAATCCAGATTTGTTCGGTTTGGGAAAGTGCTCGAGGTGGCAGCTGCTGACGTGAGCCTTGTTTTCCCTGACAGGATGAGCTGCACCTTCCTCTGGAGAAAATTCACCTGATTGGATACAGTTTAGGTGCCCATGTAGCTGGCTACGCAGGAACACATGTACGAGGGACCATCGGCAGAATCACAGGTGAGTCAAGTGTAATGTAAATCTGCTCTTTGAGGAGGTTGCTGCTTAGTTTTACTGACCCTCTATCACTTCTTTATTTTGGACAGGTCTAGACCCAGCAGGACCAATGTTTGAGGGTGTAGAGGAGCGGAGGCGACTCTCCCCGGATGACGCTGACTTTGTGGATGTTCTACACACATACACGCGAGAGGCTTTAGGTGTCAGCATTGGCATCCAGCAGCCGATTGGGGACATTGATATCTACCCAAATGGTGGTGATGTGCAGCCTGGCTGTGCCCTGGGTGACGTGTTGGCTGTAGCTGGAAGTAAGTTCAAATTTTCTCATTTTACAGTTTTATTTTTCTGAATTTTAAAATAAAGGTTTATCCTTCACAAATTCACGAGGCTTCCACAGAATTGCATCATGTCTTTGGTTTTACATTTTCACTCAATCATACACATCTCTCCTCTAGATTTCATGGAGGTGATGAAATGCGAGCATGAGCGCGCTGTGCACTTGTTTGTGGACTCTCTGATGAACAAGGACCACATGAGCTTCGCCTTCCAGTGCACCGGCCCTGACCGCTTCAAGAAAGGAATCTGTCTCAGCTGCCGCAAAAATCGCTGCAACAACATCGGCTACAACACCAGGAAGATGAGAAAGAGGCGCAACACCAAAATGTACCTGAAGACACGTGCTGACACACCCTTTGGTGGTGAGTAGAAATAAGGATTTTATTACGACTATTTACTTGTGAGATCGAACTGATAAGTGGCTGTGATAACTTATCTCTGACCTCATTATTGAAATGCTTTATGATTCAACGGCTGTCAATGTACTCTTCCACTGTAGATGAAACATTAACTGTTATGGTATTGTCTCTGAAGGTTACCATTACCAGATGAAGATGCACGTGTTCAACAGGAAACAGGCAGATGATGCAGATCCCACCTTCAACGTCAAGTTATACGGAGCCCACAATGACACACCAAACATCTTTGTAGACGTGTAAGTAAAAAATCAAAAAACCTTGTGACTTCTCCATGTACACACTTTACTGATACGGAGACGAGCACAGACTGTTAGGATATAAATTTGGAATTGAACCTTGATGGTACTGACCTTTTCAAAGTGCAGGTTGTGTAAGTTTGTTCAGTAGGGCATGCTCAGGCTGGGTGAGGAGTGTAAATCAATAAATAAATGCTATTTATAGAAACTTTTGTGAGTCTTTAGTTTGAAAGTTTTATTAAATACTGTAAAAATATTATGTTTCGTGGGTACTTGTCGTAACCTGATTTCCACTTTTCTTCTTCCAGCCATGACAACATAATCGGTCTGAACCTGACCAACACCTTCCTGGTTTTCACTGAGGCAGATATCGGTGACCTGCTCAAGATCGAACTAAGCTGGGAAGGAGAATCTGAATCCTGGAACTCTCTCTGGAAAAACTTTAAGAAGTCATTCTGGGCCTGGAACGCCAAACCTCCCAAACCTGTACTGGAAGTCCGACGTATTCGTGTGAAAGCTGGGGAAACTCAAAAGAAGTAAGTAGAGAGGGGGGAGCTGTCTTAGCACCATGAATCAAAGTTTGTTTCTGAAAAAGCAGGTACTGACATGACTTTTATGTTCAAGGTTTACATTCTGCGCCCAAGACCCTTCAAAAACTGAAATATCACCAGGTGGATCCATCACATATGTTAAGTGTCGTGATGGATGGGAAGTGAAACCGAGGAAACGGTACGAAAATAATGATTTTTTGCTTATTAAGACACAAAATGATATGTGATTATCACGAAAAGCTTTCCTTTGAGATTTAGTAATTGGCAATTTTTTTTTTTTACCTTTTGATCAACAGGCTGGCAATGTAAGGAGTAGACACTGCCATAACCAATGCACCATCACCATGGGGGACCCAACATGGATCAGAGATAGGCACTGCCTTCTCTTTCGTTGAGCACTTTTTGAGGAGGAGGTGGACATGGAGGATTGATCAGCGCACGGTGAAGGGGGCTTGACTGGACTCTAAGCTGCACCTGGAGGGTTTCCATTGGTTTCCGGAAACAGGGATCCTGGGGTCTATCCAGCCTTTGAGACGGCTGGAAAAAGAGGCTTAGGTTGGAACAAGGAGGCAGTCCTAAATTGTGTTGAGATTGCCGGCAGAGCTGCAGAACGTTCCTTTTGTGTGGACTAGTGAGGTAGAAAACAGATCTGTGCCAGTGGACATACACCAGCAAATGTAGTCGCTGTACTGTACATTTTTAAATATCTTTTATTTATATAAAAAAACAAACGAAAGCACTGCAAGACCAACGTTATTTATCAGAGCACATCCCATAATGAAGCATGTGTTGAATGCATTTCTCTTGGATGCAGTATTTTTGTGTGTATGTTGAGTGTGTTAGGCGTGTGGGTGTTTGTTTGTTTGTGCTTGTTGTGACCAAGATGTGTGCCTTTCTGCTGAGAGATTACTGATACACTGTATAACTGAAGGAGATCCCTGATCTCATTGCACAAAGTTGATTGGAGGATTTGTGCATAGTGTTACTGTTACTGTATGTGGCTTATTTTGGGGGTGTGTTTATGTACATACTGTAAATAATTTTTTGGAAAAATAAATTCACGTTCTTTGTAAAAACTGATGCTTCGTCTTTAACTCTTAAATTCAACCTCACGTGTGAAATACGCCCAGTTGCCCGCTAACTGGTATCTCTCAGTTCCTCGAAATTGGCAATTTCTCAGAACCAATTTACATCATGAAGCTGCTTCCTTCTCTGTAAATGTCTTTTTTTTAGTAATTATTCATGCAAACAACAAAGCGCTAATTTGACACTGATGCCTGAGCACTCAAGTGAAGTCAGAGACTGTAAAAAAGGCCAAATTACTGAAATGTGTGAAAGAAGCAGCCTCATCTGACCACCCTCATGAAGCCCTTAGAAACATAACGTTCTTGCTCTCAACGATCACGTGTCCGATAACAAAGCTTTTGTTACACGTTGACCTCTTTACCTACATAGGGGAGCTCACATGAAGCATCCATAGGTTTGTTTGTTGTTCTGTTGGATCGTGTTTTAACTTGATAAATTGAGGGTTTATTCTGTTCTCTGAGCCGTGTCTACTCTTTTAACAGAAGCTCAAAATTGCAAGACCTGTAAGCTTATGAACACCAAGTTGCAACACATCCTGGCTTAACCAGAAATCCACTGAGTGAGTTTGCCATTGAAAGCACCTGAAGTTTTGCTTCATATGTTAAGCATCGGTACTCACATGTGTTCAGACATGTTTTATGATCAACCAATCGTAATGCAATCTGTCATCACAAAGTAAAAGTTCTTTAAAGTTTGCTCACGAATAAACCAGGAATGCCATCAACATTCCTGCCCAGTGATGACGCATTTGTTGGTGCATGAAGCAATGGAGTGGCTGCATCCCGCTGAGTCTTTCTCCACTACTGTCCCACTTGAAATTTGTGCCAGAAAAACTGGATCACAGTTCAGTGAAATATAGTGTCATATAGTTGTTTATCCTGTCATCTTTTTCACCGCAGTACCTGATGGCTCAGAGGAGGTATTGCTCATTATAAGTTGCTGTTGCTGCTGTCTTCTAACTTGAGCATCCACTGTTAGCTGTTTGCTTTCTGGTCCTGTTTTCTTGTGCAGATCTCATTGCAGCAGTGACCCATTTTCCTAAAACAGGAAACCTGCAGAAACACCGCAAGTCTGCTGGTACTGAGAGCACGGAGCTGTCGTGCCCCCTCACTAACCAATATACCACCCAGTGTTGGTTTGGTGACTCACCTCAGTTTGTTTTATAGACATGAAGCATTCTTAATGCCCTTGATACCAGCTGTCTCCCACATATAAAAAACCTCAACCTCTAAAGTCATAATTTGGCTGGACAGCAAAGCCAGTCTATAACTGGAGTTTCTGTGCACTGGCCAGAAAACACATTACAGCATCAAACCACCAAGATGCTGCTAGCCTGTTAGCACTGCAGTGCTTACAGGCAAGAAATCTAAGTGTTTTGATGGCTTTAAAGTAAATTCTGCCTCAAGATTGTTTTCTATATTCCTAAAGCACTTCTCAAGTTCAGAGAGAAACTCATTGACTCTGCTGGCTTACTCTTGTAGCACTCCAGCCAGATGACATTACCTCTGTTCATCCCTCTTTGATGGTCTCTTGTTGTCCACTTGCTCATGATTGATGAGCTCTGTACAAAGGTGACCAAATGTACCCTGAGCTAACGTGGAAATCCTTGAACTCATATTTTATTTGCTCTGGCAGATGCATCTTGTCCTGTGCTGGCCAGACAGATTTCCAGTCAGGTCAGTCATTTTAATCAAAACATTTTATATAACATCATTAAATCTACTATCTGTGAAAGAAATGTCCTGAGATGCTGAGATGATTTAGGTTATGTCATGACAAAACCTGCAATGTTGAACTAAACTCTGTGCAATCACCTTTTGGACAAAACTTAGTTTACCAGCTCATGTCCTCGATCTTTTACTTTTTGGTCACAACCCAAAGCTCATGGCCATAGTTGAGGGTTGGACCATCGATTAGCTGATAAATTGAGGCCTTTCCTCTAAAAAAAGGCTCAGCTCCCTCTTGACCACTTTGGTAAAGTTTGAGATCTGCATTGCTGCTGCTCTGTCATCCTGTTATTCTCATGAAACACTTTACCCATATTCATGAACAAGAAACAAAAAGCTTGAATATCTTTTCTTTAGGGCAAAGTATCAAACCCCAAAGAGAGAGACTGATCCATCATTCCCCACAGAGGCATGCACCAGGACACCCTGGTTGGATATTTAAGGGTTTAGGGTTTGATAGGATTTGGAAAATACCCAGAAACCTCAGATAACCTACTGCTTGAATTTGGACTCTATTGATCCACAAAGGATCAAAAGGACCACCAAAACTCAGACATATTTGGAAGCGAGCATTAGCCCGTAATATGTTGAAAGAGGCGAGACGTGTAGATACAGAGATCATTTCAAGTTTCTGACTCTACTGAATTTAAAACCATCAACTGAGAGGCTGCCTTTTGAGTGGAAAAACTATCTCCATGAGTCTCAACAGCATTTACAGATTAAACAGATCATCCTAACGGTTGCTCTCTGAAAGTTGTAACTGAACATTGTCTTTTTTCAGTCAAAGGGGAACTCTTCTGACAGAAAACGAAAACTGAAACCTAAGTCGTTTCTACTTGCCTCTTACACAAACCGTAGGTACTCTTTTCAGGTAAACAGAAACAGACTAACACACAAGTACTCCAACACAGTCGTTCACTTATCTTTAATTGTCAAAAACCACTTTTTGATCAAACATCAGGGGTCAAATCACATGTTGTTCTTCCAGATCATTTGGCCCAGCAGGCCATGTGCACTTCTGTGTTGCTGGTTACTCTGGTGCCACGTGCCTTGCAGATTAAAGTGTTGGTGCACACATCGCCACATGTTAAGATGTTGGCTCAAGAACCCTCATTAGTCGCTGCCCTGTGGATCAGCAGCAAAGAGAGGGAGGGGTCGCAGAAGGTGGTGGAGGAGGTGGGGTGGGATACCTCACATGACCCCCAGAGTCCAGTTACGCACGTCAGAGAGGAACCACTGGAGGCTTGTTTCTCAAATGTTTTATGTGATGACAGTGGTCACAGTGGAAACACGTCAGGGGAGCCAGTTGATGACCATCAGATATCTGCTGCATGTCCTGTGCACAGTGTGATACCAACTGAGTGACAGAGGCATGCCAGTCAAAGTCTGTCCTGAGTTAAGAGCAGTGAGGTCAGAGGCTCACATAGGTTTCCAAGTAGGACACATAATACATTTTCTAAGAACGAGAGGTACAAGATGACCATATGCGAACCTGACTTTTGTTTTCATTCTGTTCTAACATGTGAGAAATAAAATAATCCAGTGGATACTTTATCTACATTCATGTTTTTCTTGAAGACATGTGATAATAATACAAGGTAGAACTCATGGAGAGTATCTCTGAATAAGAGCCTATTGTCTGCTCTCATGCTGATAAGGTGCAGAGTTTGTTTTTTCTCCTTTGGCAGAAAAGATGTCACGGAAACAGAATTATCTATTTGATGTTTATTATCTGTCTGAATCTGGGACGCTGGTTGACTATTTTTGTGGTGATGGAAGTTGGCAAACAGAAAAGATGATAATGAAGAAAATGAGAAGCAGGTTTCCAGTTGACATGCTTGTGTGTTGGTCCAAATGATGCTCAGCTCTCCAGGTTCTCTCCATCGTGTGGAGGTTGATCAAGCAGCAGGCAAACCTTCACTCCCCTCTGGCAACATTGGTCCATCCTGCTGGCCTATACTTTCCTCTTCACCACAAAACCTTTACCCCAGATCCCTGGACTTTGGAACAAACAGTCCTCAATCCATGTTTATTATTGGCTCAGCTCAAAGAGCAGTAAAGTTGATTTTGGGGTGTTTATCCGGAGGGTTCATATCTTTGTCAAAGACCCCGACTGAAATCTGTGTCCAAAAACTTATACAACTTTCTGATACCAACAATCCAATGTTCAGGTTTGAACTTGTCCCCCTGTCCAGCTCTCCTTTCTCTTCCTACACACTGACATCTGTCATACATAACAAAACCCCAGAAAAACATCTGTAAATGGTCAAACCTTTTGCTAATATAATTTCACTCTTATTTAAACTGCTCTGATTTTCAATAATTGACAACAATTTTGAAATCCTATGTAAAAATGATTTTTTAAACCCCTTCTTCTCTGCTAACACTGGAATAACATGCTAACATGCTACTGATTGAAAGGCCAACTTACCAGTGTCAAGCCCGTAAAATGTTTGCTTAGTCCATGACCTGGTTAGCAGTATGAATATGCTAACATCTGCCAACATGAACTGGACAGAATGTTCCTTTGAGAATGTAGATGTGTAGATATTTAAACAGCATGATAGATAGAAATTGTGACCTGATGATGCTGCTGGCTAAAAGTTTTGGATCACCAAAATTTGTATGAATTCTCCAAGAGGGTACTGCAAAGTCTGTGCCAAATTTCACGTTGATCTCCCTGCTGGTTATAAAGATAAACCACGCAGAAAATCAAATGTTGATTTCATGTTGGCAGGATTCATTCTTTAGGACCATGAAGTCACCAAATTTCAGTGCAAATATTGAGAATAGTTAGGTGTTTCAAGGAACTTTGCACAAATATTCTGATGATGCCATCCTAAAAACAATGCCACAATTGAAAATGCATCAGTCATCACTTGCAATAAACATTTCATTGATGTCCCCTGTACATTGTGTCCAGGTACCTCTTTGTCTTATTCACTGTCATGCCCTTGTGCTCAGCCCTGTATTACATATCTGCGAGGGTGCTATGACGTCAAAGGGAACAGCATTCACATGCAAGCCAACGGGGCTGTTTCCAGTCACAGTGAGTATTATTAATAACCAATCATAAAATCACAGACCAAAACAGATGTCCAATCAGAGATCACACGCTCTGAGGTCTGTGTTTGTGTTGTGACAGCACACGCTGTTTGTTTACAGTCATCTATAATTACACTGTCACCTGCTCTCTGTACTGTAAATGTGTGAGCAAGTGAGTGTTTGATGCGGAGTGAGGGTGGGAAATTTTCCACAACTTTCCTCTGCTCCTATTGGTGTACACATCAGAGCGTGACGCCACTGTTGTGGTGTCCCTTTGTGTTCACCTTAGCTGGGCCAGTGTTGTGTTACACTGTGTTGTGACTGGCTGAGTGGTTTGTCGGGGTCACAGCTGTTCCTTAACTCATTAAACAAGTTTTATGACAATGAAAGAATTTTTAAGGTTACGTATGTCATCAGAGTACACAGAGGTCACCCAGAACAAACCAAAGATAATTTGAACTAATGATATGAAGCTTGTGAGTCAAACGCAGAGTAAATGTCGACATCCTTGTCCTCTCTGGAGTGTGTCATCTGGTGTTTATCTAAGGATCAAACATTTAATGAAAGCTGCATTCCCCAAAACTAAAGCTAATCTAATCTATCGAGAATTTCTTCTTAGGCTGTGATGAAATGTTCCTCAGTTTCTCACACTCCATCCGTTCCTGGAAACAATGTTGTCTTTATCCTATCAATTGATTTTTACTCTGACATCACTACAGGACAAGAGAGAAAATAAACTGAGCAGGTTGAGACAAAGCTTTAGATATTATCAGGCAGATAGAAAAGTTCTACAAAGAAACATAATTTAGTACGACCAATACTGAACTGAAAGTTTTGGGTATGTGGACCCCCTGGGAAGATTTAGAGATCAAAGGATGTCTGGTATGAGCAACAGGGAAAAATATCCCCCCACTGAGTCTGGACTTTGGTTGAGGTGGCTGATGACTTGCTGGATGATGAATGTAGAGACTGATGAGTCTGCAGAGATCTGAAAGACATGAGGAGGTGAAGAGGCATTCATGTACCCTTTGTATGAAGGAAACAAAGACGGAATCATTTAAAAAAGAACAGAAATGTGATAGGCAAAGACTGAAGGTGTGTGACTGTGCTTTTGAATAAGGTTACAGATGAAACAGCTGATTCTTGAGTGTTACCAAAGCTACATTTGATTCTTAAATTAGAATTAAAGCCATTCTGTTCATAGTTGTTGTTTTTCTCAAATAAATACATATATTTATATTTATTGCAACACTTTTTCCATTTTATTTGAAGAGATAAAAAACAATGAATAGGATTGGAAGACATAATTTGTACAGGACTTCAACATTAAAGGCTGAAGTGGTGCTCCAAACACCAAACCTTCTGATTGGAAAACCATCTGCTGAACTTTGCCATTGCAACGCATAAACAAGCTCTTTTTCACATTCATTTCTGTTCATCTCATGACTCCTCCAACTCCAGACCTGTCTTGTCCCCCTCTGACTTCTCTTCTCCTTTCTTCACCTGTCATGTCCTCACTTCTCTTCTCTTCTCCTCTCTTCCCCTCTCCCAACTTGAACTGATGAAGGAGGCCTGACCCTAATCTTGAAGTAACTGTGAGGAGTCTATATGTCCATATGACGTGGATTGCAGTGACCCCTTTTGGCTGGAGGACTCACCCAAACTGTCGTATCTGTTTTGAAAGTGAAAGTAAAAGGAGATCTGGTCTTCCTTTTAACACTACTTTTCTCTGTTCAAGATAACTTCTTACCAGATACAATGCGAAAAGGTACTATACTTATCAACAATTATGTGCAGCAGTTGTTTGAAACATGACAAATTTGTAAGTTTGTTCCATCGTTAAGTAGCTGGCTTCATTTATCGCAACTCACAGCCCATTGGTCAGAGACATATCTGCACCATGTGATGTTAGTGAATTCAGGTTATGTCCTGCCAGTGCTCATCTACCAAGTCATACAAAATTAACATCACTCCACATTTCATTGATAGACTCTCAAGTTTGAACAGACCACTGCTGTATAACTGCTGCATATAGGTTGGAATTAACATTATCACAAATAGCATAGTACGAGTTTTAGCCTTTAGCTTGTGCTCTTTCACTCTCCTGTTTAGCTTTCTTCTGCTCTTCTGTCAGACAGTCTATCTCTAGCATTTACTGTATGACTAAACCAATCACAGAAACTGTTTTCAGCTGGGAAAAACACAGATGTCTCTTCTCACTGCAAATGTGTCAGCTGGCGTGGTGTTGTCATGGAGACTTTGACATGTCGTAAATCAATTGGATCCAGTCTGACCCAATTGGGAAGCTACAAATAAGCATTTAGGAATATCCTATTTTAGCAATGATGATCTCATTTTAAGTTGTTGATTATGATCAGGCATTTATCTAGATGTCAGACCTTTTCAAGATCACTTAGAACGTCGTCACAGTCCCTTAAAAGAAACGTAGGGAAAACATATTGAAAAACCGTCTTTAAAAGTTTTCTTTACAGTGAAATCTTTTAAAAAAGAAGCAAGAGATGGGATGAGATCTCTGGCGCTCTCGAGCCATATTCCACCATGCGTGCACTTTCGACACATGAGTCATGTTTACTTTTCTGTTCCCATGGAAAACTCCCCCGTTAACCTTTTGTTGTTTAATTAAAATGGCTGGAGCAGGAGAGAGGAGCCTGATCATGGTTCTGACAAACTGCTCCCACACAGCTGGACCTTTGCCTGGCAGAGCTACCCACTCTGCTGTCCTCACTGCACCTTCTCTCCCCCATCCGGATGTTCCTGTATCAAACCTCATCCATCCACTCCATGACCACACCCCCTATCACCCAGTACCAACAGAGACACAACTGGAGAGACTGGAGAGCCAATGGATGGAGATCTGGCCATCTGGTAAACCCAGCTGACCCGGTCAGTGCAGAGCCAGAATCACTCCATCAGTTCTCGTTCAGTCTCTCATGAAACTTCCCAAGAGGAGAATTATTTCCTGTGTCTGAATGTCACATAGTTACCACGACTTTTGTCTTGAAATGCCAAATGCTGATGACAGAATGGGCTTACAACAGGAACTAAAGCGTTTACTGATGTGATGAGCCACTCAGGGAAAACTGAAATTCTACTGAAACGGGAAATAGATCCTTGAACTGTGGTTGATTCTCATTGAGGGGGGAAATCCAAAGCCCAATGGTCCTTAAAGACTCAAACCAAGTTTTTGTTAATGAACAAAACTTAAATTGTTTATTTAGTAAGAGAAAAATGTATCCTTTCAATTTACAAGAAAGTTATAGGAAACACTTAACCAAACTTAGAGTTGATCCAATCTCACTGCTCAAAGTTAAAAAACTTACAATTTATTCATCTACACATCACATCTGTGCTCTTTCCATGACATAAGCATAGTTTTAGCTACCAAGTATTGTTTCAAAAGATGTAAAATAACTTCTCCTAAAACAGTTCTGTTTACAAACAGATAGAATACAACTTTGTAGCTGTTAGTAGGTCTATTTTGATTTTCAAAGTAGGTTACGCCCACTGATTCATCCTTCTGCCAGTCTTGTGTCAAAGATAAGCTAAGCTAACTGTGTTGTAAGCCAACAAACGTGAGTTTGCTGTTGATTCAACCTAGCTTTCAAAAATTCGGTATAAAACAATATTAGAATGACATTGAAAATAAAATAAAAATGTTTCTCATAATACTGAATGTATAGTTTGAGTCGCTCATACCAAAACTAACCCTCTTACAATTGAACTTTATTAACTATTTACTTTTGGTGGGCATCAAACGATGTCAGGGACAGAGAGCTTACTCACTATTTAATGTCAGCAGGTCAGTCATTTTGAGTAAAGTGATATAGAGTTCAACAAACCGTGAAATTTGCAGCTCTGACACTCTCTTACCACTTTTCCACAGGGAACACCTTTTCAGGGGTCGAAGGTCAAAGATGAGTAAGTGTAACAAAGCTATACACAGAGTTACTCAGTAGCTTGGGTGGTTGGTGTGTAAACAAAACTTCCCCATTGAAGGAAATTAAGTCAAAGCACGGTCAGTCCCAGACACCACAGTACAAACGTCACAAACGTCACTTGACAGCATTTTCTCTGATGCTAATGTTTTCACAACAATGTGTTCCTTCTTTGTCCTTTTGACCTATTTCTGTAAAATATGAGTCATGGTACTATTTAATATCGAGTAACGGAATCACATTTTGCAATAGTATCACAAATTTTGAGCATTGATGGATATCTTAAACTGCTAAAAATCAGATCAAACTTTGTTGATACGCTCAAAGATATAAGTATTGCATCTTATCTGTAATATTTACAATCAATGTAGTCCTTATTTATGGCTTCAAAATGTGATTTTTATCTAAACGCATCAGATATTTGCGTTTGTATCTGTCTTTATTTTTGTTTCATTGTGACAGGAGTTTTGTTTCGTCTTGTTCAGTGTGATCCTTGTCTTGGTGTTCTCAATTCTGTTTCCTGTTTTATATTTTAGTTCTTGCTCCCTGTGCCTCCTGTACTTAGGTATCTCTCTGGTTTTCACGTTCTTTTTTTAAGTGTTAGTGCTTTGGGGGTTTTGAGGTTATTACTGTTTTTGGATTTTGGTTTTGCTTCGAGAAAATTTGACTTGCACCCGGGTCCTCACTCTTCGTTTGTTGCTCAAGCAGTGACATGCTTAGCCCCAAAACTTCATGATTAAACTGCCTTTAATCAGGCTCTGTAGAAGTTTTCGCTATTTCTGAGCCTCCTTCTCAAGGGTTAAACCTCTGACCATAAATGTTGAACATTTTTCGCATAATTTCAGCCCTTCTTTTCGTTTTCTTAATTAAAAATGAGATGAAAACTTGGCAGATCTCCCACTACGTGACTTCTTGTCTTCTTCTGGAAAAAAAAATCACATGCACATGAAAGTGGAAAATTACATGTTGTCACACAATCTTTGCTGAGGTAATGTGTTCACCATCATGTTACCCTGAGGGGTCAGTGAAACAAAGAGCCTGTAAAGTCTAACTCTGCCAGAAGCATTCACCCCTCTACACGTGGGTGCAAAATGTTCAGGTACTCTCTGATACATTTTATAATTTCAAAAACTGCTTTTTTGCAACTCTGTATTTGCTGTCTTTATTGTAGGAAGCACTATCAAGGCCAGAGGAAGTGAGACAGCTGCATTAAGACTCTGCCAGAGTGAGAATTAAACAGGTTGAACCAGCTGTTGTATTAAACTGGCTTTGTGTTCATTTAAGAGTCCGTTCTAGTATTTTCCTTCTTTGAATTTTCCTTATGATCTATGTAAGACAGGTGTATAACTCAGCATCCTTTTGTGAACGTTGATGTGAAAGAGCTGTACAGTATTATGTTTTGTTTTTCACACCTTTGTGATGAATTTTGCACATTGTCCTCGACAAGATTTCCCCTCATTGACAACATTTTCTCACTTTCTGTTCTGACTTTCTCACTCACTCTTTTGGCTTTCACATCTTTGCCCTCTGACTCAGCTTCATACCCAAACTAAATCCTCGGCCTGATACAAAGTTTTAGCCCCAAAGCAACCCTGTTAATGCAGTGACAAATTTTCACTTTTATAACTGTTGATGCGACTTGATATCATAATTTGTTGTTCAAAATTGCAAGTCACCATCTTCATACTCAGCGTCACACATCCTGAAAACACTCCCTCACTGGGACCTCACTGTTGATGAGACCACAAACTGAAACACACTAACGCACACAGAGTCTGTGGTGCTGTTCAGAGTATTGTCACTTCTTCTGTAGTACTTCATGGTGTCAAAAGCGTAGGCTGGGACTTTCTCATGGGAACGCACCCGACTGGAGCAAGGAATGCAAAGAAAGGCCCTTCTAAGTGAGAATGAGTGAAAAAAAAATCATAATCTGCTGAGAATGGGATTTATGTAATTCTCACATGTTACAAAGGGATACATACTGCTCTCTGTCCAGGGTTAATTTCCTGATCTGGCACACTGATTTGGCTTAATTTCTCTGAAATCAGCTTAGACATTTACAGCCTCAAACACAGTCTGGGCATGAAAAGGAAGCAGGTCAGCCAGTGATTGAGACTGGGTTGTTTTAATGGGTAAATTACAAAGAAAAAATGTGTAACTGAGTTCATATTTTCAGCTTTGAATGAGGTTTGACGGTGTTTTTGATTACTTAAGGATAGCTAACTGTGTGTAATTTTCCTCTGAGTGTTCTCCACACTTGATAAGGCCGATATCAGGGGATCTTGCTTGCTCTTATGGGTGCTGATGTGTGTTGAAGCACTGTCAGCTGTACTAACAGTTGTCATCTCATTATCAAAACTTACATCAAAAGCAGTGGTTTTCTGCTTTATCAACCCTGTTATTCCTTATTCATACTCTATTTTCCTTTTAACTGTCAACAAACCAGTATTTGTTTAAAATCAGCACATGCATGTGTATGTGCGACAAGTAACCAAGTTTGAGAGCATGGTGAAAGAGCGTATGAGTCCTTCTTATGTGCTCACAGACTTTAGGCTCAAGTCCTTTATTTACAAGCATTATTGTGCAATAAACAAACAGGAACTTGTTGTGTTGTCAAGAGGAAAAAGTGCATTATGGAGATTGAAGCTGTGCTACAGTTGAATCCAAGACAAATTTTTGTACTGGTCCTTTAAATTGTATCACAATTTACTGTACATGATAGATTGTTATGCAGGCTGATTTATCCATTTAATTCTTTTTGTTTTATATCAACATCAGGTTTCCTCTCACAAATGAGGGTGAAATGTACAAAAGTGAATTCAAGAAATTCAAGAAAAAAGAAAACAAGATCATGCTAGATCTGTCATTTCTAGACCATGAGACATGGCAGTTGTTTCTGACATGTAACCAATCAGCTTCTGCCGTAACTTTGTCACAGGCGTAGAGGTGGAGCTGTGAAGCACCTCTTAAAGCTTCAACCCACTCACCTGTCAGTCGACTCGGCCACACCCCTTGTTGTGAAAATGTATGTTTAACACCGATCTTTAATGATGTGTTACATAAAAATACACTTCCTTATTCAGTGTGTGTGTGTGTGTGTGTGTGTGTGTGTGTGTGTGTGTGTGTGTGTGTGGGTGGGTGGGTGAGTAAATAATTAAGCCTCATAGACATGACAACAACATGAGGAATCCTTGGCTTTTGGAGCCAGCCTCATGGACAATCAGGAAACTTCACTTTAATTTACTTCTGTGCTATTTTTTGACACTAGAGGCTGCCACTCAGCTTGTTTTGTCCATATCAAACAGACAAAATCTTGATTTATCATTTGCTCTTTCTATATTTTCTTTCTTTAGAGTGTTTTGTATCGGAACAGTTCGTTTCTCTCATGATCGCAGCACCTTTTATTTGCCTGCGTAACCCAGTAAGCAGCTTTATGACGAAAGCATAATCCAAAACACTTACTGTTGTTGCTAAATTAGACTAATCTGCATGTGGTTGCTGGTGTGTTTTGTAAACATTGACAGGTTTACATTTCATGAACACAAAGTTTGGCTCTCATGAAGCCATGAACAACAGCCTGTGGGTGGAATTTGGAATTTCTGAAAAGCAGAGATTCGGGTCGGAGGCTGATTATGCTTCTTTAGACCCCAATTCTAAGAAGTGTATATGAAAGCTTTGAGGTCACATGGCTCCATTCATATGATTTGAGGACAGTAATTCACTTGTACAGTAGATCAAACGCAGCAGAGGGTCTACAGCAAACCTCATTGCAGCTGGACACAGATCCCACCTCAAAGGGAACTTCACTTTTCATCAGGGCTACACTGGTGAGGAATGAGGATTTACTGTTAATCTTTTAATACCAACTCGTTGCTCCAAAGACACTTTTTTTCTTGAAGAAGACAGCAGAGAGGGGCAGCTGTATAATGAGTGCACTGAGGTCACTCACTCTCTTAAATCCTTTAAATGTGGCAGCTTAAAATAATTTGGCAACAATTCATTTGATGAGTCTGCAATCAACAATTTCTTACATTTGGAAGAGTTAGGCAAACTTAACCGGTAACAGAAATATAGAAACTACTAAATGTGGATTTTGATTTTTTAATTTTAAATGTTGAGTGAAAATACCTGATAGTACTCTCTGTTCCTATCAACATAACAAAGAAATCAGTGAATTAAGCCAGCCTGAAATGATCTCCAGTGCTTTCAGAGGAGAATATCTGCAGAGTTTTGGTGCTTAATGCTTCTTTCTTTGCTCAAGCAAAGGTCTTGCTTCATTTTGCAGCTTAGGAAAAACTATAAAGTGGTTTTATGAAAACAGAAACATCTGTGGACTATGAATTTGTCAATGAGTGTTTTACGACTGAACAAAAGATTTGATTTAGCAGAGAGGAAGCAAAGCAGTTGTCTAAAAGATGCTCAAATCTCAGCAAAGAAAAGGGGAACTATCAATTTTAAGACTTCACTCATGCTCATTTCACCAAATATTGTCTAGAAATGCCTGTTATTGTAACCTTTACACAATTTAACATTGAAGTAAAGTCATTTTTTCAAGAGTCTAAACAGATCTTTGTTACCTGATGAAAAAGAAGCTCCAAAAATTGCTTCTACATAACTCACAGTTCCCACGCTTCATCTGCCAAAATCTGAAGTTTGCTCTTCCAGGAGGGCGTGTCTCAGGTTTGAACACATGATTCATTCTTTACTTAAGTGAAAAGGGCTTGGTCTGGGGTGGGACTTCTTTGGATATTGACAGCAGACTGGCAACAGGTTCAAGCTTTTCCTTATAGACAGAAAGTTTTCCCTATTACAAGAGGTGCGAGGTTAGAGTTTAATGGGTCTGTGAGACAGGGCGTGTACAACCAATTACCTTCAAATGGTTAAAGAAATTATATTGTACATAAACTACTTGATGTTATTCAAACTTACCTGGCAGGTATCAGCAAATGACACAAAATCCCACTGCTATGTTGGTGTGTTACGAGTAAATGGTGCGGGTCAATAGTTTGACTCCAGCTCCTTCATGCTCTCCTGTTACTGCACAAGGGAGGAAGATATAGACGCACATCTGCTTCTTATCTCATTGTCATTCCTTTTTAAGTGCTTTTTTAATCCTATGAACTCATTACAGATGTAATTTTTGGATCAAAGAAAATCCTTGAACTTTTTGTTTTGTGCTATGAATGATATCATTTTGTAGAGGACAGGGTCTTTTCTTTGGCTCTTCAGCCATTGCTTTCTCAAATAACAAATGACCTTTTAAGCCTTAACAGACAAGTGTTACTTCTACCAGGAACAAATCAGGCATGTTTTCATACCCTTATCATGTTCCTAGGGCAACTTTTTTTGATATCTTTATAAGGGAATTGGTGACAGCTGTGAGATTAGCCGACCTGCTGTGCTCTGGCTGAGGGTGCTTTCACCATAACTGTGAAAGGCTGTTCATTTTATATGAATGAGGAGGAAATCTAAACTCTTAATTTGGTTTCAATTTGATCTAATTCAGTTTGAATGGAGCAGATGTCAGCATTTGTAGAAAACAGGGCAAAAACTGCAAATACCCTTTCTAAGCAGACAGAACTCCTGTGCCTGCTGGGAAGTATTTGATGTGCTCTGTTACCTTGTAATACAATATAATAGGACATCACAGAAAAAATATGATTTAGTTTAGTTTATTTATCATTATTTCATTGTGCCATGCACCAAAAAGATGCTCAGCTCTCATGGACTCAGGACACACTTAAATAAAGAACAAATAAGAGCAGTCAGGCAAAACTGAGAGAAGATCTCAACACGGCACCAACAAGATAGAAACAAATGAAATCAAACATTTTGTTGCTCATTGTGATATACATTATGAGTGCAAATCATTGTCAGTCGTGGATGAGGAAAGATGTTCCAGGTGGAGCTGTGCTGTGCCGTATTCAGATTATAACAACCATCCCATTATTCTTTGACACAAATTGCAGGATACCTGTCTTTTATGGCAAAGTGTTGTTATTAATTCCTAATTGAGAAATTGAGAACCATATATCAAGATTCTTACTGATCTGGTCAAGTTTCTTTTACTCATAAATTTTCATCCTAAGTTCACCAAAAGAGCTTAAGGAGTTGTTAACAATGTCAGCATGGATCATTGTCAGTGACAATTCACTTCATTTCACTTGTTTTTCTTTAGTTTTAGGTTATTTTTAAAGAGCTTATGCCTTTAGTATTAGCCTGTTGAAGATTGACAGGATATATGATAGTAGGGAGCAGGGAACGACTGTAGTCTCTGTATCTGTGGAGAGAACTTTAACTATTGTGTTAGTCCAGTATTGTATTCCTGTCGTTTTATTTCTTGATTTCACACTCGAGGCTTATTTCTTCTCTCTGTGCCATGTCCCCAAAGACATTTTTCTAATCCCCTCATCAAAGAAATGACTGTTTGTTGTAAAAGTTCCAAATTCCTTTCAGTCAAATTAGTAGTTTGTTATTTTAAACCTGCCTTGATCTGCCCTGCTCCTCACCTGTCAGTTTTTCTTTCTCATATCATATCCTACAGAAGCCGGTTGTGTTACTTTCTCACCAAAATCCCCTCCAAAGGAAATGATGAGTTGTTATCAAGATGAGCTCACTTCCCCACCTTCCTGTCCCCCTGATTTATGTGAAACGACCACCTGTGCTCGAATGTATGTTTTGGTATTCTGCAGGGAATCTGTGTTTGGTAAGAAACAGGAGCAGCTGTGTCTTCACTTGACATATATTATGCAACATGAAGGCAGATGACAGCGTTCCCACCTCGAGTTACACATCTGCGCACATTCTTTAGAACACACATGCTTGCTCCCAACTAGACAACCTCTCTAGAAAGAAGGAATCAAAGGTGACCATATGTGGAAGAGCCTCCTGGTCAGTCCAAACACAGACAAACTCATGGGCAACACAGCCCTGGAAGTTGAGGGATTTCCCCGGGTATTGTGTATTTTGTGAATGAATGAGTTGCACACAATGGCGCTGCAGACAAGCGCAAGAGATACAAGGACCAGAGGTTTAGGAGAAACAAAAACCGTCTGAGTGGCACACACCAGTAACAAATGGTATCCACTTCCGGCTCTGGGGGCGGGTGGGGTGTTACTCATGAAACAGAATTTGAGAAAGAATGAAAAGGAGATGGGGAAACTGAGTGAGACAGAGAAGAGAGGAGGGGAGAAAAAAAAAAGCACAAACGTGTTGATTGGCTCAGGGCAGGATGCCTGATTCCAGGTCCATTGTGATTGGCTGAGAGGTATGGCCTCACCTTAAAAGAGGGTTACTCCAGTTCAATGACACCAAGATTTTGGTGCATGTCTGCATGTGTTGGCGTGGCTGAAAACCTACATTCACAACAGAAATCTGCAACATGTGCTGGCATTCATCTTAGCATTCCTAATCCGTACGTCATTGTATTATTCAAGTGTACTGTAATTAAACCCTCGAGGAACATTCTTATATTTGTTGAATAAGTCTTCAGAAAATCCACAGTCAAACGGTAAATGAACAAGACTTGTATCTGTAAAATAAAATATATGACTCTGTGAATGTCTCAAATTGGAATTCAAAGACCTGAGTGAAAAAATAAGGAGCAGTTTGATACAGCACATTAGCACAGTTTAACAAATAACTTCCTTCCCTTTGGCACCATTCAGCCATTCAGAAGTGACAAGCAGTGTGTCGGCCTAATCAGCGATGGCAAAGAAAATAGTTCCTTGAAAACCTTCCCCAGGGACCATAAAATCCGCATTGTGACTGGATTCATTTGTAAGCATGTACACATTTCTAGTCTGTGTAGTGAAGCCAACCCCCCATGCCAAGTCTAACCTTAACCCTGACCCCTTCCTCACTCTCCTCCAACAAACCTTTAAACTGACCCTAATCTCTGGACCGTGACCCCGCACTCTCACTGAATGTCAGCCATTGAATGTGCGGCACTTTGCCAAACAAAGAGACTTTGTGTTAAATCCAACATGAACGCTTGGTGGGAAAGTGACTGTGATGAGTTATTTCCCTACAAAGTCCACTTTTGATCCCAAATTTAGAAGCTCATTTTTCGTTCTTGAAAAAATGTATTTCTTACCTTTCATAATCATATGTGTTTATAACTAGAAAATAATCATCAGCTACTGCTAGTTTTGACAGTGTTTTGTATTTCAGACCCTTGATCTTGTGTAAATGAATTTGAATGGAGACATTGTGTGCTACAAAGAAACGTCTAATATTCATGTGAAGTAGAGTTTCTGGATAAATATGAGTTCAGCTGTCACTTCTACAGCTGTGTCTCCCTCAAACATCTGCTCATTTACCACAAGTTGTTCGAAGAAGTGAGGAGTTTCGAGCTTTCCATTGCTTTCTATGTAACTTGAGTTCCAACAATGTAAAAGTGGAGTTAAAATAGTTTGACAAACTAACATTGGAAAAAAACAAAACCACAGGCTTAAGTGTCATGGAGAGTCCTCTGTATCAAACTGAATATTTAACTAAGAATCCCGTCATACAGAGGATTAAATATTTTACACAAGTTGGCCATTATTAAAATACTTCTATCCTGTTATGTCTCGCTTTAGCAACTGACGATAACATGTATGATGTTCCTCTACTGGTATAATCATTTCACACCAGTTGCTTTGGCAAAAAATAATAAAATTTAAAAAAAAAAAAATACAAGAAAATAACAAGAAAACATGACAAAAGCAACTAGTCAGTAGTGATCAAAGTGGCTGTGAGGAGAATCAGTATAAAGTGGATTGCAGGAACCCCTAACCAATCCAGGTGGCGACTCTATTTTTGGTCAGGCAGTGTATAAAGGTGGAAAGGATAGTTTTTGAATGGCGTTAAGCACCTGCAGTACCCTGAGGTTGTATGTCCACCATGTCAAAATGTTTCAAAGACTTGTGCTCTAGAGCTTTACACAATGAGACACGCAGCATAACTCATTTGTCTCTTCCCCAAGGCTGCTGCTCCAAAGTGCTCAGGTGTTTAAAAGTAATGAAGTCTGATGAGCTGCAACCAGGTGTGAACTTCACCTCTCCTGTTGTTGTCCACTGAGACTAAACATGACAGTAATGTCACCTGTCAAGCAGGAGAGTCAGGCCTGAGGAGGAAGCTTTGTCTTTTAAAAGAATAGGGATTAACTGGAATATAACAATTATTATTGTGGTTGTTGGTGGAGCACAATAGATTCATGTAAAAGATTCACATTGAAGCTGGGTAAAGAGTATAAAAGCTTAAACAATCCTTTAATGAAAGACGTGGACTCTGTTCGAGGTTGTCCAAATAGATCAGGTGATTTCTTCTTGTTTACTGATTCCTTTCACACAAAGTCATTTGATCCTTTTTGGATTTACAGTTCCAAATTATCCTTCCTTTTAACCTTTTCAGGATATGTCTTAACTTTAGTATGGAAAAAATAAGAAATGACAATCAGTTCACTCTAATTTGAAGCTAGAATTTTGTAATTGAAAGACTCTGATATTTCAACATTACAGAATAGCTTTTCATCAACATAAATTAGTGTTACGTGTAACTTAAAGTCTGAACACCACTTCTGCTCAAAATGACCAAACTACAAATGAATAAACTCTATCTTTCAGACACGAAGCGCAAATCTTCCCAGAGCCTCCCCTGTGTTTTCCCTTCAGGATGCAGGGAGCTTGTAAACTGAGTCTGAAATAACATCTGTCTCTAGAAAGTTCTCTGTGCTGCCAAAACTCATAGAAATAAGATTGATTTCCTCGCCTGCGGATACAATCTCAGTCAGGCTGTTTAATATCAAAACTGAGAGTGGGGTGATTGAGCCAGGGTCTTCACTGAAATGAAAGTTTCATCAAATATGAAAACAGGGTGACTCAAACTTCCAACACACCTATGTGTTGCAGATGGAGAAGATATGAGGATGTGAAAAAGCATGTATGGTGCCAGTTACCAGAAATGATGTATCAGATTTAGTATAAAGAAATGAAAAAAGAGGAAGAAGTCTTCAACTGAAGTCACCCATTGCTTGTTGGAAATTTAGCTTGAAACCCTGTAAAGTTGTTCATTGCTCAAAAATGCAACAGACGTCAGCTGCACCTTTTACTGGTAGTGAGATTGCAAGAAGTCCAGACTGAGTTACAGTTGCTGTTAGACAGCTGGAGAACTCATGAGCCTACTGCTGTCCACCTCTGTATGTCCATACATGATGTTCTCCTTCTCACAGCCAGTCACTGCTCTTATCCAACCTGCTCAGGGGATTTAACAAAGAAAACGAAGCTGTCTCACAGTCCTTTGGATGTCCTCTGTCCCAGATTTCTAAAGTTTTGCCTTCCACCTTATACATGCTACTATTTGGTCCAAATGGAGGAAAGTAAATTGAGGCCCTGCTCTGCTCATGAGTTAGAGACTCATATCTAAACTCACATCTCTGTCATTAATCTTGGAGGAAGTCGTGGCCTTTCAGTGGCTGTTGCTGCACTGGAGAGTCCCAAAGACTTAACCTCTGCTTCTGATTCAACTGGCCATCACTTTCTCAGTGGGAAACTTTTCTTGTGTAAACGCCAAGCCAGCGTTTTTGCCAGAAACACTGATGTCACGCCCAGCTTTGAGTGTGCGCATTTAACCACCACTGTGCCAAGCACAAACCAAAACACGAACAATAATAAAGACCTACCATTTCGTTCTTGTGCTGCTGTATCTACTGACTGCCTTCTAACATAGTATGCATTTATTGCACCTTTGCTGCAATCAGTGAAGAAGTTTTTAGTAGAGATATCTATAAGAACACTAGATGGCTTAAGGCGGAGACAGCCGCATCGTCACTGGTGGCCATTTCAGGACAGGGGACTGCTCTGGTGCACTGTGCTGTAGTCGGAGGTAAGGTGGATGATTCACTCACTAAAATATTTGTAACTCGTTGAATTCTTGTCGGATTTGCAAATGGATTGGTTTATTCAAAACCTTGTTAACCTGACAATGATGACTTTAATGGTATGCGTGATGGAGCAGCCCTGTCCCAGCATGGCGTTACTTCCCATTGGCTCACATGACCCATGAGCCATCTAGTGTTTGTATATTTCTATGGTTTTAGCATAAACTCCAGATGATCAGCTCACCTCTTCTTCAGCCTCTAAACTGTTTTCTTGTGTGCAGCTCCTACAGTTAGATTGCCATCTACAGGCCTGACATGCATGCTACAGCATTTTAAGTCTCAGCGTTTTGTTTATATCTACACTGTTTAACGTTTTAGTGTAAAATTACAGTAATGTACTGGTGACAGTTTAATCAAATCTACTGTTACAGTTTCTCACTGTAAAACTTATATGCAGTAAGTAATTGTCATTTATTTTACAGTTTATTGCTGTAGTAATATAAACATACATTGCATTTACAGTATCTGCTTTGTGGAAATACAGGGACTCACTGTTGTCCAAATGTGCAGAAATTTACTGAAGATGCAATGTTTATAGTATTTTGCATTTAGTTTTCAAGTCATTAAACTCCATAATGCTGTGAGTCAGACTGATGCAAACAGCATAGTTTCTGTGATGTTCTTAATGATTCAACATTTCTGTACACCATCATACTGGTGTGTTTTCGAACCACAAAGAGCCTTTACTGTCAATGTTGTGAGGCGTAGTCACCCTGTACCGGCTGCACAACCTTCCAAATTCACAACATGATGTCACATCTCAAGTGTTGTTCAGTTGGATCCAAGCTGAAGTAGATGTCAGTTTCCTTGGGCCATAAACTACACACACCTGGCAATAGTTCTGCTGCATCCACAGAAGATGATGAAACTTTTATAATGAGAAAATCAACCCTTTAATGCGTCTTGTCTCAAACAGACAGGACAGGTTTGGCGTGAACCTGTTTCGGAAAGTTTACTCATTGTACAACCATCAACAGTTTTTTTTTGTGTGTTTATTTTCTTTTCCAGGCCTGCTCTTCAAAGGATGCCGCTCAGTTAATAATATGCAAAAGTAACCCATCAAATGTTTTCCTCAAAAGTACCTTAGGGCTAAATGTTTCATGTCATGCTGCTTTGAAGTTTCCTACAAGATATCATATAAGAAACTTACAATATTTCTCATTTTGTGACATGTGGATTAAGTGGATTCTGGGAAATAATGAAAGCTATATTGATCACATTGAGATTATGAGCACACTTTTTTAGCTTTACTTAGTGTATATTTGAGTCAATAACGGGGCAATAGAAAGATGAAGGATGGTGCTGGAGGCTTAAAAGCAACAGCAGAGTGAAACCAGGTTGATTTGCATATCTGGTGACTTGATTTCAATGAAAAAGCAGTTTTCTTCCCCTAACAGTAAAACCTAAATTATTTTGCCAAACTGAATGTGAGCTTCAAATTTTCATGCAACAGATTTAATAATACCACTTGGACATTAATTATCGTTCAATTTAAATACCTGACCTGCTTTCACTAGGCATCACAACTCTTTTAGTAAATTGAGCCAAATAAAATCCCCAGGGTTCATTGAGAGTTAATTAGAGGGTGCTGAGATGCTGCATAAGGTCTGGAATTTTTGCTTGTTGCTTCATGCACAATTATGCACAATCAGATCAAGTCTAAGATGCAAACATACACAGAAATGCCCTCATTCAAACTGGTTTTCCCTCTAAGCTATAATGTGTTTGAGACCCATTTCTCAAAAATAGCACAGCAAACACGATTCTTCTCTACTTCTGTCTGGACACAAAGGATAACACTGTAAATGCTGAAGAAGGATGGAAAGACAGTCACTCTCTTGCAGATTCACAGAATCACTCAGACATCCTTTTCCCTATTGACTTCCTCAGCTCTTCCTGAGAAGACAGAATGAAAACACAACAGAAGAAGAACAACGTGATAGCATGGGATAAAAAGGTAGTAATATCGATGTTCTGGACAAAATTCTGGAAAGATACTTGTTCTTCCATTCTCAACTGAAGTATGTTGAAGTTTCAAGGTGTTGCTGTACAGGATCTGAAAAGTAAAGGAAGACAAGCTGGCTTTGAAAGTTATAGGTATACGCAAGATTTTGGTGTAAAAGTAACATACTCTTTGGTGACAATGCAATTTTGGAAATAAAACTCTGGGCCAGTAGTTGTCAGTATAACTTTGCAATGCAACATTATGGAAGAACCTAAGCACCTGTTCATAACGTCATTCTTGAACAGAGCAGGAGGACTTCGAATTACTTTGACTATGCTGAACGCACACTCAAACGTTGTTTACATAAGTGAATGAATACAACACAATACAATATGATATGATGTGATTTAAAACAATACAGTAGAATATCGTAAAATGAGATATAATACAATGGGATACAATTTAGTTTTACGTTACTTCTTTATAATAAAAAAAATAATCCAAACCTTACAGCCTCATGAGATATTATTTAAACAATTTACTGAGTGTGAATTATTTTTGATGCTGACAGCTCAAGCACTGAGTGGAGGATGTGAAACAAGTCAAATACCACTCTCTATATAAATGGTATTGAACAATTAATGCAATGTATTTGATATGATCAACATGGTCAGTACTTAAAGAAAAAGAACATTGAAATAAGATCTTGTCCTGTGAGATACAACCAAAATCCAAATCTATCCGTTAGACTGAACCTATATTTTACAGCAGCAGCACTTCTTTTCTAAATTTAGAACCTCTAAATAGTAGAATGGACCCAACCAAAACCAAACCCTGACCACAAAGTTTGAGTTTCCTGCATTACAGTCCTTTTTGTGCTTCATGTGACACCAGTTAAATACCATGCTGAGCTAAAGCTGTGAGATATCTTTAGCAGAATGGCAACATACTGAGCTGAAGGTCAGGACTCGCACTGGTGGTTTGTTGTGAGCTGTGTGGGATAGAAAATTCAACCACAGTGTTTGAGTTTAGTATTTCATGCCTGTGCGGCTGTGACAACATGGATAGTCCTTCATTTTCTGCATATCAGTACACCCCTGTGTGTATTTCATTCATATATACCCCCACACATCCATAATCTGTTGATTTTCCCAGGAACAGGTAATCCCACTGTCAGGCAGTGAGCCTTGGTTGGCGTGAAGCACTCCTGTGACAAAACCAGCTGGAGAGCTTTGTTACAAGTTGCTCCTCATCTTTCTGCTCCAATATCATGTTTTTGTGCTTTGGAGTTTTTAACAAAGGCTTAAAATTCCAAAGAGAAATCCACTGGATTCATCAGGGTAAGAAAACAAACACATTACAAGCTGTGCTGTGACCAAACAGAAGTCTTCATTTATCAAATCAATTAAAAACTTTTTGTCCTTGGTTATGCAATGAAGATGGCTGGAAGAAATCTGCTCATCAGATCAGATTAATCAGAGAAATACTGGCATGCTGACGACTTTTGTTCTTTGTGACAAAAAGTTTGGCTGCAGACGAGAGTTCCCAGCAGAAAGGGGGTTATCGTAACCAGTGTGTGTGTGTGTGTGTTCAGCCACCCAAAAGATAGACTTGATATCACACCACTCTGTCTGTCGTTCACATAATTTGCCATGCAAAATCCCCCGGACACCACCCACCAGCACGCAACTTCTCTCTCATTCACACACAGACTGCTCTCACACACATCTCAGCTGCTATCCTATGTTGTTTCCTGGTCACCTCATGTGCATCACACCACTTCTCACCAATTGGGTGCAAGGGAGGCTCCGGGACCAGCTGTTTAGTTTGTGTATGTGTGTGTGTGATTGTGCGAGTGTGTGAGTGTGTTTGTAGTATACAGAATTTCACTTTCAGGGATGGAAAGCTAGAGTCCAGTTCAAAACTCACATGATTAAAGGTGAACCCTTGTTCTCGTTTTATTTTACTTTTTCCAGTTTGGCCTGAAATTTGATGTTGATGTGTGTGTGTGTTAGTGTGAATGCTGGTGCATGTGTGTGTTGGATCCTGGGGAAGTGCAGGTTCAGACACCTGCAGGTTCATTTGCATCCTGCTCCTCTGTGTTTCCAGGCTGTCCCACACATGAGGCTGGAGCTTGTGTGGTGTATCCTCTATTCAGTGCTCTGGAGTAATTTTCATACTTTCTCTAGAGTCCTTTAGTTGAGAAAAAAAAAAGTTTGAGCCTCTGTTGAAATTTCTAAATGTTCTGTTTGTATTGTCTTCAGTTTTCCAGATGTGAATTTGTCTTGTAACCACTTTCATAGACAGCAACACCACCATTTTCATCAACTATTCGCACATACAGAAAAGAACTAGAATCTTTGCAATATTCTTGTCAAGTTTCTTTCATTAACCTCACATGCTTAGGCCGTTCACCTGCAATCCATTCGCCATTAGTATGAAGTTGTCAGAGTACAAAGAGTAACGCCTTTATCAAACATTGGAGCGCTTTCCCGCATTAGAATACTTATATCCCCATTCCCTGAAAATTTAACATCCTTTGGACCAGGATCAAACATATCAAAAGTGATGTTTCATAAAAATCTCAAGTGATTGTGGCTCATACTAAGTCTAAAAGGACAGTTTTTTTCTCTTTTGATTTGTTTTTTACGAATAAATAAGTCTTTAAATCTTGCTTTGGTTTTAGTTTTTGCAGTGTAGTATCTCTCTGGATGAGCAGAGAGAAGTCAACATGTTCGAACCACTTTTGACAGAGTACAGATGGTCTAGTGGTCTCAGAGGTTCCCTTTGAGATTCGCCCACAGGAAGGTGGTCCGGGTTTGAATCCAGCCTGTGCTCTCTTTCCCTGCTCTATTCACCGTCCTTTTTGTTCTCTTTTTCTTGTTTCAAAGCTGTGAACTTCAATGTCGTTGTTTCTGAATAGTTTCCAGACTCACCTCCCTGCTGTTTGACACTCTTCGCTCTAAGATTCGCTGTCTATTTGCTATCACATCCGTCTGTTATTGCAACATGCCTCCAAGCGCAAGGTATTACAGACTGACTCATACTCTAAGCTTGAGGGGCACCTCTGTTCTGGTGCCGTAAATCTATATAATTAACAAACATTGTAAAGACAGAGGAACCATATAGGTCAAGTTTGGCCTGGAGCAACATATGAAGACAGGGTAGAGTTTTTGCAGAAATGTTTTGACACATGTGCTATGCTATTTTGTCAAATTATGTTGGGCAACCTGAGGGTCACAGAGAGTTTATAGATGGAAAAAAATAATAAAGTGGAGAAAACTTCTCAGTGTGGCACATTCATGTTGTTTGTATCGCTATTGGTTTCTATAGTGTGGCTTCCCTTGTGATATAAAACAACCACTCAGTGTATGGAGCATCATTTTAGGTTACGTCGATGTAGTATTTGTTATGTTATTACCCAGGTGTAAATATTGGTGTTAGTTAAAAATAGTCTATGATATATGTCAGCATTTTATGCAAATTATTGAAGGATTGCTTTAGAACAAAGCCCACAGGGGTCAAAAGGAGACTGACTAGTACACGCTCAAGGTTAACAAGCAACAGGTGTGAAGTGATGAGGTAACGAGTGACAGGTGTGCAGGGAGGAGCTGGATCAGGTGATGCTCTGAGGCGGGATCCTCCAGGGCACTTCCACTCTGAGCAAGGAGTTTCATCTGACACCTCAGAGGGAGTAAGAAAGGTGCATACTGTGCCAAGGATACAAGATTTGGTTTTGTTTGTTTTTCCAGCTAAAGGAGCACCTTCCCCACCATCGTCACATCTTTGAATGTCTGCTCAGGTGTTTTGATAGATAATACATATGCACTTATATCTTTCGATAATGACGGAAATGTCAAGCAACCAAATTCCTAACATGGCGACAGCACCAGTGCCTCATTTCCCATCATGCTTTGCTCTAGTTTATTAAGATACATCTTCAAACATTCATGTGTCGTTGTTCTTAGTAGTTAATGTCAGTTTCTAGAGATGTCCTAAGAAGTGAGATGTCATCACAAATACATTGGTTCACTACAACAAGTCATAAACAAAGAAAGTGCCTTCATCGTATTTTTGATTTAAAAAAAGCCTTATGTGACTTAATTCAAGCTAGATTCCCCAGGCAAGTTCAAAATAATATGGCCTTATTTTATATTTATGGTGTATTTCTTGAATACTGTATATATTTACATAAGAAAGTTTACTTTGTAGTATTCTCGAAATTGGGATAATATTCTTAATTTAAGAAACAAGACTTGTCAATTTTTACATTCCATCAGCAGTTTTTTTTTCACCTATTACCAGCAACCCTGGCCTTACTTTTGCTTCTGAAACTTTAAAATATGCCATTTTCTTCACTTTTCAGGGTAATGTGACTCAAAAAGTCTGATGTGACATTTTTGATTTGCACACTTTGTTTTGAGTTTTTGTTGTATAATTTTCTTGTTTTCTCCAGCTGCTCTTCACCAATAAGATCAAGATGTGCAAAGTGTGAGATGATGTCTCATTTCTTTCATACCATACTGGTCATTAATAATAGATGTGTTGTCTCACCAATCTGTGGTGTCAATTTCTGTCATCACAGCTCACAAGGAAGAGGAAAAAGTGCTTTTTGTGATGAAATTTTGTGATTTCTGGTCAAACCTTGACCAACCTTCTTGTTGCCCAGTTCCTTGTTCCTCATACGTCAATAAGTGGCACTTTTTCCATTTACAGATGTGTTGTCTAACTAAAGGATTTTTCTCTCTTTTAAATCTTTTGATAAGAAATAGGAACTGTTAGTTTTAGTTCCTTATTGCTCTGAAAATGTTGTAACAAGCCCCCGACTCTCTGCTCTTTCCCACCCATTGAGTATAACATTGGTAAGACGGTCACTTGACACCAGTGACACCCCACAGTGTGTCCGCTCTCAGTTTCCGTCTCACTTCTTCTCTGACAGGTTTTGCCCTTTAAAAATGTAATCATCATGTTTCCAAGTGTCAGTGGGCAAATTGCTCTTTTACTTATTAGCTCCGCCAAGCTTGAATGACCATGAGCCAGGACACATGATTGTTCACTGCAGTGAACACAAGGGCATCAAATTAGTTGGTTTCCAAAAATGGAGTCATAAAGTACATGATGTTACATTTACTTGTTAGGCCTTTAGCTGTCACAGATTCAGATCACAATATTGTAGTGAGTGATGAGAGCTCAGCCGTGAACAAGAGAAGCAAAAGCTGTTTTAATGAAAGATAAGTTCATCTACTTCGTTACATTTTATTGTTTTGTTGGATATCTGAACCAAAGCAGATTAAAGAAACAGTTATCTGTCAGTGATTTGTTGTGCTAAGGATTTCAAATGTGCATGTATCAGAAGCTAGGTTCAGGTTTTATGTGAATCCTAGCAGTGATGAGAAAAAGTGAAAGCTATTTGAACCCTTTCTGTTTGTAAAATTCGATTCCCAAGACCACCTGGCTCTCTTATCTTTCCTCCTTTTCCTGCAATAAAAGATGACTAATTCCAGTAAAGGGAGGCAGAACATACAAAAGACCATGCTAGGACTTTTACTTTCTGAACACTGAAGGTCAAACTGACCTGTTTTTTTTTTTGCTTCATAGCTTGCCTGGACCCATAATGATGCAACATGAATACGCACAAAGTATTTTACCGTGTAAGGGATACCTGAGAAGCATCAGCAGCCAAGTGACGGCCAACAGTCACATGAGGCTGCTGCACTCAAGACACTCCGGCTGTGTTGAGAGCAGCTTTTTTTTCTCTCAATTTCTTAGAAACTTGTCTTCAGATCCAACCAAAGGATTTATGAAGCAGATCCATGATAGTTGGAGAAGTATTTGGAGCAATTATTTTCAACACAGCATGGAAATCGTTAGCTTCATAACGTTATTGCCCACGTCAAGAAGGCGACCAGACATCCTCTTTGGCCCAGACACATCCTCCTTTTTGGTGGCAAACTTATGTGCATGGGAATTTTATAAAGTTCCCCAAAATGTCTGGGTCTGCTCTGAATTCTTGCACTGTGCTCTCAGACAGAAAACGCTGAAGTGGACTTTTACAGACAAACGGCAGTTATGCAGTAGTACCAAACTTTTCATCATGTTCATGACCAGTGTTGAGAATTTTTTAGCCCATATTAAGTCAAGTTTTGTGATAAAAGTAAAAAATGTTGGATACGAAGTCAAAATTCTGTCACGAAAAGTCAAAATTTTGAAATAAAAAGTCAAAGTAAAGAAATAAAAAGTTAAATTTTGAGATTAAAAAATGAGATAAAAAGTCAGAATTATGAGATATAAAGTAAAAGCTCCTTGGTTTTTTAGTCATCAATAAGTGCTCACACACGAGTGATGGGAAGGGGGCTTTAAGCGGCTCAGAGGGCCCCTTTTTTAAAGTTTCCTACCTGCTGTTGCTGTTGCGGTTACATTTGCTTAAATAGGACTTTAAGCCTCAGTGTGCAGGCAAAGCATCATGGGAAAAGGCAGAAGAAATCTGTGGGCACGGTTCCTTTTGGGAACACAATGAAACCTGATAATCTCACGTTCTCACTGTCTGCACTGTACATACACTAACAGTAACATGACCCTGAGTGACTCTGAAACTTGTATTCTTGTGAACCTGAACTCTGATGAAAACTTGGAGTTCACATCATTTTATCAAATGAACAATAAGATTGAGAAACTTGAAATCAGTATCTTTCATTGTACTTTATTAATAAATGTCTCACACATGAAAAAACTGCAGAAATACAACTGTTTTCATGATATGATGTAAAAGTCTATCAGTGCATACTGATAACATTCTCTAAAGTTTTGAATAAAACACTGAATCAGCTATGCAGCCTGGTGCTAAGTATAAGACCTCCAAATATATCCAACACACAGAGAAGAACAGTGTGTTCAACTGTAACTGTAGATTACAACAATGCACAATGATACATACTGTTCTGCTTTGTGTAAATGTGTTTCTTTTCCTGAGTGAAATGCCAGAGCTGTGAGAAAACCTCCAGACACGTCACAGTGAGTTTACGTGGTCGGATTAAACTGTTATCTGTGTTTCGAGGTTTTGCAATGTTCTTAAGAGGGATCAGTTTCGAGGTTAATCTCTGAAATTTCTCTTTAAAAACATGTATAGGTTTGAAAAACAGAGCCTCTTTGTGGTCTTAAAGGTATTTCTGTACCTGTTATGAGGAGACACTTTGTTTCCTTTTGGTTGAGAAGAGGGATTTAGTCAGTCCTGGTTCATTTGACATGAGCCTCAGTGGTTAAAGGGCTTATGCCAATACTTTCTGTCAATTTAGCCGTCAAAAGAGGAGGATCTCACTGCTGTAAAACTCTGATAAGATAGATTACTCTCTGTATCCGTCTAATATTTCTTAAACAAACTTGTGGCCGACACATCTTTTTGTCTCTCTGTCCCTCCCGTTCTCCAAACATATACAGGAGCCACCTTACTTACACCCACACCTACCTTTTCTATCAAACCACTCCTTTACCCATCAGCCACTACACAATTTGTATCCCTTTCCACAAACTTTAATACGGACTGTCCCTGAAAGACTGGAGTCAGTCTGCAATTGATGATGTGAAGAAATCATAATGAAGGGCTCCAAATTTGAAACAGCAGGTTTGATTGTTTTGTGGGGATGTGATAAATTTGACCAGACTATAGGTTCATTTATCAGAACATAGCTGTGAAAGAAACCATACAGATTTCCTCCAAACAGTCTTAAAAGACACTACACACACCCTGCTCCAGCAGTGCAAACACAACAATAAAAGGGTCGGGGTCCTCAAACAGTTTGTAAGACAATAAAAACTTCCTCCAGTCTGCAAAGCCCTGCTAGCCATTGTCTCTGTTTGTGTTGTGTTTGTTCATTCTTAAGGCTGTTAACCATGTAAACATCATTTTAGCCTGCTATGCCTTCCAATTCTTCTTCTTTTTTTCCCAGGGGGCACACAATCACACATTTCCAAAAAACATCAAAAACAGCATCATCTTCCATCATATTGTATCATGCGGATGTATTATATTTCAATGTATTGTGTTGTTATGTGTCATTTGTAGTGTATTGTATTGTGTCTGATACCATAGCTTGTCTTCTAATATTGCATCATACAACATCACACTGTTTCATGCCTTGTCTAATAGTTTTGTATCATTTAATTAGCTCATCATTATAACATAGCTTGTCATCTCAAATATCTTGTACCACATCATTTTGTGTCATTTTACTTCAAATTGCATTGTACTGTTTCATGATGTATCCATTACGTAACATACACTGTATCTGATCATGCTATTTTATGCTGTGTCATACCTTACTGTATCATATCATATGGTATTTTATTATATACATACTGTAGCTTATTGTTTCAGATGGTATAATGACTAATTATTTTATCCCATCTATATATCAAAATGTATTGCACCATGTCATGTATTCTCCTATCAAATCACGTTACTACATAAATACATTGTATCATACCCCATTAATCTTTACTATATTGTGTTGTTATCATGATGCAGACAGAAGGACTATCAACACCAGGAACTAAGTTTTACTGAAAATGCTGGATAACTATGACAGCGTACGTTGTTCCAACAAGTGGTGAGTAGACACACCGGGAATGCCAAAGAACAGGGAGTACAGAAACCAAGACATTGGTGAAACACATTAGGGAGGGGGTCAGGTGATCACACAGGAGGGAGACAGATGTTAGCGAGTTAAGACAGAAATTTGAAACCAGAATGACACAATGGGGAATAGACAGACAACTATGACTACACCATGAAGTATTGTGTTATATGCCATCATATTGTGTTGTGTAGTACCTTTTCGTATTGTTTCTTTTTGATTAGTCTCTTGTATCGTGTTATGATATGATATTGCGGATATTCTGGCCCAAGCACTTGAATGGTCCTGATGGTTTTTGTGACATCCACAGACTTTCTGATTGATGTCTGTTTTATGAAACACTTTTAATAACCTCACAGTAGATTTGATGTGACAGACGTAATAGTATTAGCGTTGGAAGTCTCTGGAAACACAATCTTTGTGATGATGTAACTTATGAGAGAAATTCAGTGAGGTTTTAGTACCTCAAAAACAAAAAGCCCAACTTCATCTGTTTGAAGTACTGAAAATGGGACGATAATAACACCTTTTGTATGTATTCGGAATGAGCTTTGTAACTTTTATTGGGATTTAAAAGTACAGCATCTCTCTTAGTTTTATTTGTATCACTTAAATTATTTACCAAACGATTGCTGTTATAGAATGAGGCTTCTCTCACAGGTCTGGCTCATTTTCCTGCACCTAATTGTTGGTTTGCTTGGGGCAGAGCTCAGTCTCTGATGTGTCAGTACTGTCCCTCATTGTTAGCCTTTACAGTGAGCGCTCCATGACGATGCAGATCAAAGAGCACAGTGCTGGAGTGATTAACTCGCTCCCACTGTACTCCTCACTGAGCTTTCTGTTCCCATGGGGGTTTGTATGGAATCCAGTTGCTGGACAGTTCAGAAAGCTTCATTAGAGCTCCATCAGTTCGACAGTCAAGCGGGCATAGTTTAGTAAAGGAGCACCAGTATTTTCACAGGAATTAAACACTGTTTTTTTGTATTGTGAATTTAAAAAATTACCTTCACTTACCTCAATCTGAAAAGTAATGTTTATGCAGGCTTTTCCAGTTCCACAAGATTTGATACTGATTCAAGCTGTGAAAAGAATGTTTTCAGGTTCAGCTCGGCACCGAGCACGCAAAGGGCTAAAAAGAAAACAAAAGGTGCTGATACAAAACATACCAGGCTCTGGTTTTTCCTTATTACTGTAAAAGCTGGTTTGTTTAAGTGTGAGCACAAAAATGAAGAAAAAATAACCTTGAAACATAAGTAAGGGCTATTGCGTTCAAGGACATCAGGAGCTGGGAGCAGAACTCAGCTTGCTCTGCGAGTGAGCGGTAAAGCACCCCTGTTTGGATAAGCACTTGATCACAAGGCTAACACATGGATGCAGTCTCATTCCCAAACACTCTGTCAGAAAGATATGACCAGAGTTCCTCAGTTATCGGGCACGTTTACAGGAAAGCAGCACAAAGGTATGAAAAATATGTAGGTAATGACTCCTTCGGGTTATTAGCTTTAAATCCAGGGTCTTCCTGTTGGGGGTGTGAACAGGGTCCTGGAACAAGATGATTGGCCAGTATTTTGCTCCTCCTTCATAATACATAACATATACAGGTTTTACTTTGCACGCTTTAAAACTTAAAGCCCCCGGTAAGCTGTGTCGTAATCATGGACTGTATTACCAATGAACATAGTCTCTGTGACATCACCTATTTGTTACTGAAGTTGAGTTTTTAAACAGTTGTTGGTTCATCCTGACTTCAATCAGGTTAGGATCAAGAGGCATCCCCTGGCCATAAGAAATTGAGCCCATGCAAAGTGACAAAAAGTTGCAGCTGCAGTCTGATGACTCATCTCAAAAAGGTAAGGTCTGCAGGATTTTCCAGAAAAATAAAAATGTCAACTTTTTCAGGAATCCTGCTCAATTGTCATCTATGGGGCACTATACATGTGTGTCAGTGTTTCTGCATCAGCCTCCTCCTCTGCCTATATATTGATGTTTTGGTTGATTCGAGATTTGGGATTTGAGTCGTTGCTAGGTGAAGAGAAGGCGTGGTAACCCCAGCCAGCCACAGCGCTCCCAGTGTGTAAGTGACTTTGCATGTTGATTATGGTGAGTGGGAGAAGTCAGCCCACAAACAGCTACACGGTGGGCGTGACACAGAGGAAGGATACCTAATTTACCCGCAGGAAGTCTTGTGTGAGCCTCTTGAGTCTTTCCAACATAGAAACGTAATGCTGCAGGTGCTCACTGGGTTGGTGAGTGTGTTCACAAAACTACACTCGGAGACAGAGGGTGTGCGCTGCCACTTGCATCGAGCCATGGAGGAGTTTGGATGTTGTGTTCACAAACAGTATTGACAATTCCTGCAGACCCTACCTTTAAACCAACCCACTTCAACTAAAAAAAAGGTCACAACTGAGTCATTTTTGAGACTACAGTTACCATTTTCACCACTGTTATCAAGTAACTTCTACATCTGACTGACTCCTTTGAGTCTGTCCTCAACGGTGTCTGATAAAGGTTAAGCTTGTCGCCGTCTCCTCTGTAGTAGCTCTCTTACATATCAGACATGTTGCACTGCTCCCGCTAGAATTAACTGTGAAGTCTTCGACAGTCAAACACTGATTTGTGGCACCTCTTGAAGCATCCTGGCCGCAGGTGTTGCCAGGGAAATGGCACGTGGAAGCACATGCAGGTGAGCACACTCCAACTATTCCTTGACACTGAGTAAGTTATGAGTCAATCATGAGTCCAGGTGGAGGCACACGTTTTAAGAATCAGGACTTGAGCCAAACTCAGGTTCCATGCTGAAATAGAACAACACTGGCATGATTTTTGTAGAGAAGGGTTGAGCAAAACTCATTTAAGGATGGATATCAAAATATCATCAAACTGCAAGTTGTAGAAACCCCATTTTCACTACCCCCGGCTTACAGTAGATTCTGCAGAGCACACTGTACTGCAGCTGCAAAACGTCTTGAGTTTTAGTCTGGAGCACAGCCATGATCTCCAACATGTAACACACACGGCTGAACTGTGAGGACATTGGTCTATTTATATGCCGAGACAGTGGATCCCTTTTGATTTAAGCCCTTGACTGCTGTGATCATTTAAATTCTTTTAAGCATTTCAACAACTCATCATCACATCAAACACAAACAGTAGTACAGGGTGTTAGATATTTGTTTTCTGCTTAAAGGCACATCCAATCCTCAGAATGACCTCTAGTTATAAGTTAGAAAACACAAACACTGTTATGCACACCACCCTGGTTTTTCAGAAAAGTGATGTTTCGTATATTTGTAGGGTTGCACATTGCTTTCGCTTTGTGCACAGCTATTAAGTAATGTGTCCCTGCATGTATGTATGGTTTTTTTTAACACTATCTGTCCCGAAAGATGATCAGTCATGTCAAGTTCTAAATATTGAGAAGCTTCTTTGGGTGCTGCTCCGGAGTGAGGAGCTCTTACCTTCTGTTGACTCAGTCAGAGCTGGAAAGAGACATGACGCACTGACACTTGATTCCTTGCTCAAAGAGTTTGAGCTATATAAAGGGCAAGCTGTTGCACTGAGGTACCTCTCAACCCCTCCAACCTGCACATGCATAGGGACACGTAATTAACATTTATTTGCTTAGTCAGTTTCCTCGTCAACCACCTTATCTTGCCAACCCTCTCCCCCCTCTTTTTTTATATCAAGGATGCACTCTTGAGCATCCTTACTGGCTTGTTAGCATTCATCCTGTGCATCTACCAAGAATAGCTGCTCTGTTTCTTTTCGATCAATCAAAGGGCCCCTAGAAAAATCACATTGGAGCCCCCTGAACGCCAGCACCTCTGTCTTCACTGCTCCTCTGGCGTCTGCAGGACTCGGGTGTGATTCCAGGCACGGGGATACCTAGAAACTGGGCCTTGTGGTCTCTGCCAGTTTCCATGGTTCCCTCCTGTCAAAGGAAGGTTCTTTTTGGGTCTGGTGTGTTTGTGAAGTCCCCGTGAAAAGATGGCTCTGTGTCTCGGGGTCCAGAGCCCAACGAGAGCAGAATTCCTCTGCGACTTGGGCTGAGTTTGGGGTTGTGCGGCATGGAGGTGAAAGATGGGGGAAGAAAACACAGAAGCAGCATGTTTGGGTCCTGGCTTGGTGCCATGCATCAGTTAGGAGCTCAGGGGGACTGGGTCACTGGGGGGTTCCCAGGGGGGAGGTAAACACAACTGTGTGTACTCATTTCCACCAGCAAATATACATCCAACTGCTACGATAGGAACAGAAACAAGTGGAAACATAAACACCTTCTTTTCATGGCTTCATCATTAAAATTCAAGCATTACATAATGAAACTAAAGGGAAAATGTTATTTGCAGCGTTGCAAACGCTTCAGATGTTTCAAAACAGCAGTTATAACTTTATATATTTTAATTTGAAGATGTTATTCTTTTACAGTCTTCCATAGTTTTGCAGTGTAGTTTACATGAGTCATCTTGTGGAATTCCTGTGGCACTCCCTCAGGTCTCTTCTTATTCTCAGGTTTAGGACTCTGCACACACACACATTGACACACACACTGACACATACAGAAGTCGGAAGCTTCTGTTCTGTTACAACTAAAACACCCACAATGACTCAGCCAATGCAGAGGAGGATAAGCAATCCCCAGAGAGATAAGACACATGTCCTAGACCAACAAATATGTTTCAGAGAAACAAAACCTGATAAGCTGCAGCATGCCCAAGGTAGCTCACGCGACACCAAATCCATCCAACAACACTGAAGTGATGACTTTCAGTTGTGGTTTCTGCTGTCACTCACAGGAGAAACTGATTCTGGCATGAATACAGAAAAGTGAGATGCATCAATTAATCTTCAGCCTGTTTTTAACAATGCTACTTCCAGTGACTGGAAGGTGGTGAAATTGAATATTCAGTTGTGGGTTTTTTTAATTTCAATTTCTGAATAGCAGTGGACTACAAAGGCCTGATTGTCATGGATCTATACAGTGTGTACAAAAGAGACTAGTCTGATTTCAAAGGGACAACCAGTACCACCAGCCTTTCCTGTTATGTTTGTGCACAAAGTCCTCTTATTAAGGGCAGGTTTTCTCACCTGGCCCAGAAAAAAGTGTCTCACACCTCGCTGTTTTACATGGACAATTATATTCTTGATATTCAACTCTCATTTCCAAAGGCTTCCTTGAGGCAAGCACAAGATGTCCCTCAATAGATGACAAGATAATGGTTTGGGTTGGTAATCTAATGCAAAGAGTGTAGGCTGACATTTTGCAATCACATGCGCTTGATGACAGCAGTAATGTTCTGGTGTATATGGAAGCTTGTGTGTGTGTGTGTGTGTGTGTGTGTACCCATTCATGTCTCTGTATTGTTTCTGAGTCAGCTACATGCATCTAGCATATATAAGCTATCACGTTGGAGAAATTTCCCTCTGTTATCTGTTGAGTTTGGACCCAGCATTCGAGATACTGACAGACTCAGGGGCAAAGTGTTTTATTTTTCACACCACCAATGTTAAGTTGTTTTCAGTTTGGCTGCAAAACTAAAAATCCATGTACATGGAGATATTTGGGGAAACACACAGTTTTTAAAAAAAAATCTTGGGTCATTGAACAAGTGAAGAGAAGCTGGCTGTTGGTAGCCTCTGGTTTTAATGCAGCTGCTGGTGATTCAGAGCCTTGCTCAGGGACGCGTCAGGAGGACACTTGTAGGCCTGAGGCTGAGCTCTCCTGTTGAAGGACGTACAGGGTGATGCTTCATGTGCTTCCCTGCAGCATCAGGGAAATCATCAAGAAGAGATTTGATCTGAAAGACTCAAAGAGCAAAAAGTATGATGTTTGTGACATCTTGTCACTGACTTTCAGTATTTCTACACTCCTTCATCCTGGCCAAAGGCAGCTGCTGTCTAAAGTTGTTTTACACCCTATATATTCTTATTTTCCATTTGACTATTAAACTTTTCTACAAAGAACACTCAGTTCTTTGTGCCTGTTCCCCCTCGCACCTTTACAGAATACAGGCTCATGTACGTCAATTGTTATTATCTTAATACCGCTATGCGTACAATAATTCCCTCAAGGATAACATAATTCTTAAACAGGCACGGGAAAATGTTGTGAATTTTTGAACCACAGTGTGTGAAACAGGCTGACTCTGCTCGTGCTGTCAGCCGAACGCCTGACTTTGCACACTCAGTAGCTGCATTTCCACTGCGGCTTCTGAAAAAGCACCTGGGCCTCCCCACATGGCAGCAGATGGAGGAACCGCCGTACACCCACTCAGGGCTTGAGGCTCCACTCAGTGGGGCCAAACATAACAATAACCCTCGGCCTGGTCAGTGCCCGTACACTGCTCTGCTTTCCATTAATTTGCAGTGTTGGAGCCAAGGTTTTCCATGGTCACAGCCAATGAAACCTCTGTCTGAGGGTGGTTAAGTGCAAGATGGGCAGTAATAGAGCATGGGGGTGTCACAACTGCATACACACAGTAATAATAGACTAAACTATAGCTTTGCATGGTTTATTGAATGCCAAATATCCTTAGAGGAACATATGGTCTTTCTATATTTCAGCCATTTTCTGCACAGTAGAAACTGAGTTGATTCAGCTTACTACAGTTCACTTACCCTAATATCTAAATTCAAGCTACTAGCCTTTTATAACATGACTATAATGTGCATAAACATGAAAATAAGTGTATTTATATCCACCATTTCTATCATAGTGACATAGACCAGAGTTTCAGATTCAAATGGAGCTACAATGACAGATCATGTGAAAGAATTCTTCCTCCCTCTGCTGGACAGACGCTGACAGTACTTTAAAGGCTGACAGGTTGAACTTTTCATTATGTAAAGCAATCCAATACTTAATGGTATCAATTCTAGATAACTTGTCTGGCTGGAATTTTATGGTCAACTATATGCCATTAACTAATGATTTTCTGACCAAGTTTTGTGTCCCATCTTTTCAAGATGGAAGTCTAACAGCAATCAACATTTTTCCAAACTGTATTGAACTTACTAGCATTTTTATACAACAAGTTAAAGACACTAGCTGTAAAGATTGGTGGCATATTTTTTCAACGGATTAGTTAGAGGCACTTGCTTATATTAATTTCTTAAACAAGGGACAAGATAAACATAAAATAACAGATTCACCATTTTTCAATTAAAAATAAAAAACAGTGTTTACTTATAAGAGAGATTAAAACCATCATCTCATCAATTTCATCTCTTATTTTATCTATTCTTTATCTCTATATGTGTCATAATGAATTGCGTCCAAGATGGAATTTTAGACATGAGTATCAAGTTGACCCACATAGGGTTGTGACATAAAAAATGTGCTCCTCATCTCTTAGACAGCTTGTTACATACATCCATGTGTTTGTGAACGAACACAACAGCTTGTAAAAAAGTGATAGCTGACTAGTATGAGAAAATTTGCATGGAAAATCAAAAGGCACTAAATTCTGGAACCAGTTTGTGAGGAGACACATTTGATGAGTAAATTATTTACCACAGTTGTGTTTGGAAACAACCAGAAATGTGGGCTTGGCTTTTACAGCTGAGTGAAACCTTTAACTTGCTGTTTCATGCTGAGGTGAAGATACCGGTGTGAGAAATTTTTTACCTCACTTGTGTTGGTTGAATAGTGTTGTTTCCAGCGGCTTTGGGAATGGTTATCAGGGTCATTAAAGAACATTGCAGACTTAATTGATATTCCTATCTTTATATAAGCTCATTTCTGCCTGTCAAACAATAAAAAGAAAACTAGGCTTTTTTCCCTTTTTTTTCTTTCCTTTTTTTTTTCTTTTCCCCATTTTAGGTCAAAACTTTGAGTTAAGAAGTCATTATTCTGAGGTTAAAAAGTCGAAAATTCTGAGATAAAAAGTCAAAATTTTTAGACGAAAGTCAAAATTTCAAGCTAATATCAAAATCCTGAGATAAGTGAATCAAAACAACGAAAAAAAGGCAACTTTTTAAAAAAAAAAATCAAAACTATGAGATAAAGAGTCATAATTGTGAGATAAAGGTCAAGATTTTGAGAGAAAGAAAACGTGAAAATTTCAAGATAAAAGCCAAAACTTTGAATTGGAATAGGACGGACAAAAAAAAAAAAAAAGGTTTTTTTTTTGTCCGTCCTATTCCAAAAAAAAAAGTTTTTGTTTTTTTAGAATCATATTTTATGTTTTATATATCTATACGTTTTTATATCTTTTGCTGGCGGAAATGGGCTTCTATATGGCAGGCAGTAAATTTGTCAGCATGTCATTTTTACGGTAAAATGTAAAATATAACGGCCTTTAGAAATAAAACATATCGGATAGAAAACAAAAGTCACGCTGTATTAATCAAGCTAAATTTATTTTAAGCAGATACTGTAGTTTTAACAATGTTTGTGGAAGACCTCGTTTTATTCATAAGTTCTTAACCTATTTTTATCTTTTTTTCCCCCGAAAATTAAAAATAAGATTTCCTCAATTTATCAAGACACATTTCCTTACATTCTCTGGTGGGCTTTGTATTTCCGGGGTATAAGCGCAGAGATGTTGACGAGAACAAGAGAATAATCAGTCTCTTCCTACCGACAGAGAGCCCCTCGAAAATCAAAAACCTTATTTATGTACAAAGCTCTACAGATTAGCAGGGAAATAAAAATAAAGGCAATATTTATGAGTTGAAACGGGTTAACGCTTACTGGTGGAGTAAAACATCCATAAGGAGTATCAATAATCTAGCAACCCCGAAAATGCGAAAACGGAAGTCCAGAGGTGTACCCTCTTGAGCCACCGCTTCGTCTTTGTCGTGCCAGGAGACACCGGTGCTTGGAGGACAGACAGGTAGTGAAATCAGATTATCCACAGCATCCCCGAGCAGGCAACGTAGAAGTTAATCAGTAATGTCAAATGGGGTAGCATGATTCAGTGTTAAATAAACGAATTATTTTGTTTTGGTGTTTTCAATTTAGATGTGAATGTTTTCACGCTGGGTGACAGGTTGAGCTACACATGTAGTAGTTAGCTAGCTCTGACGTTGATATAACTTTGAGTTACTTGCAGTTTACCTGTTAAAATAGTCTGTGGTTAAACCTCATCCAGGAGTACTGATACATTTACACTCAAAGTCACCTTGTCGACTGAACTTCGCTTTAAAAGCAGCCTAGTCATGAATTGTCTCACCTCGTACGTCTCAAAGCTATCAGCTAAAACCATTAATGCCATAATGCTCTGTAGCTTTTGTAAAGATTTTGTTTACTTTTTATACTTTTGTCAGATCGAGCAGTGGAAGTAGCGATGCAGCCTTTCGCTTCCAGTTTTTTCGTTGTTATTTTGTGTAAAGCTTCTCTCCTCTAGAGGACGCCCTGGTTCATGTATAAGCTTATAGGAACCCAGGTACCACTTATTTACAACTTTCCTCCATTGTTTACACGCACTGAGGCTCTGAATGCTTAACTGTATGACAGGTGTTGTCCATGTGATGAGTCGGTGTGCATAGTAAGGCAATCAACTCTAGAGTTATAAACTACAGTGCGTTCCTTGAATTTGTTTGAATTGTGCTTTTTGTTTAGCAGAATTGATTCAGGGGGTTGGTGCATGGGTCATGTGTTGTGATCATTGCGTCTGAAATACCAGAAAATGTGTGTAAACAATTGAGACAAATTATAATCACCCCTTGCAGTAGGTTTGTTGTCTACACTGCAATTTAGTAATGTACAAACAGAACTTGTCTATTACGAATTTTTCAATATTCAGCAAACACTGATCCACAGTTACTTTGTTAGACATCATCATTACTAAAACTGTAGTCACAGTAGAGACCATGCTCTGAGTACTGTTGGGATTGCTTCAAACCTTTGTACTTTATGGTCTATAACCATGATAATACATAAGTTTTCCTGTGTTTAAAATTCTATTCTTCATCCTTTTCACTGTGTAGGTGAGGAGGACGGATTAAACCAGAGCATGTAAGAGTCCTCCCGGATACAACATTGTTCATTGTTCTAAAATTGCTTTTGCATGGCTGACATCATTATTCATATGTAATGATCTATTTTTACATTTAAAGGTCAGGATTTAAGAATCCTGTGTCACTTCCGGTAGCTGTGGGTTTCATGTTGGTAGGTGTCCCATACTCCATCTCTCTGGCTGCTCAGTGGCTTTATGGCTGGCCAAACAAACCTGGATATAAGAAATACATGGAGGCTCTTAAACCAAGGTAACTTACACAAGATGGGTACTTTCTCACACACCGATTAGTTCATTTACCATATGATAAAGTTGGTCAGTAACTTCTTTCATGTCATGTTTGCCTGACAGACGAATATACTGTTTGACTCGAGCGGTGCTGGAAACCTTAAAATATCTGCAGTATGGGAGGCTTTACTTCCAGTGGAAGTCCTGGTACAAGAACGACAAAAACCGTAAACATTATGAAAAGGTGTGTTTGGGAAGAAAATCTGTTTGTTTTGATAAGATATTACAAATTTTGCATCCAGAAATCAGAGCTGTCATCTGGGATAAAAGTCCACTGTACTGTTTGGTTGTTTGGTTTTCACCACTAGATTTGAAGAGTTCCCTTAAATATTTGCAAAGCATTTCATTTTCAAAGATGCTCACATATGTATCTTGAAATTTGAAAGGGCATCACATTTGGCCGCCGAGGCAACAAACTGGACTTGTACCATCCTCCAAACAAGGGCAGATCTGAAGAAGAGGCATCGCCACTGGTTGTTTTTATCTTCGGAGGAGCATGGGGTTCTGGAGATCGATCCATTTACTGTTTGCTGGCCAGGCAGATGGCTGAGGAACTCAGTGCCACGGTCATTTGTCCTGATTACTGCACCTATCCAAAGGTTTTACTTTTTCATTTTTAACATGTTTTTTTTTAGACTGAGCACTGGGTCAGAATCATACCACAGTGACCTAAATATTAAAAAGGATTAAGAATGTAACTTACTCACTGCTGTTTTTTCTCATGACCAGGGAAATGTTTTGGGAATGGTGCAAGATATCGCAGACTGCTTAGTTTGGGCCCAAGAGAATGGAGGAAAATTTAACTTTGACAAAGTAAGAAATATCAACCTTTGAGATTTTTACCCTAAACAACAAAAAAGTTGCAAAATGTCACACTCATTTGTTCTTTTAAACTTTTGTTTTGCTGGAGGACACATCTTTATTTTCCCAGTAACATTGCCCTGCCGAGATATTATTTCATCGTTCCGAGCTTTAACATCCACATTAACCTAATGCTCTTGTCAGGGATGTTCTTCCACTTGTCTTCTTTTACTGTGTTTTTCAGGACAATGTGGTGCTAATTGGTCATTCAGCGGGTGCACATTTGTGTGCACTGACCACTCTGTTTCTCATTGATGCAAGAGAAGAGCTTTTCATAGAGGTCACCAAACAAAGAGATGTTATGCTGGCAATAAGAGGAGTTATTGGTAAGCAAATAACAGTTATGGTTGCTTCTGTGTTTTATGCTGAGGAAATTTTATTTTCAGAGACCTGGTCTGTAAGCAATAAAGACAACTTCATGTCTTTAAAGTTGTTCATGTTTTTTTCTTTATGTGACCTGTAAAACAGGTTTTTGATAATTCTCGATGCGTTTGACATTCTCCTCTGTCTTTATTTCCTTCTTAGGTCTAAGCGGCGTTTATAACATCATGGACCACTATGAGCATGAACAGAAGAGAGCAGTTGAATTTGTCTCCACCATGCACAAAGCCATGAATGGGGTGGAGAACTTCCCATACTACTCACCAACGCACTTACTGAAGGAGCTCAGTCAAGAAAAACTGAGCAGGTGAGATGAATGATAAACTTTATTCATGCATGTACTGACTAAGATACCACGTAGACATAATCACATCACAAGATAAAAAAGAATGATCACTTTAAAAACTGCAGAAGGTTATAGCGCAGTTATTTTGCCAAAGAATAGTTGTACAGCAAAAAGGATGAATAACAACAATAACAGCTTGAATAAATTTTTTATTTCTGCCAGAGTTCCTCCTTTTGCTTTGCTCCATGGGACCAGTGACATTATCGTTCCTGTTGAATCTTCCACAAAGTTCTCCGATCTCCTCACCTTGCTTTCCATAAAGGTGTCACTCTACCTGCTGCCCAAAGTTGACCACACAGAGATCGTCACCGACATCATGGCCTCAGACAGGCGCTTCTACCATCCCATCTACAGCTGCATCAAACAAGAGTACAAAAAACTCTCAGGGTCCTGCTGATGTCTGATCAGATCCAATCATCTACTCATTACTTACTTTACTGATTATTTCAGCTTTGTTTACAGTATTATCTGCTCTGATACCTCCAAATAACCAAGTGAGCCTTGATTTTTATCTTGATTCCTTTACGTTATGATTCCATGATATTGATCATCTTCCATATACCACTTTGATTTTTGTTGAGTTAATCCAGGAGTTTTACATGAATGACTTTGAATCTGTGTGGGGTGAAATCTGCATGAAATCATTTTAGTATTGCCATTGTGAAATGTTACTCAGATGAAAGTGAAGTAAAATATTAGACATGAGGGGAATCAAACAGATTGCAGTATTATGAAAAGCAAGTGAAGCACTATTTTACAAGGGGTTGACACAGGAGTCATACCATTCATAATGACTGTATGAAAAACAAAACTTCACTTGGATTATTGTGTTATGTTAAAAAAAACTATTTAATGATCTCAGACTTATGTGGCTAAAGGAAATTATTTTTCTTTTTTCCCCCATAAATCTCCCACACAGGGAGAGCAAATGAAAACTTACTGTCAACAGGCAGTATTTAAAGAAGTGCTAACGTCCACAATTTCATAAATCATGTACATGTAGCATCAAAAAAATGCATCATCATCGTCATTTATTGATATTGTGGTGATAAAAGGATGGCGTCCATTTTTACAACCTTGAATACGACACACTTTTGGTGCTATGTATACAATAAAAAAAAAGACAAGAAATCAATTTATCTGCACTGGACTTCTTTAAGTGTTGTTTTATAGTGATCACATGCATGGTATGCTGATATTTTCAAACTTTTTGAAAAAAAATCTATTTTGTTTTTAATTTAAATAGGAAAAGGAAAACCCCATTCTGCTTTTCTAATGAATGCTTTGAAATGTTTTAAGATGATTAAGTTTGGAGGAGAAGAAGTCTGTTTTAAAAGGAAATAAACGGTGCTCGAAAAGGACAGAGCTTTTCCCTCTGAACACAAGTGGACTTGGGGGACACCGGGACGTCCTCTAAAGTGGCACGCCGTGGAGTGATATGTGTCAAAGTTGCCTGCAGGGTTTCCCTACAGTGGAGTCAACGTGATGCAGTGCAGAGCCACGCAGCATGCCCAGAGTGCCCCACATGCTGGAAAGCCAGTTTGCCCTTGCCCCAAAGTGCCTCTGAATGGTTAGATAGTTCACACTTCCCTGTCTGTTTTTATTACAGAGCTGTTCTACTTACTGATGCCCCACTGCATGCAGCTGCTGCCCTTTTTGTTCACTTTTCCTCTGTTCCTCAGACAACCTGAGTCAGCCACTGCCTCTGCACATGACCACACACCAGACAGCAATTTTTTACTTTTAAACACACACACACACACACACATTTGTGCAGTTCTTTTATACATATAACATCAGGAATATATAGAAAAAACCTTTCAGAAATTACAGGAACTTGAGTAGTTTCATCAAATTAGTATGGTTTGTGGATGATTGACACCCAGTGTTTAAATACAGAGAACTTAATCTGACTTTTTTTTTTTAAATATGTCATGTGTGCCATGATAAAATATATTTGTGGAGGCGCATACTTTTACATACATTACTTAACAACAAGGCAGGGCAACTTCATTGATGATGCACAGTTAGATAGAAAGATGGATAGATAGAAGTTAGGAGCTTTATTGTAATTCTAAAAACACAAGAAAATGTTGTTTGCAATACATATATAATACAAAGCATGAGGCAATTCAATCACTTTTCATAAGATCATCTCATTGTTTTTTTTTTTTTTTTTTACATTCAAAGCTTTGAAAAACTTAAAATGAAACCAAGAGTCAAAATGAAAATATAAAAGAAACTAAAATGCAAAATAAATATAAAATTAAAACAGGGCCAGAAAATTTGAAATACTAATTGTACTTCGATTTAAGCTGGCTGAAGCTACAATTAGTAAAAGTGTACGCACTGTTGTGTTTGTTATGTAAAGTGTTAAAATTTTCACAAATTAATCTCAAAATGCTTAAATTTAAACAATATTAATGTACGTTTATGTAACTGTAGCATGATATGAATCAGTGGCATTGAAATTAATGTTATTCCATTTTATCTATTCAAGGGCTCTGGTTTAAACCAGGTAAGGAATTTCTCCTTTGAGGGAGCACACACACACACACACACACACACACACACGAGGCGGAGTTAAGCGAAGACCTACATCGGTGCTCGCGCTCCTCTCTCTCTCTCTCTCTCTCTCGTCGCACATTTCTTGGACTCGCTCAACTGTTGTTGTGTTTGACGGAACCGGAGCTCGTCTGAGTGTGGACACGTCTGTAAATATGTAACTACCACAGTTCGGCTGAGAGAAGCGTTTCCACCGGGAGAGGAAAGATGGACTCTGTTGTGAGAAAACCCCAGAAGAAGTTGTTGCTCCGTGGGCTGCTTTGGTGGTCGCTCCTGCTCCAGGCGGCGTCGGGAGGTAACCATGTAACTTTTCGACTTTTCAATCAATGAAAACACACAAAGACTTCACTTAGTACCTCACCTTCAGAAACTAACATTTAAAATCAGAAACTAGATTCTTAAACTGGATAATTTGGACAAGTTTCTTTCTGAATTTGTTGTTTTCTGAGGAAATAGTGCGACCACTGGGGGCTACTGGCCAGGACATAAAGCCCAAATGTTCATATCACAGCAACTCAAACATCACCATTTGACTGTCTGTGCTCCTTCATGTAAAGGCCACAGCACTGTTTCTGTTTCATTGTGTAGCTATGTGTCACCAAATGCAGGATAAGTATCACTTTACAGGGGGATGTTGCTTTTTTCAGTACGAGCTTCTTAAAAGCTGCTTCACATGTCTGAAAAACTCAGCAACAGAAGTGCATGAATTTTGTATGAAGGCTGGTGGTTTTAAAAAAAAATGTCTGCAAAATTACTGTTTCACTCTCATTTTAAGCCTTTGAAAAGCAGGATTTTGTGAGGTTATTTCAAATCAATGAGTGCAATCATGATTATGACCTTGGTAAATTTGTGCATGCATGATTCACTGGCAGGATAATGCAGTTCACTGTGAGCACCCACCTTCTCAGACAGAGCAGCAGAGATGAGGATGTGATGCCCATTGCACTGGAAGAACTATCAGTCTGTGACAATGGCAAGTGAAATCCTAGAATTGACAGTCATCTCTGCGTGGAGAAATCTGAAGGCAAAATATGTTTTTTTTGGTGTATAAGCTTTAGATTTGTGTTTGCATTTACATGGGCATTCATTAGCCTCTATGCTGGGGTCGATCTTGTGCATGTGTCATGAAAACTCAGCGTTCACCCAGCCTTAACCCCTGGGGATAATCAGGCGTTATCTCAACATGACTCATCTCCACCATATCTTTTATTGAAAATAAGTACAGTATAGATATTTGATTTCCTGTAATACATGTCAGAATGTGCTGTATCCTCTGTAGTCCCTCTATAGCATTATGAAACCAGCCTTTGCTAAAACACCCACGTCCCAGGTTTTGACAGTGCATCAGCATCAGAGAGGCATGACAGTCAAAAAAAACAAAGAGGCACTTCAGTCAAGTTGCATCTCTGATTTGTTTTACAAACAGAGTGCACAGGCAGTGACATGCACTGGTCTCTCACCCCTCAAATTAACTGAGAGCGGGTGTTTGCTCAAAGGTCACTGCTTTTTTTGTTCAGAGAGTGGTGTGCGAAATCTTGCCAAAATATGTCTGTGTCACACGTGAAAATGTCCCTGTGGACATGCAGATTACAGAACAACCTCCAAACACCTCCTGTTTCTGCTTCTTAAGACACACAATCATGTGCACACGGGTGTGTTTATGTGTGGGCATTGTCTTCTGGCACTTTACGGTGCTCTTTCATTTACATACACTCACAAAAAGTCCAAGTCGAAGCATGAGAGAAACAAACAGTCCCACAAACACTACCTATTTACATATTTGTACTCTTCAAGAATCATGACCTCTTTGGGGCAGTGAACTAAAGTTGGGGGGGCCTTTAGCTTTACCCACATGATCAGAACATCAAAGAAACAATGACAAAGTAGAAATGAGCAGGTGTGTGCATCCTTGTGAAGTAAAGGGAAAAATGTTCATGCATTCCTTCTGGCAGTTTTTGAACATTATTCCTGCTTTTTACACAGAGTCAGTCAGATGAATGAGAAAGACAATAAATCATTTGGCCTGGCTGTAGGTCAGAGGGAGGATTGATGATGTGTGCCTGGGTTTAAATCAATTTGTACTTCTTCTAGTTGTTTTAAAAGTTTGTGAATGGTACGTTGCATCTGACTGGTCGATTAATGAGAGTCAATTAAAAGCCATTTGTGACCCAGATAAACTACTGCCTCCTAACTATGTAATTTAGGGTGTGATGCACACAGCAGCAAGGATATAAAGAGTATTAGAGATTAAAAATAGATTTTAAGGAGAGTAAGGGGGGTTAAGCTTGGATAAATATAGCCAAAAAACATGCAATGCATGGAGACCATTTATGAGAATAGTCACACAGCTGTTTTTTTGGTCACTTGAACTCAATGATGATCTTTCTCTTTTTTTAGAGTCATTCATGGTGAATTTGTTGCTCTTTATTCAGTGAGAAAAGGGAAATGTGGGGAATAGAGAGTCAGGCTATTGAACCTGTTATTAGCATTTCATTCAAGTGAGTCTTCAGTGCCATGGATGCTGAGTGGTGACAAAAAGTTTCCTTATTTGGTAGCTGGACTTTACTTCACCCTGTTAATCATCAATAATTCCAGGTCAGTTGTACGACACCTCAGCTTTCTTATAACATGGCAGTAGTTAATGCTATGGTGCCATATGTTAGCAGAACATTCATCGCTTGAGGAAAGAGTAGGGGCGCTTACATTAACATTGAGTGTGAATGCTAACTACTAACTATGACTGATGACCAATCATGAGTTCATGGCTCTGCTTCTGTAATTATTTTTATTGACTGAACAGTCAAATTGTGTTACACTTGAGTTGAGAACATTAAGTCATTCACATTTAATTCAAAATAAGCTGTTATAGCCAACAAAAAAGAAAAGTCTGGATGCAAGCACATGAGATGGGTTATTCTTACCGTCTAGGTCTGAAACTGGGCTTTACATCAGACACAGGATTCATTCAGCGTGTCATCTCAATTATACAGAATGGGTAAGGATAAGATTGCCCCTCATATTCAAAATATTTGAATTAGAAAGTGTATCTTAAAGCACATTTTATGTTGTGTCTTCTTCTGGTTTTGTGTAAATGGGAGCTGCATGTTTTGTTTTAAAATACCCGAGAGGTTAAAGGTATTGTGAATGGTTTTTCACTTGCTGTGATTCCAAAGGAAACAGCTCATAAGCTGGGTCTCTAGTAATTGGTTCGAAAATTTCTATATTGGATTTTTTAAGGTAGCAACTGCCATAAGGAGGTGTCCGATAAAGCAACTTACAACAAGTTAAAGGAAATGATTTTTTTTTTAATGATGTGTTATACATTTGATTGTTGAAAGAAAGCAGGATACGAATTATCAATCAGAAAACACATCATACCTGTGCATGAGAAAATTAGCTGCGGATATAAGGTATGACTTTGTCCAAAGGGGGGACCAAAATCAACACTAATATTAAGTTCCTCACAGGAGCTTTAACGCTTCCAGGTTTTGTCTCCCTGCGTTCAGCACCTGATGATTGTGAGCTGTATGTTGAAATTGCTTTTTTAATTACTTGTGGTCGATTGAAGCTGGATTAACTAAAGGTTAATGCACAAACCTTTTCAGGAGTAAAACAATGCATTAACCCATTTAGTTACGTTTCCCCCGGTCAAACCACCCACAGGTCAGTCTGCTCCATTTGTGGTCATCTACTGTTGTTCCAGGTCATTAGCTACGAATAAATCGAACAGGGAGTTGACATGTTTGTTAACAAAGGCAAAGATGTTTGTTAACCTCTGACGGTGCGTGGGAATCTTGTGCTCATTAAAACCGGAGCTGGTGCTGCCCGGGCACGAGGACTTAGATGAGAATGCTTCAGAGCGTATTAGCCTCGATTACAGGGTGATGTGAGATGGCTGGGAGGTGACGTAGAAGAAACAGCTGGGTCCGTCCGCTTGGCTCTTTCTGGAACATGGGGCCACAGACAATGTGGGGATGTCAGAGCCTTTCATGTTCAGGTTGAAGGTTCCTGTCAGGGCAGGGAGGGCAGGCCTCAACATGTCTGAGTCCCTCCAATCCACCTCCACATCCTCTGTCTCCATTTGTACACAGCTGTTGTTGTATTATAGTCGGACACCTTTACAGTTCAGATATATCTAGTCTAGTTACAGAACTTTCTCCTAAAAGTATCAACCACGTGATTCTTCCATAAGCTGCTCCTGCGTTAGATGCTCGAGGTGGTCATTACTGTAAAGGTGAACCTTAATGCATCATAATTGCATGCCTGTGGAACGCATGTTAATCATTATGCTTGAGTACAAAGAGTAAAAACACAACAGGCCCACCTGGAAGGCAGCAGATCTAAAGAGAGTAACAAACATTCCTTCAAATCAGGTGAGGTATAATTTATGCACCCTGTTATGAAGCAGAGAGGGTGTGTGTTTGTGTGCATGTGTGATCCCCACACACACACTCTGCTCTACTTTCAAAGAACAGCCAGAATGATAATTAGCTTGGCTTTTACATCTAAATGTCACATGTTGGCTATATTAAGACCACAATGCCTGACATGACTTGCTCTGTTTACTCTTTTCTACTTTCTTTTCCAGCTTCACATTCACTTAAAACAAATCTGAAGTGTTTTTTTAACCCTGCTAAAGGGCAGCAGAGGCTTTGTTTTATCCTTCTTATTTCTGAAATTCAATGTCTTTCTAATGTCTTGCTCCACAGCTTCCTTCTATGGTGATGGCTTTGTACAGCTGAAGGCAACAGAGTCGTCCGACCAGAACGATCTCCGCATTAGCTTCCGAACCTCCAGCACCAAAGGCCTGCTGTTTCTGGCTGCCGGCAAGACCGACCACTTCCTTCTGGAGCTTCATGCTGGTCGCCTGCAGGTGGGTACATCCATGTCCCTCACACATGAGCATATGTGTTCAAGCATATATGAGAACACACATGCATATATTTTCAAGCACAGAGATCTTTGTGCCTCACCACACGCATGCGTATGGAAAGACATGACACACACACACTGTGACCACCTTGAGCTATTTCTTCATCTCTCTGACAGTGTCAGTCTCTCAGAGCAGTAACACAAGCAGACAAGGCTGTGTGATGTGAGCTGAACACAAGCTTCAAACCAGTCACTGGACACAACAGAATTGTGATGTGATTATAATTCATGTTGGTATGATTATTTGTGACGAGGTTACACTGCAAGTGACGTCTGCTTGAGACTGTCAACGACTTTATGAATTACTTTTGCTTCTGTAATTTTTTGCTATTCTTCTGCTTGGCTGCACTTGGCTTCTAAAACTGAAAAATCACTTTGAATTCATGTGTTATTGGACTGCCACTCATGATTATTTTTGACAAAGAAATTAAAATGAGAGAATATGCACAAAGCAGGAGGGATTTCTTCAGATGTATTTTCCCACAAAAAAGACCAAAACCCCAATATTCTAACTTGAATTTTCAATGAACAATGAGCAGCGTAGCCCCATGTAGGGCAAGCTATTTGATTGACAAACATGTCATTCATAATCCTCATGACATAATTCTCTATCATAATCTGATATAACAAGGCCAATATGCGCTGTGCTCCATCAAGGCTTAGCCAGTTTGACAAGCAGTCTTTTTGTTTTAAGATTGTTTATAAGCAAAATATAAACTTTTCAAGTGAACCCACTGTTAAAAAAAACAGTTTGTGATGTGTCAGACAGAAAAAAACATTTATATAAAGAGCACTCAAATCGAGTGTCTATTCACTTTCACATCTAGTTATAACAAATGCTGTTTTTTTTAAGTGGTAATAATACAAAAAAACAAACAGAAAAAAGAAAAACAAAGGCTACAAGTTTTTTAAAATAAACATCAACAAACAAAAACACTGAACACCCCCAACCCCCCCTTCTTCCCTTTATGGCTCTCTATTGTCTTTCATTTATCATTTTATATTTTTGTCCATACATATTAACATTTGGCTTAATTTGGGTGATTAATTTTTATTTGGTCCAGACAGAGTTGCATTACGTTGTATGAGCGTAAAAGTAAGCACTGGAAAGTAATCTTGATAATAATTGCACACTAGGTTTGAAAAGGTTGATAACCTTTCATGTGGTAAAAATTGGAAAATATTCAAATGTAGTAGTTAATGGATGATTAATGTGGTTTTTACCATCTATCCTACACAGAAATATTAACTCATGTTCAAAGCTCTGTATTTCATAACACTGGCTCGTAAAAGCTGAAATTATTCGGTCAGAAAAAATGAGAAGAAGCAGTCAAAATTATGTGCGTGCAGCCAAGGAGCTTTAAAATACCACAATATTCATCAGATGCTAAATATAGAAAGATACAAAATGTGCAGGAAGACACCTCTGGATATGAACTGTTCACAGATGTAATGACCAGGGTACGTTCAAGAGATTAAATATAGATTTATATACCAAGCTCAAAACACAAGCCAGAGCGAGAGGACTTTTGAGTGAAATACATTTGTCCCTTCAAGGCTTCCTCTAAAGCATCTGGTAAGCAGCTCTGCCAGGAGAAATCAGCCCACAGAAAGGACAGATGTACTATGGAAAGCCTCCGTAATATGCAGAAACATTCATAAGAAACTCAGAGTCCTGACATATGCAGGATACTTTTTAAGCAACAAACCCATAAAATCTTTGTGACTAAGCTTCTTTTGCCTTACAATTGTGCTACTGGAAATGAATCACAACAAGGACATCAGCGTTCACTGATGTTCTTCAGTTGGCATGCTTGTCCTTGCTCCTTAAACATGCTCAGGTCACCAAATTTTTTTTCATATTTTGTTAACTCGCACAAGTTATCCTCGGGCTTAGGGTCTCATTCCATGTGAGTCAGACATGAGCGTCACTCTCTGGAAACCCTCGCATGAATAGCAGGGACTCAGCAGCAAGCCTTGACAAGCATGTCATCTTAATGCAGAATTAACCGGAGATGGTGACATGATGCTCTAAAGAATATAGCTGGAGGCCAAGGGATAATAGTTCTCTTCCTGTTGAAAATAACAGGAAGAGAAGACAACTATCACTGCTGTGTTAACCTATGACACAACAGAGTGCATAAGCAATCTTTAATCTGTGCTTCCCTTTGGAGGTGTCACAAAACGCTGTGGTAGGTAGAGTTTAATGTGCAGTTTACCAATGTGGAAACAAGATGCAGCATTTATTGGATTAGAAAGATGGCAGTTGGTTGGATAGTCAGCAGTTCATACACTACACAGACCTCCTCAATAAATACTGTGGCAAGAGCTGATATGAAGATTTACTGTAGACACGACAAGCAAAATAATATATGTAATACATCATGAAGAAAAGTGAATGAATTGCCAAAGCCATTTTAATTCACCCTGTTTGGATCTCACCAACTTTACCTGTCAGTCCATCTCATAAGTCTGATGTACTTTGAGTGTAGACAAACAATAACTTTTCTCAAGGCATGCTCCAAACACTCACAGCAAACACATTGATCATGGGACACCCACAAATGCTCAGTTGTAAGAAATACCCAAATGAATCTCTCTTAACTTTGTTGTTTCATTTTTTCTCCCAGCTGAAAGTGGACCTTGGATCAGGGGAGGAAGTTTTGCATTCAGACCGAGGCACCCAGCTTAACGACCTCGCCTGGCACTCAGTGGAGATCCGGCATGTAAAGAACAACATCACTCTGACTGTAGACAAAAACTCTCACACAAGTGTAAAGATGCCAGGTTCCAGTGAAGATCTTAACATTTTGGATGGTCTCTTTGTTGGAGGATCAGGAGGCCTGGACAGATCCTACCTCCCCAGAGACCCGCTTGGCTTTAGGGGCTGTATGGACCAGGCAATCTTCAATGAACATGACCTGTTGTTGTCACTAAGGCCATATACCGGATTCAAGAACGTCCATGAGGTGTCTTTAGGCTGTAGTCCACAATTCTTTGCCACTGAGGATGACCCTATCAGCTTTTTTAGCTCCAAGGCTTATATCTCTCTTCCAACCTGGATAGCCCAGCAAGAAACAGTGTTTGAGTGTGTTGTGCACACTTCTGCCAAAGAGGGAATCATCCTGTACAACTCAGCTAGAGAGGGAGACTTTGTGGCTATGGAGATCCAGGAAGGGTTGCTAGTGGCCATTATAGGGAAAGGTGGAACCAAAATTGAGCTCCGCTCCCTCACATTCATCAACGACAGGAAGTGGCATTCAGTCAAGTTGCATTTCAGTTCCAAAAGCCTTGAGCTCACTGTTGATGGTGAGATGGTGAAAAGCAGCATCAACTCTCGCTCCAAGGGGCTTCAGTTTAAAGGTTATCTTTTTGTTGGAGGTATCGATGACAGCACTAGATCAGAAGTCAGAAAGATGGGACTTGTCTCTGTCTCTGGAAAGCGAGTCAGGGGAGGTTCCTTTAAGGGCTGTTTGAAGAACATCGAAGTCAACAGAGCAAAGATGGGACTCTCTAATTCAATTGTCACCAAGGACATATCAGTTGGTTGTGAGCCTGAGAGAGCACCAGAACTATCGAGTACTGTTAGCCCAACAAGCACCCCGGCATCCCTTTTTCACTTGGTGACTCCAACACCATCACTCTACATGTCAACCCTCGCAAGAGGCTTGGACAGAAGGTACGGCTCAAACTTTATGCACCTCAAAAACCTTGTGGTCCAGGAAGGTGGTCGAGCATCTCTCGAAGCCAAACACATCAAAGTACTCCTGGATTTCAAGAAGCTTGGCATCCGACAATCACAAATCATATTCAGAATTCAAGAGCAGCCAGTCCGTGGTCAGTTGCGGCTCGATGTTGATCCGGACCAGGAAGAGAACACCTTCAGCATGTTGGACCTTTGGCATGGGCGTGTCATGTACATTCATGGAGGATCTGAGGAACCGGATGACTTCTTCATGTTTTCAATTCATTCTAGCAGCAGAAAACAGGTCCCTGATTATCTTAAGGACAACAAGCTGTATCGCTATAATATCACAGTGACACCCACAAACGATGCCCCTGAACTGAGTCTTCCTGAAGGAAACCTTTTCGTCCTGTTGGAACACTCAAAGAAACGGCTCACCACTGACATTTTGAAGGCCACAGACATTGACAGTAACTACACCGAACTTTTCTTCTCTGTACTTGGAAACCTGAATGCTGATGCAGGTTTTTTGGAAATAGAAAACAATCCTGGCAAGGCAGTCACCACTTTCTCATATGTAGATTTGGAGGAGCAAAGAGTGTGCTATGTTCACACAGGAGTTCGAAACTCAAGGATAGTTCTTAGAGTCAGTGACGGGGAAAAGGTTAGCAACACCGTGGTGCTGAGGGTCATGGCTGTTGCTCTGGAGTATAAGATTGCCAACAACACAGGTCTTCAGATCATTCAAGGAGATGCAGCTATAATTGGTTCAAAGCAGCTGGCTGTGCAAACCAACGCTGTGAAGCAGCTTGTAGACATCCGGTATGATATCATTGAACCGCCTCAGTACGGAGAACTACAGAGACTTCACTCAAGCGGTGAATGGAGGCCAACTGACTCATTCTCCCAAAGGCTTCTGGAAAAAGAGCGGCTAAGGTATGTAAGCTCTTTCCAAGAAATCCAGACAGCCAATGCGACAGATTACTTCAAGAGTAAAGTTATTGTGGCTGCAAAGGCAACAACAGAAATACTTTTTCCAATCACTGTGACGTGGGTGAGGTACCACCTGGAGAGGAATGTTATGTTACATTTAGATAAAATTAGAAAAGTCACACTGGATTCTCAGTGTCTTTTTGCCAAAGCTGAAGGTGTGGACCTTGCAGAGGATGAGCTTTATTTCCGTGTTCTGACGATACCAAAGAAAGGAAAACTCCTGCTGGACACCACTGTCCTGGGGAAGAACTCAACCTTCAGCCAAAAAGATGTCACAGATCTGAGAGTCCATTATGAGCTGGTTGACCGGCCTTATGAAGATACAAGTGACAGGTTCAAGTTTCAGCTGGTTTCTAAACATGCACAATCACAAAACTATGATTTCCAGTTTTCCATTAAAGCTGATATCAACAGTGTGTTTATGAAAAGTGATGGCCTCTCACTTCTGGAAGGAGAAAGTAAACTCATCACTAAAGATGAGCTGTTTGCAGAGACTTTAAGTACAAAGGATATGTACTATACAGTCATTAGCAGCCCAAAGCATGGCAAGCTGTCCCGTATTAGCCAGTCAAATTCCAATGCTAGCTACAGCAACATCTTAACATTCAGTAATCAAGATATTTTGGAGGAACGTATCATGTACATCCATGACGACAGTGAAACAACCCAAGATGAATTTCAATTCATCGCTTCCACCAGCCCAGGGTTTAAATCTTCCATTGCAGAAGATGAAATTGGCTCCAAAGAGGGATCTTTCAACATATCTATTGAGTTAGTCAATGATCAGAAGCCGGTACGTGTGATTGATAAAGTTTTCCATGTCGTACGAGATGGAAAGAGGCTACTCACAATGGAGGACTTGCGTTATCATGATGCAGACACCGACTTTGATGATGGCCAATTGATTTACACTCGACGTGGGATCCCAATGGGTGACCTGGTGCTGGTGAATGACACGTCACATCGACTGTTCCAGTTTCGACAGAAAGATTTGGAAGAAAAGAAAGTTTTGTTCATTCACAAAGGCGTGAGCACTGGCAGGTTTGTGCTCTTTGTCTCAGATGGGAAACATTTTGTGTCAAGTCTTCTCGATATCAGTGCACATGATGCATTCCTGAAAGTCGGCAACAACACTGGTTTACTGGTTCAGAAGGGCCATTCAGTCACCTTCTCCAGCAGTAATTTTAGTATCCTGTCAAACCTTGACATCAGAGATGACAATAATGTGATCTTCACAGTAGATGAGGCTTCCAGGTATGGAGATCTTTATCTCAATGAAACCAAAGTAGAGTCATTCTCACTGTCGGATCTAAAGAACAGGCTGATCTCATATCGGCACCATGACAGCAAACATCTGGCCGACCATTTCAACTTGACAGTGAAAGCTGAGGGCCTTCGGCTCACAGAGAGGATCAATGTGAAGGTTTACCTGGAAAGTCATCAGAGGCCACCCATCGTGCAGCATCACAACACCTTCCTGGTGGAAGAGGGGAAACCAGCAAAGGTCGATGAGGCTGTATTAGAGGTGGGTGTTACAGACAGAGGGAATATTTAGAGTTTTTAAATCTAAGTTCATGCAAACTTTTGTTTATTTTTGATGTCATGTTCCTTAATGACAAAATAAATTGTAATATTTACGTTTTTTCTCTCTAAATATGATTGCAATGTCACCAAAATGACAGTCTGAATTCATATTTGATGTTAAATATCAGGGACAGATAAAGATACTCATGGCTCATGGTACTTATATTACAATAATGTGCTTTTTTAAAATCCATATTAACAGTACTTCCTTATATCACTTGATTCAAGAGTCAAATGAAACCAATCAATGATACTTTATAATTTTGACTTTAAGATTAATTATTCAAAAAATGACCCTGCTCTTGCCTTTTTTGGTGCAGATGTTGGCTGACATCACTACAGTTAGCTGACCCTATATGCTTAGTCCTTGGGTGGTTACACAGAGTTCTAACTACTTTGTTGATAGTTTTATCCCATTTGAAACAAAGTGAAAGAATTAACCACAAAACTGAGCCTGGGAGGTTTTAAAAAGTGATGATACGCCATTCAAAATCACAGTGGGGTCTCAACTTTATAGGATAGCAGCTGTAGATAGGAGCAGTAGATGCTGCAAGTAAACTTTAAATGTTGATCAGATTGTCACGTTAACACTGACAGCCTGAGTTGAAATCTAAGCACGACAGCCGGGGACATCTGGCAGATGATCTAACTGAAAACAAAAGGCTGCTGAGGAGAAAGAAAACTGAATACTGACCTGTGTACAATGATGCCACGTAACATTTGTTGCAAAATGAAATCTGAGCCTGAGTGACACATTGAACATTTCAAATTCAACCGCTGAATATGTTCTCTGATTGATGCAGGTCACTCATGAAGACAACCTGCCATCCGAGATTGTATTCACAGTGACGGCGGGCCCGTCTCATGGCTTTCTCCGGCGTTTTGTGGAAGCAGAGGAGCGCTACATCGGAACTAGACAGTCTCCTGTCAAGACATTTACCCAAGAGGATGTTAACAGTGGGAACATTCAGTACATGCAGGTGGAGCCTGGCAAAGTCAACGACACTTTCATCCTCCACGCCACCAATGGGGTCACTGATGTTGGTGACATTAGGATGTCTGTTGACATCATCCCACGCCTCATCCCACTTCAGGTCTTCAATTTCACTCTGAATGAGGGAGCCTCTAAGGCACTTACTCAGGATGTGCTCAAAGTGATCAACAAACACTTCTCTGGGATTAACTTCCTGTATAGTTTGACTGAACCTCCTCAGCACGGCCACGTTGAGCACTCACGACACCCTGGTATACCTATAACCTCTTTCAGCAGGAGGCAGGTGAGATATTTTTAAACTCACTCTTTAAGCTTTTATGGTAAAAGGATCTACACTGAAACAAATTATGCTTTTATTTTGAAATTCACAATGACCAAAGGCTGAATTTTGAATACCGAAGCAGATCAAAACCTATATCTATTGATGCATTTTTTAATTCCTTTTTCTCATTTTCTTTTTGCATATGCATTTAAAAACTCCTTACTGTAGCTTTAATAAAACAGCTGGAGCATTACAACTTTAAGTCTCTGATTGATGTTTTTATGAATAGACATTAAAATCATTTTCATTAAAGTAATTGTTTCAGGTCGACAAGTGTTTTCAAAATGAAGCCTTTCCACATGCCTGCATCTTTATTAATCAAGTAACTGCGCTCCGGGGGGGAAAATTAGTTTTAACCTGGCTTCACCTCTTTGCACTGAGCTTGTCGTATCTTAAATCTCTTCACCTTGCTCTCAGTGTTATTTCCTAATTAGCTTCACAAACATTTCAAATCAACAAAGAGCTAATTACTTTCCTAAACGCGTGTCGTATGAGATGATGGGAATTCAAAACTCCTGACAGTGTTTGGTTTCTCCCTGTTTTAGCTGAAATTTTAAGTCTTGCTTCAGGTTCGCTCTAATAACTTCCGCTGTGTTTAATCAGGTGGAGCATGAATTCATCTACTATGTGCACGACAGCAGCGAAACATTAGCTGACAACTTTACCATTGTGGCCAACGACACAGGCCTGAGGAAGCAGAGTGCTGCACATACGGTGTACATCCAGGTTACAGCTGTCAACGACGAGCCTCCTGTTATTACAGCCAACCGCGTCCTCAGGGTGAGTTTGCACTGCTGCTCTATATTTAAACACAGGATTTTTTTAAACTTGTAAGTCTGGCACCAAAGCTTACCGTCAGACAATTTTCATGTGGGCAGTGCTGCAAGTTGCCATGGCTGGTTGGATGAAACTATGTTTGCTATGTGGAGGAGGGTCCAGAGGGGCCAGTGTGCAGAGAACAGGCATTGACACACATTTGGCCGAGCCTGGGACTTGTCTGAGGGTCTGTTATGGTTGTAAGGTGTTGAGTTGTCAAACAAACGACCCAAGGACTGAAAGAAAGCACCAGCTTGCTGTTGTTGAACTGCAGAATGTCTATTTTGTGTATTTCAGGGGGAAGTGCCATTTGGCGTAGGTTGAATGTGGCTTGAATTGTTATCTAAGGTTCCTCATGCATACAAAGGATTTTAAATCAAATGGAAAATATCCGCCAGGCACTGCACAGTCACAGGGCCAAACTGCAGAGAATATATTTCTTTCATTTTGTCTTTTTTTTGCAGCACCCTGGTGTAGAGTTATGTGATGGCATGGCCTCAAAATTTGTCTCAGCCACTTGTATTTTTTCAAAGAAGCCCCATTGGTTGTGTACCACCTTCCTGTAAAAGAAAGAACTGATAATTACATGTTTTAAGTATGTTACTCGTAAATTTGATGGAAGTTGTTATGTGTGTCCTTTTTCTGAGCAGTGCTGACTTGTACTCTGTCAGCTATAGTGGCTGGAGTTGGGTGAGGTCCAGCTGGAAAGAGAGGCTGAAGTATAGCTCTCTATTGTCTGAACAGCTTTGCCCCAAATGCCTCAAATTCCTCTGGGACCCTGAACTGAAGAGCCTCTTCTTAAATCACTGAAGAACATCAAGAACCTTGTGGAAGTGAAGTAGTTAGCGAACATACGTTTGTTCAGGATTTATGATTTATAGTCATTTGCAAACTGGTCTACACACTGTAAAGCCATGAGTTATTCTTATGTGTTTAAGTCACTAAGTGTGATTTATAATGTTGGGGTCTTTGCAGAGACAAGGCACAAAGTGCTCCATCTTTGTGGATCATAAAAACCATTTAATAATTCATGTGAATGGGCAAACCTTAACAAAACTGACACAACATAAATTCTGAGAGTGCAGTGGGGATCAAACAGCTTTTCTTAACACCTGTCTCAACAGGTCTGTGTTTTTACTGATTCTTCAGATAAACACTTTGCTGCTGAAGGAACTAGATTCTCACTGTCCACAAGGTGGCTCTGTGCCTCTGTACATCATGTTGGCTCTCAAACCTGCTCTGTTTACCAGAAGTGTAGCTTTACAAGTAAACAGATCAGGTTGTCCCACATGTATCCATGTATTCTATAAAATGGAATATGCAAGTTACATTTTAAATCAGCCCCACATTCATTTTAGGTCAGTGAAATCAGTGCAACTAAATGGATACATCTGTTGAAGTTACAGCACATAACACTCTTGCCAAAAATGTTAATTACCATTCACTCCACATGCCTTTATTTTGTAGCTTTGGCAGCCCTCATTCACAAATGTTTGACCTGTTTCTCTTCTACACAATCTGTGCCAGACATCTGAAAGTTACCATATGTTGACAGTCTGTGTTTGATGAGATAGAATTAAGCAGTTTGGCTTGCAGTGTGACTAAACTTTATTGAGCTGACGCACAGATCATTTCTTGTTGTTTTTGTTGGAGTGACCTGAAAGCAGGAGAAAAGTTTTATACCATGCAAAGCGTGATTACATAAAAATAAAAGACAGATTCAAGGTATTTCTCTGTATCCGATACACACAATTAAAAAGCAGCCCTCAAATCGACATCAAAACAGTGGAGGTGTTGCAATCAGGTCCCAGAGGAGTTGAGTAAAAAAGGATCAAAGATGTAAGTGTGCTGAGGTGTCTTTTCTCCTCCAGCCTGATGTGCAGCAGACACCCCGCTACGTTCGAACGACTGATCTCCACTCTAAAGGCCTGTTTGTGCAAATTAATCTCATGTGTCTTCCCTTTGAAATTTGTGAGTCAGAGCGATTATCAAACCCACCAGACTGCTCCTGCTGTGACTTCCTGTCCTGTAGGGGGATTGTTGTTGTTGATGTAGTCACTTCCCGCTACATGAACAACACGTTCACATGTGTGGCAAGTGTTCTCAGGCAGCGTGGTACTGCAAAGGTGGTGTGATGTGTGTGGTGTCCCATGTGGTGTTTAAAGGTGCTAATTGAAAAACAGTGTCCCTAGCCTCTGTTCCAGTAAGCAACACTTACAGCAAAGTGAGAGGCCAGGCCAACTGTTACACCTCAACCTTTCATTTCTGTGATTTTAAGGCCATTAAGACTCCAGGCTTCCTCTGTATTTAGTGGCTTGAAATGGTAAAAACCATCCTCAGTTTCTCTGAAACTCTTAAGTATCATAATGTGAAGCTTGTGGCAGGTGAAGCACCTACAGCTGTTTGGAAACAACACATTTTGTCACCTCTCCTGCAATCTTCACTTCTGTAGAGTGAGAGCACTGACATTTCACATCAACCAACCCACAGTGAACCTTGCTGAGAAACATTTACTGGCATGTGAGCACTGAGGTGTTGCTGTAACCATGCTATAATTATGATAAATAAATCACAGTTTGTATTAAATGAATAACTTGTGACTGCATTGCTCTAAAGTCTGGCATTAAAACAGTTTTAATTGCACTTGTTTCTAACTAATGTGACTATAATTTGTTTTATCAACAAGAAAACATAATGAACTCAAGTCTAGAAATAACATTTTCATTAAGACACAAACAGTACACGACACTGTGGGCTTAAAGCTTGCATTATAATGCTTTTAATTAAAAAAGTGGCAATTTAATATGCCTAACAGAACTACTCTAATTGAAATAATTGATTATTTTTGCATGCAGTAAGCTATATCTGATCTCAGTATGGCTCTGTTTGGAGAGCTCCCTTCTATGTGCGTACGTGTAACGCCAAAGCCTGAGGTGAAGAAGAAACCCCCTAATGCTTCATGTACACACATAAAATGCTACGGCAGAGAGAGCAAGGGCCAAATTCCCCTGCAGGTTTACAGCTTTCTTGTTTAGTCTTTTAATCCTGTCACAGCTGGCCATACCAACAATAGTGTAAGACATTCAAACCTACATCTGGTACATGGTCAGAAGTGTGGCTCAGTTAATAAATTTTCAGACATCGGTACAGTTTTTTTGAGATATAAAGCAACAAAATGGTTGGTGTTACTAAACTGTGTTGAGCTCCTTCAGCATTGTTGTTGTGGTTGCACATGCTGCTCACTTTCCAGGCCTCTTGGGACTAGATCAGAAGGTTGTTAGTCCCCGTGCCATTCTTCTGTAACAAGTCAAAATGTCTGCTGTTAATGATCAGATTTGCAGCCTCCCAGTAATTACTGTGGAACCCCGACCTGTGTGAGGGACACTGACTTGTTACGCAATAACCGCTCTGGCCGACAGTACAGAGGCTCATCCTTTGTTGTCAGGAGTCTGCATGCTTCAGCAGTTTTGTGTTCTGTGTGTCAATGAGTTCCTCTGTTCCTTCGTGTTAGCTCCAGGCTCTTTGAATTTACATGGAAGCAGGACCTAAACTGTGCCTCCCCGACATGCCGTGGTTCACCCAACTGTGCTTGCAATCTGCGTGCCTATATTTAGTCCTGAGATGTGCTTCACTTTATTATGTTGAAGAATGCTGCATGAGTGACATTTTCTTCTATAGGTTGGTTTTGTCTTTAGGTCCCTGAGTTAGAGATTACTCTCTTTGATTAGGTCACACACACTGCACAGTCGAAGTGGTGTGGGACTGGACTGAAACAGCCTCATAGAAAAACATCCTTATTGTATGTGATGATGAATTACAACATCACGTTTGCTGTTTTTTCCAGGAGACCTGAGTTGTGCAGATTTATTTAAAGGCTGGAAACAAACTTAAATGTGAAAGTTTTTTTCACCTTGTATAACCAAACAATAGACTATTCTTTTCCATCCATCAAAATAAATGTCAGACTCACATTTGGCTGTCACATCATGTGATGTCAAACTGGAATATCTCCGTTTCCTCGTCCCTGCAGGCTTATGTTTGCATGTGGATTACAGATGGCACCTGCTGTGTCCTTGCCTGTCTTTTGTCCAGGTTTGGGTGTCCTCAGTGACAGAGATCCGACCAGAGGATCTAAGAGCACAGGACCTTGATAGCCCCCCAGAGGAGCTGCGCTTCATGGCCACTCCACCCAGCAATGGACACCTGGCCCTGAAGAGTGCCCCAATGAAAGCTGTGCTTAACTTCACGCAGGCGCACATCGACCAGGGGCAGCTGCTGTTTGTTCACAAAGGTAAAATCTGTTTCAGCTTAGGAAGTCTGGGCACCTGTTTATGTCTTACTTTTAATGTACTGGTCTTTTTAGACTTAAAATGAGCCACATTCACTTCACAAGTCAAGGAATATGTCTTTTTCAGAAGTGTTCAAGGACATAAATGACATCTGAGTTGCTTATGAAGAGTAAAACAAGTCTGGCTATGGATAAGAAAAATGTGCTTATTGAGATTTTGTTTTAAGACACTATTATTTTTGCAATAAATTGACCAAGCAATACTTGGTCTCCAAATTTGCATCTTTTTTATGCTGGCATCATTTTTTCTTGTAATATCTTACAATCAGACATTTTTTTGATAAATGTGACTCACATGAAGTCTAATATGGAAATTTTCACTTAAAAATAAAACCTCAATACTTGGGTGGATTTAAGTTTTGGCAGTAGACAAAGCAGACTTAACACTATAGCGTCTTGAAGAGTGTTGTTAAACCAAAAAGTTGAAAAATAGAATTTTATATGAATATAAGGTGGATCAAGAGGGGTCAATAAGGGAAATCATTATTTTGGACCACAGGTAAAATTGTGCTTGAACAAAAATAAGGTATTTTATGTTCAAAATATATTTTTGTTATATCAAGATAAAATCTGCACACCTTGATTTAAAAAAACAACAACGAATGCAAATTTATAAACTCAAATCAAAGATTATTTTTCTACGTTTTGTGACCACGATTTTCTCATTGTATTCTTCATTTATTACAATGAGGTCACATCTTCTGATTTCTGTGCTCCTCAGACACACATTGCTGTTCCGCTAACATCCACTAGAAGATGCTGTTGATGATTTCATTCGGTTTGATTCCCTTCTTTTGTGTCTGCCTGCAGATCAGATTTCTGCTTACTGCTCTGATTTTTATCTTCTCTCTCTCTTTGTCTGCACTTGTACCTCCAGGAAATGTTGTTATAACTGTGTGTGGGGACCTACACATTTTGGAATGACCTTTTTTTTTTCGCACACACTTACAAAAGCATAGAGAATTTATTCAGAATATTCTTAGAAGAATGTGAATTTTTAGCTTGCACAGCATTTTTTGCTTTGAGACGACCTCAAGGAATGCTGATCTGGTGCTTTTTTATGTGTATTTTGCAGAAACCAAACCCAGATTGTTTGTGTATTCACCCAAGCCAAGAACAAAATGAAAACATACACTCAGAAAAACTGAGAGGCAGTTGTTTGTTTACAGATTCTCATAGCTTTTCATCCGCCGTTTTTGACTATTGGAGATTTAATTTCATTTTCTGTTTCACCACACATCCAGGTGCCATGGCTGGAGGATTCAACTTCCAGGTTAATGATGGTGTGAACTTCACTCCCAAGCAGATCTTCAGCATCACTGCCAAAGCTTTAGTTCTCAGTTTGGTGACGAATCGGCCTCTCAAAGTTTTTCCAGGTAAATGTGGTCAAAAGATTTGGCTTGAATCTCTGTATTTTTACCAATATGAGCAAAACTCTTTCAACAAAAGTGAAGAGAATGTGGGACACAGAGGGGACTATTTTGAGCATCAGATCAATAAACATTTGGTCACAGTGAGTGTTTATGGCAGCAGGAGAGTAGTATGGGAGTAACTTTTGAACTTTGCAGTTTGAATGTTCAGAGTATTAAAATCACTAAGGTCAACCCTGTGTCTCTTAGATGAGCAGGTTTTGTTTTTAACTACCCCTTATTTCTTCGCAAAGCCCTGTGTTTTCTTGGACTTTGGTTTCACTTACAACATTTTTTTTCCGCTGAGTCCAGCAATTTTATCATCTGATGGGGTTTATTGATGCCAGAAAATAAAATTTCTTCCCTCTAATATTTTCTCTAACCTTGCATCAAGATTTCCCTTGTCTCTTTTCTAATCCAGTGCAATATATATCGGGCTAAATGATAGAAAACACTTTGATTTTTAAGCTGTATTATCATGTATGGAAGGATGACAAGTATAATAGTTTTGAGTCACGGTGAAACCAGGCAGCTGTGTCCTGAAAATGAAATGAAACATAAATTGTTTGAAACAAAACATGTCTGTTTCTATCATTACTCAGACCTTTTAGTTAACCAGCGGGGTATTCATTTCCTCTTTTAGTTTCATTTAAGCAGCTGATTCTAAGAATATATGTGTCTGTGTGTGACACCTCAGCCTCTTGTCTTTCGTTCTGTATACCTAATATTTAAACTGAGGGTATGTTTAGCCTGTCTGCATCTTCGAAGAGTCTCACTGGTTTAATTATTTAGTACATTTTTTCACCAGCCAAACCATTACTCACATAAACTGGTGATTCAGCTGCTGCTTTTCCTGAATGTTTTGATGCACTGTAGTATGCTCCTTTTAATACTCGCCATCTAAAAATAGTCTGACTGGGTGATGTCTCTGTCTGCGAGCGCATTAAAGGTTTTCATAGATTTCCGGAGGTCTGGTTTGTGAGTTAGAAGGAGAGGATGCGATGAGGGAAGCAAACTGCCAACTGGCACGCTCTGCTAAGCTTCCCAGCCACAGGGTGAGTGGGTACTTGAAAAGCTGTGCCACTGTCTGTCTGAGGCAGCCCTGTGTGTGTGCTTCGTGCCAGGAGGGGCAGAGGAAGGAGGGGGTGGGCCGGGTGGGAGCTTTTACTGACAATGAAGGGTTGTGATGGGGTTAGGGGGAGAGATGAAACACTTTCACACTGTGGAGGTAAGATGAATGTTTTCCCTTTTGCTTGCAAAGCCCTTAATTGTCAGGGCTCCCTATAAAAGTCTGCAAAGAGTTTTCACTCCACTTCAGAAGAAGCTTCCTTAAGAAACGAATAATCTGAAAGGACACTGACAGGACTTTTACACGACATTGCCTGCAAGTGACACACAAGGTTTGCCGGAACCATTAATAACTTAACAGAATATTTTTCGTCTTTACAAGCATCATTTCTGTCTTTTAGTATCTTGAAATAAGACATTTTTCTGTGCTTGTCAGTTGAATGTGGCTCACATTTGGTCTAGTAAGACATTTTTACTAAAACGAAGACAAACGCTTGCTAGATGTCAGTTTTTGCAGTGTAGTGTAAACTCTTTGTACAAAATGCTGAAACAAACACTGAAGCTTTTCAAAACAATAAGTTTCCTTGAAGGCAGCATGAACTACACCAACCCTCACACTAAGGTCGGACAGTCAGGATGTAGCCTGAGAGATCCAGGAGAAAAAAATGAACGAGCACATCTGATGGGTTTAAGTTACTTCAACAACCTCCTGATATAACTTGTCTTAAATCAGTGTTGCTTTATTATTACAAACCCTTTTCATCCTGGTGTTTTGATGACTTTGAAGATTCAAACATGTCCAAAACTCATGTACAGGGAATATATTGGGAGGTATTGTTCTGCAGGTTTATTTTGGATCTTATTCCGTAAAGCGTTTTGATGCTCCTTGTGTCTAAATACTATCGTTTTGAAATGCTGCACCATTATCTGACTCTCATCTCATACAGATGTAAAGCAATACAGGGTTCCCTTCTGAAAAATGGCAAATAAAGCCCATCTTTGCTTCTTTCTAACAGAGTGAAATTTCCCACGAGGAAAAAACAAGAATAATGCCACTGCTCACGACGACTGATGAATGAATTTTACTGTGCTGTGACCCCTGTTTCCATGTATCATTGCTTTCTATCATTTTCCAGCAGCTTTTCTTTGAGGATCTGCACAATCTGTAGAGAGCTCTGTAATTCTTCCCAAGAAGAAAAGAAGCTCTCAGTAGTCAGTTGCTGTTATCATGCACAGGAGATGTTTCTCTTTTCATTTCACCCAAGTGGAAGATTGCCGAGCCTTCAAGGAGCTGATCCACTTTTAATTTCTTGTTTGGATTTTATGTAACAACCCGCACTGCAGTTGGACAGAACTGTAAAAAAAAAGGTCTGTGATGTCTGCAGTGCAGCTTTAATTTGACACATCAAAGAGCCCTCGTCAGTCTATTCCACAGCTTGTTTTGCATAATTTGCAGCCAAAGATGTGTAACACTTGCAAAGGGACAAACCCACAATATTTGCTGCAGACGCACTATATTTTTAACCATGCGGTCACAGTAAAGCATCACTCATCCACACATTTTCATAACCAATCATCACAGCTTCGAGCTTATTTTCTGAATTGTGCGTATTTTTTCTAGGCTCTTCTGCACCAATCACAAGCCAGGATCTACAAGCAGTGACCAATGACATCAGCAACACTTCCAATCGCATTATTACTTATAATGTGATTCGTCAGCCTAAACTGGGGCGTCTGGTGATGAAACAGTCTGACAATTCAACACTGGACATCTCAACTTTCACACAAGACATGGTGAGTGAAAAACTGAAGGTCATATCAGAACTTCAACTTTATCACAAAGTACGTTTGAAAGCATGACAAAATCAATGTGCATCAGTTTAAGATAAAACATTATGGCTCATCCATTCATGTGGAAAGTTGCCAGATTTGGATGTTATGCATTATTCATGTTCTGTGTCCTCATTCAGGAAATTGACTTTGAGATTCTTTAGCTGAATGGAACATGTTAGGCTTTTACGTTATCAATTATTTTGATGGCCCACAATCTGGCACAGTAAAAGCTGTACTTTAAAAGCTCCCTGCACTTTATTTACTGCTGAGCACAGTGGATTTAAATTAATAATGAAAATGTATACCTGCTCTTTTAAGATCTTTCAGAATGATTACAGAGGCTACTGATCTGTTTACACGGATGACTGAACCATGATTTTATTTTAGAGTTGGCTAATCTGCAGGCTGCATGTTGTGCAATCTGTTTATGTGGATTAATTTTGTAATGTGGTCTGCTTGAGGATCTGTGTGTTTATGCTCCTCAGGTGGACAGAAAAGTGGTCATGTATGTTCAGTCCCCCATTGAGTCAGTGGGCTGGGAAGCCATGGACTCTATGACCTTCTCTGTGTCGTCTCCACCTACCTCTCTGGACAGCCAGACCTTCAAAATAGACATTTCCTATGAAAATACTGGCCCTGAACACAACACGGTCCTGCTTGCAAACACAGGTATGAACAAACACACAAGCCTTTCTGTAACACTGTAAGCTTTGTGCAAATATCAACATGCTATCATGTCCCCAGTAACAGTAAAGACATGCTAGTGTGATTAAGATGTAATGTTTACAAGTTAAATATTTATTCACTTCATTCAGTTCAAAATTTTTAACTTTGGATATGCCTGCTTCTTCCGTGAGGTTCTTTTAGTAGTACCTTGTTCCCAGTAAAAATTCCTGGTTCCTGAATGCAAACAGCTGGAGTTATAACAATTCAACCTGAATAACATGAAGATGTGTTCTTTGGCAATTCAGTTAACATTTCAGTTCAGCTTCATGGTGATGAAACCATTGGATCAACTAAGTAATACGGCCACTAAAACTTTGTGAAAATCCATCAAAAAGTTGATAAGATATTTCAGTGTGAACCAAAGTTTTGGATCCATCAACCAACCAACTCAAGTGTTGTTATCCTGAATGTTATGCTCATGTTAAATGCTTCCACTACATGTCTAACACTCCCTCGGGAATGTGGTCAATGTTTGTTTGGTTCCAGGTGCTGAAGTAACAGAAGGAGAAAGTGTTGTTATCGATGAGTCCAAGCTGGATGCCACTAACCTGATGTCCAAGCTGCCAATACCTCAGCGGAGCTCCCATGAGGTCTGGTTCCAGGTGACGTCCCTGCCTCAGCATGGTGTTATAGTGGTGGGTGAGAGGAACCTCACCAAGGAGAAACCCAACTTCTCTCAGTTCATCGTCAACAAATATGGTATCACCTACAAGCACGACAACACAGAGACGACATATGATTCATTTGTGTTCAGTGTGTGGACTAATCCTAAAGGTAGAACTGCACAGCGACCTGAAGATGACAGCGATGTTGTCGAGGAGTGCTTTAACATTACAGTCACACCCATCAATGATCAGCCACCTCTGCTGAAAACCAAAGCACCCAGTCTGAGGGTGGTGCAAGGAGATACAGTCGCCCTTGGGCCTGAGAATCTCAAAGTTGAAGATTTAGACAATCCTCCTGATGATATTAAGTTCTCTGTGATTAGTAAGCCAAACAATGGTTATTTAGCTCTCAAAGGAAATCTGAATGAGTCGGTGGTGGCCTTCACTCAAGCTCAAATCAATAACAGAAGTGTCTATTTCATCCACGACGGGAGCTCTGTATCAGGGGTTTTCTACTTCAGTGTCACTGATGGCCATCATAAACCAATTTACAAACTCTTTAACCTAGAAGTGACTGAAATCACAATTTCTGTGGTCAACAACAGAGGTATGACACTGGAGCAAGGCAAGACTTCAGTCTCACTGACTCAGGACAACCTGGCTGCTGAAACTAACGGGAAAAACATCACCATTCACTACCGGATCACAAGGCCTCCACATTTTGGCAAACTTCTTCAGGACAATAAAGAGGTTACAAAGTTTGAACAGGAGGATCTTCAGACTGGAAGGTTGTCGTACCATATGACTTCACTGACGTCAGCTGAAGATAGCTTTGAGTTCACTGCCTACACTTCAGAGGCAAATCTGACCGGCCAAGTGCTCAACATCACAGTCAGCCCTCTGATCCAGACTGGCAAAGGTGTTAGGATTCCCAGTGGGGTTGATGTCAAACTGAACACTAATTTTCTTAACGCCTCTGAACTGGCAAAAACCAGTGATAGTGACCCTGTGTTTGAAATCATCTCCCATCCAAAGTATGGGCAGGTGGTGCGGACAACATCGAAATCATCAAAGAAAGTTGTTCCGGTCGAATCCTTCACCTTCCAGGATGTGATGCAGGAAAAGGTAGCTTTGAAACTCAGTGCCAACATGACTGCAGTTCAAGAGCTGAATGACTCTCTGGTGTTTCTCTTGAAAGCTGAAAACGTCCAACCTGCTAAAGGAGAGTTCTACTTTACTGTGGTACCATATGATCCAGCACTTTCTCCAACAACAAAGAGTCCCACATCAGTCACATCAGCAGCTCGACAAACCCCAATCCAGACTTCAAGAAATGGAACTGCTTCACCATTCATGTCGACTGCTTTCTTCACCACTCAGCAGCCAATCAAAAACCACCAAAAGTTCAAGGCACGAAACCGATGGGGAAACTCCAACAGAACGAACATTTTTGGCACAACTCTTGGTAAAACAACACGTGGACCGGATGATTTCCCCTACAGGAACACACCCGTCCGAGTGGAGTCATACCCTCAGAAAACTTCCAGTCCTCTCCTGGTCATCTTGCCCCTACTGGCTCTGCTGCTTCTCGTCATCATTTTCGTAGTCCTTGTTGTCTTTCTTCGACACCACAGGGTGAGGAAGCAAAGTACTGATACATCAAATGAGCAACCCCCCACCGGTCCACCAAGCAGTCAGACCTACCAGGGTCAAATGCAGAGAAGCACAACTGTTCCCACGGTAACTGTGACTCCACTGAAGCACACAGGCCCAGGAAGCCCTGTGTTTGACCGTCTGTCCCCAGTGACTCAGGGCTCAGCTTATAACACCATAGATTCAAACATGCTCATAAGCTCTTGGAGCAGTGGTTCTCCTGCGTCATCTTCTCAGATCATTCACTGCTCCACTCCAACCCTGCAGAAGAATCAGTACTGGGTATGATCCTGCATGAACCAACTTTAAACTGTGCAAGTTCAAATATTCTGTGACAGGTTTTGGTGCCAGATGTTAAGTGTTGTCATGAACTCTAACGAGGCAAAAAATCTGCAACAGGTTACCACCTTAAAGCTGCATTAATCAATGTTTTGATACTAAATCAAATAAAAGAAATCACTTTAGAATATTTTGATTCTTGGCAAGAACCGCCCTCTACAGCTGTATGAAGTTTTAAGCTTACTTTAGGTAGTTGGGTGTGGTTTCTTTATTTCACCATTGGAATCATTTTCAAATATCCTTTTTCAAGAAGGAGCAAGGTGCATCCACCATGCGACAACTCGGCAGAGTTGAAAACTATAAAAGCTGGGTAATTATCGATTAAATGAGATGAAGGCCAAGAGCGCATGTAGCCCATGTACTGCCAACGTGTCATCCGAATATACATGTCCAAAATTACATTTCTTCTTCTCCAACAGCCTCTCTTTGTCCTTTACTTTTATAGCAGGACAGAAAACAGTCAATCGTAGGTGGAATCATACTGATGACACTGCCCTTTTATGTATCGAAGAGCATTTGGACACGTCATCACAGAGCTAGAACACATAACCGTTGTTATAATGTCACCACATGTTCAGACACCCAGCTCCTGTGATGTGACGTTTTGCGAGCACTTTCAGGAATAGTTTACATCTATTCTATAACACTGTTTCTCAAAGTCTTTACAACTGTGTCCCCTTTCACCCCCTAGTGGCCAAAATTTGGTTGATGCAGCTTTAATGTTTTGAAAAGAAGTAAACTACTGTAGCCAAAGTATGTTGCAATAAACCTGTTAGTAGAACAACTTTTTGTTTTGAGTTGTAAAATTCATTGAAACACTGGTTTACAATCCAGCAGCTTCTGAATATTCAGTTGTCTGACTGACTCTTCCAAAACACTTAGCATTATGGTAAGGTACGACCTGTGTTTGGTGCCTAATGTACGTTAAACCACTCATCGTCATCTTGTCCTCATGCACGTTGAAGTCTAATCATGAGATGATGCAAATAACAGGTTGAAACTGTGAATTACTCAGACTGACACTGGCACAAAGATGTATTGTCAAAGCATTTCTATTGATTGTGCATATTTTGTATGGCTGTCATGTATTATATAATATAGTATAGTAGCTTTTTTAAACTCAGGTATTTTGTTGACTGTCATTTATCTACATGTTACCTCGATCTAGGGTAGCATGTGTCATAAAAATCTCCTTGTTTAATATTACAGGACTGGTTATTATAAAGTGATTCACAGTATTGCTGTATCCTGAAACGAGACTGAAATTTCTTACCACTGTTTAAATGTTTTTCTTTACAACCCTGAACAAGTCACACTGGTTAAAATACTGGCACTGTTTTTATTTTTTATATATATTTTTTAACGCTCACAGTATTTATATATTTTGAAGTGTGCACATGCAATCAAGGTACTCATATGTAAAATGACACAAATCTGTGCTGTATTCCTCCCACTTTATCCTCAGTTATTTGAATTCATATTGTTTTCATGTTCTGTATCAGCATATTTTCCCACATCTGAATCGGTAAGTTTGCAGCATATTTTTGGCAATAAGGAAAGATGTCAGTTTGGAATATGAGCAAGAAACAACATTTTTGAAAGTGTGCTGTGAATGCTGTTCTTTATTCAACACTAACAGGCCCGTTTGACTTTGACTTGCGTCCACGGATTCTCTGACTGAAGGCTTCATTTGTTTGACACTGTACTGTTGTATCTGCTGTAAATTACAGGCACTGTTTTGACTGTTTCGTCCACCTATGAGAGATGAGGTTCTGCTCTTTTAAAGAAAAAAAACTGTTGTTAACTTTTGATGTTCTGAAATAATTTTGTATGGAAGAGAAGTGTCTATCCACTGTATTCAGTCTCATCTGAAAGATTTAACCTGCTGTGTAACAAAAGTGTCATATTTATTTATACCTTATTTTTAATAAACCACTTGAAAATGTTTAAATAAGCTCATCCCTGCTTTTGTGCATCAGCAGTTTTATCTTGTAAGTGAATTGTGAGATTATCTCAAGTTCTCATCTCCTGAGATATGAACCAGCATGAGACTGGTGCCTCATTTATTTTGAAGGAAAAAAATAGACCTCAGTCTGAATAGCTAATTTCTCTATTGGCACACCGTTCAGGGGATGAAATGTTTTCATAACTCAGCAATGTGGGAGATATTAAGACCGCAATTTTGCCCAATCAAGCACAGATCAGCTGACTGACAGTGGAGCACCCTGAGGCTTTAAGTGAAGAGACCTCAAGCCCGCCCCATAAACAATAGGCTTCAAAACTGTATTAGAAACAGATGAGCGACATCACTGATATCATGTCTGTTTTTTATAGTCCATGACTGGGAGTTTTTCCTATGACCATTGTAGTTAAGACATCTGGCCTCTCTAAAAAACAAATGCTCTTCCATCGGATATTCAGTACTCTGTTCTTGCAGGCTTTCAACAAAATATCCACCACAAAGCATCAATTAGAAAAAGATTACCATTACAACCACTTCCAGTTTCCTGAAATGTAAAAGCACTTAAATTAGCAGGAGTCTGTCATGAGATCTGCATGAAGATATTTTGCTGATGTCACGGCAAACGCCTGCTCAAAATCGCATTTACTCTGCTAATGTGGTTTAAAGGAGCACAGAGACTCTTCTCTGCAGCTGTGAGTCAGTCCACATGACTGATGATACAATGCCAGGAAAGCAACTGGTTATTTCTCCTGACCGCAAACAGATAAATAAAGATGTCTGCCACATGTGCACAGGTGTTGGTTTAGGATTAAAAAGGAGCAATTCAAACATTTTGTCTACCATAAAATGAACCTGACTCAGGATTTGTAGACTGTTGTGCCGGTGTGTAGAGCAGCCTTGTTGACAGTAAATGAGCTAACAGGAATGATGAGTAATGGTATCACATGAGAGCTGCAAAGTTAGCACGATGATGTCAAAGGCAGAGTCTTCCAACAACAACTTCACTGGGACACTTAACCACAAATTGTCATTTATTTACAAGTGCAGTGAAACAAAGAATCTCATGCTGGAGATAAACAGCTGCATGTGTGGCCGGTGTGGCAGCTGGGGTTAGTGTTTCAGAGTATTTGCTCTGTTACTGATCTGAAAAAGTAGCTTTCATAACAATCTAACACAATCAGTTCAACTGCTTTACAACCATAAAAGGAGACAGAGCCATTAGCACCTAAGTGTTCCGCATGAGGCTGAGAATGGCACCTTTAAATGTGACAGTGTTTAATGCTGTACTAGTGTGAAGGCGTCTTGTTGGGTTTACACTTGGATGAATGAAAACCCCCCGATGTGTCATCACATCAACGTTTCCAAGCTTCTTAACAATCTAAATGAGTTGTATTGCTTTAAAGACATTCAACAAACCGTGAGTTAAATCTGCAAACAGTAATGAAAGAAAAACATTGAGAGTGCCACAAGCTTTAAACCCTATTGAACACCCACAAACACCCACAAAAATGCAGACGCACATTCTTGTTAAAACCGTCCACAACTGTTGCACATTCTGAATTTGCCTGTTTGTGTTTAGGGATGTTTAAGATCTGAACAACTGAACCCAGATTATCCAGACACTGGAGCAGGCAAACTCACGCTCTATTTATCTCCTGAAATCATTTGCAGAGATGCTTGGTTTGTCTTCTATGTCAGAGCAGATTTACAGTCGTGTTTCTGGGTAAAACCAACAGCCTGTAAAAGAGGGGAGCTCCAAGATCACAAACCCAGCACTCGGTGAGATAATACAAGTTTGCACTGGAGGCTTTGCAGGATAGTATTGAAATATTGAATGTTTTATCGAAGAAACATGTTAAATAGTTTAACTTCAAAATAGCACTTCCTGTAGAGGCAAAAAAAGAACCTTCTGCTTTCTAAATCCTGTTTTACACCTCTGTGTTGACCCTGCAGTGAAGTGGGGACGCAGCCATAAGAACCACATGCTTTTCTGTCTGTCTGAGTTGCTCTGTTGTACTCCTCCAAAACATATCAGGATTCTCAGTCTGACTATCTTTTCTTCTTTTTTCACTGTGTTTTAGAGTGTGTTATGTTCTACAGAAGCTAAAACACATTGCAACAGGGCAGAAAGGAGGTGTTGGATGAGATAAAACAAAGAGCCGATGTATATGGAGAACTAGTAAATGTTGGAAATACAGGAGACGTGATCGTGATCAGTGGACCAGTCACAGGGCTTGAAGTTTGCTTTGTATAGATGGGTAGTTATAGTTCAGGTGTCAGGTGATTTGCATATTAAAAACACAACCACACCAACAAAGAACATAGGGGAAACGCCCCAACATGGATGCAAACACAACAACACAACAGGAATACAGCTACAGTGAAAGTTAATGTTTCATCGCTGAAGTTTAAGAGAGAAAATGTTAAACTTTCTTTCATTGCTTTTCTGTGTCCATACAAACTGTCCATTAGAAAACGCCAGTTGTAATCCCCATTGTGCTGTAACATTTGCATTTGTGTTTTTTGCTGTTGTGGTCGTGCTTCCTTTTGCAAATTACTTTTCATTATCAGCTAATCATGTGACACCTAAGGGCCACTGTACATGAATAAACATTTTACCTTCTAATGTTTTTTCTGAACATGAAGTAATCACCTCCTCTGTTTATCACCAAGGTCTGCACTAAATTTTCTGCAGTTTTTGAGATGTTTCAAGCTGATTATTCCACTCCTTACAGAAACAAGGAGCAATGAGCATGATGTGAGCTTGAAAGCTAATAGTTGCATTACGAAAGTATGAGTGATGATGTATCTCATCTTTCAGTATTTGTTTTTATCTAAGATCTCTGTTAGCTTTGACAAGAGCAACAACTGGAGCGTAGCCTTCTGTCGAAATGACCTTGAGCACATAAACATCATCAGTGGAGACATCTTTAACCTGTTATCATGGGTCCAGTTTATGCAATGAGAGGATTTCTCATAACACAATTTCGAAACAAATCTATGATATAACATGATTTGTGTATTTTGTCCCCTTTGTTTTTTGCTTTGACACATTTTAAAGGTAGTTTTTCAGCATGCATGAGGAGACCGGAAACTAAGCTTACCCAATTCTTTCCAAACTGATTCTCATCACAGTCATTGATGAGTTATTTGTACTTCCATGAGCAAAATTTTTTTTAAAAATGGCCTCAAAAAGAGGAAATTAGTGTTGAGAAAAAGCTGACATCAGAGTCCATAGGGTTACAAAATGTGGATGTCTGGCAGGAAAGGGTCACATGCTGGACACAGGGCTTAAACGATCTTTATGCCAACCGTCTGCATTGTCACTTTCTCTGCTTTTGATGCTGTTAGAGTCCACACTTGAGACTGCAACACTGACACCCAGAAAACAATACGGCAAATTATGTGTGTGAGGGAATCTGGGAGTCGAAGAAAAAGAATTAGTGAGGATGATTTCTTGCCCTCAGATATTAGATCTCAGTGCGATCGCCGTAATTTCAGGGTTGGTAATTATAGGGCAGAGGGTAAGAGAACAAAAGCACCCTGCAAGATGAGACTGAGAGAGACAAAGCTTGTTCATTTTAATAAGGCTCCACACAGACAAACCCAGATGGTTAATTGAATCTCTTCAACCACCAGTTACAGTTTACAAAGACTGTGTTTCACTTTGAAAAAGACGCTTTTTTTTCTCTTCAGCTTCTTATAAAATATTACAAGAAAAACAGCGTCATTGCATTTGGAGTAGCTCTAATTCATCATCCACAAAGAGTCATTAAGTTTCTTCATAAAGGCTCATCAAGGCATGTAAAATACTGCAGAGGGATCCAGAATGTAGCGTGCTGGTGTTGAGAGCAACAAAGGGTTGCCTGAATACTGACGTGAACCGAGAGCTTGTTACCCAAGATGTGTTAGCATGAGATTCAGTTTGTTTCTGCGTCCAAACAGGGATTGTGTTTTATTATCTGCTTGAATGAGGATTAGCTGTTTGATTCATTCGAAGGAGTTATCTGGATTTTTGGCAGTGAGTGCAGCTTTCTCTCCTCTCTGCACATCAACATGATCCAAATTGTACAGGAGCATGATCAGACTCCAAGAAGCATATGAGTAGAATATTTTTAACCTTTAGCTCACATGATGGAAGCCTCACGTGCCCTGTTGTCCATTGATTGACTGACATCCTGTTGAATCAGTCTATGGATCGCTCCACACAGCAAGATCATTACCACAGTACCACCAGTACAGTTAGTAGGAGGTGTGTTGGAGAGGTCGGACCACCAGCACTCCATGTCAGCTGGGGGATTTGATGACTGTGGTCTGTGGTGAGCAGTAGACAAAGAGGGTAGCGAGCTTGTCAGCGGTGGGTATTTGTGTGTGCGGATTTCCAACTCAGGACAAAAACAGTTCCCAGAGAGGAAAATGAGGTGAATCTTATGACATAAACTGTGCAAACAAATCTTCCTTGCTATTCTGAAATGCTTACTACGACTACAAAATGGTTTGGACACTATACACGTTCCACAGAGTGTGGTGGATGACCCAGTTTAGAAGTGGATATTGCTGTGAAAATAAAACAGACCACTAAAGAGCTGAGTCTTTGTACGTAAGTGCAATCACAGTCTTCACACAGTCAAAGTTGGTAATAACAGCTTAAAACCTGCAAATCAAGCATGTACTAAGATCCTGTCACAAACACATTACAAAAAACTCCCCTTGTTTTTTAGTGGTCATTTTCTGAACCTTCAGCAAACGGAAAGCAAGAATAAGATCTCATAATGAGTGCTAGTTCAATGTTGAATATTTAGAATAGAGGAATCATAACATTTAACTTTGAAATGCTGCGTGATCAAAAGAGGAAATGATAGAGAATGAGGAAAAACATGCACATGTAGTTATTAGCAACATTTAACTTGTGTCATATCCAAGTCCCTGAAGTCACAGAGACACAGCAAGCCAAAAAAGCTGTTTTCAGAGCAGAAATTAACATGTTAGGCCTGGTACAAAAACTGTCACTCATCTGAATTGCTAATTTCACGAACAGCACTGTACGGGGGTTGATTTTTTAACCTAATTTTTTAATCATTACTAATGTGTCATGAAGTTTAAAAGGTTTCGAAAACATTAAATTGCCTGACATTGGGGAAATAAAAGTAATTTTAGACTGAGCAAAGTCAAATGAAGCTCAAATGCTGTACTCCGTATTGAGAGAGGAAGCATAGCGTAATCCTCAATTGAATCCCTAAGGAATTACTAACTGATAAACTACAGAAACAAAGGTTTAAAAATACAAAAAAGTTTGTTCTCTTGTTTTAGAGCCCACTTTGTAATATTTGTAACTAAAAATGGTGAACATCAACTTGTCAGTGAAATATATATTTAGGCTAACAAAACAGTTTGTTATATCAGGTGCAGTGAGGAAGAATGACATGAAATTGATTAGTCTTGTCTGATACAAACAAACTGTCACATATCAGAGGATCAAATACATCTAAATCATTTTTTTTTCGATTCAGCAGCTTCCCAAGACAGATCCTCATCTGATCTCAGGCCACGCTCAACCTCTTTTGCTACCACCACACCTGATGTTTTGAAAACAAGAAAATACTACGCCAAGGATTTATGTCTGACAGGCTTTAGAGTGGGTATGTCTGAGTGAGAAACAGCTCCGTTAGTGGGAAAAGTGGCCTCTTCCCTTGTTGTTCAAGTTTGTTTGTTGTAATTAGAGCTATAAATGAAGCTCTCTGATGGGGGAGGGGAAGAGGAGAATGCACATCGTCTGACAAAAGACAAAAAAAACTGTTTGTGTGTGTGTATCTTGGAGAGCAGCCAGAGAGGTGGGGGTAGGATGGGGTGGGGGTGGGGGGGCAGTCAGCGTTTTTCAGACTACATGAATGAGGCCCCACCGGAGCCAGCTTCCTGTGTGAGGGCTATAAAAACAAAACCGGGGCTGAAGAATGCCGAGTGCTTCCACATACCAGAACGTTCTGCCAGGTACAGGACACACAGCAGGTCCACCTCTCTTTCCCTGGATAAACAGAGAATACAACAATTCCCACGATGCACAGCTAGGAAAAACACAAAAACATGCAAATGTATGTGTGGAAAGGTCAAGGCTGTGCTAACTTACCCTCATGTGAAGACCTCTGCTGGTGGTCCGCTTGAGCTCACATCCATGACATCCCACATCACAAAACGAGAGCATAAAACAAATAGATCTTCTTCTTTTAACAATCCTGAATTAATGACTTACAGCATATTTCTTTTCTTCAACTGAACCTTCTTCAAACCCCCTCATGGCTCACCAATGATCTACCTTTTGTAATCCTTCAATATCTTGTGTGTGAATGTCTTTTTTTGTCCAGGAAGTGTTGACCAAGGGAAAAGGTTTATCCTCTGGGAACCATGTGGACAAAATGACAGGGAAACTGCCACATTTTCGTAAAAGTTGCCAAATCAAGGTCACACACTCTAGTGGGTTTTTTTTAGCTTTGACTACAGCACATATCTGCTGTGATATTGTTTGGATAAGCTCAGATAAGCAACCCCAGATCATAGCATGGCCCCCATAGGCTTGTACAGTAGGCACTCTGCATGATGGGCGCTTCATTTCACCTACCTCTCTTCTTACCCTGATGCACCCATCACTCCAGAACAGAGAAAATCTGGACTCATCAGACCACATGACCATCTTCCATTCCTCCAGAGTCCAATCTTTATGCTCCCTAACAAACTGAAGCTGTTAAATCCCAATCACTTGAGTTCCATTTGCATTGTGCGTATGCAAATGCTCTTGCTTACATTATTTAACATACTCCTGAGTTCTACTGTCTTCAATTTGATTAGGCCAAACTTTTAAGTGATCCCAGATACCTACCTGTACCTATTTGCTTGGTTAAATTCAGGTGGCAACTTTTTTCTTGTTGTCAAGGCAGTATATAAATCAATACTATCCAAGAGGAGATCTCTGACAAACTGACAGTGGCCAAACAGGAAAGCTCATAAACAATATTAGAGTACACCCTGTGAGGTAAGAGAATATCAATAGGATCTTAATGGGAAACTTTATTTATAACCTGTAAATAGTAGCTGCCAATAACTACAAAGTCAGCTCACAATAGGGGACATAATTGAAACACACTGTCGTACTCTGTCTATAATAAAATCTATTTTTAGCAGTCACAGAGAGGGTCATGCTGTGCTGAGGTCAGTGGATGATCTCATGGGAGTTGCTGACCAAGCCCACATGTTTGTACAGTCATACTTCCTGCAAAACCAAGAAGTGCATCAAATGCAAAACATAATCTGAGGGGGAAACACAGAGACATGATTTAGGTCTTTTCTCGGGACAGGCACATTTATGGGGTGATTCATATCATAAACAGGAAAAAGAGGAATCTAAAGTTGAGAAACTTGATCTGCTGTATTGCTGACGTGTTTAAAAGCTGTTTTCAGCCAATAAAGATTTCAATATCATCTCTATTACTTTAACTGAACCTAGTGACCAATAATCACTTAGAGGGAGTTTTAATTAAAAGGATGGCAATAAGCTTTGGGCATGCACTCTGACCTCTTGGGAGTATTATAAGAGCCTGTTAGAGGTAATGAAATTTCAGCACAACACACACACAGACACAGACTAATACATGACTTATCACACTGCCTGAACACTCAGGTCTCGTAAAACCACTACAGAGGTTAAATATTTCAGGCATGTTGCGTGCGAGCAGAACATGAACATGAAACGAAAGGATGTGTCAGAAATCTTTGCTGTGGAAGGTAGAACATGTTATATCACACTGTTGTCAACCATCAGCAGATCACCACTATGACGTATGACGACAGTTTTCAGTCGTTCAGATCAAGAATGAAGATTAGGCTGACTGGGCATCAAATGCAAGTTTTACAACTATAAGAATAGGAGGGATACACTCTGATGTGATTCCAGATGATACAATTTGATGTAAAACTTCAGGGTATGATAGAGGTTAGAACTGCATGTTTGAAAAGTGCTATATAAATATAAAGTTTGATTTGTTTGAAAGTTTGATTTGAATAAGATGAAACACGATTCAATATGAGATGGTTTTGTATGGCATAATACAAAACAAGACCAAACAAAATCATAAGAGATGATGCGATACATCACAACTAATATGATACAGAACAACACAATAAAATACATTACAAGACGGTATAATATGACACATCAAATCATACAACATCATACAATCCTGTACAATAAGGTACAACACAATACTTAATGTTTATTGTTTAAAATGATCATCAATAGTAGCATCATAGATGTCATGTCCTTGTTCTGGACCTGAGCTTGTGCTCATGCATGAAGTGTACAGTGCTGAAGCACACCTCTCCAAAGTGTGCCACGGCCAAGGAAGTGCTCCAGGGCAATGGTCGTACTGGCAATTTGTACCGAGCATAAGCGCACATCAACCCTAAAGTCCAGTTTTAATCTTTGTTGACCACAAGTGTACTACAATTGAGACCACACTTCTTGCGAACAGACTTTTCATACTGACATAAACAGGCCATGTCTGGTTCATATTGGACTAGTGTTATTGTGGGCCATATTGGCCACCAAATTAAAAGCACTTCGGGGGGCAATTGTACTTGAGTTCAGATGGCCTGTCTGACTGCACCCTAAAATATATATATATATATATATATATATATATATATATATATATATATATATATATATGTAAGGAAAAAGGGTGATTGTTGTAAAGTGGGACCTTTAATAGAAAAGTCATAAGGGACTCACTTCAATAAGGTCTCTGGAGGTGGCAGGGAGAACTTAACACATGCTGTCTCACTCACCCGCACACATGCACCAGTTTGTTTTTTTCAGTAATTGTGCCACGGGGACTGTAACGTGATGCCAGCGTGGGAGGGAGTGTTTTGTGTTTTGTGTTTTATCCCCAGAGGAGGAGAATCTGTGTCAGCCTGGAGCCTCAGTGCTCACTGTTCCCCTCTGTTCCCCTCTGCTCCTCAGTGTGTCAGCTGTGTCAGGACAGGGTCTCCCCGCTGCTTCTCCTGGCCCAGACTGTGATCAAAGGCCGGGCCCAGACCTGAGTGTAAGTGAAAACAGACCACGCCAGAATCCCCTCCAGCAGGAATATGCTGAGTACAGACAAACGCCACGCATTCCAAAAGCATGAACTGTGCAGAAAGAGACCCAACAGGATCAACACTTGAAGCTTGCCTTACATGTGGAGGGGGCTGTGGGTGGAGTGTTTGTGCTGAAAAACTGTGATCTATTGTTTTATCTTCCTCATCAGAGAAGCACAATGGACCTTCATGTTTTTATTGAGACACAGCATCATAAAAACCAAAAGAAGGAAGAACTCAAATCCCTGAAGCAGGATCATGATTTGTGGACTATTTGATCTACAGCCCCAGACAGACGAACACTTTTAGAGATAAACTATGAAGTTCTTCTTCACAGAGAGCTTTAAAAATCTAATGAATTAAGTCAGTAAATGTATATGTCAACTTGACACTCGGTGTTGTGATGTCAGTGACAATCAAACTCTTGAAATATGTTTTGAAATCACCTCTAAGAAACATCATACAGCAGCTGTTTCAGCACATACTGCAATAACACCACATTCACTCATCCATTCTCACACCTGCACTTGAAATATGGTGCTTGATCTCAAACAAACCATTTCCGTTTAACAGAAATCCTGTGTTTGGATTGGCACTTCCTCCTTCAATATCATGAGGAAGAAAATGAGGGATGACATCTTTGTGGTTCTCCTTCAGGGCTCTTCCTGGCATTATAATGTCACATTTAATCAGCGACAGGAATGAGAGGAAATCAGGGTCAAGCACACAATAGCATTTGGCGTGATATTATGTCATGAGGGTCTAAGTCCTCTGAAGAGGGTGTGTTGGAGAGGGCAGATTTGAAACGAGACAATTGTGTCAACTCTGGACGGAGGAAGATATGATTTGTGATGTGTATAAGGAGCTCGTTGATGTTTCCATGTAGAAATCAGCCAAGACACCTTCTTTTAAGAGGCTTTGTGTGTTGCATAAGGAAACCAGACCTGAGTGTTGCACAGAGAGGGTGCAATAGGAACTGGGCGTATTCACTGCACAAGCATGTCGAGACACTGATTCAGTCCTTATGAAAGCAATGTGGTCAGTCAGGCCTTGGTGCCAGGTCTTTAGAGGGGGAAACCCTGTTCTCTCAACTACCGTTCTAAATTTCAGTGCCAGCTATTGAAAGTGAATAAAAAACAAAGAATTCACTTGGTCGTGTGCATTAAAACTGATATATTCACACAATAGTTACGATAAAAAGAGCATAAATTACGCTTCATGAGCTAGTTTTTTCCAAGCAGGTAATCTGATTGGACAAAGGGCTTTCAGGTAAGTGCTGATGTTAAGTTCAACAATTATGTTCAAACAAAAGAAGTTCCACTTGTCCAAAATACTTGATTCTCATTGAGGCCAATATCAAATCTTGGTTGCGTGGAACCAAGTTCAGAGAATTTAACTTCTGCTTGTGGCCCTAAAACAGTCATGTCAGGTTAAACCACGAGTTTCAGTGGAAAATGTGTTAGTTTCATTTAACATGCTAACACAGCAGGCTAAATCAGACGGACACTTTCATACTGGATCCTGTCCAGCAGTCTCGCCACCAGTAGCTCAGCAGATGAGAGCATCTTTAAGTTACCAGTCACAACAAAGAAACCTGAACCATGAGTGGGGGTGATAAAAGCAGCAGTGATAAAAGCAGCAGTGATAAAAGTTGCGACAATTGCCGCAAAGCTCTGAGAAGGAGAGCTAAAGCTAATGCTAACTGGACTTGACTCATAGCCATGTAATGGGAACATTCTTTTAAATTTACTGTTTGTGTAAATCTTTTCAAGGTAGGATCTGCAAGATTTTCTCAAAATAAAAAGTCAAATTCTACGTGAATAATCCTGCTGATTTGTCATCTATGGGCCTCTAAACGTGTGTCAGTATCTGTGTTTGCCTCAACACCTTCCTCTGCCTGCATGTTGATTTTTTGTCTCTGGATTGTGACTCCAGTCAATCACAGCAAAACAAGTGACTTTGCATGTTGATGATAGCAGGTGCGAGGAAGCTATCCCGAGTGGCTACGATAGCGGCCGTAACACGGAGAAAGAATGATACAATATTTACAGGATACCTCATTTACCTGCAGGAAGTCGAGTGCATGGCTCTTGAGTCTACCCCAGAAACATGATGCTGCAGATGCTTGCTGCTCTGGTGAGTATATTTATGTAGCTACAGCTATGAGCTACGTACAGAGGCAGAGGGCGTGCGCTGCCGCTGACACTAAGCCAAGGAAAAGGAGCCCAATTTGGATGTAGTGTTTATAAACAGTAACAAAAATTCCGGCAGATTCTATCTTTAGAGTTCATTAGCTAATCTCTCGAATGGTTTGTGGGTAGTAAAGTGATACAGAACCCCCATATATAGTAGAGTCAGTGGTTTGTAGTAGCCTGAAGGCGCACACCACATGACAAATTACACTCAAGGTTGTGAAGTTGTTCTTAAAGTCAGATATTCGGTCAAGCAAAACTCCCTCTCAGTAGATACGGTTGGAATGGTGAAAACAAAGTGTCAAGTCATCTTGTTTTTCATTGTAAACAAGCAGCTGGGATAGGGCGCATCCACATTTTCTCATTTTTGGGAGGTCACCACTCTGACGACGAAGGTACAGAATGTTTCAGGGTCACATTCGGTGAATTCCAGCGAGCCACAGAGAGTCCAAAAGGAAGAGAGCCAAGTCTCACAGGAGCAGTGATGACAACTTTTTTTTGGAAGAGTAGTGTTTCAAATTAGAGCTGCTGGATTACAAACTCTCCCAGAACAAATCCTCAATAAAATCAGGCTCTTTCTCTTAAAACCTCCACAGTGTAATCCCATAGTGATCACTCTTTTATCTAGCACCCCCACCCAACACCCCGGCAGCATCGGGGAGGTTCTTCCATTGTGGCCTGCAGCTTCTCACACTTGACGTTTTGTGTCAGTGGAATGTGGTCAGCTGTTCTGCCTGAACTAAGATCTGTTTCCTGTGTTCAAGCCTGTGGTGAGTGAGATGATGCCTCAACAAAAAAAACATTTTCACTCAGTATGTTGTTGCACTTCAGTGGAACCAGACCAGAAACCACTTTGACTCGGTTGGTTCAATCATATGTGGCACTTTCAGTCATGTGTTGCAATAAGCTGCTTGCTAACACTTCCACCCAAATCATATTTTTAGAGCTCTATGTTTCCAACATTTATCAGTTTTACTTATTCAGAAGAACCAAAGCTTAAGGCTGGCAAGGGGGAGAATGTAAAAACAGGAGCACCCATTTCCTCAGGCGTTGGCTGTATTGACTAAAGGCCTGAGGGATGAAATTACTGAAGGCTGCTCCTCTTGAGTTTATGTAGAAAATGAAAACCAGAGATTAGAATAAAAAAAAAGAAGAAAAAACAAGATGAATAAATGTTTGACAGTTCACAAATCCCATATGGGCTTAGTTAGCTCCAGCATTAGCCATTCTCGTAATGTTTTATGTCAGTATGTTTATCCAATGGTCCACAACTTTAATCCATAATGAGAACATTTTCCCAGTTTGATAGCTGTCACACTCACATTCATTTTCTCCACATGATGCTCAGTCAAATGATTTAATGGTTCCCAGAATTTTATCCTATATTTTTTTGATGACATGTACATTTTCAACTTTACGTCTTAGGATGCTGTCTCTATAGCTTTTTGATAGTCATATGAGTCTATGTTCAGATGATGCACTCTTACAACTTTTTTATATTGCCTCACTTTTTATCTATCACACCAGCAGGTCTATTTTTTTATATAGGTAAAATATAGTGGCACGTATCTAGACCTATGCACATAGCTGGCAGGTTTTTGATGGTTCCCAATAGATGAATCCTAGTGAGTGTTGAAGTGTACCTCATGTTAATGTCAGTTTGTTTATCAAATGTTCCATCATGAGATATTTTTCATCTATTATACCCACAGGATAAACTAATTGATTGACATCTTTTGAGACACTTGCATTTCAATCTTACTTCTTAGCACAGTATCCTTAAAAGGCTTGTACTTTTCTTTAAAAAAAATGGCTCCATTCCTTCTCCAAGATGTCAAAGAGAAAGATTTTGCCTTCAGGTTTTTATTTGTATGAGATTTATGAGCATGAGCCAGTTGCACCCTTTTACAGTTGCCTTATTATATTTGTATTACTTTGTAATTCTCAGCTTTTAAGGTCATTATTTTCAACTATTCTATGCTTTAGTCATCATTTTTAGTGTTATATGTAAATATTCTGTCTTTATTTTATAACAGAGCAGCTGTATTGATAAAATTTCCCCCTAGGAGACATGTACCACATATCTGATTCTGGTTGTGATTCGTATCACCGTATTTCATGGTTTCATGGTGCATTCACTGCATAAATTATAATGTGAAAAATGCAGCTCTAACCCCTGTTTTTATCAGCTTCTCTTTTACATTTCCAACCCCTGCAGAGGACAGTGCGCAGGGGGAGATTTTGATAGGTAACCCGCTGTGTGAACATATTAACATAGAAAACATATTTACAGAACTGAGTGCTTCTTAAAACTCTGCAGGTGATAAAAGCTGCAGCATTCTGTGACCTTTGTTTGCCATGACATCTATCAAACAGGATTGGCCAAAACAGACGCTGCACTGCTGCACAGGATTCTTGTCTGGAGGCAGTAAACAAAGAGCCTGCATTGGATACATCTGTTGACGTGCAAAAGATTCATTTTTTTTAGAAAATTAGGCCATCTGTGAGCATGACAAAATGTTATCTCCAATGAGTGCTGCGCTGCATTGTTGTTATCTTGGTTACAGGCGGCGGTGATGACGGCTTGTAAAAGTCTCTCCCAGCTAATTTTGACCTTTCTCTGCTCACTACGTGTTCTCTGTCATCCACTCCGACACTTTTAACAGTGGCCAGATGTCCCAGATGGCTGGCCAGGCTCTGCGCTGTCAGCAGATCTGCAAGCAGTGTGAGCTTAGCATGAAACACTGACATGGCACACCACACCACTCCTCCAGGGAGGCAGCAGAGAAAACCTGCAGAGCTGAACACGTTGCTCTCTCTGTGCTTTTATAAAATGGTACAGAGGCTCCGTGACATGGGTCATATAAAATCAATAGTTTGAGAATCTGAGCCACTTTAAAGGTCTGTTGAACAGAAATAAAGCTGAAAGGGTTATTCAAACATATGAACCAAAGTAGAAAGTAATGAAGACAAAACACATGAGGACAATCCACGGCTTTCTGTGAAGGAGGAATTTATTTCTCACCACTTCTATGTCAATCTCTTCTTATTACAAACAGAAGAGAAGTTGAGCTGTCAAAAGTGTGTCATTTAAAAGACCGCATTGTTAAAAGAGGGGAGGAACCGTCTAACAGCCTCTGAACACTATTCAAATTTCTGTCTGAAAACTGACACATTGTTGACAAATGCAGCTACTTAAGTTAGCAAGTGTCCAACAAACACCTCCCTTTTATTCTGCAAGCACCAGTGCTGACTGTGCCATTCATTCAGTGTTGATTCCTGTTGTCAAATCTGAATATTCTCTCTTGATCCTAGTTTTGTTAACTGTCAGGAGAAAAAAAAATCCTGGGTACCCCACGGAAAAACCTACAACAATATCTGCCCTTGATCAAAACACAGTGATGTTTTTTTCTCGTTTTCAAAAACCAAAAATTTTGTAGCCTGGTAAAAACAGACGGAATATATTTCTACATAAACAGTATATAAAGCTCTTTAATAACTCGTAAAAAAAAAAAAAAAAAAAAAAGAATCAACTGGAGAGATGTAATGTGAAGGCACAGCAAGACAGTGGTGACAGAACTCGCTCAAGGAGGAGACTGTAAACATTTCTTCCTGTTTGTCTGAGGAGAAAAAGACATCAGGAGGAGCTTGAGTGTTTCCAGAAGGCAGAATGGAGCATCATTACTCCTGGAGTGGCAGTCACTTTAGAAACTGTCAGTTAAAAACTGTGCTGTAAGGCTAAAATCATGTGATTTACGAAGTCTTGCACCGGGTATGAAGGTGGAAGCAGCAGATACAAGGCTCTCTCTCTCTCTCTGCAGGTCGTGATGTTGATTAGATTTGATTCACCCATGCACCGGAGAAAACGGTGCTCCATTACCGTTGATCTCATTAAATCTAAAGGCATTTGTAACACAAGTTCATTAAATTACATATCCTCGCTCAAACAAGGACATTCAGTTCCCAAAAATTGTGGCCCACGCACAGAGAAACCTGGATTTGGTAGAAATGTCCGCATTACTGGAGCGTAATCTCCTTGAATGTTCCTCCCTCCTGGATGAGCACCATTCACAGCATGTGGTGCAGGCTGCTGTGGGCCAAATCTCCACTGGCTGGCAGAAAAGGTGCATGGTCATCGATCACCAAGGGCTTAAACCAACAGGCTGTGACATGTCGTCTTTTACGCGTTGTCATATTTCTGCAGAGCCTCCTCGAGTTTGCCTGTGATTTTCTGGAAGAAGGATATCTGCTGCTGAAGGTAGTGCTGCATCTGGGCCTTGAAGTCTCGCACACGGATCTGGTGGAAGTGCTGGATCTCAGCCAGGGTGGCGCAGGAGATGATGTTACAGCGCTCGTTGATGCCCTCGGCCTGAGCTGGGTCCATCTTTCCCTCCTCCACGTGCTTCTGGCTCTCTTTCACTTTTGTCAACGCCCCTGTTTAGAGACAGAGCAAAAACAAAAAACATCTTCATCTATTTCAGTTCCAGGATCACATTCATAATTGTTATCGTGTTTATTTTGGAGACTGCTTCATCATGGAAAAACACAACATGCTATTCTAATCTGTGTGGGAAAACTGCCCACAACTGGAACTGCTCCCAACAATGTTCCTTCTTCACACATAAAGATTTATTTCCTAATTCTGAATATTCAACTCATCACAAAGACCAACTGGCTCTGTGACTTTTCCAAGAAGAGTTAATTAACAATCTGAAGAGTTCCAGTTCATAGCTTCAGAGTACATTTATAACTTCAATGAATTGGTCTGAAATGATTTGATGAGCTGTTTCAGAGAACTTCCTGACAGCCACATCTGTGTTAAGGAATGTGAGGGGGCTGGACTCAAACAAAGTCTATTAGATTATGCTATTTCAAGGTCTGCTCTCAACAACCATGTAAGGCCATTTTACTGGCAGTGTGATACCATCTACCAATGGCTGCTGGCAATTTGAGGGGCACACTATAAACAGAACATTTCCTTCCTAATGTGAACAACTCCATTTTGTTACACTTTATTTCTTAATGGTTATGTCATGATGAAGTCATTTGTTTTCTGCAAAAGCTCCACACAGAACAAATGCCCACTTATGGCTTTCAGCAGCAATGTTGAAAGCACCTCCAGAAGAAAACCATGACTTAGGTTTTGACCCTGCTGCTCACTTCTTTTACACATTACAAGCAACTGCAACCTGCAAAGAGACACGACCACATATCACAATCAGACTGAGACTAACACACCTCAGAGGTTCCACCCAGCCGTCAGAGCGACTCGCTGTCGTCACTGTGGTGGGTTCTTGTGGCAAACAGGCTTGAGTCATGTTAGTTCTCATTCTGCCGTTTTGACACAAGTAAACTGTCACTGCTGCCTCTTCTTTCTTCCTCTAAACCTCTGCTGAGATTTTCCTTACTGCAAAGAGAGGCCTACAGACAAACTGGTTCGAGGAAATAAACAAATTATTCCGTACATTTGGGGATAGGTGGGTGGATGTGAGCAGAAGTTAGGGTCAAAGCATTACAAGCTCGTGACGGATGACTCCTCAGACTTTTGACATCTTCAGTCAACAAGTCAAGAAGAGGAGATGTCACAGGCAGTAAGTGCTGAAGTGAAGGGCAAGAGAAAGTGACAGCAGAGTCTATCTATTTGATCCAAATTCTTTAAAATGTTTACGTGTCACAACCACAGAAAGAAACGCTTCTCTGGGTCCTGCATACGAAATGTGCTCTTTTTTGATGTTGGTGAAAAATGAATTCCTGATTTGCATGATGATTCTTCTAACACAAGAAAAAGGTTTCGACTCACAACCCTCAAGATATTACAAGTAGCTACTTCAGTATGTTGCAAAAAAAGAAGCACAACGTCCTCATTCCAGTTTTAATATGTAAAGACATGTCACTTTGCTGCATTCTGGTACTCAGGTTTCCAGCTCACAGGACTGGGACTGTCCTTTCCTGACATTTACCGGACAGGGAAGTCATGGAAAAACTCAGCAGATGAAGTTCCCTGTCCTTAGTCAATGTGGCAGAAACATTGCTGAGCTTAATGCATTACACCACAGGAACCAGTGCTGACCTCATTTGTACAGGGATGGCGTTATTTAGCTTTGAGCAACATGTTGCACTAATGAAACATCTATGAAGTAAGAGAAAAGCAACTTCATGCATGGCACAACCAGCTGACAGACAACATCTCTGTTGTCAGACTTTATGGTGGAAGAGGAAAGTGAGCCCTGTGCCCTCAAGTCATGCAGCTGAACTTCCTGTGTCATGGGATTCTTATGCTACTGTGAACTTTAGTGAACAGCAGCGCTTTGCTGAAAGTCTAGATCAGTTTCCTGAAATGTGACCACAGAGGACTTGCTGACCTCAACCTGCACTCATCTGCTCCTCTTCTGTCTGGCCTGTAAGTTCATAAAAATGCCTCATAGCTACTTTTCACTTGCATTTAAGGCAATATGTTACAGCACAAAGACAAATTTGCTGACAAAATCCTCCCTAAAAGACATCCCATGGCCCTACCCCCCCTCAAAATCTGCCCAGTTTGCCTTCTGGCTGTCGCTCCCTCAGCCGCAGTTTAACCCAGATCTTTGAGATTCCTCTAATGCACAGCAGATTGGACATGACAGAAAGAGACGCAAAGATAACAGCAGAGCGGAGACGGGGGCGGAAACTAGAAAGACAAGAGCAAACACAGCTGTCCAAAGACTTAAAGCCAATCCCCAAGGTGTTTACTGTACCTTAAAGGTCTCAGGCTTCCTGCTCTTTAAAAGCACACTAATGGACGAAAGGGGAAGATCTGTTGCTGAGGTTGAGACTTTATGAGAAACGACAGAGTTCAGTAGAAGACGATGACATCATCAATCTAAACTTAACTGAGACTTTCATTTTTCAGCTGCTGCAAAAGCAAAACCATGTAAAGATACTTAGTCAAGTAAGGCTGAAGGTGTCAATACCCCTGTTCCTTGGTTGTTTTCTGCAGAACATTTCCTATTTAACCATCTTACTTCAAATATTTCGTTAAAGAATGTCACCCATGTGCCCCCAATATATAAAAATATGTTGTAACAGGTGATAGATTTTCTTTATTTTCTTATATTTTCTTATTTTTTTTTAGTTGTGTGGTAGATTGTTGTAACACAGCTTCTTGAAAATCATTCTCATACCATAGAAATGTCTGTTTATTTCCTTTTGAATGGAGCTACATTTATGAGAATACCTGTTTGTTGGATAAACAGCAGAGTTGAGTATGTGAGGTTGCGCCTGTGAAAAACTTCCCAAATCTTCTCTGCTAATGCCAAGCAGCTAAAGCTGCTGTGGCTATTGACTCTTTGTGCTATGTTTATAAAGCTCCAGCCAAATACACAATTACAGTTTCACCGTTGACATTTTTTTCTCACTCTCATTGTTTTTCGGTGATACAGTTTCCAGGATTAGATCCACTGCTACAACAATCACTGCCATTTTCAATGTTTCTTTCTTTGCAAAATATCAATGAGGAAAAATATGAAGCAAACCAGACATTAAAAAAACCTGCATAGTCACCACCAAGAGAAGTGAAAGTGCCTCGTGAAAACACTGGAACCTTGCAGCAGTGTTTCCAGAGAATCGAACTCTGAATTTCCTGTATGAAAGTGTAATAATGGACACAGGCCCTGCTGTCGTGGTCAGGCAGCTCTTTCTGTTTCACATCAGCTGGTCACCTCAGTGCTGCTCATATGGTTAACTTAACACCTTTTGTTTCTTCAAGCTGCTGTAAAAAAATTTCTGAATGAAATGGCTGCATCAAATGCATCACTTCAAACAATCAAATCTTCATGAGGGCATAAACGCTTCGCAAAAATAATCTAATTGTGCCTATTTCCCCTATATTACAAATGCGATCTAATGTGTACTTTTAGGTTGCCCTTATGTGTCGTTGATATCAACTGCTTAATTTCCGGGGATGGTTTATACTTTTTTAAATAAGAGGAAAACATATATGAGGAAGAAAAGTTGGACGTCTGTAAAATTTATTGCCCATCCCTAATCTTCACTGTAGCATATACGATAGCCATGAACCTACGCTAAAGCCTACTCAGTCTGACAAGCACCCACTAAAATAGGAAACTATGTGTAAAAACATATCAAAGCCATTCACTTCATATCTTCCTCCATCTCCTTTCTTTACATCTATGTGGCAATTTCTGTATGATCAACTGCTGCTTAACATTTGTCAGCAACAACCTGAACATAATGCTTAGATTCAGATTCGGTCACCATTGTTTTTTCTGCAGATAGTGAAATGGGAAACTGGAGCTTAACTCGCAGAAAAAATGCACTGCAAGCTAGTGTTCAGGTAGACTATTGCACAAGACAGGCACTGAAAAATCTACTGAGGAGTGAATAATAAGAAGATGTATTAATTTTTTTTTTTAATTGAAGATTGCAAACATGCTTAATTGCATCTGATCTTCTAACACATTAAAGCACAGTGTCTACTTCTAGTTCAGCCAATGCTGCTTCTCAACTCACAGTGACTGACAGAAAAAAACAACAGCCAAGAGAACAATAATACTGTAATAAGGTCAAGTTAAGGAGCCTCTGATTCATTTCAACATCCGCATGATCTGTACTAATTAATGTATTTTGTAGAATACTGCGGTGCCACAATATAAATAAGACATAATCCTGATGAGCACTTCAGGTAGAAAACCCCCCTGACTGTATGGAGGTGGCATCGAATCCCCCTGGACTCTCTGCAGGCTGCAGCTTCAGCTCTTACGTAATCCTCCTGTTACACAACACGCCGAGCTACAACTGTGAGCTGGTGACCTGAACAACCAGTGGCAATCCCCATTTCATCTCTGCACCACCTCTGTCATCTGTCCATGCTCCACAGGGCGTTTAAACAGCCTGTAATGACAGAAGACAGACCTGGAGGGTGTGTGCAAAAGGAGCGTCAGCTGAAAGTTTGACTTCAGAGGAAACTGATCATTTCTGTGAACAGGCGTGAGCTTTTCCTTTGTTTCCTGATGGTGTTTTATCCTTTTATGTGATAAAAGTTTGATGAGGTCAGAGCTGGATGTGCAGATAAAAATAACAGCGGAGCAGATAAAGAGTAGATTTGAAAAGCAAATGAAGTAAGCCAAGGGGAAGGCGTTTCATCACCTTGATTACTTATTTACCTTACCTTTATTCACCAATGATAGGCTCAAGGCTAAGTAATCAATATGCTCTCTCTACTTTCTCAGCCTGATGAACACTTATAGTAACTTAATAAAAACATCTTGTTTCTGGAGGTGGTATCATGCCTCGGTCTCAAGTTAAAAAACAAGTTTCTCCTCTAAACTGCACCACAGGCAAGGTCAATATTATCTCTGAGGAAGTGTTTGAATAAGAACTTACAGGAGCTGAACTGTTTACATTTCAATGCTCACATGACAGAGGAGCCAACGTGAGCTGTAATAATCTCCATCTCTACATCTCTATTGTGTTTTCACCTCTGCACAGGCTGCTCGATCATTAATAGAGACCAATAATATACAGAGAAGTGTTTGCTTATGCAGCTTCTACCCAACTTCTGCTTCACTGGTGCTAAATAAAAGCATGTATCTTCATGCGTAAAAACAAACACAGCCTCTTCGGTCTCATACCAGACGCCAACTCACACCAGAGTTAACCCTAAATTTGGACTGTATTTATAAAACCCTCCGCCTCCCTCCTTGTTTTTTAGAGTGTGGTATAAAAACACTACAGAACCCTATCTGAAGGCATCCTATCGGATTGGGACAAAAATAAACAGAACAAAAATAAAGGATAAGATGCTCAATATGTTTTTGAAAGCAACACCAGACATGATGTGAGAATAATCGTCCAAGTGGAGCTCAATGCTAACAGCTAATGGTGTCCCTGTAGAGAGGGGGATCAATAAGCTGCTGCTCTGTGTCCTGATGTGGGGCAGATGGGATCAAATATAACCTGTCTGGTGCCTGAGGTCCTAATGAGACTGATACAGGGAGCTAAGAATGGAATCCACTGTTGATTAGACTGAGGGATATGACAGGTTGACGGGCTAAAAAGGCCTAAAGAACACAACAGTGATAAGTGGTTGGTACTGAAAAGCTCTGTAAAAACTTAATGAGTGAGCTGAAATAGTCTCACTTTGATATCTTAATCTGTTTATAATCCATGATTTAAAATGGAATAATTGGCATCAATTTCAGTCATTTCTAAACACATATTCCTAAACGTATATGTGTTTGGGTCGAATTCTTCCAAAACACAGATAACTCTCATGACAACTGCACTGGACAGCAAATTTTAGCAGCGAGAAGCAAGATCTGTCCTTTCTCCTCAGGAAAATTATTTCTTTGATTTTTTTTTTTGTTGTAGTAATGGTGGACTCTTGAGCTAAACAAGGAAAAAGCACACAAGGACTGAAGAAAGCTAAACAGGAGAGTAATCAAGCACAGGCTTAAGGCTAAGACACAGGCTAAAGGCTGAAACACGGGTCAAGCTGTTAATGAAAATGTTCAATGCAACCTACATGCAGCAGTTACACTGCAGTTGTCTATTCAAACTCAAGAGCCTGCAGCAAATTAAGAGCCAGGTTCAATTTGCCCTACATAGTGAGGTTGGTAGTAGATGGGCACTGGTAGGACATAGCTTGGATTCATCTACATTATACGTTATGGACATAACGTTTCAAGCATTAGTCCTTCCTAACTACAAATGAAAATATCTTATCACTTTGCATCCTGCAAAATAGTTGTCTTGAAAAAAAAAAAATCATTATTCTCCAGCTTTAAATCTTCCTTGTGGCTTCACTAATGAAAAGATACAGATTTATCAAGTCCTGACATATGTGTGAACTTTGAGGAAGTGAAGATGGTTGCAGGTGATTTCGTGTGAGAGACTGAAATACAGTCTAAGTGGACAAAACAAGAAGCAGAAAAATGTAGTACAAGTACAGAGTCAGTTTTAACTGCTCAGCACTGTCTTAACAAAAGTGCCAGTAAAACTGAAGTTTTCTGTGTTTACAGTGTCATTAAGAGGATTTCTTTGAAAAACTATAACTCCACTGTAGATTTTAACTGTTTTTAAGGTCTGGATGGTTGAAGACTATATGTAGACTTTACAACTTAAGTATTAAGTAATCTTGCAGTAGATATTTGCACTTAACGATTCCAGGCAACATGAGGGCAATCTGAGCAACAAGCAGCTATTCAGCTGACATGAACTAGAGAGCTGCTATATTTAATGTACTGCATGCACATTAAGGATAAAGATATATCACTGTCACTGCCACACTGCATAACGGGGCCTTGTTAGTCCTGACACAACCCAGAGTTCACATGAAGACAGGCCGTTTTGATTCAGTGTCGATGTTTCTTGAGACTGTACAACTTGTGCATTCGCGACATGGCGTCATGAACTTCCTCTCCCTGTCTCTCATTTATCTTGTCTTGTGCAGATCTTTTGTTCACATTTTCCCTTCTGGTGTTTTTATTTATTACTATAACTGTGGGGACATTTTAATGTGTGCAGCACTTGCATCCAAGGAAAATTTCTCCAAGAGGACAATAAAGTGTATTGTGTCAAGTTGTGTCGAGTCGTGTTTTTTGTACTGTATCATATTGAGTGAGGTTGTTTGTTTTTTAGTGCCTGAGGAAAAAAATACAAGGAATGGTCTGATTCCTTTGCAGTTACAGCATGAAAAAATAATGTGACTCAACCTGAATCAAGATAATTAGAGCACCCTCAGCTCACCTAAAACAGGATGACATCAAAGTCACTTCACATTCAGTATTCTGCTCACAGCTCTCCTTTCATCTGTTACATGGTTCCAGCTTTCCCAGCAGCTTTGTTCCCAGTCTCCCACTGCGGTGAAACTGTGTTTCACTGCTCTCTGTCATCTTCCTGTTACGCCAGAAGAAGGGTCTTCCATGTGCGGTATCAAATCAGAGTTTCTTATCTGTGGAATTAGGCCAGGCTTATCACAGCACACTGGCTGCGTCACCTTATTTGGGCTGTGTGCGGCCCTGTGGCAGACTGGATTTGAGCTGACTGGGAAGTTTGAGTCCTAGTGCAGCCTAAACACAGTCTGTCCTGTTTCCTCTCACCGTTGTCTATTGTGGGGTGAATGAAGCCAGAGAGATATGAAGATGTCAATGTCTCTGCAATGAATTCATTCGTCTTGTTTGTTCACTTTCGTAGCAATTCAAGTTGATCACATTTCATCAAGAGCTGTGACACTTAAATCTTACATTTAAGTCCCTTGATGTCATTAAGTTTAATCTCTACACCAACAATCAAAACACACTTTCACAGATAGTCTGACAAAGGCCACAGAAAGCTCTTCAACTTTTCAAACACAGAATGAACTTGAAAATAAAACCTCAAACTAAGAGCGTGTGACAGATTTTTTGCACCACAAGCTGAAAGAGCACTAGATTTGTAACTTTTATCAAATAACTCCAAAAACTGTACAATCCGTTACCCTCCACACCCCGTAAGCTTTCCGCAAAACGTAAGAAAGACTACTTTAAGTTGCACGAGTTTGCTCTGGTCAAATTGTTTTCATACAAGCTGCATTTTAAACACCTAAAAGGATAGTTAGGCCATAAAATCTTAACCATGGTGACAGTAGAAGGACCTCTCCCACTAAGGTGTCAGCAAAATATCATACGTTCATATTTCCAAAAAACCTGGGCATTGGACATTGAACCTGGACAACATTTTATATTGCCAGGTAAACACGTGTTAAAGGAAATCTTGGATGAGACTGCAGGCTTCCAGAATTTGGTGAGATTAACATGAGATTTCCGGGAGATGTGACACCAGTAGAGACATCACCATAGAAGGGTTAGTTTGTCAGTTGGATTAAGGAAACACAACTTCATTTGGTGTTAGAGGTTTCAAGAATAAAGGACTGTGTGGTGCTACTGTTTTTAAAGAAACAGTAGCTGCAGTAAAGAATGTCAGAAGTGAAAAATTGACGTAAAGGGTTCCAAAGATGCCAAACTGAGATAAAAGTTTTTAAAAATTGAGCAACAAATCATGTAAAGCTACTACAAAGCTATCAGAAGGATAATGCAAAGCTTTAAAATGAGAACAATACCCCGCTTTAAACACCTGCATACATTAAAGGGGGGTTCTGATTGGTAGTTAAAAGAAAAAAAAAGTTTACCCTGCCTGATCTGAGAGATGCAAGGTCAGTAGGTAGGTCAGAGCACTGGGACTGTTTTCAATGCAAGAAATGAAAAGTTCATGTCATCACTGTGCATGTACGCCCTTGTTTGTCTGTAATCTTTCAGTTCCGTGTGATTCTCAGACAGATCTTATCTAAAAGGCAGAGCTACAAAAAGTTGTCACATGTCCAGAAAGTAGTGCAGCCATGTGTATTACACACACAAGAAGATTTTCTGTTGTGTGTTTGGATAATTTATTTCTTGTCTCACCAGCAGGAAGCGATTGTGCCACATTTTTGCACACAGTAAACAGAGTGAGAGCTTCCTCCAGCAGCCACCACATTGGAACTCTTGTATAACAGTGTTAGCTCTCATGAGATGACATTATGCCACACAATGAGAGCAATCTTTGGGACAGGGTCACGTAGGAGGACGACCTAGATTAGAGAAACATTGATGGTCTGTGGAGAGATATTTGGGAAGGTTTCTGCTACAAACCCTATTTTGCATCAGTGTATTGTGATTGAAAAAACAGGTATGAAATCTTCCATCCCCAAAGCACTGACGTGGTGTGTTTCCTCTGTGATGGAAAATTAAACACAGCCAAGCAGGAGCTGCCTGTTGGATTCAGCAGGTGGACAATCAGGGGGCAGAAGCGCACGGACCAATTTCAAAATGCAAACACAACTTATTTGTTTTGCAAAGTTGCAGGAGCTGAAACTGATTGCTGTGTGCTGCTAGCTAAACAAGCCATACAAACAAGACTGTTTATCTTTTTACGGCCAGGAGACACTTGATTCTGTACTTTAAAACCTGTTGATTATATCTGAGCCTAATTGGTGAAAGAAAGGAGGCTTTGGAGAGTGGATTTAGGATCCAACAGGTTCTATACCACGTTTGTTTGTATGTGAATTTTTTTATTTCAACTGGGATGCTGAGATTTTTAAGCATGTATTAAGGTTTTTTGTGAGATTTTCTTGATTTTTCAACCATGAATTTCATCTAGAATTAACTTATTTATTGGGGATGCAGGAAATTATCAGCACCTTGTTGGTATCGGCTAATATTGGCTTAAAATTAAACTATAATTAAACAAAATGAATAATATGTCACTAATGTGATAGGAATATGCACTATATTACTGTATGGGTTTTTTGGAAACAGAAGAGAGTTGATGATATCTGCAATTAGGTGTGCAGAAAAAAATATTGGTGTCATTATCTGCAAAATATCAGCACATCAGATATCAGCCAAAAATCAAATATCATGCTTCCCCAATGTTCATAACAGAAATGTGGAAAATTAGTTGTCAACAATCCTAATTCATGTCCTGACTGAATCCTGTGACAGAAGTAATCATATGGCTTTTATGTGAGGATCCACACCTGTTAAGAATGACTAATAAGTGTGTGAAAATGTGAAACCCAGTGTTGTTTTTTACCTTTTTGGACATGGATGATGTCTGGGTAGTTTGCCAGATGTCCCTGGTAAAGAGCCATCAAATCCATAATGGGGTCTAGATCCTTTCCGGGTTGCTCAGCAAAGTACTCCCCAATGGATTCATACGTGTCCCCTGTGAAAGAGATGGCCTGGTTGAGTCCAGCTGAGTACACCTGCTGGTCCATTTCGAAAGCTTGGCTCAAGACTTTAAATGACAGCCCGACTTTCTGATACTCCTTCTTAAAGCCACTGATCTGCTTGCGAGCAAATTCGCTGACAGTCGCATTTAGCTGCAAGGTGCTGTCATCCATCCTTTTAGTGAAAGTCTTGAACCCATCAATTTTGCTCTCCACTTCCTGGAAGTCCAGTGGAGTAGCAGGGGTGCTGATAGTGAGGAAAAAGTTGGCTCCGACCATCTCGTCCTTCTCCGCCTTCCTCTTGCCCTGCTTCCAGGACTTTTCATCCGTGCTGTTGCAGGTGAGGAAATGCTGGAAAACATCACACCGAGCCAGGACTGGGTGGCTGGTCATGTGGTTCATCCACCATATGAGACCTTTCCTCCTCTTGGAGATGAAGTCCTCCTCGAAGCGCCCTGTGGCCTGCTTCTCGGGGATGTGAGGCACCGAGATGACGGGAAACTTCTCCACCAGCCGAGCGTACAGCCAGTCAAAGTGCTTATACCTCCTGTTCACCTGGTTCTGTGTGTGGGTGGGGGTCAGCTTGTAGGAGATGTAGCTTTTCATGCCTTTAAACTTGGTCTGCTTGGTGGGGTCATCAATAGTACAAGAAAAAGGGTAGGGGTTCTCCTGCCACTCAGGACCATACTGACCCATCACCACGCAGATTTTGTCTCCATCCTTCACAAATCCCGCTGCCTCCCCAAGCACAAAAGCTTCTCCTCCGGACTTCACAAAAGTGGAGAACCTGTTCAGGTTTCTACTGACTGTGGCTGAGCTCTTTGCTTGCTGTGCATTACCTCTGGACATGGAGGTTGTTGTGACTCTGTACTTAGAGGGTCCATTTCCTTCATAGTCGTGATACCTTCCTCCGACAGTCCCTGGCTCATCTGCAACAGTGGAGCTGTCATCCCAGTCATCGTCCCAGTCATCATCACTGCCTGGACTGGGCTGGTAGATGTGGGGCTGCTGTGGATGCTGCTGCGCTGGTGGTGGTGAGGAGAAAGTGGCGAAAACAGGCGGAGACGGTTTGGAAAAGTTATTCTGGGGCTTGTTGGAGCCGTCAAAACCTCCGGATGGGATGTTGGCGTATCGTGAGTCCGGGTAAGTTTCCCCAGATGTGCTGCAGCTGTTGTTGTTCAACGTGGAGGCGGCGTCGTTTCTCAGTATCTCCACGTACGAAGCGGGGAACAGACCCCTCTCTCCTTTACTGTTAGCCCCTTCAAACCAGCCATCAATGTCCTGCTCGGTGTACAAAGTTAGGATCTCGTTCTCCCTCACAGACACCTCTCCGGGGTTTTCAGAGTTGAAGTCGTACAGCGCCTTGGCTCTGAGCGCCATTATTCTCCACAGCTGGACGCAGACCAGAACAGCGGGCTAATTTACGGCTGGATGACCGGGGCAGGAGGGACGAGCAGCGGGCAAGCCAGGCTAGCTCCAGTCAGCCCACAGCCCCAAACTCCTCCTGAAACTCCGCGTAAAAACTTCTCTTAGTGTGAGAAATCTTGTAGCTATCCCTTCCCTGCGCGGTTGTTATTCCGTGTACCGGACCTGATGGGACACCACGGTTTGTTTTGAATCCAGCAGTGACAGTGTGTGAATCTGGAGCGAAGGTATTTTCCCCCCTACAACAACATTAATCCGAGCCCTCCACTCTTCCTCCGAGCTCAGTCGGACGCTTCTGCCTTCACGCGCTGCGCAGCAACCGCACGTCGACCAGGCTGAATAATCGAGGGCGGAGCTACAAGATGCTGCAGTCCACCCAGACAGCACAAATCAAGCGCCTGTAAGAGCTGCTGCAAACTGCTGCTCCACACTTGTTGAGTGTTTACAGTTTTTTCAACCCTTTACATGCAATTTTGAAAACAGGGGCTCCTTTTCCCAACATATTAACACATTTAACCAAACACTGTACTCAGTTTGCATATGCTAGATTGTTTGCAAAATGACACTTCAGTCAAAACACATGTCACATCTTCTCCTGTTGTCACAGTTGTTTTGTTATAACTTTGGTTTTCTTTCATATATTTGGTTGAAAACTACATGGATTGTTTCATGCAGTGCTATTCACAAGAGGTGTGCAATACTGCAAATCTGGTATTGATCTGATACCAAGTAAATATGAGGCCAGTATCACCAATATCAATACTGATATCAATACTTTTTACATAGAAAGCAGCTTGTCTAATTCAAGAAAGAATAACACACAACCAAAAAAATGTATGTTTTTGTTCATGAATAAAAACAAGAAAACTTATTTTCAATCAGAAAATAATCATGTGCTTTTATTTGTTCTGTTTTGTTGTGAAACAGTGATTTTGAATGTTCATGGATATCAACAAAAAATATACTTCTGCATTAGATGTATCATTTTTATCAGACAGCCTGTGCATTGTGGTAGATTTACCATACCAGAAACAAAAATTAGGAAATCAGCATTATACTGATAACTTTTGTATCGATCTTGTCACACAAGTATTTATCAAAACTGATACCAGTGTTGGTATTGATATTCTACATTGAGCTGCTCACCATTTATTTTTACATGTAAAATTAGTTACTGCCATTGAAGAAATTTAAATGATTTGAAAAACAATATCCTTCCATCACTTTGACAAATACCTGTCTGTGATATTGCATCAATTTCTGCACCTCTGATAAAAACCTTACTGCAAATAAAGCAGAATTTTAGATTTTTCTACTCAAAGAAGAGGTATACTTTTATGAAAATAAGGTCTATCACACCATATTTCACAAAAGTAAACGCTAAATGTATGTAATTATGTTGGAAACATCTTTGCAAAAATAGAGGAAAAAAATTGGAGGAAATGTTTCACCTTGTTCTTTATAAGCGGTCAGAAGAGATGGTGCAGAGTATATCTGAAGACAAAATGCTGGTTAAAAACATACACAGATTTATTAAAATGCTGTTTTGTTTTCATCTCACCAACAAAGTCTTCAAATGATCAGAGACTGACACTAAGTCAGTACACACTACAATGATCAATACAAAATACATTTGTAAGAAAGATAACCTATTTTAGGAAATGGCAAAATGCTAGACTTTTTGCCAAACATTTGTATGCTTGTAGGGATATCTTAGATGACAAAAAGATATCAACAAACCCACAACGTTGTTCATGATTAGGAAGTACACAAATTCTATAAACTCACTGATGCTGCAGACTGAAAATATCTATTTCTCACTATTCTCAGTCACAACAACATATCAATCAGTAAAAAACAACCTGTCACAACTATTCAGTCAGTGACCCTCAGTAGATCAATTTAGTGATCTTTCCCAAACAGAGTATATCAGTTACCTTCTCTTGAACTGAGGATTGTTGAACATTAGCCAGTGACCCTGTCTAAGACACTTACAAGTGACCAATGCCATTTTACAGTGACAGTTCATTAACCATGACTTTCACTGATTGATGATGTCAAGTTCTCTATTTCAAATGATGTCCATCAATGATATCCTTGCAGGTACACAAGAGATTATTAAAATGTGTTTGGTTTTTTGCCTCAGAATGGTAACTATTTTGTTAATGCTTTCACACGTAAAATTTCCTATTAAAAAAAACACAAGGTGTTTGAAAGCAGCCCAAGTTTTATCTATGCTATTTTCTCCACCCAACCCATTACATCAAAATAGCATCTTGTTCCCTTACATTCACCACACATCACATCCAACTCAGAACTACTTCACATCCATTTCACATCACATCCAGCTCAGATCATGTCCTCCTCCCTTTCACTTCACATCTACCTCACAAAACCTGCCAAATGTTGTAGACAGCAGCTGAAATTTTTATCAACAAGCCTGGAGTAAGTTTTTTCCAGCCAATTTTTCTGGGATTAAAAGAAGCCCAATCAGACAGAAACCTTCCCAATCTGGCAATGCTGATTGTGTGTTGTTAATTTCATTGGTGTTACTTTTGCTCCAACTTTTTCTTAAAATATAAATGTTTTAGTTGCCCTGTTTATCACCTCATATTTTTCCAAATAGATTCACTTATAGAGGCAGATGTCAAGAAGCCAAAATGTGTTGGAGGAGTCAGTGACTTTACCAAAGACTCACTGAAGTTCTACCTTTCTGTATAAGCTCCAGGAAACACATTTTTACAGTTCTTTAAAAATGGTCCCAAAACTTAATGTTACTTAAGCCTCACCTGGGTTAAAAATAATGTAACAGCTACAGACAGAAGTTAGAACGTCAGGTTAACCTGGATTCCTGCCAACCTTTGTCTTCTACCGTCACCTGACAGGAATGTCATCTTAAATGTGCTGATATCATGCTGACTAATGCACAGCATGATGGTTCAACCCTTGAATTATCTGAACAGCAAAATGATTCAGTTTCTTGTTTCTCCTACTACGAAATATTATATAAGCAATTTTGTCTAACTTTATGAGTATAAGATATATTAATCTATCAAATGGTTGTTTAATGGGTAATAATACTGTCCTGAACATGAATAATTCAGTGTCTTAGCTGGTTTACTTTCTCAAAGATTTTCAGTGTGAAATTTGAAGCTGCCTAAGAGCACCTTATCAAAAGTTCTTGCTACTATGAGATAACTGTTACATTAAAGCTAAAAAATGAGCCTATATGAGAAAATAGATCTATAAAATGTAAGAATTTATATCATTCAACAACAATGCCAGTTTTTGTTTATTGTAATCAGATCAGGGTGGAACTTTTAACAATGTCTTCAAGTGTTGGCTATTATTTTCAGGAAATAGCAGCAGTTTGTTCTGACAAATCATGACACCACAAACCATCAGGTTTTTTTTTCACACAGCTGAAAATAAGGTTTGAGCTCAAACTGAACAGTTAGATATTGACTTTAATGATGTAATTATGCAGCAGGGCTAATCCTGTTTAAAAACCTCAGACAGTCAATTGCATATGCAATTTGGATGTTATTTCATGTTTAACAAACTCTTAAATTTAGACTTCCACCCCCCTTATAAGGAAAGGAGCTCATTTGATATAATAAGGGAATTATAGAGAAACTCCTGCGCTTATTACAAGTATTTATCATCAGTGTTATTTACTCTGACACACACATGCAACCACCCACGATGGGTTTAGTTGATATTCTATGAAATCAACAAGATATTTCCCATAGGAAATATGTAAACTGGAAAACAACAATGCCATAATACTGCCCTGATTTGTCTGGTGCATACTGCCCCCTCGTGGGAGTAAGTGGGACTTCATTTACAGAAAGTGAGATCAGGATCATGAGTTTACAGATTTTCTCAAGTGTTTTACATACAAAAACTGGGACTTGAAACATTTTGACCAAAACATACAAGCCCTACACCAATCCCCTGAAGCAATTCTGATAAACAACTAGCACAAGTCCTGCTTTACAGTCAAATTACAGTTCTAAAACACTCTGTTTTCAAAACACTAGACACAATTCTCAGCATTTGGCACAACTGTCATGAAAAAAGAAAAGAAAATAATTGTTCCCACAGTAAACACTGTTACTCAAATTCTACAGAGTATTGCCCTACTATGCACACTGACTCATCTCATGGGCAAACATGTTACAAAATTTTACAATTAGCAATCTGAGCTTGAGCAAAAAAAGGCAACAGGTGAGCTTTTCTTTATTTCTCACTATGATAGAGGTTTTTTTTCTGCCTGGAGTTAGGAAGTGTATGACTGGCTGTATACACCATGCTAGGTGTTATTTCCTTTGCGGATTGCTTCTTTGTTTTATGTATTCATATATTTATTTACTATAACTGTTTATACTGTACGATACGGTATTCGTATAACAACATTCTAAAAATATTGTCTAACACACTTATGAATGTACTGCCTGTAGTAAGTTTAACAATATTCAAAGAAAGACCTGAGTGTTTGTGATGGGTGATGAAGAAGTGTTTTTCATTCATGGTAGTGTGTTACATTTGTGCTCAACTGGTTCTCATAAGTGTCTATCTATATGGTGGTTTGTGTGTGTCATTTGAAAATTGAATACCATTTTGAAATGAAATATAATAGTTATGAATGTCAAGACTTGAGAGTTTTTTTCCATTGAGTTTATGCTTTTTGGTTTGTGTGTAGAGTTCTGCTCTGAACAACCAATTTGACTTTCCACTTCAGGCCACCAGAGGTCTCCCCTCTCACATTGAATTTGGGCAGGGAGCCTGAAGGAGGCAACACTACAATACTCAATGCACTTGAATGTTCTGGATATCAGTAGCAAGTGCATTCAGTCCCTAAGTGTCTTCTCAGCATCCTCCATACCTATCAGAGCTCTGCAGAGAACATCCAGTTCATCCTCCTCTTCACAGTGTTCAGGGAGATTTCTTTATAGCACAGCACATGAAATATTAAAGAGGAGCATGGTCTCCAGGGAGCAGCATTACCTCAGCATGCAGCTTGCATCCCATTAGCAGACTTGTGATTTATAAAATTTCTGTGATCAGGGGTGTGATGTCTTCTTTTTGTTTCAACTGGGTTCCATTTTCACATCTAACATGTTATATGTTGACTTGTTAAGTTGACTTTTGAATTAAAATAATGGTTGCCTGTGTAGACGTGAGGCTGGAAGCTTTTTCCTCAGTGTTGCATGAGTAACGATATACTCAGAGGCTTATCAGTTTAAGTTAAATGCCTTCACAGACCCTCCCTCAAGAGAAAAAAGGAATAAAAAGCACATCCCCTCCTTCATCCAGATTCTTGTATCTATAACATCTGTGATCTGGCCTTCGTGCTTCAGAGGAACCAGGCTTTGACTTTGGAATGTGTTTGTACAAACTGTGTCATCCACTTTCATTCATTATGTATTGTGTAATGGATTACATCAGAGGCAGCTGCATTTAGAGCTGCTGCAAGCTTCATATGTGGAACAATGCAAGTACATAAAGGCTCATGCTCTTAATCTTGGTCGGGTGTTGGTTTAGTGATTCAAAGAGACAAACAGCTACAGCTTCGGTTCAAGAAAGTTGTAAAGAGTTGAAGTATATTTTGAAATAGCAACAGTCCTAAAAATAAAAATCCCAAATCACAATGTCAGAATTCTCCACAAATAACTGAAGTGTGACCGAACGTCCTCTTTTGTATGGACATGTCCTCCGTTTTGCCCCCAAATTATGTTTCCTGAGCTTGTTCTACAGACTTTTGCATTTATGATGAGTTGCTCCTGGCATTATATCCAATGCCCCAACCTCAGAGCCAAAAGAAGGAGATAAAAAGTCAATTTCGAGATTGAAAAGTCAAAATTTTGAGATTAAAATGTCAAAATTACCAGAAAAAAGCAAAAATTTAGAGATAGTTAAAATCATCAGGAAAAGTAAAAATTCTGAGATTTCAAAAGTCGATTTTCAAGATAATTAAGTCAATATTTTCAGATTCTGAAGCAAAAATTATGAGGAAAAAGTCAAAATTTTGAGATAAATGAAAATTTTACTTCTTATCTCATCAATTTGACTTTTTTTCATTATTTTGACATTCATATGGTTAAAAAACTGTTTAATAATAAATAAAAAACCCTCCTTGTAAACAGTTTTTTATTTTTATGTATTAATTTCACTGAAGGAAGTGGGCTTTTATTTATTATTTTTGTTCCTATTATACAAAATGTTCACTTCAAACAGAAAAGAAGTATTTCAAATTGTAAATAGTGTCTTCTTTGAGTACCTTTGGGGTTTCTTCAGTATTTTCCAGAGGCCGGGTAGGTGTCAAAACATTTTCCCCCTAATCAACAAAAACGTCGTATTTTGTTCTTTAAATTTAAAAATAAAAATATATAAAAGTTGAGATATTAGAAACTTAAAAACAAACAAACAAACAAACAAACAAACAAACAAACAAACAAACAACATCGTATACCAGCGTTCTTCTGTTACTCCTCCTAATACTCCGCGTGCGTTAACTGTGTGAGCCCTGAAAAATGTAGAGATTTCAACCTTTAGATCTTTCTTGTGTTACAGTGGGGAGAAATACTTAAATCATTTTTTATTGCAATCTGAAGTTGAAAATGTACTTTTGCTATTTGAAGCAACTGTTAAAAATTGTAGGATCCTCAGCCATTCCTGATTTAACATAAAATGTCCCTGTTAAATTGTCAAAAAACTGGATTCAACTAAAACCCTGATAGAGAAAGGAATCCACTAAGAATGAAAATAGCCACCATGTGTTTGGTCATGTGACCACGCTACGTGCGCACGACGACGTGCGTGACGTAGCGTTGTAGGCTTCGCCAGTTTCCTCAACCAAACACTCAACTGATAATTGTCTGATAAAACTGGAAGTCAGCCGGTGGACGAAGGGGCTACTGTATCCAGAAAACACACACGAAACCTGTTGCCCCTGCCTTTGCAACCAAACCCAGCGGTTCGTGCACTCAGACTGGTCTTACTGGCGAAGAGGACGGCGAAAAATCCTGCTTTTAAACCCAACCAAAGGCTGCTTTTTATGTTGCTGTGTCTGACGAAGGCGGGGAATACAAAGCGACGTGTGATCAAATCCTGTGAATTTTGGACAATTTGAAGCACAGACGGGATTATTACAAAAACCAGTTCGTGCTGCAGTGACTGGTCAGCGGTAGTACATGGATTATCTGGTGAGTAGATGAACCAAAGTACTGCTGTATGGTCCCATCAAAGTCTACTTTCAATCTTTGTTTTGTTACAGTTTGGCTCCTAACCAGTCATTAATTTCATTCAGGTGTGTGATTATTGGCACTGAACCTGTTGGAGTATCGCTTGTTGTTTTGTGCTATTGTATCTGCTCTTGCCTGTAACATTTGCCTATCAGTGTTGTGTGAACAAGGTCTAACTGGTTGACCCAGACCCCCCTTTGTTTATATGTGAAACAGCTAGCCAACTAGCTACACCATGGAAGCACTGTCAGCTGTGTTATGTGACAATTCATTCTTACTCCTCCAAACTCACTGTTGTTTACTCTGATTCAAGCTCCACTGTTTGCTTGCGAGCCTACTCTTACGTGAGACTATACAATTACACCACTTTGTTTATGTTTGTATCAATAACTATGACAAGAAAGAGATATTACTGTCCAGGCAACTGCACCAGCTTTGGTCTGGGAGATTATGGCTTTTGGGCCTTTGCCCACATTGTAGGGATGGGATGGGTGCTGCTGAAAAAGTGTAACAATAGAGAGGAAGCTGTAACCAAAAGCTTTCCCTGGGAATTTATAAATCCAGAGGAAAAAATAGTTCACAGACATTGTGCTGACATTTTCTAGCAGGGGGGCAGAGTGACAGTGTGAAAAGAAGAGGGACTTGCCCACCCAGTGTTATCAGTTTGTTTGCAGTGGGCCTCCCAAGATGTGAAACCTAAGAAGAACTTTGAACTTTGGCTTCATCAGGACATTTCTTGGATCAGACTTACAAAGTCCTATCCTTCATTTGACGCCAGAACAGTTGTGCTATACTTCATAGTGACTGATTTAAGATCAGATAGTCTTTAACTTCCTGCATTGGAGTCACAAATCCTATGTGGGACAAAAGAGAAATAAAGTGGAGCATTCATAGAGTACATGACGAATTGTGTCATTCCAGTCAATGTTGATAGACAGTTTCTGGAATCAAAGGTAAACACACGAGATGTTGTTGTTCAAAGGAGGACACTTGTGACACAAGACCATAGCAAAAACAACATCATTTTCTTTGCTCTTTGCTTTTCCTCAGTAAGCAGCGTTTACATCACTCACGTTTGGCCTAGTTTTTGACCATATTTAGTCCGTCTGCATTCTGAGCAGGAAAAAAATCTAACTAACCTGCTGGAGGATTTAAGACTTTCTGTGACAAATAGTTTTCTGTGGAAAGCACAGCTGTAACTCTGCAGACTGCTGGAGCCCAGTGCTTTGAGGTCGCACTCTCAACAGGCGCAAGGCCTCCTTACATGCTGTGAAACACTGGAGACCTGGCACAAACACAGCCCAAAACTTTGTCTTCCTTTTCTATATCAATTGATTGGAAGTTTTTTCCTTGATTGAAAAGTATTCCTGTACTTTGTCCTGCCTTTCTGCTGGGTAAGGTTTGAGATGAAGCCAGAGGTAAAGTTTGAAGTGGGACAAGCAGGAATGAAAGCGTATAATTATTGCACAGCTTGGTAATAATGTTTGGTCGACAGTGGAGGTGGATTCAACCAGGAGCTGTTGCCTGTGAAGGACTGTTTTCCTGAACAGTCAGCACAGTGTTAAAAACAGCCACACAGAGCTGCACGAACAGGAATTTGGCGAAGGGTTAGCTGAAGCAATAAAACAATCTTCCCAAATTACAAATGCGCTGTGTGACTAACTCTTTGACCCTGACTTGTTCTGATCCAACAGTACATATTATCATTTTTGAATAGGTGTGTGCAATATTTTTAATTTCATAAAAGACTTTCACAGGTATCAAGTAACAATTGTGTCTTATTTCATATTAAAATCATAGCTTCAGTGATATCGACTACCAGGCCATGACTATAAATAGGTCGAGTGGTATGATGGGTATGGCAGAAAATGGAGACGCCTCTTTTTCTAACAATCTGGACCACACCTCCATCTACTATGAAACAATGAGAAGGAAAAATGTCACAAATGAAGATTGATCTCTGAAATTGTATAATTTTTACAACTGAACTTTTATTATTTTTTCATTCTGACAGCTTGATTTTTGTTGTGTACAGTGTTTTCCAGCTTGGATGATGAATATTTTACAGCTGAGCCACATTATCTTCAACCCCTGACCTAACTGTTGTATTTTCATTGCTGGTTCCCTTTGGATCAGGCTGATTTGTTGCTAACATTACTCGCATGCCAATAGTTGGATTATAACCAAGATAATCTAAGATCCACAACATTTCTGAATCGATTAAAAACAGCAGTTAGAGAGACATCAACTACGATGGCAGTTATTCATTATTCCAGCTGCCATGATCATAAATAGTTTACCCTAAATGACTGACTCAACACCTGCTTTCACCCTGATAGCCTGACACCTGTTTACTTTGAGCCCTGCGTCTCTTTTTGTAAATGTTGTATCTAGACTTAAACAGCAGCCAAATTAACCTGATTTTGTTGTTTGATGTTTAAAATGTGGTCAAGTGGATAAAATATAACAAAACAGAGCAAAAAAGCCCATCAAACAGAAAGGAGACAAAAAGGTTTGAATGGACATTTCATTTCTCCTTGCCAAATCTTTTTCAAGAGGTTGATTAAGGGATGTATGAAAATGTGAAACCTTTGTAAAGAACAATAGCAAATAGGTTTGAATGATTTACAAAAAAAAAAAAAAAAACTAATGGTGATTATTTTTAGATTCCCCATCTTATGTTTTGTTAAATGAACACATTTGTGAAAATATACATTGACACTTCTAACAGCATGACAATTGACCTATAACTTCATTTTTGCTACTCATAACTTATTCACTAGCTGTTATTGTGGTCACTTTTCAGTCCTTTTTTGCCACTTTTGGACAATTTTTTTGCTACTTTCTGACTATTTTTCAGGACTTCTTCTCATTTTCTTTCCAATTTTTCAGCTTATTCACCTTCACTTGGATTTAGTTTTAATGCTACTTTTTGATGTTTTTGTAACTTTTTGCCACTGAGATTGTTTCTCCTGCAAAGATTGTTTTCAACAATTTGTCTCTTTTGCTCAAGCAGGGTTGAGTTACACTAGTGTAGAATGGAAAAGGTCTGTTGCAAAAAATTATATCTGGTATCCTGGCACATTTTAGGTTAAAGAAAAAGTGCACTGTCTGTGATTAGAATATTGCTGCAGGCCATATTGCGTTTTAATCTTGTTTATGATTAGTTCCCCAGTTCTACTTACAAATGATCAGAACTTTGACCCACAGTTTGTGAGCATGACATGTTCCCATAGAATAAAAAAACAAAGCTTAAAATGCAGAAATTCATGAAACAACAGCGATTTTAGTGTTTAGATTTCCTCTAATTATGTTTACAGTGAAACTAAGAGAGAAATAATACCTGGTGACTCTGTCTTACAAGAAGTATTGCCTTTTGAAGCACTCAATCTTTTATGTGCTGGATCTATCTGCTTCATTCTGTGGCAGACAGCACAGAGACAGACAGGAAATGAAGGGAAAGAAGAGAGGCCTGGCATGTGACAAAAGTGTCCAGCTTGAATCAAACCAGAGATGCTGCCGTCATTGTGTGTATCTATAAACCATTGGACCATCCAACCTCATACTGCAAACAAACTCCACAAAAAGATGTGTAATTAAATGAAAAGGAAGCGTTCTGGCAAAAGCTTGCGTGTGCTTTTTAGCTGACTTCAGAGCAGATCTCCCTTTCAAGGACACACAGCAGACTGTAGCAGATCGACTCCTCACCACTGAACGCAGAGGAAGAGAGCTGATGGGAAGTTCTTGGCAGCATCTGAATACAGCTTGTTAGCTTATATGGGATACAAGTCTGGTGTACTTTTCCTCTCTGTGGTGTCCCCTACCTGACTGTGCTCCACACCTCACTGCTGCTGGTCAAGGTCTCCAAAACAACCTTTTGTATGAACACAAGCTGCAGTCCAACAAAACAATGTCTGTGCTTTTTATATGCAGAAGGATATATGGTTAATCATTGACTTTATCCTTTGGCAGGTTTACTCAGCTTTCAGTTTGAATGGGTGTGATTTCATATTAACCTCAAGTTTAGTCAAGCTGCTCTGGTTTCTCAAACTGGCCCTTTTTATTTGAGTGTTAGGCCTCAAGCAGTAAGGTGAATACCTTCCTGAGCACTACTGCATTCCTGAACCTAAGTCCCTGATTTGAACCTGCTAGCAGCAGGTCAGCCATGTTTTCGTCTGCTTGTTGGCTCATTGCAGTGATTCCTGGTGTCTGTGGAGAGTGCTAGTGAGTCAGCATCTTGTGCTGGAGCTACATCAGTGTTATAGTGAGAGATAAGGGAGTATTTATGGGATTTTATAAAACTGTTATCGTGATCAGGCACTGGCACTCTAAGTTCCTTTTGTATCAGCTTTATGGACTACCACTTAAAGAAGGCATTAGTGAACTGTTTTCAGATCTTTTATTGCATTTCACTTCCTTTGCTGCCCACTCATATTGCATTTCCAAACTAGATTATCAAATATAAAATAATAAAAAAATGCCCAGAGGTTGTTGCATTCAGATAGTTGTGAGTATGGATCCATAAAAGCCATAAGAAGGTGCTGCTTGATAAGCAGAGCTTTATCAACGCTAAATGCTTTCACAGGAAACCCATTCTCCCAACCCATTGTACAATGAATGAACTCCTCTCCAGCTGGGCTTATAGTATCTCCATTGTTGTCTCATGAGTGGTTGCATTACATGAAAATGTAGGTTTTGTTTATGACACTTCCGTCTTTTCTATTTTTATACTTTTTGCAAAAGAGAGAAGGATTAACATTTTCACTTGAGTTTGAAGGAAAAGACTGAAATAAATTATACTGTTTATCGTCTAGCAAAGTTGCCCAGATGCCCTGGTTTTAAACATGCTAACAAATAGGAAAATGTTTTGTAGGAGTGACAACTTAGTGGACCGCAGGTTGGAGTTTTTGATTTTTAAATAGTCTAAACTCTCAATGTCAAATCACTATTTTATTTTCAGCAGCTGATTCAGAAGAAGTTATGTTTTTGCAAGAAGAAAAACTACATCACTTTTGGGATTGGAAACATAAATCAGTGTGAACAATTGTATATTATCACTGTTATGTTGCTGTCATATGGTTTTATGAAAGCGCTATAAAATCAAAACCTGTTACCTCCTCATTTACTGAGCAAGTTTGGATTGAGTGGCACAGCACAAGCCACCATCGTCAAGCCACCAATTCCCTAGATGACAATAAGTTTAATGTCCATCCTTTATCAAATTTAACCTTTAAAGCTCTGCATTGACATATGTGGACATCACATTTCTGCTTCTAAGAACCATGATCCTTCATTTTCTTTTTAACTTTGATCTATCAGGCCCATTTAGGGACACTCTTTGTGATTTCACAACTTACGCTAATTTCCTCAACAAAAAAAGTGTAATTTTGAACAACAACACTTATAATAACTAAAAACCAAGGCTAAGTAATAATAACACCAAAAACACAACTTCATATACAAAGACCAAGTTTATTTTTTTATAAACTTATTAGGTCTTACTGATCCTAAACAGCGAGGAAAACTAAAAATTTAGCACCAGACAAAAGCTTGGGTCTTAGGAGGTTTAAGTGGTTTCTGGCTGAATAAAAATTCTGTCTTGATGAAGAGACTATTACAGCTTTGTGTTACTTCTGACCTCTTAGTCATGTTCTTAACTCTACAGCATTAGCAAATTCATTGTGTAGGTTTTTTTGTAACAGAAATAGCAGATTTGTATCTTATTGTGCATTTTTCTGGTTAAAAAAAGTGCAAATGGCTGGACAGTAATAAAGACACCTTAGTTATTAAAGAAGTTGGTATTAAATTGTTGTATCTTAAAATGCAAAAAAAACAGAACAACATACTATTGTCAACAAATGTTAGCCTTTGGCCGTCTTGCTCTCTAATCATTTGCACATGCATTGGTTGTTGAAAAGACCACTAAGTCGAAGGAATTCAACTATGAATCAAAAACTACAACTTCTACTCAAAACATCATTCTGTGTTGTGAGCAGCTCTTAGTTTGCACTTGAAAAAAAAATATGTGGTTTAAAATCTTGGTGACTTGTTCCTGTTATTAGTTTGAATGCAGCCCTATTATATGATAGTAATGTGTTATTGTGTATCTGCAGTGTGTCAGCAGGTTGTGGCACTGTGGCAGCAACTATTACTAGACAGGTGGTTAGACCAAAAGAGCCGATCTGAACATGACTCACCTTTCTCCATGAACAGACCAACTCCAGACAAAGCATCCCACAACAGTTGTTTCAATCCCCTTTACCACTGTGAACTCAAACTGTCCATGTCTTCCTCCCTCCATATGCATAGAGAGCAATGGTTTCATACTTCATGAAGCTGTGCGTACAGTAGTGTGTGGGCGTGTAATGGTGCCTAATCCAATTTGTAGTCTTATTCTCGATCCCTAGTTGTCACTGAGCGCTTAATCTCTTTGTAGAGATTCTCACAAACTAATCTCGAGCTTGTGTCTGTCGACTGATCCTAGTGGCAATAGTTTTTTATCTTTGAAGAATTCGAGGAGTAAACACAAAACCACCTTCCTGTTCGTCTTGCTCCTCCATGTCCTCAAAAAACCCCGCTGTAAAGCTCTGCTTGCAAAAGAAATGGACCTTTAGAGCTGCTGACAGTGAGATGACAAAGGGCTGGACCCATGTTGATGACCTGACGCTGTTTTGCTTCTGATCCTCCTCCATCCATTCACTTACTCCAGAGGCTTGGCTTGTTTGTTGCCGGGGGTTACGCTTGTTGCTGAGCACAATGTCGGAGCACATGCAGCTCTCCCTTGCCTTGTGCAGGATTGGGTTTTACACGGTAAGGAAACACATGCTGCTATCTGTTGTGCGAAGAATGGCAGGGATGTGCTGTGTTTTAGATGCTTGTGTGTGTGCGCGCGTGTGTGTATGCTGGATTGATTTCTGTCACTTTCACTGTGGTTTAATCTTTCCTTGACGTGTTTTGGTTCCGTCTGTTCGTGTTTCAGCGGCTCCTACTTCACTGTTGCTTGGTCACTGAATGGAGAGAGTGCTCTGTTTCATTTTAGTGGGTGTTCACATGATATTAAGGTGGAACAGGTGGATGTGTGTTCTGTGAGCTGGAAATGAAACCTCCAGAGAACAAGCTGTTTTGAGTACTTACAGTTTCTTTCAGAATAGATGGATGGAAAGATTATCTTTTTTCTGTAGCCCCTAGCAACTGGCTCGGTCAACGGTCGTAGTTCAAGCTGCCTTAAGAACAGATCAGTTATGAATGAATTAATAAATATCATGCTGAAAGGACATGGTGGAAATAGAGCTGAAGTTGTTTTGACTGTGTTCCTGCAGTGACACTACAGAGAAATAAAAAATTATTATCCTATAAGCTTGTAGTGAGCGTCCTGATATTCATCTTAAGCTGATAAGTGTGTGCATAAAGTGCTTTTTTCTGTACAAAATGTTGCAAAAATAAGCACATTCTAATGCAGTTATAATTTAACTACTGCTGGTGACTCACGTTGCCAGTGGTCAGATCCTCTGTTATTCCCTTACCAGCTCATCTTTCTCAAAGAACATTAACAAGAAGCTTTTTGAATATTTAACACAAGGCTCATCCACAGCCACTGTGCATGGCAATCATGGCTGGGTTATTGAGAAAAGTGCAAAAATGTCTGATAGTAGAGACTGAGGAGGAAGAATAATTGTTGCAGGTGAGAGTAAAATCCAGCTATTAATCCCTGCTTGCTCTCTCGGGGACAGTGTTTATCTAGACAATACCAGCAACAGTCCCAGAGCCATGCTGCTTTAAAAAAAGCAAATAACTTGAAAACACAGAATGCAGCTCTGATAACGGAGAGATATAAAAGAATGTTTCGCTCTGAAATGTAAGTTATTTGCGCCTTGAATAAAGGGCTATTGTGACATTTTAGGTCAATGTATAAGTTCATGCTTAGCACTAACGCCTGATGTGGTCATAGATGTATCATTTTGTTTGAAAAAACAAGGAGATAACAAACCATCCTCCACGGAGGCTAAATATTTCCAGGTCTAAGTAATGGAATTACACACACACACACACACACACAAAATGGAATTCAACATTGACTTAGCTTACTGTGGTGTGAAACAGAATAACTGAAATGTCAAAGAAACCCAAATTCCTCACCAGTCAATTCACTGGAACTGAGAAATCTGCTCATTACCTGTGTGTGTGAAGTAAAAGCTGTTGTACTGTTTAGGCTAGTTTTCAGCTCCTCACTTGGATAAAAGCCACTGCTGGATCACTGGGAGCTTAAACTGGGGATCAGTTTTAGTGTCAGGGCTACCGCCAAGTTCTGAAGAATGATTATTTTTATTGGCTGGTGTGCAATGACATCCAGACCCCTCACCACAATATCATGTGCTTCAAACTCCAGCTTGGACAAATGATTGGACCCATCCCGAATGTTTTTGCATGTCTGCTGTACAAATGCATGTGATTTTTAATGAATTGAAATCAGCCAACATTTAGTATGTGGTAGTGTTGTTGGTAATGAAGAAGATATACTTTTAAAAATTTGATTTTAACCTGCAAATGCTTAATTTTCTATCAGCATACTTTCCTGTTAATACTTCTTAGTTTTGACTTTGAAGCAGCTCTGCAAACAAGAAAACATTCTTGGTCTGTCTGTCTGGAAATAATCTGTACTTTTAAAGCTTTGAATTTCTTCTGAGTTTTCTGCACAAAGGTGACCACTTACACTGTCTGAAAACACCACAATATTAAACTATTTTCCAATATGATTCAGTATTTTTTTATTGATTTTTTCACATCTATAGTGCCTTTCACAAATATACATTATACATTTTCCTATGAATGCAATCTTATGGCCCACCCTGTATAACAACTTGCTTTCACACTAACAGTTACGAAACACTTTTAATTCTAGATTGCTTCTTGACTACTTGTAAACACACTACAGAGAAGTAGGTATTGGCTGTCTCAGGAGTCTTCAAAAGTTGCTAAATAGTGTTGCCTATTTTGCATAAAAAGCTATTTGCATGTGATCGTCGCAGACCCTGTAGAAGGGAGGAATTACATTGTGAAAAAAAGAGGAACGTAAGAAACATAAATATGTTAGAACTTTTGGAAAATTTCTTTGGTTTATTCTTTTTTTTCAAATTATGTCAAAATAATGGCCCTCCAACTTTATCTGAGCTTGGGACCTGCAAAAGTGACCCACAATAGACTTGCATATGCTCACGTCATTTTCACTGGTTGTCTGCTCTAGCTGCAGCTGAAAGGAGCTGCTGTGAGCGAACAGGACTTGTCTGCCTGTGAGTAATTTGGTTAGGGGAGGGGCCCATGGAGAGTAACGCACTTCCATGTCAGAGTCTGCAAACTCTAAAAAAGTCACTAGATTTGTCGCCAGTCACATTTTTAAACATAGTCCCTAGAGAGCTCTGAAAAGTAGCTAAATAGGCAGCACTGGCTTTACATGAGGCTTATTATTTTTCCACATCTATGTGTGAGCTGCACTTAGAGCCTGGCTCTAGTTACAACAGTGTGAGGGTGTGCATGGGTGGAGACACACACACACACACACACACACACACACACACACACACACACAGTGGCCTGTAAAGTTGCAGAATCAGAGTGGACCGAACAGTTAAACATTTCGTGGCGTATCGTTGCATCCTTAATGGTGATACAGTGTGAGGGCAGCAAGAACTGTGATATGTCACTAGTTTCATCTCTTTTAAGTTACCAATGTTAGTTTTGGGATGAAAGGGACCCTGTGCGATGTCAAATTTCAGTTGTCTATCCATTATTCTTTGTTGAAGCCACCCAGAGTGCCGCCCTTATGTCAACATGCAAGAGAAATACAGTGACTGCACAAATGAGTCCAATTATCCTCAACCCTAACTTCAGATACTGATCTTTAAACCCCAACATTAGGTGCCTCCAGCTCCTGGAGTCCTTCTTTAAGTACAAGTCCAGCTGAGAAGCCTGTGATCTCTTTGGTTAAGATCTTGGCTCTTGCAGGTGCCTTGTGACAACGGTGCAAATGACCATAAGTGTGAGCGCCATAGCTCTCTAGTCCCTATCTGTGGTGGATATTGTAGTCATTAAGGGTTTAAGTGATCATGTTGGGCACCTCATGGTCACCTCATTATGTAATTAATGGAGTGTAAAATGGCTGCTCCATGAAGACTGGCTTTGACCCCAAGGGCAAGGCCAAATCATTCAGAGTGACAGTCCCAAGGCTGGTTTGTGCTCCATGCAGAAAGAAACTCCTCAGTGTGCACTGGAAGAGCAATCAGATAGGAGTTAAAACGTAAATCGGAGCCTTTTTCAAAATTTAACTTTTAATTTGTATTGTTTGCATCCAATTTACTAAATGTTCAAGAATATCAATTTAGCATCTTAGTAAGATCTTTCTTTTAGCTTCAAAGTTCACACCCCAATCAACTTTTTTTTAATCCTCATTGGAACAGAAGCACTGAGATGAACAAAAACAGTCCCGTGTTGTGAGGAAAAACATGTTTTGTGTCCATGTATTACAAAGCAACAATGCTTTACATTAAGGTCAAAGTAGATGAGGCTGCTGTCCACAGTTTTTCCTTTCAGATGTTGAGTAGAACAGCAATATGTCTGTGTCATTTTACCTTATCCATTTGTCAGTCACTTGCTGAAGGCTGCATTTGACACCTGAGTAGGCAGAGCCTGTGAGGAGGTTTTGTTCCCTCTTGTCTCCTGGGTTTCCATGCTTGGTCACTGCCTGGCTTTGACCCCCTTCCTGTTACCACCAGTTTAAAAAAATGTTAGTCGCCAACATCAGCTGTGAGCGTCCATCTCCTCCTGTTAGTTTTAGAATAGTTCAGTCATATTTTTCATCATTTTCACTATGTTTTCATGTCACCAAGCTTTAATCGCTAACCTCACCTAATGACTGCTACAGTTACTTTCTTCTCTGCACACTTCTTTATGAATCCAGCTTTACTTTAGCCAGAGCCGGGATTAGGATTTTCATCTTTGTCGGGAGATAAGGCGGGCGAGCAAATTTATTTATATAGCACACATCCCACCCTAAGGCAACCAAAGATGCTCGACAAGGCACGTGGCTGTGAACAAGAAACAAGTCCTGGAAATAATGAAAGCACACAGAGAAAAACAACAATAAAGTCAATAGATATCATCTTTCAAACAAAGAACACTAACAAAAACAGTGGATTTAAAAGACAAAAGCATTAACGTATTGGTCATGTAAAACTTCAGCTCAGCTCACAGCTTAATAAGTGGAAATTCTTTGTCCCATGTTAATATGCATGCTGGGTTTGAATAGATAACTGCTTCATGTAGCTAAAAGGCTACAAAGTTCAGATTTCAGAAGACACCGTGGTGAAAAGGCAGTCAGAGAAAATGGAAATGATTGACTATGATGCTCAGCCTTGTTTCATGTAGGCATCTGGCTGCTGTATGAGTTTGGATACCAGTTTTAATGGCAATAATTTGCTTAAGTGTAATGGATTAACTGCATCATAGGTGTCAATGGCTGGAATATTGTCAGAAGCAGCAGAAGAGACACATTCTTTAATTGGTGGTAGAGAATCAAAACATTCTCTAAGTATGGCTTTGTGCGTACTTCCATTTGAGTCTTAGTTTTAAAAATTGTGGCATTTTAATGGCTGTGTCAACATAAAGCAACAAAACACCCTGCTTTTATTACCTGCCCGATACATTGCCATGTTTTCAGGCGGAAGTATTTTTAGCCCCCTTGTCTTTCCATAGCTCAGGCACAGGATGTAATCCACTCATTATGTTAAGACTTTATCTCTCTGATCATAACCTAGTGTGAACTTAACTGTGAACCACATACAGCAGGCTGTTTGTGCATACAGAATAAAGCACAAAAAGTTTTAGACTGAAATGTTCTGAGGAGGTAAATTTTTGTAGTAAATTATATGATTTCATTAGTTGAAACTCAGTATAATCTCTGTATAAAAAGTTTTTCTGGTTGTGGAAATGATAAATCCTGAGGAACTTTTGTTTTTTGTTCCATATTATGTCAGAAAGTTTGTGAACAGTAAATAAAGCTTTCTTCCCACAGTGTGAGAGCCACATAAATTTCCAACCTGCTTCCGTGCTTTTGAAAGGCAGGATGGGAGCAGCCATTCCTCCATCCTGGGCCGTGAATATCCCACACTTTAAAATAACCACAAGCCCTGATGATGACTGAGAGATCGCCAAAGGTCATCCACTCACTACCGAGTACTATTTCCTAAAGCCCGGTGCCAGTTCATACCTGTTTTAGTCACGTCAAGGCCATTTTAGGAAGGAATTTGGCTCTGGTTGTTTGGAAACAACAAAGAAAAACTTCCTGTTCAAGATGTATCAGCAGACAGACGTCACATTTGGCCTTTATGCACTCTTAAAAGAAACTTTAAGCTAAATTTCTCCAGGTCCACATCCTTTTCTATCTCATTTTTACGTCCATATGGTAGCACTGAGCGATTGTTTTTATAGTTGTATTTCTACTGAGTTAAGCAGTGACCAAATTGTAGCTGTCCAAACATGCATCTGTTCTTTACACACAGGGAATAGGAAGAAGTGGAGCAGAGGCAAGCAAGTGTACAGAAAAAGAACAAAGCAATTAGAGCCATTTCAAAGGAAACAGTTCTAAAGGGATAGCTGGAAAAAACTGCAACTGAAACAAAGAGAACAGCAAAAGAAGGTAAATTACAATTAAAGAGGAGGGGAGGGCGGAACAGCAAGCTCACAGTGACAGCTAAACACAGATACACACAGGAAAACCAAAGAGTGTTGGAAACCAGTATGTTCTTAGACTGTAGAACAGAACTCTAACACACATTATGTCATATATATTTGCTGTTTATAGACCATGAATGTGTCCTGTTGGCCTCCCACACTGTGCCCTTGAATGTAAAACTTCTCCTTTTAGGCTTTTGTCCTAGGATGCCTCAAGCGTCTTCAGTTATACAATAGTCTTTGTCCCCGTGACACGATAAGGGCCCATCTTCACACTGAGCATAGGGCCTGACGCACATGTTTAATATGCTTATCCACCACACATTGTAATACATGAGTGGGCTGCATCTCCTTTAGTAATCCTTCGAGCCAGAGGGCCTCCTTCCTTTTACTACCAGATTTTAACTACCAGGCATGGTTAGTCTAGAAACACAGTGATATTACATGTTTAAATGCAGAATTGACCTTGTCTTACAAATTAGCAGAGGTTGAAGAAAACACGGCAACTAATGAATTTTTAATGACTTGTTGTGTTTATTTCTGTTCTATATCAGTTAGTTGGTGTCTATTTCCATTTGGATCCACTTAAGTAACCCCCCAATTGAACTTAACGTTTTTTGTTTTTCAAGAAAGTAAAAGCAGCCAGTGATTGTCTCAGCCCAGTCAACTTGCATTGACAAATTTCGAAGACTTCGATAAAAGGATTAAAAAAAAGGGTCCCTGTCTTTTTACATAAATGTTTCTGATCTTGTTTGTTTTTTAGTCTCAAGGGTGACATCAGGTTTAGCTGCTCATGATGTATCGAAAGTATGTTCATTTTAGCCGGCATGTGAGCCAGACTTCCTGTTTTTGTACCTTTTTGTCAGCCACACATTTAGTTGCATCAGTTTTCCATTTTCTTACGCCTTTTGAGCGTCAAGCTCTTCTGTGTGAAAAAACATGGATGTAAATTTTGGCTTGCTTTCTGTAGCAGTTGCTCTAATATAGACTTTACTCTCAATCCCACAGTAGAGAACAATTTTCCACCTGATGCTTGACACTGACAGTCAGCCCCACAGTCTATGCGGTCTCTGAGGGACTCTAATTATGACAATGGAGCTGTGGCAGATCGTGCTCCAGTTACTATTCCTGACAGCTCTATTTTACAGCAGCATATAAAAGCCATGTCAACCTGTTAAGCACAAGCGATGAAATGACTCTCTGATTTATTTGAAGAACTAAATCAGGTCTAATGAGCATGTTAAGTAACGCTTCTGTACTAATGCAATTCCTGAAGACAGTAGGGAGTAAGCCTCTATTTGTCATATTTTCTGTCTTGACTGTGAGATGAACAGATTAGGTAACACTTTGTGGCTACATCAGTGTTGAGTCTGTTCCAACCCCCAGATGTAATCCTCTTTGATATGAGTGATGAGAGTAAGGCCCAATCCTGTAAAAAAGGGTTTCCTCTCCTATTTTTTCTAAGATAGCAAATATTTTTGGCTGCATGTGGAGGAAGTGTGGCAAGATGTGATGTTAGCAGCTGTGTGCTGCTGATCTCTGTAAGGACATACCCAGATGCATACACCCACATTTAATCATTTATGAACTGTAAGCTTCCTTATGGATGTATATTTAACTCAGTGTTAAAAATAAACCCAGCACTGACAGTGTGAAGTGTTCACAGTAGTCTGGATGGTCATGCTGGGGGCCTGATTTTACACGGATAATTGTGGTCTGAATGACGCTGATTGTTACTTAAGTCTGTGTAGAAACTCAAGATTAGAAAACTGTTCTGCACGACGTGTGAATCAGATTTTTCAAGTTTTCTGCCAATTTTATAGTTCTTATATTGTCTAGTCTTGAGAAAATTGAAGTTTTAAATCAGATTTTAATATTGGTATCTTGAAACATCAAAACATTCCAAGCCATCAAAATGACATACATGTTTGTGATCAGTACTTCATTTGTAAAGATTATTACTGTTAACTGTGCATTTTTATTTCTTCAACATTTGTTTAACCATTTCCGTTAACAAATAAATTATTGTTTCAAGGCAGTTTTAGACCAAGACAACTGTATAAAAAGTTTCATACACAGAACAAGACAAATACAGAATACCAATAACAAACCAAGACAAACATGTTTCATTCCAATCTCCTCTCCTCCTTTTCAGTTGTAGTGTTTCCAGTGAATTGAGATAAAGATCCTCTCTAACTACTATCTGTAGATTTTTTTACAACCTGTGAGTTTTAAGAGAGTGAGTTAAGGGTTGTCTAAATGTGCTTTGTTTGTTTGCCTGAGCTGCTGATTTTAGGAAAGTGCTGTGGCGCCCTCTGCTGTTATTAAACAACCTCTGATGTGTTTGAGGAGCGCATAAGTTGGCAAGATACTCTTTATTTTGAGGTCCTGTATCTTTTACTCCAGTCCTCTGCAGGCTGCTGGTTAAAGCAAACTGTTTAAAGCTCTGTTTCATCTGATTTGTTTCATATAACTCCAGCTCTAACTGTTAATGTTTTATGTCAGGAAATACATGCAACACGGAACGTAAGAAGCAGCACACAGGAAAGAATTCATTGTAACTTCCAGGCAAGTCAGATCTAGTCTTTGATAAGAGTGATCCCAACAGTGTTTAGACATACAAGTATCCTCACATCTAGTCAGTTCATCAAGACGGAGGGAAAATGGTTAACAGGAGATGTTCAAAGTGTGCATCAACATAGCTAAAATGAGTAGTCTCACCCTGTATCAGCCACATGTCAAGTGACAGCTCTTGATTGGATTTCATTTCCCCTGCTCAAAGGGTCAGTAAACAAGTATTTTCCCCATTTAGATCTGAAAAAACATCAAATGATAAACAACATGTTAATCAAGGTTCCAACAGTTTTGAAATTGAGGTTGTTACAGCGAGACAATAAAACAAGGCACAAAACTAACCAAAAGTGTTAAGAAACTAAAAGAGGGCACTTAAAAAAGTTCTCTTGACTGAAGTTTTTATACGTTGCTCTTTGTAGCTTCTAAGGAAGTTGTTCGGTTACAAATTCCTGTTGAATCATGACTTATACAGATACTAATGATGAGTACAGAAACAGAATAAATATTGTTACTTAAATCATGAGTGAACACTCAGAAAGTTACCATAAATATTCATCAATTGTGAAATATATCTGTTGAAGTACCATGGCTTAGCTAGTTAAAGTTGCCTGAGTCAGTTATGTGTTAACTTCCAGGCCCTTGAGTCATTCAGTTTCAACTCAGAAACTATGACGAAAGGATTTGTGTCATTCCTCTTTAGTTGCTGCGCATAATGGGGTCCTCTGAAAAATATCACAGGTGTAATCTTCCCTTTGTTCACTCACAAAATTCCTTCTGTGTGTTAAAGACTAAACATGTAGTTTCCAAACCCCCATAATATGTAAAGGAGACTAAATTTAAAGAATAATGTCATGTCCAGGCCCGCACAGTGTTGATGTCTGTCATCTTTTTATTATTATTATTATTATTATTATTATTATTATTATTATTATTGCCATCATTATTATTATTATTAGTAGTAGTAGTAGTAGTAGAGGTAGTAGTAGTTGTAGAATAAACATTAGCGTTAGATTTCCTGATTTTCTTTTATACCACCAGAGTTACGACTTGGTGTTGCCTGTTTCTAGTTAATCTGTATATTTCTTTTAATCCATATTTTTGAAATAATTTTGATCAAACACAGTGTTGAAAAACTGTGTCGTAACACTCCCTCCAGTGTCCTCTGGGTGGAGCCATATAGTTTCTGATCAGCTCATCAGCTCAGCTGAAAACTTTACTTCCGCTACAAAAGTTTTTAGTCTGTCTCTTTTCGAAGTAAACTAATTTGATCAACGCCGAAGTACCCATAGAAAACAAACATATCTGACTGCACAAACAGCTATGATATCAACTTTATCATGATGGACTTAAGGATGTCTTGTAGAATTAAATCAACTTCATGTGCACCATGCAGAGTAAATCATGTCCTGTTGTATTTTGGAGTTGACCAATGTTACTGAACCTGTTGAAGGGAATTCTTTCAGCCTTTTTATAGTGTATAGTAGCACAACCATAACTGTGGTTTGTTTTAAGATACATTAACTATAGTGATCACATGATGATATATGAAAAACCTCTGGGCAGTTATGGGTGAACTGAAAGTGGAGGATCTTTTGTGGTATCTGAGGCCATATGTAATAGCAGACACAGGCCACATCAAAGACCTTCACAGTTTAAAAGGTTTTGTCTGCTGAAAGTTTGCTCTCTTTTGTTCTATCTTGTTTATGACGTGCAGTCATTTTCACTCTTGTAAAGGGAGAGTGAAAGGGTACAAAAACATTGGAAAATTTCCCTTTGCTTCATGTCATGATCATTCACTAGAAGTACTTAAATGAAACCCGTAGCCTTTAGATTTTTGATATTACATCTTTCTGTGTTGTTTCCTGATTCATTTTTCACGTTAGTTTCATAAAGCCTGGTTTACTTTACATAATGATTTCAAAAGCAGACTACTTTGATTATGACTTTGAAAATAACCACATTTCGCCCTAAACTTGTATGAGGCCAGACCAAGTCATTTGAGTTCATATTGGGCTGTTATTCAAAATCTGTGTTTGCTCAGTGATCCCTAACCCAAGGCTGAACAGCAGTTCAGGATCTGCCAGAGAAACAGATTACACTTTTTTTTTCCTCTAAATGTAAAACAACAGCTTTTTAAAGATCTAATGTCACTTGCTCTCTCAAAATTACATTTCTCCTGATCTCTGTGGCACTCTCGTGACCTTCCCCTATTCACCTTTCATGCACAGAGAACCATAAGTTGTAGGTTGGATGCTCTCTCCCTTGGGAGGCAAGCCTCCAAGACAAGCTCAGAATCATGTTGCGCTGTGTAATGTCATAGGTAGGCCTGTGATGGATCATGGCACAGTTGGCCTCTGTCTGTTCTTTCCTGTCTCTGTCTAAGTAAACGTTTCCCTCTGTGTTCAGCCGTGTATGAAAGCTCCTTTGCGCAATACTGCCATAGGCACATCTATCCATCAGCCTTGGCTCTTACACTTTCAGTGTGTGTGTTTTTTGTGTTTGCACACCTTTCTCCTACATGTCTGATGTCCATCTCTTTCATTTAAGTATGAATTTGTAATGTGGAGCCGTCTCTTGTTCTGGATCAGAGCAGGCTGTAGCACATGGTGTTAATCTGTTCTGGTTTTTATTTGATCACATATTCCCCAGTTCATCAGGAATGAATCCAAAAGTATTGTTTGCAAAGTTATGTTATAATGGGCAGCAGTCACATCATGAGTCAACTAAGGTAGAACATCCATGTGGTTTGTTTGCCACACTGACGTCTATGTGTTCATGTCAGTGTGATCAATATACAAAATGCTATGACCGTTAATTGTCCATGATGTGGTTTTATGACACGGCTTCAAAAACTCGAACAGCAAGACAATGTTTGGCCGTCCAGTAGGGGTCAGAGTAATACAGAGCAAACACATGGATGGACTCTGTGAAGAAGTCATTGACAACTGCTAAATAATGATGATTTTATCATTTCAAGCCAACAATACCTTACAGCACACCTCTGTACTAAATCTATATTTGTATAAGGAAGTTAAACAACCAACGCTTGTGCGAGCAGTTAAATAAGTTATTAGCGTGATACCTGTATTATAAACTGACTCTTATGCACGTCTCTGTTAGGAAAGATGATGGGCTTGAATGATGTGTTACATTTTCGTCCCTTTGAAGTAGGACAGACATGTGGAGTCCATTGGTTTTCGAGTGAAGCGCTCCCTGTGTGGGATTTAGTCGTCCAGTCTGTGTAGTGGTAGCCAGCACACACGTGTTTCTGTGCTTCAGCCCGTAGCCCTTTCTATCTTCACCATCTTTCACACACATGTACAGTACAGCCAGAGAGTATTAGGTCAGCGACAAATGTTTTGTGGTGTCGGCTTTGCGCTGCAGTGTGTGATGCATTTGAAATGAATCATTGACTTTGAGGTTGAAGTGCTGACTTTCATTTTTAAGCTGAGGATATTTACAGGCAGTGTGTGGCCACAGTAACGTCACCAATTGGTGGGACATAAAACATTATTGTTGAGTAATAGTTACAGATACTTTGTGGGCACTTGGTGTCTTTTCTGGGGTGATTCTGGGTTGATCTGCCCGTTGATGATCACTCAGTGTCCTGTAACTGGAAGATAAAGTATAAAAAGTGCATTCTTTCATTTCAAATCTAGAGAAGTGTTGTACTCCTCTAAAATCCTATCATTGTACACACAAGTACACAGTCAGTTTGGTTCAGCTGCACCACTCTGCTGCTTGAATACAGTTCAACAACACCCGTTTAGCATATTTCTTGAGAAAACCAGTTACACAGGCATCATCACTCAACGTAACATCCAAGCTTCTCCATACCATGAACAAGGGGTTGGAATTCTTCAGGGTGAGGTTGTTGCAATATGTTCTCGCATCAAAGAACATAAAGCACCTGTATCCCACAGTAAAGAAATGTAGTCCTGCTCCCAGAGCCTTTCTTGGGTGGGTTTGGACCAGAGGATGCAACAATGTGGACCTGATTTACCATTACATAAGTGCTTTGAGACTGTTGTTTTTGAAAAAGTTTGCTTTGTGGGGAAAAGGACTTGGGAAAATAAAAAAACAAACAGGCGATTGATTCCAAAAGCAAATGTGGGATGTAAACAGTTCTCTGGGTGGTGTTTGATTGGTTTTCACTCACAACTGGGGCCGTTTCATCTATCCATCCCCCAACAACCCCGTTTCCACAACTAGCTGGAGGTTAACGGGTTTAGATGGAGGGTTGAGGGGGGCGCTAGTTAAAATTGGTGCCAAAACAGTCCTACAATGAAGACAACCCCCCCAAATGGTGGATAAACAATATACCTGAAGCAAACAGCGGCAGGCACTGACAGAGGCATTAGCCAGGGCGTAGGGGACACAAACGAGCCCTGATGGGGTGAGAAGACGTAGGTGAAAGTGGATTTGAGGTTTTTGAGGCTTGCCCTATAAAGAATCCGCCAGTCACAACTGAGGGGCCCAAAGCGTGTGATTATTAATTACTGATGGCTTCCCAGCCTTTGAAATCAGGGGGCCGCAGACATCAGATGTGTGGAAGAGGCAGAGGAGCGAAAGGCCTGTCATTACCATCACAGAAACAATGTTCGAATTTGGCTGTCATGCATTTTTGCCTAATTGACTGTTTTGATGCAGGTTTTTTTTTCTCCATTTTGTTTTTGTGGGGGCACTGATGACCCCCACTCCCCAGTTTTGATGAGGAGAACTTGGTGGGCTTTCAGCCTCACCCAGCAAGAACCTTCCGGAGGTTCTTTGATGGCAAGAAAAGCCACTGGAGATCTCAGGGGCCTCCTCTGCCTCCATTTATATATCGGCACCATAACACCCCATTTCTGATTCCTGACAAGAAACGAGCGAAGAGGAAAAGTAACGTATGAAAGGAATACAGTGTGTGTAAGTCAGTGTATGTGCTCTATGGACCATGTGTGTCTGTTGGGTGGTACTTTTTTTGTGTGAGTCTGCAATGAAAGGAGGAGGCCAGGGACCCACAAACCACATGAGGGGTCTCCTTATTTGCATAATTAACTGTTGACACTAACTGTGCTTAATGAACGCCTATTGAAGTCATTGACCCTTTTACACAGCCAGCCCCTGGGAATGAGAGGCTCCTCCGGCAAAGGTTAAAACAATGTGTCTGGTTAACTTCCGACAAACGCGTCGAAACACCCCAAAGTCTCAAAGATCCATGCTAAATGGAAGAGGTTATGGCACAGAACAACCTATGATTTTCCAATATCACCAGATGTTTGGCTTTACTGTCTCAGTTCTCATTATGAATTTTGTTTTTGCAGTATTTACTCAATCTCACAGTTCCCTTTCTAATACCCAAGTTTATGTGTCAAGAGAATTGTGTAACAGTACCAAGCTGTGAATTTTAGATTAGGATTCTGTTCCAGAAAATGTTTCACACATTGTCTTCAACTTTATTTACATGGTTACGAAGAAACAGCTTAGTGAAAGTCATTTACATTACCATTCCATTATTTTTCCATATCACAATTTTTACCCCTTACAAGTGGAAGAATGGTCTCTGGTGGAAAGCTTTTGACCTCCTGGTTGGAGGCCGTTGATTTCTTCATGCTTCATTTGCCTGGGCCTTGTTTCAGCAATATTCACTCCACACATGCACAGTTTTTATTTCATCATTTTTTTAAAGTGTAAATGATGAAGCAAACAGGGATTTTGAACATTTGACAATGTGAATGTATGAGGCATGAATAGATGCCTATGTTACACCTGTATATCCTCCGGGTGCATTGAGGCCTTTGGCAACATTGGCAAGTGTTGTCCCCTTGTTGCTGAATTGGGATTGCACTTAATTTTTAATGAGCATTTTACAATGCCAATAAAGGTATCTTGTTCTATTCTTAAATATAATTGTAGGGGACTCTGGGATTCCCTAATCTTACTGTGTATTATGCAGTGTATTCTTTTGTGTGTGCTGTTTTTGATTTGGCATGTGAACCATTACAGAGGGTGGCACCCGCCACTTTTCAGCCATTAAAACATCAGACATCAAGTGAAAGCCAACAGCGTGTAAAGTAGAGGTGTTTGGTCAGAGAGTGCCGTGGCCTGGGCTTCTGTTGTGAAAAGCACACTAAAAACACTGAAGGACCACTTAGTATACAGCTGTGATCTCTATATACAGCATGTAAACAGGCTCATTAACTGCTTTGTATTTCTGGAGACGGTTAAGAGCAGTCAAACTGAGCTACATTTGTTTAACAAGAATTAAGAGAATGGAGAATTGACAGATTTCAATTTGAGTATTTTTTTTGCAGAGAAATGGGTGTAATATTGCACAAGTTATTCTGTTTGAGTGTAAACCATTAGTGAAAGAATTTGTCACCGGTGTTTCAGAGCTCCCCAAATATTCCCCCTCAGATAAATGTCACTTGCGGAAATTTGAAGTCACAAAACTCTGTTTTTTTTTGCTGTTGTGTAATCATCAAAGTTTCCAATTGATAGAAGGAAATCTGTTGAACAATCTGTCTATCTTATTGTTTTGAGATAGTTAGATTCCAGGTGTGAGCTGGGATCTGTTTCGACTGGATCCAGATAGTCTATCTGCATATAAGAGTCTGAATCAGTCCCTTAGCCTGGAAGCATAGAAGATAGAATTCTTCTTAACTGTGGCTCTCTGAAGAACCTATGTACTGTCATGAAAATAATGTGCACAAAAAAAAAAAAATAGCGCACATTATGTTGCAGTGACTTAAAGTAATACTTTTCTACTCCCTTGCATTTTGAGTTGAGAGGAAACAAAAATCATCTGCTGAAAGGAGTTGTCAAACGTTAGAGGGCCGTTGTGTTGTCACTTCTCTTGATCCCAGCTGTCTTTGATGCGTTATGACTTATTCCTCCTCATGCTGCTGACACAACTGGGTGCTCCCTTAACATCCAGGGGTACTCAAGGGTCACGATTCTGCTCTTCCTGAAGTGTCCCTCTGTTCCTTGTTTTGACGTCACTGTTTGTGGTTCACTCCTATTAATGGCTTTTCCATTTTGTTGGTCTAAAAAGCCTCTAGACACCCATCTGCCATCCCTGTTCACCATTTGGAGTACTGTTTGTCATCTAATGCCCTTAAAAAGATATTTCTCTATTGTTCCTCTTAATCTGCACACTTTGACGTGTTCAACAAGGTCATCTGGGATGCCGTGAATAAGCAACGTGGCCAGGCCTTGTTTGTCTTGTGTGACCTGAGGAACAGTTCACTGTAATGAATCATACATTTGCAAAGTCTTTTGAGGATCCATTTTTATGGTGAAGTTTTCCACCCTTCCCCCGTTTACACATCAACCTAATCTTTTACTCTATATAAAAACAGATTTATAGTTCAGTTGGTCTCCATCAGGTTTTTGACTCAGAGGGCTGGGAACTAGATGATGGGAGGGGGTCTTTACATGTAACGACTACATCCTTAAGCTGGAAACTTTCCCACACTTGTTTCAATGACAACTGGGGCCCTTTGATTTGTTTTTATCGAAATTTGGGTTTGTCGTCGATAGATAGATGCTGTATGAAAATGTGCCATAACTGATGTAAGTGGGACAAGTGCCCTCCCCATCCACCCACCCTTTCTATGTCTATGAGATGGGGCGCCCCCCACCCCCCTTGGTTCTTGCACACTGGTTCCAGGGCCTTCAAAAGGGGGCCCCTCAAGCTTTGATCCTCTACATGGGTGCGGAAAAACATCTTTTTGCCCTACACTGTGCCCAGGAAACCAAAGTTTTTACCGCCGCCGTATGCTAATGTAGCCAAGCTAATCACCCTTCCCAGTTACAAGATTTATATACCATAATGGCGCCCAGTGGTACCCCCTCATTTCTGTGGCCCCTTATCTAGCCTCCGGATGTCCCATGGAGTAAAGGTGTCCTCTGTCTGTGAATGCAGCTGCCTTGCCACCACCTCAGCCTCTTGCTTTCTTTTACAAAAAGAGAATGACATGAAAACAGTCCTGTGGGTGGGCCCCTTAATGCTGCCCCTCTTATTCTCTGCCTAATGTACTTTTCCAGTAAATGTCATGAAACACACAGGAGCGCCAAGGTGGACTCCAGACAGATAAATGTGTGTGTTGGGGGGAGAAGCTGTGGCCCCTCAGTCCCCTCAGCATGTCAAGTGGACACGCTGCTCGGATTCTTTTTCTGCTATATCTTTTTACTACTTTTACTATTTCCCCCTACCAGTCACACGCAAGTAAGCTTCATGACTGATTTAATACTTTCAAAACACATCTTCATTAAGTCTTCTGATCCTTGCCTCCTTTTCTTTCAAGCTTTTAGAATTTAAATTCAAATGGTGTTTTTGGGAAACCAAGCTTATGAACTTTGTTTCTTACAAATGAACAAATGTCCCCTCACCAACAAAGCGCAAGTAGCAAGCTATAGGGAAACACTATTCACCCTCAGTCTGTGCTGTGGCCCACTCCGGGCCCCTCTGAATGGGACAAAAGTGAAGCTCGTGTAGTGCTGGCTGAACTCGCCGGAGCACTTGGATCTATCCCAGGATTTCCTCAGGTGAACTCTAGTCCTGCTTTTTGAGAGAGGGAACATGTTCTCTCCAATAAAATGGTAATAACTCAAAGAAAATATATTTTTTAAACCCAGTTTGAAGTGTAGATATTAACTGGTTTCAAAAGTTTACTTTCAGATTATAAATGTGAGAAACGGAGATAAACACTGGCTTAAGTACTCTACTAAAAAAAACAAATCCACACTAAAACCGTCATAAAGAGAGTTATGGTATTATGGAGTTCAAAAGGGCAGGTTCCGGTGGTGTGCTTCTTCTCCACGTGCAAGAGTGTGTGTAACATCCGTTTGCTTGAACAGAAGGGGACCATTCATACAAAATTGACTTTTCCTTTTTACAAACATCATTTCAGTAACTTACATGAAACTCACTGATAAACTAGTAACTTTATGACAAACAGACTGTCCTGATTGGAATACGTTTCTTTTTTTAATTTCACAATTTCATTAAATGGTATGTAATGATAACAATGAATGGTGTTTCAGGAGAGGCATTCATATTTTGTATAATGTGTTTAATTTTTCACTTGATGTCACCCCTTTGAATTTCATCAACAACCTGTTGTTCAGGCGTTCGTCCACAGTGATGCATGTTGCATCAAAGAAATGCGTCAGTCTGTGTGTCAGAATGTGTGTTCGCATGTGAACCGCAGCAGCGGGCACTTACTGCCACATCCAGATGGTGCTGAAACAAACAGAGCTACGCTGTAGGACCCCTCAATAGGAGCGTCTAGACTGGTCCCTGACCAGACAGATACAGCCTCCCATCAAATTAGCGTTTGTCAGATTTATGGTAATGGTCCGCAACAGTCTTCCTGTCAGTGACATCAAGATTTACAGCACTGACACCCATCCCCAACCCCCCTGCTGCACAAATACATACATACACATTAACACAATCCTTGTTCCTGGCACTCTTTATCCAACCGGCTTCTACTGATACACCCTCCCATGCTCCATCCCTCATTCCTTGGACCCCACTCACTGCCACTAAACAACCTTTACACACCACCAGGCCTTGTCTTTTCAGCTCATTGGAGAAGTTGGGGACGTTGTTGTGTGTGTACATTAGGAGGTTAGGCCATGAAGTTCCACAGTCTCCTTCTCTAAAGACACCACAAACCCCGGGGGAAAAAAAGACCCACTCGGGGTGGCAAAACCACCCAAGCCCCCTCTGCCTCTCGAACAATGGCTTGTGTCAGGGTTTCCTGTTAATCCTCTGTGATGAAGCTTGAGTGTTTTTGGGGTGAAGGGGTTGGGGAGGAGGGTGAGGTGGTGGTGCATGGAAGCCTGCAAGGGGGTTAGGGCAGACTAGGCTGGTGTAGTCCAGGGGTGCCCCAAAGATCCTCAGTGGTGAGAGTTGAGAAGAAGGGATACATTAGAGGTGGGGTTGGTGGTGCAGTGAGAGTGGAGGACGGACAGAGTGCCCCATGTATGTGGATTAGCGTCGCCTCCTCTTTCATGTCGGCGTTTTTGGGTGGTAACTCGATCCCCGGGCCCTAGCACAAGTGAGCCCAGTGGGAAAGGCTTCCTGACAGATATCCCGTCCGTTCTCAGCCCAAATGTTTTTCCAAGGCTGCTCCACCGCCTTTGATCTGACCTCCTCCTCAAACACGCGGGGTCACAAGCTACCATGTCAGGCCAGATAGGAGAAGGCCAACACTGGAGCTGCTGACTGAAGAAGAAGGGGGGGTTGCTCAAGGCTGTTCAGGCTGTACAGAAACCTTACGCCAGAGTCTAGACATGCCGTGTTTGTGTCTTAAAAATTGGACTTTACGCTCCAGATGGTCGGTCAGTCTTTTCACCTCATTCAGTCAGATAACACTCCACCTTGCACTTTAGTTCTTCAGGGGCAGATGGTGCTCATTTTCCTGCTTGGTTTTAGGACTTTACTTTCTGAAGGAACTTATTCTTGTGGGAATTTTATATTTTGCATTCTTTTTGAAACTCCAATTAATGACTAATGACGTATTTTGACTTCTGTTTCTAGTTAAACACCTGAAAAGACTCTAACCTGAGCAACAGTTAAAGTGACTGTAATCTATATCTTCTCCCTGGGCAGTGCGAGTCATGCAGAGTGTTCCAACAGAAAGCTGGAGGGCGCTCTAACTTCAGTCCACGGCTGTTTCTCTGTGTGTGGGAGGTGTGTGCATGTGTGTGTGTTCTAGCTTGTCTCCTTGTCCAGACACCTTAGCATCAGGGCAATAGTGTTCGCGCTCTGAAATGAGGGCCAGACAGACAGAAGTGGGATGAATGAATTGGGTAGCAGGGGTAATAGGAGAGAGAGGGAGAGAGAGGAAGAAAGAGAGTGAAAGAGAGCGGGTGTTGTTGCTTTAGAATAAGAGGATGATGTGTCTGCAAAACGGTGACAAGCAAATCAGCTTTAAAACAGGGCCTCCCCGTACACACACAGACACATGGGCATAATGGGTTGTGGGGTTGTTTTGTCGACTTAAGTAAGACACGGTCTACTTCACCAGACTGGATGTTGAGCTGGTGCAGACAGGGTCATCTTGTTATTGCTGTACGTCTGTCATCTCAGTCCAGTAGGTCTGAGATATTATGTTTGATGGTGGAATTAACAGAGGAAACATTTAACTTTCATGCCCCAAAACTGAGTGTACATCGTTCCAGTGTGGTATGGGACAATGTTCTCTTTCCACGTGTGTGAGCACGCGCGCGTGTGTGTGTAGGTGTCTGTGTTTGTACTGGGATCTATTTCTGATGCAGGGGTAATGAATGGCACCTGTTTAGTGTCCTCAGTTGGCAATCATGTTTGAAGTGCAGTAAATCTTGAATTTCATCACCTGCAGCTATACAGTTGAAAGATTTCCAAAGTCTGAGTGTCTCACCTCCAAATGCGCGTTTTGTTTGTTTTATCATACCATTTAGGTGTGAAGGAACGTCTCCATCTTTCCTGTAATGACATGCATCATGCCTCCGGCTCCATCCAGCCTCAGGGGTTGAGATGCTTTGGTAGTCATGTTGGGAGGGTTTGAGGCAGTGCTCTCAAAACATCAGGAGGACCTGAGCAATCAAAGGTCTGGATATGTGATGTGTCACAAAGCAGAATGAAAAGCGTTATGTGGTTTGGCGAGGTTGTACTATCGTCCAAGGCCTGAAACCATCTGTGGTCGACGCTCCAACAACTAAGCATGGGAAGAGTCCAGTGAGCTGCCTTGTGTGTCTAGCATGTCTCTCTCACCCCTTAACGAGAATGGCATGCAGTGCGCCCCACACACCCCCTCTCCCTCACTGTACTGAGCCACTCTGTGTCCCACCGTGCACCCCCCATCCTGCTTCAAAGCGGCAAATAACAACAACAACTGAAGGGGGGAGAAGATGAATGAGGATGAATGAATGTGCCCCTTCCATCCCCCCGTTGCCTTTGCAGCCCCTCCACCTCCCCTCTACCCTTCCTCTCCTCTCTGACAGACTGCCTTCCTGCATGCCCGTCCTGCTCCCACCCTCCGCTTACCCTTGCTCCTGCAGGCCTGTGTTATGACTGTGGTTGGTGTGTATTACACACATATCTGTTAGCGCCACTCCTCCGTTGGGACGCCCATATAAAGGACTGTCATTTCCAAAGGTCACGAGTGAGCCCTGAACACAAGTGTTGTCCCGACACTTGGTCTGGAAAAATAAAAACGGCCAGCTTGCCCATCCGTGTCCTGTGTCCTGTGTCTGTCTGACCCAGAAGTGAGTGTCTCAGATGTCCTTTCCCTTTCTCCTCCTCCTCTCTTCTTTCTTTTCTAAGTCCCACTGTTGTTGGGAAATAAACATACTCATCATGTGTTAATTGGCAGACAAGGAGGAGGTCATGTTGACATGTTCTTGCGGCTGGCTGGCAGAGATGACTGAAGTTACATTAAAGTGGAGTTTTTATCAGGTTCTATTACACTCCTTAGCATCACTTCTGTGACCATTTCAAGTGGTTCAGACACATGAGTTGATGTGTTTCCTGCTTTAAGGAGGAGGTACATGACTGTTAGTGTCTCTTACAGGGCAATGACTTGTGTGTCTCAGGTGTGTGCTGAAAGTGTGTGACACATTAGTCTGAAATCTACATCTGAAATGTGTTGACAGATTGCCTAAGCCATAGTTTCCGGATTAACACCCCCTTTTATGACAAAGTGCTAAATGTGGTCAAGATGTATGCACAGTGTGGAAACTGAGTCATGGCCTATAAACAAAAGCACTGCAGTTGTTTTTCTTTTTGAGCAGTCTTTAAGGAATTTCTGCTGAATCCCAGGATAGATTCTTTTTAACAGACTGACAATCTCATGTTCACCCACTGAATCTCCCACAATCAATGTGCCTTCTTTTCCAGAATTTTCCAGCTTTTTAAGACAGTGTTGAAAGAAATCATTCACTTATAATCATTCACAAACCATCAGCTCAATGTTTCAACACAATCTTTCCACAAAAATCATATTTTTCTCATGCTTGATTTGAGCAAATCATGCATACCGACTTTTCTGTTTCCTGGCTCTAGACCTCAAACTATCTGATATGTTTTTTGTGGCTGCACTGTTAGTACAAATGGAAAGTTTTTTGTGATGTTCATCATGATTATAATAGTTTTCTCAAGCCTGTCAAATTTGGTATTTTTGGAGATCTTTGCAATAATTCCCCCCCTTAATGACCATGGATGAGTATTAGCACCTTCAACTAAGTGATATTTTTGTAACTGAAATCATCTTCTGGACTATTTATGTTCAGTAAGTGTGGAATCTAAGTTTTTAAATGTTAAACAAACGTGAAAAGACACAACGGACTAATGATCTTAATGAAACATAAGACTGCTAACCTTTTCTGGGCAAAACATCTCGTCTCGAGTGTTCCAGCAAAAACATCAGTTGATGCTGCACATCTGTGTAGCTGTTGCACAGAATCAGTGCTCTGTAACCTGGAGGATTAAGTATTTTGCTCCCAAGCAAATGATTAAAATTCATAGTCATGCAGTGTGTTGCTCCTGCAGATAATGCAAAGAATAACACAGCAAGTGCATGCGTAGTCCATGTGTATTCCATGTTGACCTCAGTGTTTAGTATTTATTTCACAACTGAAGCAGAAAACCAAACACGTTGGTGTACCTCAATAAGGATCTCGCTGTCATGTTCTCCTGTTCTGTGGTGTCTCAATAGTAGTCAGAGAGTACGGGAGTGAAACACGAACTAGTCTGCTGCGGTGTTAGTGGCTTCCCTCTCACTCACAGTTATTACTTCTAAAAATAAAAGGTGGTTTTCTAAAAAGAGCCTGGCTCCTGCTCTGTCCGACTGCGTCAGGTGAATCTTTAACATGATGTGTTCTGACTCATTGACAAAACAGTTTTCCATAAAATTCTTCACCTCTGACTGAACCTGTCAGTTTGAAGCAGTTGAACCCTGTGCCTCGGACCATTTCCATTTATGTCCTGTTCAAACATCCCTGGATGGGTCATGAGTTAATCGTATGCAAACTAACAGGAGGTCATGTGGGATCGGCGGATGCCAAGGTGGTGATATTTAAGCATGTGGTATAACTTTGAGTAAAGTTTTGGTGGAAAAAACTCTGACAATAAAATTACAGAAGTGACTTTTTGACCAAACAACTTGTAAAGTTTAATCTTTGGGTATCTTCTCAGCCTCTGCAGATCACTGGAGCTGCCCTGACCTCTTCTTACACAACCAGTACTACACCAGCAGTGGTGGCCTCAGCTTCTGTCCCTATTTGAGCTGGGGTCTGCTGCCAGGAGGCCCAGTTATATCACCCATTAAATGTCCTCACATCTTTTTCAAATTGAAGCTTATAGGAGACCTGTCTCCTCCTTCTATCTGTCATGTCTCTTAAGGATTCTTTCATCTGTAGCGTTGCTACTTACTTATGCTATGATTGTACTCAACAGTATTTCTCATTTACATAAAGCCTAGCTAATCATCTTTCAGAAAAATCAGTGAGGTAATGTCTAGGCAGGTCTTTTAGGGCAGCACAATTAAAACATGTCCAATCCTATAAGAGGCAGTCAATCAATAAAGTCTAGGAATGGACGACTTTTTATGGAGAGTGTTTTGGCACAGAGTTGATAGATATCATCGTTTTTTCTTGGAGATTGCCCTCGCTTCAGTGCATACGTGGCTTTATAATACTTTGATAGTTATTTTAAAAAGAAAGTCCAGATGATTAACCTCTATTTGCACATATCTTTTCTGTGTGACTGTGCATGAGAGAGTATTTTAAGTCTGGAACATACCGTAAATCAACCAAACAACTTCTAGTCGCCTGTGTACATTGAACTCGTTTTCCTTTTTAATCCCAGCTGTTTGTCTGGATGCCTTTTAGATTTATGGAAGTGATCATCATACAGCGCTCACATTTAAGCTGGGGTCTCAGTGACAGAGCACACTGACTCTCAGATTATTGACTGTGGTTTCAAAGGGAGGGGCATGTCTCGAGGTAAGCATATTTATTTTTCTCCTGTGAGCCTTTTGAGCAAACTCTCCTCGTCAATCTTGCGCTGTCAGAGAAGGGCCAGAGGTGGGAGCTCCCATCCCACACGATCTCACAGAGCCCACTGTGTACACAAGGACCCCAGGGTCAGGCCCTGGATGCTCCTCTCACTGTTGTAATATCTGCACTGTACTGGGAGAGGTGTTGAGAGTTGATCTGTCTTTCTGCTCCCTCTAAGCCAGCAAAGAAATCTGCCTTCTTGTCATTTGGTCTTTTTACTGTTTTATAAGGATGAGAGTAAACAGCGATTATCCAACATGGTGAAACTTCAAAGCCGCTCCGCTTCTTCCATCTCACCTCATCTCAACCTCTCACTTCCTCTGTAAGGCTAACAGTCAGCTCAAGGGATTGACAGCTGCAGGGCAGATTTTACCTTCTGCAGAAACCTTTACACTGGGCTTAAGGGGCAGGTAGGTGGGGGACAGAGGCAGCAAGGGGGGAGAAAAGCAAGAAAGAGAATAGGATGACCTCATCAAACCAAGTTTTTACATATGTTCCCCCATCTGACGCGCGTGTGTTTCTGATCTTACCGTTTTCTGGAAGAGGAGAATGTTTCCTGTTTGAGTAGACTGGTGGGTTCACTGAGGAGTCGGGGGGGTAGGGTTGCTCAGGCGGCGTCTGGTTCTGTTGAAGCAGATTCCCCACATCTCCATCAAACAACAGCTCTGTTTTGGCACGGCTCTGAAAACTGACCCTGGTGGTCACTGAGGTCTTTGGGTATGCGGAAGAATCAAGGCTGCAGCACTGCAGTGGTATATCTTGCAGCTTGTCTGATGAAAAGTTTTGTCCGTCATTTGCCTCTTTTATCCTCAGATGAGAATTTAGCTTTAGTTAAATAGAAAAAAAAACAACCAAAATTTGAGAAAAAGTTCATACCACGTTTGACTGTTTATATAAAATATTTGTTTATTGTCAATAATTAAGAAATATTTCCCCTTTTTTGAAGCTGTGCCCAAGCCCACCTGGAGAATGTGGGCACTGATGTGAAGCAGTTACACTTCTGCACGTACACTTTTGTGTGTGTTTGTGTCTGTTTTCTTTGCTGTCAGAGGCTTTGATTGAACAGACTAACAGCGCGTTGAATGGGGTCATCCCCTGACAAGAGCAGTAAGCAATCTCCTGTTGATGTTCTTCCTCCTGAAATGCGATCCAGTGGATGGAGGAGTATGTGTGTGTATGTCTGCCCTACCTTGTCCAGACTGGTTCCTGTCTTGCTAATAAAAGAGATCTTCTTTTAGTTTTGGATACTGATCTCTCCACACAAGTTTAAAGACCTCATTCACGGTTCACACTGCATTTGCCCCTTAATGTCTCACAGCAGGTCCTCAGTCTCGGGCCGTGATTCATGGAGTGACAGGTCTGCTTCTGGCTGCCATAAGGACCCAGTCAGACAGAACCCACATGCGAAAAACGCACACGCACACACTGCAGACAAAAACATGCATCTCTTAGTCCCAGTCCCCTATTTTGTCATGTTGATTATAACCCTGTGAAACATAGCCATGCAAAATCATTTTATGCTTTTATCTTTTATTGTTGCTCTTTCAATTTAAAATTTTTCAGGTTTTGGAATGGGTATATACATTTCTTGCATCAGCACAATAGTTTGAAAGTGTTTCAGCCCCCCCCAATCTGTCTATGACATGTGTCAAGTTGTCCTTGTACATTGTAGTGAGAAAGCTGTCGTGCCTTAAAAGTCTTCTTGCAGACCAAGAATGTTCCACCCACGGGCCAAATTTTTTGTTTTTGTTTCAAATACCAATCCTGATCACTGCTTTTATCCTCTTGAGGCATTTGCTTTATTTCTGATGTTTTATTTTTGCTCTTTGTTTGTTTCAGTGTTTTCGGGCACTGTGCTGTAAAGGACCTCCGCCGCCAAGACCAGAGTATGACGTGGTGTGCATTGGCCTGACAGGTGCTGGAAAAACCAGCCTGCTCTCACGTCTCTGTAGTGAGGGCAGTGACGGCATCGTACCCACAACAGGTATGTTCACCACACATGGAGAAAGAAAGGAGACTTCCGTAGAGTGTATGTCCTTAAATATAAGCATGGACTGCATGTGCACTTTCATGTTTTGAGAACACACTGTCCTGGATTAGAATCACAGCTAGATAATGTTATCCAGGTATTACTGCTGTCCAATAGGGGGAAGCATGCCTTCAGAATATCCTCAAAAGTCCTCACGCCAGAAACACTCTGCTGTATATCAGCAGCTCACGCTCGACTTCTTTCTTCTGGTCAAGAGGGAGGCTGGTGTTAAGTATGTCCAGAAGAGGAGACTTTAGGGATAGTTCATCATTCTCTTGGTAGTCAACGCTCTGCTCTCCATACATGCAATGCTATCCCTCAAGGAAACTGACATTCCTCCTTCCTCCTTTGGCAGTCAGTTTTGAGCTGTTGCAGAAATCCCATTTTAGATTTAGTCATTGTGTACTTTTACCAGTATAAGCTAAATATAAAGTGATTCCCAAAGGTTCTGTGAGTGTGTGATTGTGTGTGTATGTGTGGGTGGGTGGGGTTTTTGGCAAAGGTGGTTTCAGGGAGTGAACACCTGTCTGCCACTGAACAGGCCTTAAAAAAAGGTTGATTACTTACCTTGGCGGGGTAATTTCAGCGTACTTATCTGAAAAGAGATTTAGCTGTCATCACTGTCTGCATCTGCCAACATCCACAGAGGGAGGATAATGAAGAGCAATGAGGGGGAAATCTTCCCCACTTCGTACTTCATGATTTTGTTCTGTTGTAATGTGCTTAAAAACCACATTTAGCAGATAATTCATATGTGTATAAATCATAATCTGTTGTCTCTGCCATCTCTCCTCCTGTTTGTAAATGTTTCCAGGAAAGGAATTCCCACATTGACAATTTAGCGTAATTTGGGCAACATTAAATCTCTTCCTTCTTTACTATTTCCCACCGTGTGCAACCGCAGAAACACACCACATAATAAATATGGTAGCACTATGTTCTCTCCAGTAAAAGCTCTAATATAGAACTGAAATGCTATGTTTTGGCTTGTCTTGTTTTGCTGTTTTGCTAAAATGGACCACACAAACTGTTCTTTTTTTTTATTATTGCCTTTTGGGTCCTTTTTTGTGACCCAAATGTGTTTTCACTCCTTTTGTTTGGAAAAGATAAACCAAATATCCTCAGGAGTCTAAAAGATAAACTGAAGTGTTTTACATTAGATTTCCACTATGTTGAAAAGACAGCCAGTGAACAGTTCTTGACATTTGCTCTTATTTATCCACAGTTACTTCATGTTATTACACTAATTGGTTTTTATCCCCCCCACAGGTTTCAGCATCAAAGCAGTGCCATTCCCAAATGCCATCTTGAATGTAAAAGAACTTGGAGGTAAGGAATGTATGACCCTGGCCTGTCTGTGCGTGAATCTTTATTAAGCTGTTTTTTTTTGTGTGGCTTTAACCACTCATATGCAAGTTCAATGGATTCATACTGTTAGGCTTATATCCACTGTTAAATAGTTAATCATCATTGCACTGAATTATCACCCTGCCTTTTCTACAAAGCTCCTTTTTAAAGAGTCTGATCTTGTAAAAAATATTTTCTAAAAATCACAAGTCTACAATTACAGATCACCACAAGTGTGTTTTGTCCTGATGAAACATGCAAACGCTTCATCTTTTCCGTTATGCAACTTGTTCCAATATAAGAAGAACTCATCACTCAGTCTAAATCATAAATTCTCGGGATGCAGAGGTGACATCACACCTTTCGTTCACGGACTAACACTTGTGTTCTGACATCAAACCCTCTAGTGTGTTTTGAAGAAGCCCTACAACCTGCACCCTGTTATTCCTGGAAATCCACGGCGCTCAAGGAAGTGGTTTAGTAAGCACACATGAGGGGTCTGGAGGTGGAATCATGTAAACAAAACAAATGCAATGGGAGACTTCCAGTCCTTAAAGGGAGGCATAAGAGAAGGATAAATCAGTGCTTCCCCTCTCCCACACGTCGCTGAGTCACACAGGAAAATTCATCGTTTCGTTGAGTTGTTAAAATAATTTATGTTGTTTTCGGCACACTATAGGCTCATGACAGGTGCAGTGCATGTTCTCGCGGCTCACACAGCCTAGTTTCCTGAAAAGATGAAAAACATACACTCACAGCCACCAACACACAGACTCACACACACATGCACCACAAAGAGGCACCGGGGGACCACCAACGAGGGTGCTACCAAATTTGGACAGAGCGCATTGGGGGTTTTTGAAAAGAGGTTTTCCTGGATTGGTTGAAAGCCAGTCTAGTGGGACATTATTGTGGTTGGAAAAAAAACGGTGGTCCCACGGATGACACGTTTGATTTAGATAAGTTAGTATAGACTGCCACCACAGCAAAGGATGATGAAATCTGCTCTCTTCCCCTCCTGTGGGGACCTTTCCCTTCATTTCTTGTAAATACACAAAGCGATTTATGGTGTCTTCCACTGAGAATGGGTCTGGGATGGTAGTAAACAAACACATGATATGTTGGCACCTCGTCTGACTGCTTATTTTGCCAAAATCAGATGTGGGTTTTGGTCTGAGGTGAACCGTTTTTTGTTTGGGTGGATAAGTTCCACTCTTCAAGCTCCTCATGACGTAGAAATGGAGTCGGGAGAGTTGGTGCTCTTGCAAAATGGTCGTAATGAGCCTCTCAGATCATTTTGTGATTAGTACAGCCCTTTTCGCACTATTAGTAACTTACTCAATACATCCCATTTCTGACAGTTTCCATTCCTTTTCCCCATGGCTATAAAACAAGCAAACATGCCCAGTTAAGTTTTATGTTATTTTGCACTGCTTCAGTGGTGCAGAAAGATGATACAATACGTGACGCACACTTACACGCTTGTTTTTGCACAATACCTTTGTGGCAGACTCTTCACTCAGCATTGACGAAAGCAAGGATGGAAGCACATGTTGTGAAGCATGAAGGGATGAAGCACTTTCTATGTGTTTCTTCCTTCTTCTCTCTAGGAAGCTCATTATACAACCAGAAATACAAACATAATTCAAAACAGCTGAAATGCTGTAGAAAATATTGCTAAAAAAATAATTTGATGGTTTGCAAATCATTTAAACATGGTGCAAGGGCAGCGTATAGTATTTTCTCTATTGTTTTATGAAAAATCTATGCTCACCTTGAATTTGATACCAGCAGCACTATTAAGAAAGTTGGAAGACTCAGTTTGATTATTGCTCAACTCCCTTCATCTGTGAGCCAAACATGGTTCGGATTTAACGGGAGGAGGGCACATGGGAAACATGCAAATGTTAAGGTCGACACCTTTGGCACGCAGAAATCTTGCACAGAGCAAAGAGCAGAAAATGACCCAAACGTGGCACTTGGAGTTGGTTTAGGCGCCAAGCCTTTAAAATGTTGCAGACCATGAATCCCAGAAGATGTGTTTGACTCATAACTGTGAATTGTTTTGTTGCTAAGCCTGATAATGCATTTTCTAAATCTCTTTTCCTTGAGTGCACAGGGTGAGACAGTCATAAGCACAAGCTGTCCTTATACAAACGCCCAATGCAGCTTATGTGTAACTGTGATATATGATTGTATGGAACAGGCAATGATTCAGACGGGGATATAGGTTTATCTCACTCCTGCATTCATCATTGAGGTCCCTGCTGTCATGTTTAACTTTCTTCTCTTCCTCCTCTTCAACTCTGGTTTCCATGTTTTCCATTTTCTACTCTCCCTTTTGACTCCCATCCTTTCTTCTCTCAGCCGTCCCTTCTGGGTCGTGTTATTTGTTCCATCTTTGTCTCTTTTCGCTTCTTTTAATCTCCCGTTCTGTCAAGCTCTCCTTGCTTATTGATTCTAACAGTCCCGGACCGGAACTATTTCGAGTGACGGAATGTCAGTAATAGTCAGTCCTTAACAGAAAAGAAATTTACGAGTATGTACAAAAATTCAGTAGAGTAATAAACGTCGAGCCACGCCAAAGGACTAAAGAACTTCACTTTTCGTGTAAATTGAGCTAAAAAACCGACAAGTAACGTTATCGTTTAAGAGACTAAACAAAATATGTTCATGCACATTACAAGAAACCTGAACAGGCAAGGTATGGCGGGATGAAAACGTGACAAATCCAAGTCAGTAAATCTAAATAAATTTGTTTCCATAACTGAGATGTAGATAGTGTTAATCACTCACATGATGCTGAAAGACAAACTGTGTAGGCTTTTCTGACAAGACCGAAAAATAATTAATAGTCTGCAGAATCACATACCAATACTTCTCTTAATTTAAATTTATTAGATAATCTTTGTTAAGATTAACTCTTTCGAAAATGCTTCATGCAGTGTTAAAGAAGGTGGTGAATCAATACGTGTTAATCATGGCCAATTAAAACAATAGGCCCCGCTCCTGAAATTGCACTGTTCGGTGTGGTCCCTGCTGAGGTGGCGGTGTCTGGGGCACAGTCGGATGCCATCGCCTTCTCATCCCTACTAGCCAGGCGCCTTATTTTGTGTAACTGGAAATCAGTTAGGCCTCCCACGCACAGGCGCTGGGTGGGGGATGTAATGGCGCATCTGAAACTTGAGAAATTGAAACACTCAATTGGGGGATCGACCCAGAGATTTTACAGTGTCTGGCAGCCGTTTTTGAACTACTTCAATCTGGAATTCCCAGCTAGGGANCCAGATGTGGACCCGACTTGCTCCCGATGCTGCCAAGCTCCAGCCACCCTCTACCATATGTTTTGGACATGCCCAAAGCTGGTACAGTTTTGGTCATCAATTTTTGACACATTCTCTTATATCTGTAACAAAACAATAGGCCCCGCTCCTGAAATTGCACTGTTCGGTGTGGTCCCTGCTGAGGTGGCGGTGTCTGGGGCACAGTCGGATGCCATCGCCTTCTCATCCCTACTAGCCAGGCGCCTTATTTTGTGTAACTGGAAATCAGTTAGGCCTCCCACGCACAGGCGCTAGGTGGGGGATGTAATGGCGCATCTGAAACTTGAGAAATTGAAACACTCAATTGGGGGATCGACCCAGAGATTTTACAGTGTCTGGCAGCCGTTTTTGAACTACTTCAATCTGGAATTCCCAGCTAGGGATGTTGAAACTACTATTTAATCGACTCAAGATCTCTGTAAATGCCATAAATCTGTATGCTTTAATTTTAGTTTCTGTCCTTGTTTTTTTTTTTTTTTTTTTTTTTTTTTTTTTTTTTTTTTTTTTTTTTTTTTAATCTTATTTTTATACATTTTCCGTTTTATATATATATATAGGTTTATGTTGTTATTGCTGTTTTATTTTCCATGAATAATGTGACTGCGGTTGCAGCCTTGTCCATGGTGTCGTATGTGTTTGCAATATAAAAAGCCAATAAAAAGAACTTGATAATAATCATGGCCAATTGACAAAATGAGCCAAGAAAATATCCCACCTTGTATTACTCACTTAAATGAGATGAAGTGATCTTAAAATCTTTGAAATAAACTTAGAAATGTAATGAGGAATCAAACATATCCAGAATATCTCTGCTCTGTAGGGCTGCCAGCACGGGGAGATTGAAAGGCTATTCTTTAAATCAGTTTGCAGCAACACTGCAGCAGAACTGGGCGTTGATACGTCGAAATGAGAACTCTTTGTACTCTTCTGAATACAGTGCAAGAGAGTCTTTTCACTCAAAAATCACTGAGAATTCAGCATCAGGCAATTTTTAATCTTTGATTTCCAGCTGGTGCAGGTATGGGGATTAGGTGGGAAGGTCACCTCCAGGGACACGAGGAGGAATCTATTTAGTGTGTGAGAGTGTGTGCATATGTCTGGAGAGTGACATGACGTCAAGTCTAGACGGGCCATTTCACAGTGTGTTCATGCCACGCAATGACAGCTGATGAAGAGGTGGTCCTAATAATCAGCACTCGTAGCTGTTGTCGCTTTGGTCTAAAAGTGGAATGTTGGCTATCATAACCTGCAGCGCTCTCCTTCAAACCAATGCTTTCTGTATTTCAGTCAATCAGTAATCAGGCAACGTAAAGTACAGAGATTTCCTTCAGTGTGCCAGTTACAGTGCTTACACTGCTCAGTGTGAATTCAACTGCAGGCTATTGATGAACGACAAATATGCATGCCATGTATTTATAGTCCATGTAATCATCCACTCTTGGTCCATGTTATTTACATACAGAGTATAAGACAGCTAGGATACAAAACCATCACAGCACATACACTTGTGTCTCTACCCACCAGCAGCCAGAGGAAGCATGTGAGCACATCCAAGAGCAAAACCACTACATGTTAGTCATCACAGACCCAATGTGGTTCTTGTTACTATCAAACAGGACCACAGTGTGTGTTACTTTAGCCAGCAGGGAAGCTTTTTGTTTGCATTTGGGAAAGAGTTGACCAGGGTCTGAAATAATTTGTAAATTGTCATTTGGGTTTAGAGCAGATGTGCAAGTGGCAGACTGTTCTGATTTGAGAAATCGGGGTTGATCTGTAACCGAATATTAGCATGTTACCTGATTTGATGCTNCTTCTGGGTCGTGTTATTTGTTCCATCTTTGTCTCTTTTCGCTTCTTTTAATCTCCCGTTCTGTCAAGCTCTCCTTGCTTATTGATTCTAACACAGGGCCTGGCCTTGATAAAGCTCACTGCCTTACAGTCATTATCAGTCAGGAATTGTCTTTTCTTTAAATGCTCATACATGTTTTTAAGTCATCTCATTATTTGCAGCTCGGTGCGGTTTCCTGATTTCTTGAAGTGAAAAGCACATTTAACTCGATTTTTTGGCTGTTCATTGCAATAGCAAATTCTCTGATTTGTTTCTCTGTTCATGCACATTACAAGAAACCTGAACAGGCAAGGTATGGCGGGATGAAAACGTGACAAATCCAAGTCAGTAAATCTAAATAAATTTGTTTCCATAACTGAGATGTAGATAGTGTTAATCACTCACATGATGCTGAAAGACAAACTGTGTAGGCTTTTCTGACAAGACCGAAAAATAATTAATAGTCTGCAGAATCACATACCAATACTTCTCTTAATTTAAATTTATTAGATAATCTTTGTTAAGATTAACTCTTTCGAAAATGCTTCATGCAGTGTTAAAGAAGGTGGTGAATCAATACGTGTTAATCATGGCCAATTGACAAAATGAGCCAAGAAAATATCCCACCTTGTATTACTCACTTAAATGAGATGAAGTGATCTTAAAATCTTTGAAATAAACTTAAAAATGTAATGAGGAATCAAACATATCCAGAATATCTCTGCTCTGTAGGGCTGCCAGCACGGGGAGATTGAAAGGCTATTCTTTAAATCAGTTTGCAGCAACACTGCAGCAGAACTGGGCGTTGATACGTCAAAATGAGAACTCTTTGTACTCTTCTGAATACAGTGCAAGAGAGTCTTTTCACTCAAAAATCACTGAGAATTCAGCATCAGGCAATTTTTAATCTTTGATTTCCAGCTGGTGCAGGTATGGGGATTAGGTGGGAAGGTCACCTCCAGGGACACGAGGAGGAATCTATTTAGTGTGTGAGAGTGTGTGCATATGTCTGGAGAGTGACATGACGTCAAGTCTAGACGGGCCATTTCACAATGTGTTCATGCCACGCAATGACAGCTGATGAAGAGGTGGTCCTAATAATCAGCACTCGTAGCTGTTGTCGCTTTGGTCTAAAAGTGGAATGTTGGCTATCATAACCTGCAGCACTCTCCTTCAAACCAATGCTTTCTGTATTTCAGTCAATCAGTAATCAGGCAACGTAAAGTACAGAGATTTCCTTCAGTGTGCCAGTTACAGTGCTTACACTGCTCAGTGTGAATTCAACTGCAGGCTATTGATGAACGACAAATATGCATGCCATGTATTTATAGTCCATGTAATCATCCACTCTTGGTCCATGTTATTTACATACAGAGTATAAGACAGCTAGGATACAAAACCATCACAGCACATACACTTGTGTTTCTGCCCACCAGCAGCCAGAGGAAGCATGTGAGCACATCCAAGAGCAAAACCACTACATGTTAGTCATCACAGACCCAATGTGGTTCTTGTTACTATCAAACAGGACCACAGTGTGTGTTACTTTAGCCAGCAGGGAAGCTTTTTGTTTGCATTTGGGAAAGAGTTGACCAGGGTCTGAAATAATTTGTAAATTGTCATTTGGGTTTAGAGCAGATGTGCAAGTGGCAGACTGTTCTGATTTGAGAAATCGGGGTTGATCTGTAACCGAATATTAGCATGTTACCTGATTTGATGCTAATTTGTTATGATACTTGAGGTATGTTATCATTGACATCCCGTGGGGGACCTTTAAAGTACATAGTTGAATTCTGATGCCTGGGGTTATAATGTTGTAATGCTCAAGAGCTACAGATTTTAATTTAATTATTAATTGTATTTTCAGGACTATTTGGCTATAAGATAAAAAAGAAATCTATTAATCCTGAAGGGGGCGTAATGAGGACTTGTTACTGTGCATCTGATTTTATAACTGTGGCAAGGGAGTAAAGAGGACTCAGTGATGATGAATACAATTAAGTTAATGGAAGTAAAATTGATCCTTTCGTCTTTTATTAACAGGTTTGTTAATGATGTGCATAAATGAGAGGGATGTGATGTGGGTTCAGTCCAGGCCTCACGCAGGGACTGTTTACTTGAAAACAGACAGTGCTGACGCTGCAGGTTGATGGGTGTATCAACAGCTGAAGTGTTTTCCACCTCTCTCCAGCTCTCACCCCGGCTCATTCCTCAACCAAGTAAGCAAACTTTATGACGAGAGGCCTCCCTCGCCAGTCCCCGTACTCCCTCCCTCTCTGAATTGTAGCTGTTTCGTTCGGAGAACTGTCTGTTTTTCGTTAGGTGCACTTCAAAGAGGGTTGCTTTCTGTTTTTAAACTTTCGAGAGTGAAAAAAGACCCGATTAGCAACACATTTGTGTTTGGTAAAAGATAAAAGCTTGCAAAAAGCGTGAATGATTCGGGTCAGAAATCTACGAGGCAGTGTTGTTGAAGCCACCTGTGAATCTGAAACCTTACCTGCATTTCTGACCAACAACAAACACAACAAGCCTCAACGGTAGCCTAGCCTGAAACAATATAGGGTAGCAGGTTTCTTCTGCAATGACTCACTTTTGAAATGTAGAACATTACAAGCTGTTTGAATCTTTGAATGAATTCACAAACACCAGCCTGTAAACACAGCTGAAAGAATAATTGAATTAAAGCTGGGAACAATCTGTTTTCATTTTCCCTCTCTAACTGCTTGCTTGTGTTTTACTGGCATTTGCGTCTTCAGTTTGATTTACGAACTCAGAATCACACTTAGCGAAAAAAAGAAGTAATCCGATCACTTCAACATTATTGGCAGCTTAATTTGTTTTAAAGGGAAATCTGTGTACTCTCCTAATGCGCCATTAACACTATCACATCCACAGAAAACTAATTTGTTCTGTTCAGATGTTTCATAACATGTTTCACTTCTTGTCCTTGAACAAAAAACTCTCCATCACTCAACAGAAAAGAACTCTGCCTAACTAGACCTAATCAAAAACACAGCCAATATCCCACCCAGCTTCTGGGCCGACTCCTCTCCGTTCGCCTTCCTGTCATGATGCATTTTTCCACAGAGTGTGTCATAGTTTTGTCTTTGTGAAGTGAACACATTGTGGTTTTCTTACAATATTTTGCAGTACATCAATCAGAATGCTACACTTAATGTTTTGAAACTTTAACATTCAATATTATTAGCAAAGACAACTATTTCTAATATTTGTGAACATTTTATAGTTATTTTGAGTCATCTTGCCACTTGTCACTTTGTCAAAACTCACAAATTATCAACTTACAGAGGGAAAAAGACAGGCAGTAACTTTTGGGTTGGTTAGATGGGTTAAGACTCACTGCAGCAGTCAGAAGAGGTTAATTTTTTGGTGGCTCGTCCTATGATTTCAGCTCAGTAATTTTAGAGGAAGAAGCTGTGTCAGATCAGCTTTTATTCAAAATCCCAGAGTTTGAATGACAGCCTACTTTTTTTCCTTTTTTTATTGTTAACATCACTGACACAAAACAACAGAAAAACACTGTGAGAGATGTTCAAGAAAAGTTACATACATTGCTAATGATTGTTAACTCTGGTATGTTTCAGTTGCCTGTCTATGCACACACATGAGTCACATATTACACATCCTATAAATGTCCCAAACCTCAAACCATGTAAACATGCTAAAGATTCATATATCCCATGCAGCACTCACTGTCGCAACAACTCCCCTTTTTCTACAGAAGAAAAGAGTAGTTTGAGTGGGAGATGGGTGGGTTGGGCGAGTGTTTTCCCCAGATCACATTTCCATCCATTTGACATCACAGGCCTACATCACATTCTTGTTTTGTCTACAGTGTCAGGACATCATCTGCTGTGCCATCTTGATTTTGCCTGCTCCTAGAAAACAGCAAGATCTATGAAGCCTGGGCAAGTAAAAGGCAGAACATTTCTCTGGACAGTCCAGCTCATGTATTAAATTACAAAAAGAGATGGTGTTAAGGGAACATGAATACATTACAACTACTTCCCAGTACCCAGTTGTGTAACTTTCATGTTGTTTCCCAGGCTTAGATCATGATCCATTCAGTGCATAGATTCTGCCAGAGCCATCCATTATTTAATTTATACAGTCAAAACTCAAACTGTAAATAAATGAGTCAAAAAGTCTGCCAATTGATGAGTCAGTGCTGTACAGTCCTGAGAAAATAAAAACACACTTGTAAGGCATTTAATGTGCAGCTTTCCAACTGTACTGTTAATCTTAGTGCTCATGCATGTACATGAAATCTTCAAGTGTGTGTTCGACAGAAGTGTCCTGAAAACTGGAAGGCAAGGAGACACTGAGGAGGTGCAAGAACGTTCTGATTTATTATATGAAGCAGGGCTGCCAGCATCCCAGAGAACCATGACGTCATGTTTGGAAATCCTCCTTTCAGACCAATAGGTGGCAGGAGTCGCCAACGAGACCCATTGAAACGTGACGGACATTCCACCATTTCCAGGCAAAGATGAGAGAAACTTCCTGGTCAATCTCTCAAGTGCCACTTTGTCTGATAGCTTTCCACTCCACAGAGAAGTGTGAGGAGAAAGAGAGAAGTAAGGGAGGGGAGGGCAGAGCGAGAGGGAAGGGAGGTAAATGTCACTGAGAGCACTTCGTGATGTTTCAACATTGTCCAGCCTCACAGTTTGTCACTGCTTTGACACTTATTTTACTATGAGCAACAATAGCAGAAGAATAGCTCAGAAGATTGGAAAAGAAATCTCAGCAGATGGAGGAGGATCATTTAACCACACAAAGTACAACCAAGTATAAACAAATGGTCATGCGTATGCAGGGTGAGGACCTTTTGTATCTGTTTTGTGCTAATGAGTTTAGCGGGAGTGTCAAACAAACAAAATTACAAGGCCAGTTAGTGTTTTTTTCTTTTGAGAGGAAGAGGAAGCAGGGGTCGTCTTTGCCCTGTAACACAACTCAAGTGTGAATTGTAATGGGATGAACATGGTACATAAAAGCTGACGTGATCAACACCATGGTCATTGAAATGCCTGAGTTTTCAAGTGCATCACTATGAATTCCAAAAAAAGAAAAGCACTCTTGTTGCGTATTTTTCCCTCATACCTTCTATCTGTTGACACTCCTCTCTTTTTCGTCACACCCTCTGTTGGCTTGAAGTTTGTTGCATCCTCGGTGAAGAAGAGCAGCATCTGTGGTCCAGTTGTTACAAGTCACTCACAATTGATTCCAACTTTTACTAGATTCAAGATGCCATGATGCTTAGGAAGCATGAGTAACAGAGGATATGACTAGCATATTGTGAATTTGGTTAATTATTACCAAGCTATTTTCTGACATTTTGCTTTTATTAGACAGGATATGTCAAGAGAGACAGGATGTGCAGGGATCAGAGAGAGGGAGTTGATGCAGCAAAGAGTCGTAGTTAAACCAGCAACCACTGCAACGAGGCCCTTCTCTTTAAGTGCACGCTTCAAGCTCTCCTAATCACATGATGATGTTCTTTTTCTGCTGAGGTATTGAAAAGGTTACAGAGAGGTCAAAGAAATGTTCAAGGTTGAGTTCAGTCCATATAATCTTCTAGAGCAGAAGGGATTCAGGCAGACCCTGAGCAAAAGCTGTCCAGTTAAAGACAGCACACATTAGGTGGATAATAACACAGGATGTCTTTAGGGTTAAATTTCCCAATGAAAATGTATCCCCTGTTCAAAAACATCACACTATCAACAAGCTAAGGGGCAAGCTATTAGAAGAGGCAAGAGGAGATGGTGGGAAAAGAGACAGGACTGACTCACATTGTGATTTTGTGTCTCTTTCAAATGACTTAGATCAACAAACAAAGCTCCTTGAACTTAACCACTATGAGCAGATGTTTGTGTTCCAAATTAACACACAAATAGAAACATGTGTCTTTAACAGTGAGCTCAATGTCAGTGTGGCCTTGAAAATTAGCCCAGACTCCATTGAAATGATCAAGTGAATATGTGTGTACTTTGAGGAGTCTGGGGTTCACTCCTTTATTCGAGCAAGCTGTTGAAAACTAGTAAACAGACAAACCAGAGTAGAGAATTTTTGACTTTTGAAATGATAATTCAAATAATGATTTTCCCTCAAGGAACCAAATTCTAGGAAAAACTTGATGATTGCATTCTCTCAGACTATTCTGATAAAACATTTGTCCTGTCAGGTGTTTGTGTTCTTGGATGGAATCTGTGTGTCTGTAAAGATGCTGAAGATGAATGTAAGCAAAGAAAAATACTAAATTTGACCAATTATTGTGTGTTTTTGTTGCAGTGTGTCTGTGAAATGACATACTTTTCTCTTTTTATTTCAGAAAACGTTTGTGGCAGATATATTTGAAGGGTGTCTGATTTCATATTTCAGTCTCAATTTCAATTACCCAGAAAGGTATTTATCTATGAGACTGAAAATATGTATTTGTTTTAAAATAGTGGTTCCATTATTTTTTAGGCAGTGTTCATGATGGTAATGTATTTTTTCTGCCTGCTGCAGGTTTCACATGTAGGCAGCATTGGTGAAATCAGTTTTGTGACAAGACAAGATAAAAACTCCTTTATTTGTCCCATCATGGGGAAATGTGCAGTAACAGTAGAAAGTGTATTGTGCAAAACATGATAACAGGAATAAGGAAAAGAGACAAATATTGTAAAAGTAACTTAGAAAAAATATGTTCACATCAAGTCTACCAGAAAGGTGAAAGTCTTGTGAAAGGGTTGGGACATGATGTCCATCAGAGACAACAGCTTGGAGTCATTTTCCCATCAGCCTTCACCTCCACAGGGTCCAGAGGGCAGCTCAGGACTTCACTAGCTTGTTTATTCCCGCTTCCCTTTGCCCTGTCCACACGCAGAGGATGAAATCCTTCCAATGTGGTGTTTGTGTCCAGTGTTGGCTCCATTAGCCATGTCTCCGTGTGAATAGTATGTGTGAATAACGTAACACATGGTGACATCTGTCCGCAGGAGCAGATAACATCAAGAAATACTGGAGTCGTTACTACCAGGGCTCACAGGGTGTAATCTTCGTACTGGACAGTGCCTCGTCAGATGAGGACCTCGAGGCAGCACGCAACGAGCTCCACTCGGCCCTTCAGCACCCGCAGCTTTGCACACTGCCTTTCCTCATCCTTGCCAATCACCAGGACAAGCCTGCCGCAAGGACACCAAATCAGGTAAAACACGGCAAGGGAGTGTTAAGTTCACCCATACCTTTACATGCTATCCAGGTACAAAATATCAGCTTTGGATTCATACACTGAACAAAGTCAGACAAACCAGGCATGGACTGAGGGTATAAGACGCAGAAATGCACCTCTGCTATGAAGCCTTGTGGCTCACCCTCAGGGGCACAGTAGGGAGCTTCATGACTGGAAGGACTTGTTTTCTGAAATGGCCTGTGATTGGTCAAGCAGAAAATCAAAAACATGAAGCTCATCACGTTCATCTTCACAGTCCATCATAGTGAATCTCAATTCAAGTGTCTCTCACAGAGGGAGAAGTACCCTCCCTCCATACTCAGGATCACAAATGTATTACTTAATTGGTATCAGTTGTACCTTATGTGCTCTACTTCTGGAATGTAAGCTTGCCAAAGGGCTCAAATTACAAATGATCTTTCAGCACGGTCTGTCCTTGATGGCTACATTAGTTCCAGCAATTTCTTCTAGTCTTTTTTTAATTATAACAGTAGTATGAACACGAAGATTTATATGCAGCATGACAATCTGCCATTATTGGTAATCATTTTCTTTAAAATGTAACATCTCTCTGATCCTTTTGTGCAACATTCATCTGTTTCACAGGTTAGAGAGCATGAGGGGCATGTGCTTCCAAGATGTTTGCTTTTTATCTTTGTAAGTAAATGGACCACGAAACAGCTTTCTGGCAGTGGAACACAGGTCCCTTAAATTTTTGTGTTTGCCTTTATGTTTGTTGATGTTTGGCAGGCATTTCATCATTAAATTGAAAATATGATTAATCTGGGGTATAACTCTGTTGACAGTAAGCTGTAATTTCTCATTGTGGAATACTTATGTCAGATCACAACTTTCTGTCTGATCCATATTTAAAAAGGTGTATTGGATCTAAAAAGAGAGCACAGATTTAACTCTGGTGTCCACTTTCATTTTAGTTTGTTGGAGTACAGACTTCTTAATGATCCAGGCAGGTTTTGCTCCTCTAACCTTCCCTGCATCTTCAATCAATGTTTGTCTGATGGCCGCCACTCCATCTACTTCCAGCACAGAACCTCATGAGTATAATCTCTTGCAGTAGTTATCTTTTTCTTCAAAGCAGATAGTAGAAATGTCATTTAGTAGCAAAAGTGGGCGGTCATGTCAACACCTCGGCTCAGGGCAGAAATCATCACTACTGCAGGAGCCAGAGTTGATATACAGAACAACTTCAGTGGTATGTCCTACCTCCCTCTCTCTCTTTCACTCTCTTTCTTTTTGCAAGCCATGTGTACCACTTTACCTCCTTAACAGAAGTCTCTCAGAGTAGAGGCTGTATGTACTATGCATGTAGCATTCCCTGTGCACTGTTCACTCATGTTTCCAAGTCTCAGAAGCTCACTTTACAGCACACTCTCCAAGGCACTCATACACAAGGCTTTGGTGGGGCCGATTTACTGTCTGAAGGGTATCAAAGATGGAAGCTAGGGGAGAGGGCCATCTGTATTTTCTAGCACAGACCACCAGTGTTGCAGCGTGTCATTGATGCTACATCTGTAGTGGGAATGAGAAAATTTCTAAACCAGATTCTGCTGTGACCCAGACTGAATGCATCTGAGAAAAACCTATAACTCCAATCAACTTAACTTAGTTTAAGTAATTAGTATGGACTGGTTGCACTTGAGCACCAGCCACCACAGTCACGTAAACCCACTAATCTTATTGATAATTTAAATGGCCACTGCTTGCCATAGGCCCGACAACACTGGTCTCTTTGTTGGCCCTCATAACGTAGCCAATTAATTCAGTCTGAGCCACATTTGCCCACCAGTCTTAGCGTGATGTGTCCTCTGCCATATTTGACCCATCATTGCATCAATCTCGGGATGTATTGACTTTCCTGAACTGTTTGCAAACACTAGTGACACGTGAGACCGGCTGATGGGGACGGGGGCATGAGATAGATGTCGCCTAAAGGGCCTTTTTATGCATCAGGCCATTTCAGTTCATAATGACTGACACAGAATGAGAGGATCAGGATGCTCATGTGAGCACTGATACAGCTGTTTTTACACTGTCTACTGCTACAGTCTATCTAGTGATAAAAAAACAACCACATTTTTAGTCATTTATACATTTTAACATTTGTTCATCCAGATATGCTGTTTTTACCAGTTATTTTTATCTACAGCTCAAAAAATCTGCATGGATGGAAGCTTTTCTCCATTCAGTAAAATTCAACAAATGGTCCAATATGAACCATTAACAGGTCATTTAGAGAATCCTGTTTTGTAGCACTGACGACTATATTGTATCCAAAAGTCAAACTTTTATTTGGCATGGTAAAATATGCGCAATTTTATTCTTTGAGAGGTATTTGTGTGCTCGAAATGATATTGTAATGACAGTGTGTGCATATTATCGTCTGACTCATGGCTGTGTCACCAAAGGAGCTTAGTGTTCATTGACCCATGAGTAATCACCAGGATGAGGCAAGATTTCAGGCCAACAAAAAAATTAGTCATGAGCTCCACCTCTTCTTTTCCATCTCGTGGTTTTGCTTCTAAATTGTGTGCTCAGCTATCGAGCAGAGCGGTAACCCGCTTTCCCCATGAATCAAAGTCGACCTTAAGGTTATATCATTTGTCTCCCTGTTTAAAGATTGAAATAAAAATCAGTGGGAATAGTAATTCATCCGAGCTGCTGGAGAGTGCACAAGGGCAAACCCTCCATACGTTAAGCAAACATTTGTTCAGCATCCACAGGGGTCTCTTCCTGAAGTTTATGTTCAGATGTCCCCGGGTCTCCATGCTTTTCCTTTTTGTTCACTTCAGAGCAGCCTTTGCTTCAGTTACAGGACATTTTGGAAACAAAGGAATAAAGTAGGCCATATGTTCTGCAATAAAACATCTTTAAGCAGCATGCTGACAAGAATGAAAAACAGGTACTGATCCTTATATAAAAAGTCCACACAGCCAAGAGATTAGTGCTTATTCAGAGGCTCACAGGATGCCTCTGTTCAGCCTTGTGTGAAGAGAATAGATCTTTGAAACCTCTTAACTAAGAATAACTACTTCCTAATTATTTATATTTGCTTTTGTAAGAGCCAACACTTCAAAGATGTACATGTTGTTTGTTCTGGCTGGTAACGTACAGTATTTGTTGGGCCCTTAACTTGTGAATGGTTGGTCTTCAGGAAGTTTGGGAATATTTATGTGTTCACATTACTTATTGATCGAGCTTGTCAAAATGCTCTGCTCTCGAGAGGAGTTGCTTAATATTAAATGAAAGTTACGCTGAAAGTACCAAGGTACATGTCAGGAAACAGGTGGCAAACCACTCTGAGCACTGGCCTGGCTGGTGCGGTGTAAGTGCAGTGTGTCTCCTCGGCTCAGGATAAAAGCACAGTTTAAGATATGTCCTGCTCCAAAGATTTCCTCACCCACAGCTGCAGGGGCCAAGGCCTCAGGGTGAACCCCACTGTCGGTTGTTTCTTGTGGCGCTTCTGAAAACACTTCTGCACACTTTCACTCATGTATTTAGGTTTTACAGAGAACATGTAAATGTGATGTGAATCATCTCTAGATCTTAAAAACTGCTGCTTTAACTCGTTTTTCTGAAGGGCTGGGATGAATTGTGTGTGTGTGTGTGTGTCTTTGTCCGTGTGTGTGTGTGTGTGTGTGAAGAGGACACTTCATGCGTAACATGTTGATTCATCAGTGTAGTTACACATGTAAAAAAAAAAAAGAGCTCCAGTGTTAAACATATCGTAAAGACAGAGTGCTATTTTATAGTTATTTTAAAGTCATACAAACCTTCACGTGTTACACTGAACAGCCACACTCAGCACCTCGTCTCTCTCTGCATCAGCCACAGCCTCGTCTCTTACTTTGTCTTACTTCAGGACTCAATCTCACATGCACATGCACATGCATCTAGCAAAGGTTTCTAAAACATATGTGCTCAGTATGTTATGTATCTTTTCATTATTCATCAGATTTTCCTTAAGTAAACAAGTCTCTTAAGGGTCAGTGCACTCTAAGATGTTTTAGGCCAGTGAAGCCACTTCAGTAAAACTCTAACTTCAGACGCTGTGAGGTCATTCGCAGGTTAGTAGAGTAACAGTGTATAGAATTGAAGGTGGATTTTCACTTTCATATGTCTCAACCTGAATAAGTTTGAGCTGTAGTTAAAGATAAATTCGAATAGCTAGGTTCTGCAATCATTTCAGAGCTAAGTTTTCATGAGTACATAATCTGATTTTTCAATATCAATATACATCAAAGATGTGTAATGATATCTGTTTACTATGATCCATACTATACTATATAATCCATACTATATAATCCATTACTATAATCCAAAATACTTTCAAAATGACCTTTTCAACTCAGGTAGTAACCTCTGATCCTCTAAAATAATTTGCTCCCTAAACTTTGCATGGTTACATCTTCACTAATCCCTTCCAAATGTTTAAATGATTCAAGCATGTCCAAATGTTTGTTACACAGGTCACTCTAAATTAAAGCACAAAGTCATGGTAAGGTTTCGTATAGCAGATGTGATGTATGAACATAATTCGTCCATACATCACATAAGTCTTACCACTGGGCTGGATTGACCCTGGAACTGTTTCAAGCATATCTAGACAAATTTAAGTTGATTCACGTGTGCTGGGATCACACCTGTAGCGCCACTCTACTTAACCACTTCAGGGTTTCATACATTTTTATACACCTAGTTCCTACTATGTACCCACTGAATATAAATGCAGAAGTTTTTTAATGGATAATAAGATACTCAACTAAGTGGATCAATGCAGGGCTATTCTAAAGCACAACATTTTTATTTTTACTCTTTGTTCCATAATTTATTTTGATTGTTCTGACATTTTAGAACCCTTAAGCTTTAGTCTCGAGGGACATGCTTTGAAGCTTTCCTCTGTAAATTATGTTTCACTTCCCATATGGAACTGAAAAGGCTTATGTGTATGTAAATATGAAAGCACACATTCCCTTTGACAGTCATTACATGGTGTATAGTGTTACGGACGTGGATGTAAGCCTGTAGAAAAGGCTTGCAGTGAGGCAGTGGCTGTAGGACTGGATATGATCTAGACTGCAGAATCAGATTAGGCTCACAGATGGAGTTTTATGCAAACGTCCCGCGGCAGACTCTTGGATTCTGCGGCTGATTTTCATCTGACCTCCACAAACCTCCACAGACAACAGCTGTGTTACAGGTTCTCGCCTCTTATGAATGTTTGACAGGCACCACCCATGAAACAAGTTGGTCTGACTCCTATTGGCAGCCCTGCTTGGAATGACACCGTACAGAAATGACTCTCCAGGTTGACCCTCTTCACACCATAACCACTTTGTTGACAGAACAAGGTGGCTCATTTCCTTGCACACTTGCATTTGCTGGGGCTGCTTTCAGGGGCACTCCTTGTTTACGGTGTCATGTTAGTGACTTAGGGTGTTTCTAACACTACTAAAGCATGGGGTGAGAGAGGGTGGCTGTGGGGCAGCGCTGCTCAGTGGGCCTGTTAAAGCCTCACTGGGGCCCTCTGTGCGAGTGCAAGTGTTTTTCAGGGGCAGGGTGGGTCTGGAGGAGGTCGAAGGAAATGTGGGACAAAATTCCTTGTTGACATCAATCTCCTGCTGTTGGGGGGCCCAAGGAAGCTGGGGAGGAGTGGAGGGGAGGTCACCCTGTTGATATAACACCTCAACAAAGCAGGCCTGTTTGGATGGATGGGCCTAATGGACTGCGTCCACGAGAGACTCTTGTTTTAGAAAACACTGACAGTGTTAGTGGGCAGAGCCTTTTTTGGTTCCATTGACGTTTGTTTTATCTGAAGATGAGAGAAAGTCCAGAATGAAGGCGATGAAGCACAAGAGTTTAAAAAAAACAATGAAGCACAGGAATGAGTCATGAAGAGGAGAGAGATGAATGGCTGTACAGGAGACAGTACTGTCTTATATGAAAACAGGAAGAGAATATTGCCAGACAAAGATAAGAAAAATATTGTGAATGGAGGAAAAAAAGGGTTGGCTGTAATATTCAACCGCAAGAGCCATGACGATGACTCCTCCAAAATCCAAGCATTGAAACAATCAAAATTTCAGAATGACTCAACAGGAAAGATACCTCAGCATACTCCACCATTCTCCTCATTCTTTAGCACACACTCTGAGCGCTTCACTCATTCACTCACACAGACTCACACATTTAAGGCAATCCCCCTCCAAATATCCTCTTTTATGCTTTAGTCCACCGTTAGGAAAACAGAGCCTGGAATGAATTGAAGCACATCTGTTTCCAGTGTACCAGAGCTAAATCTGATGTTGCTTATGCATTGTGACAAAATTACACCGCACAGACAAGCAGCCATTCATATGCGTCATACACTTTTGGGGCATTTTGTGTGGCCCGCCAGTGGAAACCATAAAGTAATTTGCAGCATGTTAGTGTTAATTGTTTTTTAAACATTCTTCTAACCTTCTCATTTTACAAAAACTTTAGGATGACTGAAGCGACTGGTGACGGATTTTCACCCCACAACTGGCTTACAAACAATCATAAATCATTATTTTTCCTTGTTTTGACATACACTTACACTCAGACACGCGCGGGCACAGATGATGTTTGTTTGTTATCTGCCATGTCTTCCTCTTCAGCTGATTTTAGAAGGAATGATCCCTCCAAAGAAGAACAGTTCCTCTCAGCTGCTTCTGAGCTTTGTTGATACTTTCACCAAACAACAGCATCTTCACATGTATTGGAAAAACCTCCAAAAAAGTCTTTCAGTGCTGTGCATTCTTGCAAATGGTTATGCCCGATTACAAAGCACCACATCTTGGTTACTGTATGCTTGAGTTTCAGAGATAGCTTGATATTTAAACCACCTACTTATTACAGTCAATAAATGACTCCATACTGTAATTTCAAAAGAGCATAGCATAGAGTCCCAAACTGTCACTAAAGATCAGCACATTCCTCTGAGTGGCTCATTTACATTCAACATTGTAACACTTACATACTGTTAATGTATGAATATGTCAGAGACACACACGAACAGAGGGTGACAGACAGTGAGAGAAAGCATTACACATAAATGCCATCTGATGAGTGGTGGAGTGAACACTTAGCATCTGCACTGCATCAATGAAGTCACTGTTGGCCAGTTGCCTTAGATTTAACTCTTCATTCACTGCACCTCATGCACTTCTAATTTTCCTCACATTTTTCAGTGTTAATTGAAACCAAAGGAGGTGAGCAGCCCGAAAAGTTTTATGAGATGTTTTAGTTTGGAGTTGCAGGAAAGAAGCCATGTTCACATCACTGGTTTTCACTTTCTCACCACTAATCCAAAAAGTTCATTTCCAGAATACTGTTGTTTCTATTTTGAAGTACTAGAGACAGGAATTTCAATCCCTGACCCCTCTTTGCTATATCAAAATTTATTTTATTTCCCTTCTGGCATTTGTTCATCTGTCTCTCGCCATCTCCACCACACATGTGCCACAGCACCGCTGAGTAGAAGCTGTTTCTCAGTGAGGTTGTTCCATTGGTGCATTAACCATGAGGTATTTGAAATGGAAAAAAAAGAAGTTTTCGATCACATGTTAGCAGATGTCACAAACAAAATAAACACACATTTAGTGCCACAATCTTTTGGTGATGTCATAAACCTGCTGGGGAGGATGTGTGTAGTCCAGATGTGAGCCAAAACCAACCGTAACTCAAATTCTGTGTGACTCCTCCTCAAACCGTTTTTAGGCTTTTACTGTGAATGTAAGATAAAGTTGAATTTAGCGCTCAATATGACATTGCTCATGAGCTCTGTACCTGAAAAGAGAATAATACAACTCACTGTTATTGGAAATCAGAGGACACTCCTCAAGTGACTCCAAAGTGGAACATTTTTCCAAGTACTCTCTGTACTTTACCCTTGTCTGGTCCATTTTGTCTTTAAGAAAGGACAGAATGAGGTCAGTCTGCATCTTGTCCCAGTGACACCTGAAGCTGGTTACTTCCTCTCCATGTCTCCCAGTCTCCTCCCTGGCCTGATTAGTCTGCAAATGCATAAGTCTCCAACTCAATGAAGAGCAACATCATCATAATTACATTTGCTTGAAACTTTTGGAACCAAAGAACCCATCGGCTACAGCAATTTCCTTTCAACCAAAAGTTTTATTTTTAAAGCACTGAAAATATAAAGCCCAGGACTAACAATATCTAACACTGAATGAGAAGAAATGATCTACATAATTTGAAACAGAAGGAAAAAGATAATTTGGTGAAAGTGACTAAATACCATAATAATGGTCTGCAGTCTGTATTTTTTGATGATGGTCAATATACATGTTCCTCTTCTTTTCAGTCACATATATATTGGCATTTAAGATGATTTTTAGCACCCGTCAGCCCAAAATGCAGGCTTTTTTTGTGAGCAGAATGGACAACTGGCCCAGTCCCGGTTGTAAAGAATATTGAAATTGATTGAATTGCTACACTGAAAGACAAACCCAGTTTTTCCAGGTGTAGTTTGAAGGGGAAAGATAAGAAAACCCTGTCTTCTTCAGGTCAGTCCAGTAAATATAAGATACACTTGTTCACAGATATGATGCTCATTACAGTTTTATTTCTTATTGCAGGTGCAGCTATGAGAATGTGCTATTTTTCCTCAATTATTAGGCAAATGGTGTTTAATTTCAGTCTTTCATATAAGGGAACCATGTGTAAAAAAGAAAAAGTTCCTTGAGTACTCTTCATAGGGCTGTTAAAAGTTCCTCCAGAGACCTCTTATGTAACGGGGTTTTTTATTTACCTGGGGAGTTCTTTGAGCCTGCACCTCTTCTCAGAGTGTGCTGACTAAAAGTATAACTGTTTCTACGATCAGAGAACCTTTTGACATCAATGTACAGCCCCAGTGACTAATGATACAACTCAGTACACTGTGTCCGTACAGTATACATAATTTCATTAAAGAGATGCAGCCCAAAAGCACTTATTTAATCACCTGTCAAGCTTTGTGTCATTTTTTTCTCTTCATCTCCTTCCACGTCCTCCTTTCTCGTTCTTTCAAATCAAAATTATGTTTCTTTGACTTCTAAAAATGTTGAACCTCCTCCAGCATGTGAAATGCTATAACTCACTGGAAGGCGTGTTTTCTGGAGGGAACAGTCTCACTAACCCCACAGCTGAGAGGGTTTCTCCACAGCCTGCTCTGTTCTCCTGTGGTCTGCTGGAATGTGGCTCACACAATGATAGAAAACCCACAACCACCGAATAGTTTTTCCAGTGTTAGAGGTCTCATTTGACCGGAGCCTTTGTGCGTCTTCTTGATGTGCACAATAGAAGCCAGAGAACATTTGCACAGCGGGGAGATGAAATAGATCACTGGCTGACAGGTGTGATTGCATGGTTTTGCAAAGACTTATTATTAATGTATCCACTGAGTGTTGGGTTGTAATTCAACATGGCTGTTTTTTCTGCTTTCCAAGTCTGTGCTTGTTTGATAATCTTGTTGAGTTGAGAAATATATTGGACCAAACACTGTTAATATAAAAGAAAAGATAAAAGTATCATATCATACAGAAAGCATGTTTATTATACATATTTTTCTATAAATTAATTTGTTTGTCGTTATAGATCTATTTTAACAACCAGACTTAACTAATATGGAGGCTCACATTTGAGTGATTCACTCCCACATAATGGAGATGTTGTGATCAGTGGATGGTTGAACCGTCTGTGACAGCTGTGGGTTAGGCCACCGCCACAGATTAAGAGGGTGGATGGGTCATGGCGTAGGGAAGTAGTTAGCCAACCTTTTTGTCTCTTTTATGCTTCCTGAAATAAAGTGGGTGGAGTGGGGGGTTTGGGGGCTGGGCCACTCTCTCTCTGTTTGATCAGTGATCTCCATGACCCCATTTGAAGGGTCTTAATCTCTCAGTTGACCTCCTTGAGGATTTTTTTTTTTGAGGAAGGGTGACGGGCTAGATGTTGGCTGAGGACCATAGAGAGACATGCTGTGTAGGAAGTGATGGGGGGTGAGATACAGGGGTGTAATGAGCCCTGTAGGCCTGTGGATACACACGTGTGCATAGGCACAAGTGTATGCAAGTCTTTGATACAGAACTTGCAGCTTTTGAGCTACTCATTACTGCTAAAGTGTGTGTGGTCACACCTCACTAGATTTAACCATGAGAGTTTACAGAGGCCTGACTCATCCGCACACAATGAGATACAGGAGACAAACCTTTGGTGTGCAGCACAAACATGACTTTCCCTGCAGAGTGTTTTTTTGACTGTTCCTGGTAAAGACTGACATTCACTTCATTGTTTAAACAAAAAATCTTCTCCTTTTATAGTTCTTTTCGATGTTTAGGTTGTTGGTAGGTAGTTGTATTTGCAGTTGTAGTTATAGTAATTAAAAGCTACCTGATTAAAACAGCACACAGTTCATGTGGGTGTTGACCTCTCACACAGATTCAGGACTTGGTTCCTAAAACAGCATTTAAAGGTTACATCTCCTTTAGTCAATGCCTTGGGTCTCTCCCAGGTACTTCTCTCCATGACAGTAAGAGGATAAAACTGTCTTCATCTTTAGGGCTCACACTCAGTATTTTGACAAGATGACCAGACGATCCCCTTTCACATCGATCTACATCACAACTGAGGTGTTCTCTGCGCTACACCACTGGCATGCTGTCACACAGGCACAGTCCATATACATTAAAGCTGAGCGGTGGCACTTAAGATGAGCTTGAGCAGATAAATCAATAACACAGTGAAATAATTGTGACACACTTGACATTAGCTAAAGCAAAACCAAACCTTTGCCTATAATCAAACTGAAAATGTTTTTACAAGAGAAAACAGGAATGTCAGGAAACAGCTTCAACTCTGCCATAACTAATTATCTTATACTTTATTGGGACATGAAATCTCTTTGATTGCTGCTTTAAAAACAAACAGCTGTAGAAATTGAGTCAAGTAGAACTTTATGAAGCAAAGGGTAATTCAGTAGCAGGGATCAAGGGCAATTACCACACAGTAATTTGACCACAATTTTCCTTTACCTGGATGAGGTCACTCTCCGTAGTCTCTGTTGTTTAAGATCCCCTTAGCAGATTAACATCCATAATACCCAGGGGTTGACTGAGTCATCCAGATGGTGTGTTTTGATTTGATTACAGGGAATAACTTACACAAAGTTGTTTGGAAACAAATTATGCGTGGGACTTCTGAGAAGTGTAGAAACTTTCAGCCTCCCGTCTTTGATTTTTGTTGTGCTCACATAAATCATAGTTTTGCAATACAGTTTACTGAGGTCACTATGTTTTCCTGTCTTTAGAACGGCTCCTTCCAAGTGCAATTAACAGCTGATGATAAGGTGTTTTGGTACGGTCTCCATTACAAAGCTTTCATGTGGATTGCAAGCATTTAACTGTTTTGTGAGGAGAAAAACCATGACAGGAAGAGTGAGGAGAAGAAAAGATGGGAATGTTTTCATTTGAGTGTCTTTGGTATTCAGGCCAGATAATTAAGTAGCTCTTTTAACTTGTCTCCTCTTCAAGACCTCCAGATGTGCTTGAGTGTTGTCAGACAAGGTGTGTCGCTCTGACACGTCCATCCACGAGCAGCTGTGCGGATGTGCTCATTTGTGCGCGCACCCGCAGAAATCAAACTGTTGTGTTTTACATAAACAAACCTTTCCCGCCGTAATCTCCTTTCTTGTTGTGTCACACTCCTACACACACACACGCACACACACAAACATACTCCGGTGTTGTGCGGTCAATTCACTGCTCACCCTCAGGAATGCAGCTGCACTAGGTCTACACCGTACACTGACACACGCACACACAAACACAAACAGGCGCTGCAGTCTCCCTCTCCTTTACTGTCCTCAGCTGGAAAGGTTTAGAAAACTAACTAACACAAAATCCCTGGGAAGGCAACCATAAAGAATGGATATGATGTGAAGAGGAAAACCACAGTGCTGTGTGAATTGTGATATGACAGACGAGACACTTCCTGGCCTCTTGTTTTGAGGGAAGATACTGATCTCCAGCAGTGTTACTTTAGATTTAGATTAGAGTTTGCACTCATTCGCTGTGGAAAAGCTGGACCGCAGAGGAAACACAGAGCTGACCTCCCCTGTTGCTTATCTTTCTGCCCATCGTCTGGATTCTTTTATCACCAAAAGTACCCAGGCCACTGCGAATGCCTGTGCTTTTATACCAGACTCTAATTGGTTGGTGCACTATACATAATATTAGGACAGCAACAAGTCTGTATTGGCTGTCAAGACATAACTCAGATACGTTTTTCTAACCAAAGATTTTGTGCTACCTTGATGTCATCAAAGCACCAAGTCTGAATGTTTTCCCCCCCTCAGTCTGTGGATTTTGGTTTTGTTTTGTTCTATGCACTAACTTTCCATACATACTGCACTCACACAGTTGCCACACTTGAATTGATACAGCGATGCTCTGCACTTCATCCAAAGCCTCTGCATTCCATCATGGCACAACCACCTCCAGATGTTCCTACACTGTACCCATAGACAATTTTTTTTTTCTGAAAAGGCAGGGAACCCTGGCTTGGGTTGGATTTCCCCTCATAAAGCCACTTTATTTGCCAATGTTATACATCCCTTCAAAGACTTCAACAAGGGAGCCTCTCAACAGTTCATTTTGGATAAAGGACCAGGGGAGCGAGGCCCCACAAACAAACTCCCTCACTGTCTTTACAGACAAATTATAGCCTAAAATATAAGTCTGAGTGGCTTTAGGAATAGACCAGTTTAAGAGTTCATTACTGGAAGTTAAAGGGTTCTTTTATTATACCTGGCACAAAGTACATGCTCTCAGAAGCATCAGTCATCATGTAGTGACTGTCATATCTAATCACCTGCCTGTTCCTCTGTCTCCCACTTAACTGTTTCAAATGAGAAAGGTTCACTTCTTACTCTGTTTTATCCAAGTTACCTCTTTGTTTTCTCTCTATCCCACAACCACCTTACCCCCTGTGATGGCAGACATGACTGATCTGCGGGCTTGTCAGGTACCATCAGAGCAAAGCTGGTGCCATGTGACGCCTCCGACGGCTTGCCAAAAGCTAATTGTGCTAATTGGCGAGCGCCAATCCTGTAACAAGGCTTTGAGAGGCGACCCACCGACACAGATGAAAGCGCTCAGATTTGTCTTGTGTCAAGGACTCGCGGGTAATCAGTGCATCCACTGACCTGCAGGCCAGGAGGGCAGGACCACAGTGCTGTGTTCAGTCAGTGTGTGAGGATGACATATAGGACATGAACTGGGGAATCCATTCATTGAGTCTTCCCAGACCTCACAGTCTGGAGATTAAAATTACATCATTAAGGCTGGTGTCTGGTACTCTTAAACTCATTTCAAATCCATCTCCATGAAACTGAAAACACACAGGAGGACAAAGTTTCATTTAATTTTACCCCACAGAATCTTATAGTATTTGAAATTTTAAAAATCAAAATTTTTGAATGTATTCAACACAGCCAGTCTTGACAGGGAGAAGGTAAAAAGAACAGGTCATTTACTGAGTTGTGAGCATCTGAAATCAGAGTTAAGGCTGTTGAAAACAGTGGAGTATATATAATCCAATCTCAGGATTTATAGATGAGCACAGAAACCAGACAGAAAACTCTCCCAAGGGCTTTAACAGTCACCAGGTCATTTTACTTTTGCAGCTTTAGTTGTCTGATAGCCTTAGCATGGGGTGGACAGTCGGGGGGGGGGGGGGGGGGGGGGGGGGGGGGGGGGGGGGGGGGGGGGGGGTGTGTGTTCAGTGTTGACTGTCTGCAATTGGGGAGTGGTTTAAATACAATGATGTATACACCTTCAACTTGTTTATTCAGCTGCATCTTAAAGATAAAACATCCTTTTTCAAATCTTCTTTGTTCAAATTTCATACTGTCTAAGATGCTGTAGAGGGTTTTCACATATCAGACAGGGACTGGGGGGGGACTGTCTCGTCTCAAAAATTAGACTTGGGTGATCAGATGAATTCACTTTGCTTTGAATATGTAGTGAAAGCAGTGTAGGCTTGAGAAAAATACAGACATTCAAAAAGAATCAAAATTTAAGATTCTTGCAAGCATTAAAGAAATATAAAGGTTGCATTGATTTGGTGAAATAAACTAGACAGTAGAGCTCTAATCACAATGAGGATGATATTTTATCTTTGAAGCACTTTAGGATCAAATTCATTCAGATTGATAAATAAAAATGTACAATAACTAGATCCTGTAGTGTATTGATAGCATGAAGATCAGGTGGGGTGGGCTCTTACTCAGCTGCATAATTAACATCTAACAAATCCATCCTGCCAAGTAAGATAACTCATCTATTTAAATCTGAATCAATTTTCACAAACACCAAGATCTCTTTAATGGTTTATTTTTCTCATTGCTGATAGGGGGCAGTCCAGAACCTGATTAGTGCGTTACTCCACTTCAATGAGATTCATGGTGTCAGAGTATTGAATGAATTTAAAATTATCTCTTCAATGTCTGAAAAAAGTCATTTTGCGATGTAGGTGGTACTAAAGTGTGACTTACTGTAATATTCTGGCAGAAAGCCAGAGGGTTTAACTATCTGGCATAATAATGGATGGTTCAGTAGTCTCCTGTATTTGATTGAAAATATCAAACATTTTATCACAGATGAAAACAACCTCACCTGTCTGTGATCTGACTTTGTGCCTTGGGTTTAAGAGGATTTAATTAAATATTTGAATCTAAATGATTGAAATGTATTTTACTACTTTCCGTTGTACTTTGATCAGGCGTGACATACAATACATTACCTAATGACTGCAGAATTTTTTTCTGCATACTTTGGTATAATGTCTGGAACTTGACACTTGCATGTTTCCATATCAGATCAACACTAAAATGTAATATTTTCACTCAACCTGATTGGCACTGGTGTTATATTAAAAGTTAACAAAGCAGAAGGGCCATCAATCAGTCAAAAGCGTTGGGTTTGGTTTCCATTTATTGACTGGAAAGAAAGATCAAACATATCTCCCCTTTACTTTGTTTCACCTTTGACAGCTCTTGTTGGAGGGGTTAAACCCTGTGTGCCAGAAATCAAATGCATGCACAGAATACTTGGCACGTCACTCCTCCCCAGTGCAATGTAGCTACATGAACATGTAAACTGTCTGAGTTTTGCAGACATGGCTGCAGGGCAAAGGGAATTACACTGTCACACAGAGGATATGGAGCTGCCGTGATATCCTCTTGGCACATAGTTGAAGCCCATCCAGGTGGAAAACGGTATGCTCTGCCAAGTGGAAGGTGGGGAGTGAGGTAGTTGCGTGGGAGGTGCTCATCTGCATCTGCAAGCATTGTCTCCTAAGAAAGTAGTGTATGACTTTACCTGTTGTAGCTGTCAAAGCTTGGAGAGGTTGTTTGTGGAGTTGGGTGTGGAGATGTTAAGACTTGTGTATATATTTGCACACCTGTACATTTTTTGGATTCACAAAGTTGTATGCATATCTGTCAGTACTTAATTGTGCCACACAGTGGGGACACGTGTCAGTGAGATTTGGTTTATATCTTGTCTGTCTGGAGGAGGAGGTGAAGGAAAGATCTGTTGAAAGAATACCTAATCCGATCAGGGTTGGAAAAAAATTCTTTATCCATGATGACGATGAGCTGTGGATGGTTTTACACACTAATAATGGATCAAGTTGCAGAAATACTTACATAATGAAAAAATTTAATATCATACCAGTTTAATGCATTTTAATGGTAACTCAGTGAGCTGCCCTCTTAGCAGTTAACCAATGAGCACTGAGGGTTTTAAGGCGCATACCCCTCATTTATGTAAAACTGCTCCTTTTCCTGATATTAAACACAAGATCAGTGTATTTTAAAGAGACAGAGACCTCTGAGGAGATTCAAGGAGCATAATTACAACACATTTTGTCAACTACAGGAAGATGATTGTTTTTGAAAAAAAAAAATTGTCATGTGAGTGAACAATAGGTGATGCAAAGACATACTTTGGCGTATTTTTACATTGCTCAACTCAACCCAACTCAACTTTTGTCTCTATGAAAGTATGAGCTGTGAAGTGTGATGTTACCTGAGATTTGAAGCCAATGTTTAGAACAGTGAAAAGAAACCTCCCCTGAGTGTTTTTTGATTGCAGCGTTGACTAGAAAGTTTCTGATGATATAAACAAAATATGTTCAGCTCATTGACTTCACAAAGCATCTTAAGTACAATAAAGTGAGATTTTAATGACACAACACACGTTCAATAATAAACTAACAGAATCATTCCTCATTGGTTTGTTGGAGGAACTAGTGTTTGTTCCTCCTCTGCATGTATCATCGCTGTCCTGATAAAATTCAGTCTTTTGTTAACTACAGCAGTCTTTTGTTGTCGTACCTTAGCCAAAGCTGGTAAACAGCCATGACCACCCTGTCTGCAGACACACACCAAGTCACATTTAATGGCTCTAAAAAATGTCTACCGAAAATGGAGATGTGACAGACAGGATTTGGATGTCAGGTTTCCAGAACACCACAGGCCTGTTGGTGGATGATTAAAGCCTCAACATTATCTCAGGCATTCTTTAGGCATGATGACGTATCATGCTGAGGGCGGTTACTGAACCAGTGCTCCTTTCTACTTATAGCATGTGTACACCAATAAGTGGTTGTTACATCATGTTTTGTATGATTAGGGTTTGCAGTTTTTGGTTAAAACAAAAAAGAAACCAACAGTACCTGTTTTCTGAAAATCTTTCACTGTGGTCTTCCTCCATGTGTTATTTGTTTCCATCTGGCCTGGACACATGGACCCCACACACCCATGAGACTACAATGTGATCAGTATCTGGATAGTCTATTTGTGTTCATTAATCTAACCAAGCCATGTGTGTTTACACACATTATTCTTGCAGTGTGTTGTTTGCATGCTGTCCTCAGTGTGTGGACCGGAGAGGAAAAGTGAAGTAACTGTTCATAAGTTGCTGAAGACTCTTTGAGGAGCTGACTTGTTTGAGCAAGCTTTATCAGTTCATGAAGTATTTGACCAAATCAACAATAATAGAAAGTTTTTCAGCAGCTTACAGAAAAAGTTACAGGCAACCTCAGCAGTCACTATCTCTCTTCCTCTCCTAAGTCTTCCCACACACGTTTAAAAAAGCACAGTGTGGTGTGTGTGCTTCATGGGACAGTTTCATGGTTCCAGCCCGATTTGTGTCTTAATCACACTGAATGACAGACGAGTCCCCTGGGCTGTCTGGGCCACAAGAGACACTCCTCCTCAGCTTCTTGTGATCTAGGTTTCCTTCCCAAAAGGCATGAGAGAAAAGTCAAAGAAGGAAGGAAATTATCATCGCACTGTTACCCTAATAGAGAACTGTGTTTAAATTCATGGTGTCTACAACTTTTTCTATCCAACTGATTGATCAATGAAGCTCTATGGTCAGTTTCATTCAGGAAACAAGCTGAAAAATCTTTGATGGCAGCCTTATGCCAGAAAACAACAGGTTGGGGCATGTCTTCTCATCAAATCCTGACCTCTCTCTCTCTCTCCCTCTATCTCTCTATCTCTCACTGATACGATGCAAATTTTCACCTCACTTACAGTTGAACATGGACTTTGTGTAAACCATGACTTCCTTTTATTTTCTTCCGAAAACTTTATCCTCTGGGAACTGCTCACTGCTGTTTGTTGGAACTGATGCGGGTGTTGTGAGCCATGCAACCCTGCCACCCTGCTCCAGTGTCCTCGCCTGTCCCCGTCTGGCCTGCCCACCCCCTCCACCTCCCTGCCGTGGTGTCCTTTCTGAGGGCCAGTTCCTCTGAACCCAAACAACAGTTCCATTTGTTTAGCCAGGGCTGGGAATGCACTCAGCCATCTTTAGCTGTGTTTCTGCCAGCTCCGCTGGGTGCCAAACCTGTGGACCTCACTCATATGCCAGCTCTTCTCCTTCTTTCTCTTCCTTTCACTCTGTCTGCCTCAGTCTGTGACAGTGTCTACATCAGTGGTGAAGGGTCCTGAGAAGGAACAGTCAGTGTGATCATGTGACAATCAGGATATTGGTCAGTGTTGGCCTTAACCCAGGAAGATTTCACTGAATGACAACACTTTCTTCTCATGTGATTTGTTTATTTACGTAAAAGATTCTGACGTAATTGGATCAGCAAAGTCTTATGAGTTTGGTGTTCTGGGTTCATGAGTTTAAATTATCCTGGTAAAGATGAGATAAAGAGGAGTATGTAACATTACATTTTTCCATTTCTACAAATTTATATCCCCAAATGCAGTTCGATAGTTTTCTTCATGTTTTGCATTGCATGCTAGCCAATTTTGGAAAATGAAAGTATGACACTCATTTTATTCACTCAAAAAACACCTAATGTTGGTAATAATTTATTGAATGCCTTAAAAAGTTATATTGATTTAATTTAACATATAATCTTTCCCAAGTCATCAGCTTAACAAACACATAAAGTTCATTTTCTTTTCTGGAGCTCTAGTAACAAAATGAATACATTTTTTCAGCTATTTCCAACCCAACATCCACTACTCATTGGAGACCAATAAGCCATGAATAAGACATCAATGCCTCATTGCCAAACACTCGTCCATCACCATGGTGTGCGAGATGGATGAGTGAGTGAATGTAAACACTGCACAGTGTCCCAGCACCGCTCACAGAGCAGAACCCACGTGAAAACCTTCAGATTGCTCTAGAAGGGCTTGAAGAAACACAGGCACGGAGCTCATTTATCACTTTCAAAGATTTGATTCTAATAATTAATTTGATTAAAGTTTGTTGTCAGGGATTTTCCCAAAAACACTGTGTCAAGATTTTAAAAGAGGTTGCAATAGCATGGATACCATCTCTTTAATGATAGTATTGTATTCCTTAATAATAATGCAATAGAAATCATTAAAACCATGATCACAAGCATCCCTGGTTTTCCTCATGCTTAAAATTTTAGGTCCAGTGAACTTTACTTGACAGTAGCATCTCTTTAATATTAAATCTGTCTCTAACCTAAAATTGTGGTAAATAATCATCTCCACAGTCTCCGTTACCTTGACAAACATCACACAGAAAAAGTGGGTGAAAAGGTATGGTCAGAGAGAGCTTCCTCGGCTGAGCGGAGAGAGGGAAGGGAAGAAAGGGGAGTAATCTGCTCTGTCTGGTACATTACCTCTGAATGAGGCCTGAGCACGTCAGGGGACTCATCGAGGATGCACTCTGGCCTTCAGAGACAAAGAAAGGGCACGGCCAGTCACTTTGTAGCACTTAAATCCACCACTCCTGTTTCCCCACATCATTCACTTCAGTCAATTCTGTGATGCTGTTTTTGCTTAACTTTTTTGGACCCACATCTCATATGCAACAATGTGTGACCCTTAGCTCTGTCAAAACTTCTGATTGAAGTGATCAAAGACTGAATCATAAAGTATTTTGGATGACTTAGGGAGCTTACTAACCCTGAAGCTTTTTTTCATATTACATCTTTGACCTTAAGTAAAACATCATATTTAATAAACTAAGTATTGACCACTCTAAACTCAAAACTCAGGCTTATGAAATAACCTCTTTCACACATTTAAAAATACAGCCTGTGTAGAACAACAGAAACAACAGAAAGCATCAATATATTATTCTCCCTTGACTTCTTATCTGTTATTGGACAAACACCAAGTAAACAACCAGCCATTTGATCCTCCATGCTTCATCTCGCTCCACTTTTAGAACCAAGTGGCCCCTTGATGGGGATGTCCCGGCTGGCATGGGTGTGTCCAGACTTGTCATACAACATCACCCCCCCGCCACCACCACCACCACCAACTCTTCCAAACAAGAAGGGGCCTCCCCTTATCATCTACTGCTTATTTTTACCAACTGTTACCATGTAGAGGCTCTGGTTATAGACACTTACTGGGTTTGTCAATGGCTTATTCTGTGGTTATGATGTCATGAGTCCAAGACTTGTCCATGACCTCATGTTTATGGGCCAGCTTGATCCGGGGCACCACAAGGGAGCGTAGTGTCAGCATTCCTCTGTATGTGCATTGTGACATGATAGTGACACTGCTTCAAGTTTCATTGGTCTGTCCCTGAAGTGTATCATTGCCGGTTATTTAACAGGTTCAAAATAGTGCACATGAGAAACAAGAGACATGGTAGTGATGATAAAAGATTAAGCACCAGAGGTGGACTACAACTTGAGAGTGGTTAGATTTATAAAAAAGTAAAAGAATTCATGACCTACTTGAAAAAAGTGTTTGGGCAGCGACAATTACATAATGTAAGATAAGATATTCCTTTATTCGTCCCACAGTGGGGAAAATTTACAGTTACAGCAAAAAATACAAAAGTATGAAGTGAAAAACATTAAAATAGGATAAAAAGTAAATATATTAAATAAAATAATTGGAATGCAGTGAAATGATTGGTAACAAGATTGTAAGTTCTAAATGAGTTTGGCTCTAAGTATAGATTGCACAAGTGTAATTACTTTTATAAGACACTGTTGGGATGAAAAGTGATGCTTTGCAATGTTAGTGTCTTAATCATTGCATGCAAAAGTAGCATTTTTTGTTTGCTTTCCAACAGATGGTCTACTGATGTGTTAATTTTTGTGCACTTAACAGTTAGTGGTTAAAACTAAAGATGAGCTTTTAGAAGTGAGCTATGCAGAGTCAGATGCGGGAGATAATCCCAGGTTGGGTTCACTGTGAGGCCAGTGTGGATTCAGAGGTAATTCCAGATGTAGGGCTCTACCAAGGTCACAGTCTTACGCAAAAATGCTAGTGCTAGCAACATATTCAGTGACACACCAGGCTTAGATGCATTTTTGGCATTCAACAGAGCAGCTTTTGACGCCTTCAGTGGATCTGATCTGCAGCAAGAAGATGCACCCAGACGTTTTAGGACGTTTTGTTCTGCAGTGCAATACAACTGCACCACAGACTGCAGACAGCATTGTGTGGGACTTGGCAGACACCCCCTGAAGCGTCTTTTGAAAAAGGTTACCTTGTTTGCCCCTAGAGCTATTTTTGCTCTGCCTCTCTGTCTGGACTCGCCAGTCTGTGAAAATACTCCTCACTAACTTTATCTCCTCCTCTCTCCCTCCCATCTTATGTCTGTCATGACATCACCAACATCAGGTATCCAAAGCAGACAGCAGTAAACGCCGTTTGTTTAATAAGCATTATTAACACACCTGCTTTGCAGCACATTCCTGATTACATGGTCTAATGGGATGGGCACTTCAAGCTGGATTAGTTGAGCCTGGGGGCCTACACCTGAACCTCAGCTCCACTCTTTGCAAAGGTCTCCTCACTGCAGACTTGAAAAGCTGTGGAAAAGTCTAGTGTAGCCGCGGTCTGGCATGGAGTTTGTTTAGCTATTCAAAGTAAAGTTTATCTATCCTGTTCCTCAGAAATTAGTTTGAGATTGAAATCGCTAAGCACTGACTTGACAGCAGTACATTTCAACAAGGTATGATCTTTTTTCCCACTGTTGAAACAGACATCACTGGAACCTTTTTTTACTCTGGTAATTTCTGATAAATTTTTCACAGGAATCACTGAACACTAAGTTGCTGAAGTGTGTGGATGTTACCATAACATGTCTGTTTTAACACGATAAATAATTGCCGGCTCATGCCATTAAAGTATCAAAGTATTTCTGAGCTACTGTAATAAAACACCAGAGTTTGTTTTTGGTGGTACATGTTTTCTCATGCCCGATGTGTATTTTGTCCTGTTGCAAAAGTGAAAGAAAATCTGTCTCGTTTCCCACATACTTTATTCTTTCCAGTCCCAAAGTGGGTGGTTGTGATTGTTGTCAATTCAGCTTCTTAAACTGTGGGTATAGCACGTAATTGTCTCTGCACCACCAACATGTACCAGATTTGGAAAACCACCTATTCATCCTGTTTTAATCGTTGTAAATATGTGAGCACAGATTTAAAGCATCTCCCCCATCGTGCCACGTTGTATTATACCATGAAGGTGCTGTGGGCTGATAGTTTGGCTGGTTTTTGGTGTTTGTTGGCAGAATCAAGGCAATTTTGGAAGCAGGCATGCAAGTGTGACCTCTTTATGTTTTGTAACAAAAATAGATGATTTTATTGACCACTAAAATTAAAAAGCAGGTTCATGAGATCTGTAAATCTCTATCCCTGCATGCATTCCCCTCGCACGTGGCATGTGATTGGAGTCTTGACATCTCACGTCGCTGGCCCTCAGGTTTAACCAGTGTTTGTGGGAAATGCTCAAAATGTCCAGGGACATGACTAAGCCAGCTAAGATGGTAAAACGTTAAAGGTCCCTGTCATCATATGAGGAGGACGACCTTGCGTGGGTAAGCTTGCATGATGTCTGCCTAATGCGTGCACCCTGCAGCATGGCTGGTCCTTCACTCGGCTTCTGCTGATTAGATTTCGCCATTAACTGGCAGTGAATCAAATGATTCTGGGTTTTTTGAGAAGCAGCTGTGTCAAAAGGCTGCAGCATGAAGCTCTGCATTCTAAGGATTTAGACAGTCCAACAGGAAACCTGCTCTTTATATGGGGAAAGACTCTAAAAGCTCTTATTCTCCTTCCTGCCCTGTTTAAATAACTTCTTTAGTGTCTGTTGTGCTGAAGGGGCTTTCCGCCAAACAAAATTTCTGATATTGTTTCCTCTATCTGAAGTAATCCTAGCCTATGGACAGACAGAACTGGTTTTCACCCGTGGAAATACACTAGCTTTTATTAACAAAAGAGAGGATGGCATTCCACCTCTTACAGTTACAGCTGAAAACTGTATACATCCGGACAATGACACGTTTAGCGGAAACATTTATGTGTAATAATCTCTTGTAATTGAGGCCTTTTGAAGTGATGCATGGGTGCTGAGGGGTCGTAATTGTTGACTTGACATGCACACCAAACTCTTGTCACACCTCCAGTGGAGTCATTTTACCACAAGAACGCCAGTGGGGAAATTGCTGGATCTCCTGATTGAAAAGAAAAAAGTACCACACAATACGAACAGTGGAAACGTGATGGAGTACATAGGCGTCAGAAAACATACAACCTCTGAGTTTAGAAGTTAGAATACTGAAAGATTAGAAGTTCATGATGACACACTGTTTGATTACCAATAATGCAGGGGGGGTGAGCATGCTCCTGTTGTGAAACCTTTATGTTTGCTATGTGCAGTACACTGTAAATATGTTCAGAATTGCTCTAAAGTCCCCCATAGATTAGAAATCAGTGAGTTGAATTAAAAGTTTATTTCAGATTGTAATGCTGAAGTTAAAGTCCCTGTGAGGAGTTTCTAAGTGATTGTGGGGCCGACGGGGCCGGATTTATTTTTGGTACGTCAAAGTCCCCATGACAACTCTACACTGGTCCACAAAGTTTAGCTGTGAGAAGTGAGATCTGTGTTTTTCTCAGCTGAAAAGGACTCCTTGAGTTAATTTTAATCAATGGTGAACACTGGAGTGGCACTGGCAAGAAGAAAAAGTATTATAGCTAAAAGTAATTGTGATAGGGAAACTGAAGGTTAAACAAGCTAAGCTGTTTGTGATAGTTTTTATTCTTACCCACATGCAGCAGTTATACAAACTTGAAAGTCTATCAATAGAATAAAGAGCTAAGTGACAATTGCTCTTCTTGGTCAATGAGCACTTGCAGGACACAAAGAGGATTTGATAACATCACAGGTTACATACACATCTTAGTGAGTGGCGCTAAACATAGCTGACTACTAAACTACAGAACAAATTGAGTTTACAAAATGTGTTTGTTTTCACATTTCAAATAATAGCACCACGTAACTGTTAATAAATATTTTGTACATTACTGTATCCTGGAAAAAGTTGTCTTGAACAAAGCAAAGTAGTCTGGAACAAAGACGATCTGTTCTCCATTCATTTGCTCCAAAACATACATACGCCTTAGTTAGAGTCATGTCCTTACGACATGCAAGTGCTCATGGGAAGCGTCTTTATCCCGGAAAAGTACCAGCTTTTCCACATAGTCCTCACAGCCCCTTTAAGGTGTGCTGTGAAATGAAATATTGTCTGGAATCCGATTTGTTCTTTATGTACAGCCCTCAAGCAGTTATCCTTATTAATTACCTTTTTTGTAACAACACAGGTAAAACCTTAAAGTTTACCTGAACTGAACAGACAGACCTGGAGGATAGAAAAAGATGAAAGCATTCTAGGAGCAGCCAGCTGAACAGCTCTTTGTGCTACTTAACAAGCCACTGCCATTTTGGAATGGATCCAGCTACCACAACAATGCTCACTCAGCAAACTATGCCTTATCTGCTTTAATTTTATTTATCTGTGATTGATTATTTTATTTTCGTTTGACTGTCATCCAGAACGTGCTCATTTGCTCCCAACAGTGAAGGTGTCACTTAATCACTTAGATGTACTTTTTCTACAACACCAGAGAAGAGCTCTCTCTCAACTTTCGTGATTAATCTGACAAGAGTCAATCAATCACTCTGTTGTACACTTAATAAAATGAAAACACAGACACATGATAGTTTCACAGCCTAAACTCAATATTTCAATGGCACCTCTCCTTTTTTTATTGTTTAGTACACATCCCAAACGTTTGTTTAAACAGGTTGCTAAGATCCTGAGGCTTGATGATAATGATTTTGAGTTTGCCTGTATAGCTCTGACAGCCAGTGACAGTTTGTGTTCCTAGCAGGGATCTCAATGAAGTGATAGAATAATCATGGCATTTAGCTTAGACATTAGTTTGCCTCAATGATCCACAAATAGAGAAGAGTACAAACACATGCAGAGGTCTGCTTATCACGGGGTTCAAGCATGAATTGTGGTTCTTGTGTAACTGGAAATTTGAAGTTGATCATTTTGTTCTCACATTGGAAATAACTGAACAAAAAGTTTTTTAGAAATGCTTCACATCACTTGGGGGCCTGTAAAATGATCAGTAGACATCAAGTAATCTTATCTTAGTCTGTGCAATGGAGGTGGTGCAGTGCTTTTTTTAAAGATATGAAACATTTCTTGAAGCCGTACAATAAACTTACCCTCTCCAGCCAGTAGATGTCAAGGAAGCAACCTAAATGCAAACGGCAATGGGCTACTCGTTAATTTCTGTATGAGCTCTCACAGTATGTCTCATTTCAAAATTTATGCTACCATATAAGTAATTTGTTGTGTCAAACCACATGCTGAAACTTGCTTGCCCTCTTGATACCTTCAGCATAAGGTGCACTAATGTGATCCAAATGAAGAAAGCTTCCTAATAAGTGTTGGCATGAAATCTGCCAGGTGTGATCAAAACAGACAAGTTGTTAATATTGGGGCTTTCAAGATGGTTCATGCTGAGTTTCATGCAGTGATAGTCAAAATAGATGTACATCATGCTTTGAGAACCATGAGCTTGAAGGAAATAATTACATTTTTTTGAGTCATATATATGATTGAGTAGAAACAGTTCCATCAGAGAAAAGCACTGGCTTTGTGCTTATGGAAGGGGTTTGATTGTTAATCTAAGTATCTTTTTTGTTATTTTAACATATAAGACATTTACAACCCTAATTCTGATAAAGTTGAGTGCTGTGTACAATGTTAATGAAACAGATTCTAATTGTTCGATAGTTGTGAAGCATATTAAAAACTGAAAGGCAATAAAGCAAATATATAGAAAATTGAATTGATTCTTGAAGTTTATCATCAGCATCAAAACTGTAAATTAACTTCAATGGTGAATTATAGTTTTGAATGTTTGAATGTTGAATGTTGTATTCAAAAACACTTTTTCCATCTTCTCAAAATGAAGTTTTCTGAAGCTGCTGTGTTGATTTTTCCTTTTTTTCCCTTTCCTTTTGGGATTTCAGATAGTACACCCAAGTTTTTAAACATATACGGCGGGGATAGTTGGGGCCGGAAGTGGCTCGTCAACCCCTGTCCTCTGTCACATTTTGCACATTGTGAACTGAAGGTCTTGGCACATATTGGATGGTAGCTGTGCTCACTGACTCATGCGGGGCCCAGTGTCTGAAACTTTCGTCAAACGTCTGGCACATGGTGTGTGTCATTGTGGCCTGTGACGCTGGTGGCTCTAAATTCCCCAGAGGCTGCTGACTGGTTGTGAAGGAGATGAGGCGCAGGTAAAGGCCAATCAATGGACCTAAGGAAGAAATAACTACAGAGTGTGAGCAACAGTTGCCAAATGGCTCCTCATAACTTGTTAAGATCACTCTTGCAATACCTTGCACTTGCGTCACTACTGAGCGAAAATGTCCTATTATTGCCAGCTCATCCAGAGCAATTAACAGGACTTAGAGCAGAACATCACTCCCAGAAAGGAGTTATTGTTCATTTCCCATCATTCAATTTTGGAGTCATTTTTGGACTTAATTGGTCCATATACAAGTCTAATTTCTTTTAGAGTCTTGTTGAGTTGTCAGAAAGTTGAAACAAGTTTTAATTCTGTATTTGATTCATTTGTGCAATCTTAGTGAGGTCACAGTTGTATTTGTGTAGGGAAATTAAAGGAGGGGAAAAAACGGCAAACAAAGCAGAAGGCATCAGAAACAACATCTCTGCGGGTTTAAAAAAAAAAAAAAAAAAAAAAAGAACTGTGGCACAAAGTCTGAGTCATTGCAACGATTAGTAATAACAGATTAATCATTTTCTAGCATTTAGTCATGTCCAGTAAACTTTTGCTGTATTTGAGGAGAGCAAGGTCTGTCGGAGAACAGAAAAGAAGCAGAAGGACACGGTGTGAGCAATGAGAACATCCCCACCCCACAAAAACAATCTATGTCAGTCTCTCACAAGAATTGTTGTTTTCACACAACCCTGACAGCTGCCTGTGATATGACGCCAGCACGGCCCTTTGAACACCGATTTCGATCCGGTCATGAGTGAGGGATGCTACAGTGTGTTATCTAATGTTAGACGTCTGCTGATTGATCGCCTTAATCACAAAGAGTCATGATAGGATGTATTCCGTCCCCTCTCATTGATTCTAGTAGGTGATTTTGACTTTATTTTGGTGTGTGGAGACACTGACGCTCACAACATTAGTGATGCTATGCTTAACACTGCACAGCATGTCAGTGTTGCGTTGGCTAACCCTTTGTTTTCATACATACCTCGCAGCTCCTGTCCATGCTTAATCATCCCGAGGGCAGGCTGTGAGCTGTAACCTCTCTTGGTCTGTCCATGTAGATTTAATCATCAGTAGTAAGCGTAAGCACTGAGAGCCACCAGACAATCAGTAACCATTTGCTGCAGCCCTTTCAAATCATTCAGCAGATGTCAGTGTCCTTCAGTGGTTTGCTTTTCCCTTTAGAGAGTTAAGTAATGTTGCAAAAGTAGAAGTGTGCCAAAATAATCTTTCTTCTTCTCTCTGCAGAATAATAATTAAGAGGACTTCCAAAAGGGCTCATTGCCAGTCTTGTAAAGATGAGATCATTGTGCAGTGTCAAATAATTTTTATCAGCTAGACAGCCAAAGATTGGGACTAATGAAAACTGCAAATTGAGTGCAGTCAGCATTTCAAACTGACAGTCTTTTTCGAATCCTGCTAATTTCCCATTAAAACCTTTCTGTAGGATGCCAAATGAAGAAGAATGTGCTCTAAACTTTAAAGATCCAGCTGCTGCATAAATATTTCTTGTGCAGAGTTTACAGTAGACACAGCGTCAGCAGAAAGACTAACAAACCATTGTCTTGGTTTTACAACATCAAATGCAGCTGGTTTGTTCTCTTTATGTTTGCTTATGTTGTAATCTCCTTATCAAACAACACTGATAAAGAAATTACTCAACACCTCTCGTATACTCACGTTATAGCTATAAATGTCTTTGCACTCCGTGATCGGATTTTCTCCCTGTATATGCTGAGTGTGCAGATGAGGCTGACGGAGGTAGTGAGGGGGAGGACAGGGGATGAACAGCAGGAAAGCAGACAGGCGGAGAGGGAGGGGGTCAGGTGGCGTGACTTTTTACTCCGTGGCTCACTGACCTTGACAATGGAGCCACAGCCAGCAACTCGGATAGCTCTCTCCGATAGCGTCTCTCACTCTCTCCTCCCTCTCTACTCTCTCTTTTTTCTCCCTCCCTTTTTTCTCCCATCCTCTCTCTCCCTCTCTCTCTTTCTCTCTGCCTGCCCTCAGTGAGCCCAGCCCAGTCAAAATGCACCACCACCACCTCTCTGCTGCAGCTCACCCCCTCTTACCTCACGTCTGCTCTTTTTCCAGACAAGCGGGTTTAAAAAGTCAACTGCGTATTGAGCCGTCTAGACTGAAGCCGGTCAGCAACCAACCCTCCCCACCCCCACTCCCCTACCCAGCCCCCGACTTGTGAGTCGCTGGCTACAGTGGAAAAACGGATGAGGAGCAGGTGACCTTGCTGAGCTTTGTCCCTCTATTGTAACCAAGTGCAAAGCTGCTCTATAGACAGATTATATAAACATATTGACTAACCAGGAACAATACTCTGTAAGCTGGACTTGACATGGTGGTGGATGTGCCAATGTCTCATTGTACGCAACTCCTCTTCTGAAATCATAAAATGATCAGACACACATGAATGTAAAAAGCTTGGTATTGTGAGACTGTTTACATACCATCAGGGTAAATCACTCAAGCATTTTCTTTTTCCTTTACACTTTACAAGGTGTTAGCGGTCTAAATGAGGCTATGTTACAGATAAAATACAAATGCCAGTGCCAGAGTGCACTTCCCTGTTACTCTTTTGATGTTCAGTTTTACAAGTAATTTTTTACTTCCTGATTGGGATGCCAGTAGCAACCTACTGATTAACTTGATGTATACTTGTCATAATTATGGTACTTGTGTTTTTTTCACAGTGCACAAACAAACCATTTAGTGGAAAATGTATAGTGTGAATCTGCAAAGAGGCCTGAAACGCTCAGTTCTCATGCTTTATAAAAACAAAATGTAAGGATTCATGAAGCAAATTATCCACAAAACACACTCTCAGCTGTTCTGTATTTTTCCAGACAGTAAATACTGATTATTAATCTGTTTATCTATTAATTAAACAGAAAATCTGAATTTGTCACAGACATTTTATCCAACATAGCCTACGATTATTTAGAGTAGTTAAAATGTGTGTTTTCTCTCCTCCATCAGTTAATAAGGTGCACTGTTTAGCGCCCTGAAGTGACATTCATGCAAAGCAGCGTGTGATATTTTTTAAGAGGTGTCTCCTGCCTGTCAGCGACTACGAAGTGCAGTAAGAAACTCAAGTGTCCCTGGTAAAATAAAACATTGACAGCTTAATTTTCCAACACAGAATGCTGTACTGATTGTGTTACACTCGTGTCGTTGCTCTTGACTGTGTGATTTAATCCCTAAATAATGTAACTCGATGCAGAGATGTTTGAAAGCTGCTCCAGCTTGTTGGGTTTCCTTGTTTATTTCCATAACCTTGAGGCACAGGTATCAGGAGTATTTCTTGTTCATGTGAATTTAAAATAGGGGTTTTGGAGGCTCACGTAATGAGTTTCCCATCCAAAAAGGCGTGTGATCTGTGTGAAAGTCTCTCTATTTGGTAAGAAGCAGGAGTTCATTGTGGGGAGGAGAGAAAAAGAATGACGCCTTTTCATTTTGCATGTGAAGCAAAGTGAGTGTCATCATATTGTTGCAGTTTTTGAAACTAAATGGAGAAACAGAAATGTTACTTGTTGCACTGATGGGGAGCAGAAAGTGCTAGCAACTGTCATCACTGATCATTTTATTGAAAACAGGAAAGAGTCTCAGCGTGGGGGGCAACATATTTGGCAGAGAAACGTTATATTACTGGGAAGTCTTACCAGGTGGCCTCATGTCAGACGGCACTGCTAAAGAGAGTTCTGTCCAGATGTTTTTGCCGGTGACACATCCAAAGCTTTTATATATGGTAAGCCACTTTTAGGGTGTAGTAGCATTTCCATGGCACCCACAGGGTATGAGTGATCGCATATACATGGACGGTGGCCCCTCAGTGTCAGGAGAGATCTTACAGTCACCTACTCAGTGTGTCATCCATCCCACCTTGGAAGGCGAGGGCTGGGAAAGCACTGAAGCAGTACTGAAGCATATTGATTACCCTCTGGAGAATGCGCGCTGGGCCCTTGAAGCACAATATGTGAAGCTACTTAGAAACTTTGAGTTTCTTTGATGGTTTATCTCTCTTACATCTTTGTGCGTCCAGCCCTCCGCCCACCTTCATCTCTGCTTTCTTTCCTTTTCCCACCCATACAGCCTTTCTCGTGCTGTCATCCCTGGGCTGGTGGTCTGTCCCTTTGGGAGGTTAAGGGGCACCGTGGGTGAGAGGGCAGTCGGCAGGTTGTGCGGGCACCGTGCTCGGCTTTTCCCACAGCCCACGTCAAATACTGCTGAACCCTGACCCCACTGGGTCCTCACTCTCAAAATCAGAGTGGAACTCAATTCAGCCAGCCAGACCCTATTCAGGGCTGGACTCTCCATTGGAGGAGAAAAGAGCCCCCCTTATCCCAATTGTGGTCAGTGCCCTGCCTTTGTCTACTGGTCAAGCGGGGTCGGACGACCGGCCGCCACTAGCCAGGACAAGACTTCCGAAAAGCCTATTCAGCATGTGATTTGACCCCCAGGTTCCATTGCTGACTCACAGGGATCAAACGCTGGGAATCTCTGGGGGTTCTCCTCCATGGAGGGTTTTCATCCATTGAAACTTACTCTTTTGAAAGAACTCAAAATGACTAATGATTTTTTCTAAAAGTTTCCTTGATGGCACAACAATGTTTTACAAATGTGGAACTCTGGGTAAAGTTTAATCCAGGCTATTCAGGGGTTGGGCATAGCTCATCCTTGGGTCTTCACCTGTTAAATACCCCAGTGTTATTGAATTTATCTACAAATGGCTAAAAAAGGAACATAACTTTAATCCACAGTTGCATTCAAAACAGCTGATGATGCTGAAACTAAGGCTGCATTTTCACAAGTCATCTCACAGCATTTTATCTTGATATCAAGTTTAAATCATATTTTCAACAAAGAAAACTGATAGTACATTAGTACATCGTACATCGCTGTATGTCTACTTTACACAAACTAAACTTGGTTTCATTCTGTTTTTTTCTAAATTAAGAGTTTGTTTTCTGAATTTCATTTTTTTGTTGTCACAAACTGTAAGAAACTTCTGCAAGTAATTTACAAAGCACACACACACACAAATATGTACATAAGTAATAACATGCAAAAACATTCAAAGCCGAAGATGTGGTCATGATTATAAGCAGAAGAATGTTTGCCAAGACGGAATAAGAAAAACCAGGATTCTGTAATTTGAAATACGATGGCCCGGTGGCATGTGAGAGTGTTTGTGAACGTGAGAGAGTGATGCGTGTGAATGTGTGTGCAGACTCCAACTTGACGCATGGTTTAAATCTTTTGCAGAGGGAGAGCACTTTGATTGTAATGCCGCGTGCTGTGTGCTAAAGCGGGGGCCTGCTGCAGCTTTAGAGCCGGTCAACTGTCAGGATTGGAGCGTGAAAGGGGGGCCCCAAAGTGAAAGGGGTGGAGGGTCCCAATAGGGGGGTCCTGCAGGAGGAGGGGGCAGCTTGTAACGGACCTCCTGGGCTTTGAGGGCCCTCTGTGTGGGCTGCTACAGCAAGGCAGCTCTATTCACAAGAAGCTCAGAGAGTGAGAGGGCGTGCTGGAGGAAAGGTGCTGGCGCATTGGCCCCTGCAGCAGGGAGCATGGCAGGATGCCAGCTCACCCGTTCAAGTCCCACAGACCAGATGTTCCTTGTCAGGGAGCCCTTGGCCTTTAATAAATTGAGTTACTGTAAATCTGTAATAAAGCAAGGAAAACAAGAGCACCCCAGCTCCCCAACTACACACACAGCCCAAATACTCTGCCCTCACAGACTGTCTTAGTGTCCTGCAGGTCAACCCCTGGTGAAGGGGCCATGTTCCAGCTACTGAACCTGCCAATTACTTCCTAACTTACACAAGAGGACGGATGTTTTTCCCCATTTGCCTCAAGCTTGCCCCCTAACCACAGAAAATATTTATCCTCCTAGACTATAACATGACCAGGTTCACTGACCTGCAGCCCTTGATCTCTTCCAGGTACCTGAACCACATATGTTGTGATGTAACAGAAACTTGAGGCATTTATAATCCTATTTTAGAAAATGATGTCATCTAAGTTTGCCTGTCTTACACATCATAATGTAAGTGTCACATTGCTCTGATCCTAGATTGTTTTGATACTTTGTTCTGTCTGATCTATGCAGAGAGAGCTGGTTGAAACGTTTGTCCTCACGCTAACAAGAATGTAAACAACATATTTGCATAATATCCTCATCATTATTGTTGCATGGTTCTGTTGGAAGTGGCTAAACACTATCGCCCAGCCCTAATCACCAGTGTTTCAGATTATTTGACTGTGTTCTGCAAACACTTGTACATCTGTTGTTGCCACTACCAGCCTTGAAGCACGGGTCATTTATCCAGGTAACAGCAGCCAGTGTTTTTGGAAGTCATCTGATCTGCTGCAAGAAAAATCAAAATAAATACCTCTGTGTAACTGAAAGGGCTGGGAAGAATGTTCCCTGTGCAGTCTTACTCGGGATTTACAGCACCTCTGAGGATGGCTCTGATCTGGCAGTGGTCAGTTGGCTTTGAAGAGAAGTGCACCGCGAGTGAATCACTTTGAACCTGCTCTGCACTGAGCCTCAGGGAGACCCACGGTCCCACCTGAGTGGAACAGGACAGTAAATCTAAAGACAGCTCAGTTTTTGCACCATGACATAAGGACTTAAGACTTAATTTGTTGCCTGTTGAAACCCCTGGTCCTACAGCTCTACAACTATGGCCTGGTTCCAGGGTGGCCTTAACGCTTTTACGTGCTGGCTTGGCTTGGATCGTTTCCACAGCAAAGAATGACTAAACTGAAAGTCCATATCCCTCTGTTTTTCTCCAACTCCCTCTTCTGATGCTTGGACTTTTCGAGCTCTTTTTGCATAATAACATACATACATGTTAATCTAGGTCCTGATGAATCATCAAGCTACCACCATGACATAATAACGCCATGCACCACCTTTGCGAGGGATAAAAGTGGGAGTTAAGTTTGCTGACATTTTAGCCATTGGCTCTGATCTGATAGTTGATGTTGGTCAGTCAGTACATCCTTAATGGGCAGCTCTTGATTTGGGATCCATGCAGAGATGATCTTTCTCATTCTTTGTCTGTTGTCTTGGCGAAAACCAAAGGATTCCAAAGTTCTTCTTTCATACTGCCTGGAAACAGACATTGTTGTGTTGTGTGCCTTATGTACAGCTCATACTTTCACTTAACAGATGATCAGGTCATTATCTGCCTTTGGTGAGGCTTGGGGACAGTAATCCCCTTGGATGGGAAACCGTGCGTCCATTGCCCAGGGTGTTGCAGCCGGGCTTAAATAGGCTTTAGGTTTTTCTTGCAGGTCAGTAGGTTGTCTCATTTGACACCTCCCACAGTTTGTGTTGCAATGTTTGTTTTTTCAAAAGCTTTCCAAGTGTGTGCTCTCTTTGGTACCTCAAGGCTTTCTCATGTCTTTAAGGCTCTTTTAGGTGAGCCGGAAAAGCAAATAAAGACGTATCTATTATATGGTAAGTGGATCTCCCATTACCCTCCCATTTCAATGCAGTCGCTGGTGTGGGCCACTTTCCAAGTGACTGATATTTTCACAGGGGCCAACATGTCAAGGGATGGTGTAATTGATTGTCTTGGATATTTGAGTATGCCACTTTCCCCGGTTCACAGACCACCTAATGCTTCCCTCTCCAGTTATACAGCTTGCTCCTGTGGTGAGGGTTTGACACAAGGCGGTGAAGCAGGATAGACATGTGGTCATGGTATATATCAGCACAAGGGCATTGGAGGCCATATCCTCCCCTGAGCGGCTGAGACAGTTTCTTTAAAGCTGTAATAAAGGAAATGTCCTTCATAAGTGTCTGATACTCCTGCTGCCTCTACGAGTGGTCATTTCATGCACACATGTTCCCAAGTAGCTTTTGAAGAACGGATGTTATTTCTGCTGAAAAAGGATCCCTGCTGAAGTTTGTCTAAAGGAAAACCTCAAGGCTGAATTCTCCAGTTCTTGACAAAGTTTATTAAGTAAAGCTCCCCTTGCTCTGCAGAGAAGTTTTGATAGTTGCCTGCAGGAAGCAGTGTTTGGAGGATAACTTATCTGTTTAGGTGAGTCTTTATCAGCTTCTATTTAGGCTTTGGCTTTTCTAAACATGGCTGAAAGGCAAACTCCTTTCAAGTGAACATTTTCTGTTCTTCCCTTTATAATCAAATTACTTAAACAGGAAGAGATTATTAGTATTATTTGATATTATTGAATTTACTTTCAATATTTTTCTCAGATTTTTGGATCTGCAGGCAACTGCATGAGCCAGACTTGACAAAAAACTTTCTTTAGATGAGAAATTGAGAGTTGACAGTGCAGGTCGTTTAACTTTCTGTAGGAGTCTTGCCAAAAACCTGCGTCTGTACCATCTGGCTTTCCTGTTAACTTCTGTGAAAGTGCTTGAACTGACTTGAGACTTCCCAAAAACCTTTATAAAGGTGCAAGACTAGTGAACCACAGCAAGTCTTACTATCAGATAATCCTTAACATGGCTTTTAACTGAGTGTGCTATGCTGCTTTGGCCCTTGGCCAATGCAGCTTTAAGAAAGGCATTTAATTTGACTGTATCCAACCAAACTGCCAAAATGACTACAGGAAAAGCACAAAATCAAGATAAAACAGTGAACGATCCCTGAAAAATGACTGCAATTGTGAGGCTGATAAATCACTGTTTCAGACACAACCAAGATGCCAGGTATGAGGTCTGCAGGCTGGTGTTTCTCAGTTGCCTGTGTACTGGAACATTGTTTAACAAAAGTACTTGGTGTTGAGGTAATGCAAGAGGAATGATATACTTGAGAGAAAGTGCCTTTATGGTTACATACACTGAACAAAAAATTTTATAAAGAAGCTGTTTTTCATCTCTGGGCTCTTGTTCATGACAACAAAAATGAGTTATCACAGGAGGAGAGGCTTTTGCAAAGAAATGAAAATATAAAAATAGCAACACTATCAATCCAATTTTGGGAATTATCTAATCTTTCTATACATCATTGTCGATATTATTCACATATGGACCCACAATGAACACACAAGCACACAGACACATTTGTTGTTGAGGTTTCAGAGTGATTTGGACGCCTCAAACTTGACACTTCAACCAGCATTTAATGCCTTTCTCAAGGGCAACTTGCCAGTGCCCGGAGTTAAACTGGACCCTCTCCTTCTTCCCTCTATTCAATGATCACTTCTGGACCTAACTGGGCTACTCTCCAAGTCCCAGTCAGAGTCACTGCCGAATGATGTACTGCACAATACCAGCTGCTTTCTAGTTTGGACCCACAATTTTATTTTTTAACCAAACACCACTGCAGAACAGTGGATATAAATTTGTGAAGGATATAAATTTGTCAGTGGCTTTTCTCACATATATCCTCAGCAGCCAAGCTTATTCACCTCCATGACTAGACTTGGCTTTGGGCATTTTTCTCCTCTCCCTCCCGTTCGTCCAGCCGGTCTCATTCTTTTGCCTCTGTCTGCCTCCCTGGTGTGTTAAGTTGGTCAGGAGGCCAGAGCAGGACCTGGCCGACAGCAGACAGCTGCCAAAGCTCTTCTTATTCTACCAGGATATCCTCTTGATTTGACATAACGCCAACAGTGACCATCAAATGTGGTAATCTGGCAGACGGGTCAGGGAGCAGCTGGGTGCACGTGCCATACATGCCAGTCCTCTGTCTTAAGGAGCATGAAGTTGGCTTGCCAGGTTTGGAGCTTAAGCTTAGCTGACTAGCTGTGCAGCTTCTCCCTGCAGGCTCTGGGTCATACAGGGTCAAACCTAACAGTCTATAAAGTCACATATCTTCAAGAGACATTTTCCAAACTGTGATTGGTGCATTGTCTCTTTTAATCAACATGTGAAATTTCAACAAATGTTGGAAAGAAGGAAGTCTTTCCAGAGGAAGCATGCAGTTCTGCTCGCCAAGTTTATTTTGGTCCCTGTCCCACAAATAGCTCAGATACTGACTCTCAATAGCTTTTAGAAAAAAAAAGTTCCTAGAAATTCCTTTGTATACATTTTCCTACCCTGTCCAACTTTGTCACTCAGCTCTAAATCTGTAATCAAATGGATACTGGATGGGCTCCTTCTTTGATCATTGTATCATCAAAGGTAACAAACATGCTTCTGAATTTGAATAATTAACAACTTCAATTCTTCATTCATGATTGATATGAAAACAATTATCTAACAAAACACTGATAATAATGAGCTGTTTCTTGATTTGAAAATCAGTGAACGCTATGAAATGGACATTATGATGTAGTTTTTTTCATATGTTGCTCAAGTAAACGCTGCCCTGCTACACTGCTGTGATCTATAGAAAGTGTCATAGTGCTACATCCACAGGTCTGTAGCAATTCACACACTGCGCCAAAGTTTTCTGTCTGCTTTTGTGACCCCGGCACAAGTCTTGTTTGCTTCTGCAGTTTTCTAAGACTGCAAACTTGAGGAGCTTCAGTGATACTTTCTTTCTGTTTGACGAAAAGTGGAACTAAGGATTGACTTGCCATGGGGAGTTTACAAAGTGAAATGCGAGTTCAAAGTGTATTGGTGTCAAAGGAAGCAAGTGCAGAAGCCGCTAAACTGTAATGAGCCAAAGGGACGAATTAGCTCCTGATGTTTAAAGGTAGCAGGTTAATTCTGGAGCTTGATGACTTAATAGACATGTTGACCCTATTCCAGTGCTTACCTAATTTGACCAATTGTCACATCAGAAATAAACTGGTGTCTAATGAACTTTAATTACAGCAGTGCCTGCTGCTGAACTATGTAGCATCGTTAGCATAACTCATGTTTTCATACTTCAGGTATAAATTCCTTAAGTGTACAGCTAAACAGCTAAATTTGAAATTAAATTGTAATATCACATTGTTTTGAAAAGTAGATTTGCTTTCATGTTCGAAGTCACACTGAAAGTCTTGCTTGTTAAAATGATTAATCTAAAATTCAGCCCCTGTAACCTCTTCATCTGTCTCCAACCGACATAGCCACTATTCCTCCCCAGACTTGTCACTGAGGAGTTCTGTCTCTCTCTGGGGTAGAGCCATGGGGAGACACTTTACACACATACAGGTGATTATAGATTTTTTGACACCTTATGCATGTATAAGCCGCTTTTCAGATGCAGAAGGCAAGGCCCCGGGTCTGTATGACCTAGAAGAAGCTAGACTGGGTGACCCACTGGTCATCCTAGAAGCCATCTGGCAACCCACGTCTTGTGTGGCTTACCCTTCCCACTGCCTCACGCAATTCCTTAAGCAAGCATAAGTGTGCTTAGGAGGACTTAATCTCAGGGAAACTGGTTTGGGCCACACTGTCGACTGCCAGTGTGGATGCACCCGTCTGTTACTTCAGGTCATGAGGTTCTTTCGGTCATGTAACACTGAGACAGTGTTTTTGGCTGCGTATCCTGGCTGCCTGTTGTTGTGTGTGTATACAATCTTTGTGGCCTGTCAATGAAATGTGGCCTCTGGAGTCGAGTTCATACCAACTGGGTATTAAATAAATGGAGGATTCTTTGGTATTTCATGACTGCACAACTGTAATGCCGCACTGAAAATTTGATCAGTCATCTGGTGTCAGGTTTGTAAGATCAGTTGTCTGATGTTACAAACGGTTGAAGGCATTCGCCGCACTGAGAGATGCCCATGGTTGTGTTCAGTTGGCCCGAGAGGGAAGGAGGGGAAGTGAGAGAAGCTTGAGCCTGTCTGCACTTGCACAGAGGTCACTGCTGCCCTTTTGACTGTCTGCCAGTGCAGGGGCCAGAGTCTTCCAGAAGAGGGCCATGGCTACAGGCAGACAAATGAGCCAGCCAGCCAGACAGGCAGCCAGCCGCAACGTCTGCAGTCCAGGTCTGGGGCTAGAGCCTGGACTAGGGCAGCTCGAGTTACCCAGACAGATTTGTTAACACTGTTTGGGTCCGCTCGGCTTTCTAGCCAGGCCTCTGAGCCAAACGCGGCTGAGGTGACTTAATCTGTCATTAAACTCACATTACACCCGGACAGAGACTCGGCTCAGGGGCAGAGACAGCGCTCGCTCTCCCACTCGCTGGCATGGCTGGCTGGATTTGAGCAGACACAAAGAATACCCCTCCTCCCCTCCTCCCCTCCTCCTCCTCCTCCTCCTCCTCCTCCTCCCCATCCTCTTCATGCCACACACCATGGCACAGCTAGACAGCCCAGCATGGTCTAGACAAAAGCAATTTCACTTGAAGTTGAAAAGTCATTTGAGTCTGTGATGGGCACCTATGTGGCGTTTACAGGGTGTGCTTTGTTTTTTCTTCCCCTTTTATTTAAAAATAACTCATCATATGTTGCATTATCTGCTCTGTTAGAATCAAACCCTGGTTTTGTTATCTGAACGCTGAGCATATTCTTTTCCATGCATGTTATACTTAAATGGATTCACAGGTTTGATATTTCTGCAGACAGATGAAAGTCTCTTTCCTGTCTGCCTCTTTTTACTAACACTAGAATTAAAAATCAGTTACAAGAAACAAAATTCAACTGCTTTTGTGATAAACATCTCACCTTTTTAAAACTAAAGAAACTTTTCAATGTGTCAGATTTGTTCTTTGAGCATGTACAAAGAAAACCCGAGCTTAAAATGGACTAAATAATATGCCCAAGTTGTGCTTTGATTAAATCTCTCATTGGCTCGGAAGTGTTACTTGGACTGTTCTCAGAACTGCAGACAGGTCACATTTGTCTCTGTGAATTCATCGATGGTTAACAGACGAACAGGAGGAGATGGCTGGACTTTGTTCACGCAGGGCAAACGAAATTGCTTCCATTATACTCGGCTTGAATATGTCAGGATCTCTAACAACCTGCAGCACCCTCAGTGGAGGTCTAAGTCATTGTTTCCCTTTGCTGGATTTGTTTTTTTACCTAACAGCTGGTTCTGGTTCTAGCACCAAACTCACCACGCCCCCACTGTCATGAACTACAGGACGCCAGCAGATGAATTTATAATCAACTCTTATAAAGAGCAGTGCCAGGCTAACAAGCCACACATTTCTCAAAGAAAAATCAGTCCTATTTCATTCATTTCGATGACATTTACTTCTTTTTATTTATTTGTTTGTCCCTAAACTGTGGGTGCACACAGCTTCACGTTCATGATTATGTGGAGAAAACACATTTGGCATGTAATTTAAAAAAGTAGGAGTGTACAAAGAGTTTCTGCTGTCTTCTTTTTTAAGTTCTGTGGTCTCTGAAAACAAAAATGCAAAAATTAAACCCCCGTACACTTCATACACTCGAGTCAAATTTCCTTTAACATAACTCAAACTGACCGTGTAAGGGTCTGAAAACAACCTTGAGCCCTGCAATGGAGGAAAAATATTGTTCCAACCAGCCACTTGATCACAAAGTAAGACGTGCTTCCTTTTCTCACATGTGTTGAACGGTTTTATTTCAATCCCTGCTGCTGTGCCTGTCAGCCTTTCATTACACGTCAGTATTTAAAAGATTTGATGTTTATATGATAAAAGAGGATCTAAAACCCTGAATGTTTTTACTGATCGCTTTCTGTTTGTGTCCACAGATTAAGAAATACTTTGAGCTGGAGCCGCTGGCCAGAGGGAAGCGCTGGATTCTGGAGGGCAGCTCCACCGACAACATGGAGGCCGTGAAGGAGGTCTTCGGTCAGTTCATTTGCCTGTTGGAGGATAAAGACACAGAACCTGCAAGGATATGATGATTCTGCTACTAATGCAAGGAGACGTTGGCGGCTGACGATGAAAGAAAAACACCACGTGCTGCTGGTTCCCATGCACACTCACGCACAGACACACACATGTACACACAAGATAATAGAGCCCAAGAAGTTGGCCTCTCTCCTTCAGAAGTGTATTGTATGTTCTCCACCTTTCACTGGGCTCTCATTTTTCAAGCTGGAAGGAATGGTGCAGCCGCTACAACCAGAGTGAGGAGAGCTGCCATGTAAACAGCTGATGTAAAGCAGTTTATCCAGGAAAATCACTGAACTCTGCCAGAAATGGAAATCTTGTTTACTACTGTCTGTGCCATTGGGATTAAACCAGCGGCATGTGGGACACATGGCATTCCTTCAGTCATCATTGGACACTAACACACACACACACACATACGCACACACACACTCTCTCAGTCTTACACACACAAACACACACACACACATGCACAAAGTGAGCCTGGGTCCTCTGTAGATATGTTTAACATCTCCAGTAATGACTTTACAGGATGTGTGGGTGGGCACTGTCGATGTTTTCACTAAGGAGTACTGTATGGCTGTCAGTGTGACTCTCCTTTGACCTGCTAACAACAAATGTTGTTGTGTGATTGGAGTGCGTAGTCCAAAGGCTTGTGTTATGTACGGTAGTTACATATCTAATCTGAATAGTGTAGTCTGAGTATCTCATGGAATATTATGTACATGCAAACGAACATATTGCTGTGTACCTTCCTGTGCAGCCATACACCAGTACTACTAATCACGTGACTAAGTGCTTACTTTACTGAGACGTGAGGCGGAAACAAGTCTGAATGCTTTTATAAATGTGCAACTTAGGATCTATTTTATAGCTCTGTATGTTAACCTTGTAGAGCTACGTTCAGATTTTTATATATCACATACACACGCACACACGTATGACTTCTTTTAAATCAAAGAAAATCAAAAAGAACAGAAATATCAGCCGTGATTGCCCGGGCTCTGCAGCCACAGGGACGAAAAATGTAATGGATTTAGTTTCCTTTCAGTGTTAAGCAAATGTTGTTTTGTTTTCTACATTTTTACTGTATTTTTTTTTCTTTTCAAACTGACATAATCCCTCTGTGCCCCGGTGAGCAGCTCCAACCTCCCATCAGGGTGGAATACAAACTCTAGAAATCTGAGGGATTAAACAAATGTTGGTCTTTGCATATCATCTGCTCACACCTTCTCTAAAGTCTGTTTTAATGTTTGTTTTGTATTTTTGTTTTTTCCAATCAAACTTCTTGTCTAATATGGCAATTAAAGTTTTAAAATTTGAAATATCGTCTCTGATTTTATTTACATTTGACTCATGGATTACATTTGGCACCTGGGAGTCACATAAAATGCCTCATGTCTGCTCTTTGTTCTCCTGTAATCAGATATGATTATATGCTAACACTCTCAGGGTGAACTTTTTTTGTTTATGATGCCTCTTTTTTGTGATCTGAGGTACCTGGACACACATACGCTAATGTTGAAATCATAGATGAGCAAGTGAAGGTTGAATCTCTAAAAGTCAAAGTGAAGCAGCTGAAGAAAGTTTTGAGAGCAAAGCTAACCGAGTGAGACAGGAGTTCCTGATAAATACACTCTACTCTGTGCTACCTCTGCCTCCCCTTTTCTTCTCTTCTTGCCCTTCTTCCATCTCTTTCAAATTAACCGTGTGGCTTTAATACAATGTGTGTCATGCAGGTTGCCCTGGCGACTCTTTGATCCTGTTTTCCAGTCTCTGCCTCTGGGGCAGACGTGCTTCTCTTCAGTCTACTGCACACCGGCTCTGGAAGCTGCTGCAGCCCAGAGACACACCATGGGCTGCTGCGCTCGCCTTGCTCCCCCCTCTTCTTCCTGTCGCTCTCACTTTCTCTCTCTCTCTTTTTTTTTTTTTTTTTTTTTTTTTTTTTTTTTTTTTTGAGCCCTTACCATCTCGCTCTTCTTATTCATTTTCATTTAGCAGCGCTCTCTCTCTCTCTCTCTCTCTCTCTCTCTCTCTGCTTCTCTTTGGTCACGCCAAAGTAGCCCTCCCTCGGCATGGGCATCTAGGAAGAGAAGAGGCCAGGACCTCAGCGAAGCAGCCCTCCTGGGAAAAAAGGAAGACTTTCTCTCTCCCCCTCTCTCTTTCTCTCTCTCTCTCTCTTTCTCTCTCTCTTACAGTTGATTTCACTCCTCTGAGCAGATGCAGCTGGTCCTCTCCTCCCACTCTAAATCGTTACCTGTTCTGTCTCTTTATCCCTTCACAGTATCTTCCTCTCCTGTTGAAGGAGTTGTATTTCTTGGCCACAGACTCTCATTGTGGCTTTCGGAGAAAAGCTGCAGAGTTTTTTTGTTGCTGTTGTTGTTGTTTTGTGGTAATATAGTCCAGACTTTAATCAGTCTGAGTTCATGGTTGCATTACCAAGCAACAATAACATGAACGTAGTGTTTACCCAGATGGATACAGTATCTGCAGAAACTTTCAAGTCTCTGCAAGTTGATTTCTATAACTCACTAAACTGAACACTAATTAACAGCTGCCTGGAAGGAAGAAACTTAAACCAACTACAGCAGGCCTTATTTTTAGCAGAAGTTTAAAGCCAAGGTGCGAAATAACAAAGCATGCAGCGTGGACAGAACTTCACTGAACGGAGTTCAAACCTGGCAAACACACGATCCACATTCATAGCTGTGCCCTGAGGCATAGTTTATAAATCATTTGTCCTTTGGTTTTGATTTTCTGAATCTAAAAGGAACCATTCACGTCAGCACTCCTCGTCTCTGTTTGCACAACCTGGTAACAGTGTATTCAGTACACACACGTTGGAGTGACTTGGAACAGGAAATCCTCCATCAGGTGTGGATTTGATTTAAATATAGGCTGTGTTTATTTTAACACTAAAGGGCTGTGAATCAACATGCATGATTTTTCACTGAAGAGGAAGTAAACTGGCCACATCATGACTGAAACCATGTGGTTTTTCTGAAAACATTATTCTCAACCATTATAAACATTTGATTCCTTTCAGCCGCAGCCTCAGTATGAGTCCTGAAACTTCAGAGCAGTAGCTGCCAGAGCATGTTGACCAAACTTGTTCCCATAACAGAAAGAGATCAAGTGTGCATCATGTACTTTTCACTGCAAAGAGAAAATCAGCGATCTGTGTCTGATAAATCCATCAAACATGGCAGAAGTGTGTGATTCAGCCAATCAGTCGACCTTTTCCCGCTCAACCTCTGTTTGTAAGTTGCTAGAGAAGTAAACTGAGTAGAGTTAAATGTGGAGCTAAAGGCAGCAAACTAGATGTCGCACAATGTCCTTTCAATAATGATAATTTTCACGTTTTGAGGAGTCTGTATTATTCTCAAGGGGGAAATTTGTTTATTTTGGGTCTTGCATACCATCAAAAACTTTTGCTTAGTCATATGCTTTTTGTGTCAATAAAATGTTGAACTAATCTCTGATTTATTTAGTTTTCAGTACAGATGCTAAAAAACGGAAAATTTAAAGATAACAAACAAAACTGTTATAATAATTGAGATGAAGAAAGTTATCAGAATTCAAGTAGAAAATAAAGTAAAAAACAGATCGGTCCTTTGAGGTTAATTGCATGATTCTGAACTTATAGAAATGATGTTTTTTGGTGTGTACAGAGTAGTTTTGAGAGTAGGACGATGTAACGACCTATCAGAAGTGAAAACAAATGCAGTCTCACCCATGAAGAAATAAAGCCTCTGAGCTTAGTGAAATGCAAATGCATGACCCGACAGGGAACCTAACTTTTGTTTACAAGACAAACAAAAGCAGGCATGTTTTCTTAAACTCCTCAAAGAATGCCCTTCTCTCTCCGTCTTCTCCCGTCCAGTGTGTGGCGGTTTCTCTGCTGATAAGAGCCAGCCAGGAGGTGGAACAGATGTTGCCCCTGACATCCATCTGGGCCCTGTACCCCTGCTTTGCCTCCCAAAGCCAACGCTCCGCGCAAGACACCCAACATTCCCGGCCCTTCACAGCCGGGAGCCGCTCCCCTCGTCAGGCTCCTGGAGCAGTGACACAGCACAGAGAGTGGCCGAGATGCTGCTTCATTCATGTTTCTTGTGTGTGAGTGTGACCTTTGGGTTCATCAGAGGTGTTTCCTCTTTGTTTCAACACCCATGACTCTCACTCACACACACACACACACACACACACACACATACACACCCACACACACACACACACACACACCTTTGAATAACAAACATAAGTGACGGAAATGCATTGACATGATGTAAGCCAGGAAAGAAATGTTTCCTGGGCCCAGTAATCATTTCCAGGCATGAGGTGATGGTTCCAAAGAGACACGGTTTCAGCTCTTTGACACTCTGAGTGTCACTCAACAAGTTTTGATTTATTTCAACAGATCTGCCCTCTGAGCTTGATTTGTGTGAGAACTCCAGCTTCTAGACCAATAATGAAACTTACTTGCGTCACTTCATGAAGCAGCATGCAATCTTCTTTTCTATACTTGTCCATCAAACAGTAAAGTGACTGAGAAGAATCCGTGTGAAGTAGATTGCAACTCCTTCGGCCGGAAGACTCGCACAAACTTTTGGGATGTATTTGTTTTGAAAGTGAAAATAGATCAGATCCTCGTTTTAACACAACTTTTCTTTGTTCAAAACAACATATTACAATGCAACAAGATGATGTATCAATTGTTATGTAGCCCTGTTGTTCCAAACATGGCAATTAGCAAATTTGTAAGTTTGTACCGTTTGTTTGATTAGTAGCTGGCTACATTTAACGCTACTCACAGCCTGAGACATTTCTGTACCGTGTAATGTTAGTGCTCATCTACCAAGAGGAGCAAATGTAACCTGGCTCTTTAGCTTGTGCTCTATCACTCTCCTGTTTAGCTTTCTTCTGCTCTTCTGTCCCTTTTCTGTCAGACAGACCAGATCCAGTTTCCCTAATACAACTGAACAGATTCAAGAAATGGCTTCAGAAGAGAAAAACACAGATCCCTCTTCTCAGTCCCTTTAAAATACTCACCATCAGTGAAGCATATTTTCAATTAAAAGTAAAAAAGTCAAAAAAATATCCACTGCCCTCCACTGACAGGAGAAATTGGGAAATATTAAGGTCACACTTTATATTTTATGAGTAAAAGACCTTAGAATAAGGGTCTGTGTCTGTAAATATCTTGATTACTGCTTATTTGTTACAAAGGTCATGCAGCTCATACTTTTAGTGCATTTTCTACACTTACTTTCTGACTTGCTATAAAAAAAGGATTTATGTTTCTGTTTATGTATCATCAAGGAAGGAAAAGTTTAGAGCCTCTTACACTTAGAATAAAGTCATGCAGACTGTGTCCAGGCTGTTAACCAGCGCTTCATAAAAACTTGAACAGAGCCAAATAAACAAGTAATAAGTGAGCTAATAGGTAACAGGTTTAAAGTGAGTCTGAACCTGATAAAAAAAAAGTTTCACCAGATGTCCTTTCTTCTCAGTAAAACACTTCTTAAAATTATTTTGGCAACTTTCTGAAATAGTTTTGTTTTTTATGTTTATTTTTTGTAAGTATGCATTCTTAGATATGCAGCAGGAGATTCTCCTAAGCTCAGACTCTTTGTAAAACAACAGAAGATGCTGTGTGCTGTTCATATGATTCAGCAGGTTTGTGGCTCTCTCCTGCTTATCATTGCTCGCTCTCTCAACCTTTCACTGGAAATCCAATGTCATCACAAACTCAGATTCAGCATAAAAATCAATCAAAAAAACTTAATAATGATCTCATTTAAGGATGTAGTAGAAGAAGAAAAAGATTCAGTATAAGACAGTAAAAACTGCTAACAGTGCCATTTACTTCTCACACATTCACCATGCATCAAACAGAGAAAGAGTTGAATATGGATTTATCATACTGTGGTTTTGGTCACAGCTATTTTACCAAATGACTGTGATTCATCCCCTGAGGACCAAGATTATTCATGAAAATCATGCACGGCTAGTTTCTTTGATTTTAAATCTAGCACAGCTCAAGTGAAACACTTATGGGTACCATGAATATCTGCACAACCATCCTGTCCTCTTGAAAAAAGGCTAAAAAAGTAATAATAATTATTAAAAATAATGTTTTAAACCCTAAAGAAGTCATATCTTTGCAGAGCAGAATACACTTTGCAGTAAAACCCTGTTCTCATTATTCCAACTAATGTCTTCCAGCTTGAATCACTCCATAAAATCTCTTTGATTCTTTTCTTGCAGACCTGAAGATGAGACCATAATTAGATTTAAACCCAGAATTAAAACTAGATTTCCTTCACTTCCTTTGATGTCTACTTGACCCTGCAAACTTTCATTACATTAGATGTAAGAATCATGAAACAAAAGCAAATCTGAGTCGATTAAATTAGTCTGAGTATACTGAAGTAATGTAATCAGACGTGGGCATTGAGGATATTGGACAGTGAACCAGACAAGCTGTTAGAGTCATTTCTTTCCAATCAGTGCTGTGAGTCTGGGATGACTGGAGGCTCAGACTTTCTCACTCAGACTTCATTATCATCCTATAACCGAGAATACATTCATTCCACACTAAGACACATAACATTAAGAAATCTTAGTTTCTGCATCAGAGTTTTCTTACATCTTATACGCTAAGATCTTTATGTATTGAAATTTGAAAACTCAACCTGCAAAACATCCACTGCAGATAAATCTTTATCCCCATGGATCGATTGACTGTCAATACCTTTGTGAGTACTGAAGAAATTTTTGTAGATTTAAAGCTACAATAAAGAATTTCTATACGCTCCTGATCAAAATCTTGAGACAAGAGATCCTGAGGGTTATCAACAAATAAGTCAAGCAGTAGACCCAAAAAGAAACTCACAAGCACTGGGACTTTGATTGGTTTTCAGTAAAGGCATAGGATGATCTGACTCAAATTAGGGATGTTACTGGTGTCAACTGCAGCCCAATAACTATCACACTACATCGATGAGAGAGAAGGGCTTTAAGACCAGAAGTCCTATTCGAAGGCCTTGTCCCTGTCAACATCATTAAATTATTGGAGTGGACTGTGCAAACATGAGACACTGAAAGGTGGAAGAAATTTCACTTTGATAGTCCTGATAGCTTCCAACGTTACTGATATGGCAAGGAGATCCCACTTATGATGTTTTTGACACGGCTTCAGGTTATGCTGTAGATGTTGCAGGGGGCATCCTTCATGGCTGAGGGCCCTGATCTGTGCACTAGTGACTGGGTTTTTCAACAGGACAGCATAATGTGCGCCTGACAAAGGACAAATAAGCTCACTCACTCACCCATTTCCCTTTTTTTCCGCGTTTTGAAATTCTACTCAGAATCTTTTTAAGATCCAAAGGTGTAAAATGTAAATTTCAGCAGTTTTTTAAGTGATTTCAAGGTTTTGACCAGGTGTGTGTATTTTGTTGATTTTCGCGACCCCTGGGGCTTAAAGCACTTTCCCTTCTGTCTTAGCTGATCCCATCCTGTACCTGTGGATGAAACATGTCTCTGTTTTCTATCACATGTATCGTTCAGGGAAACTCTCTCTAGCTGGAACAGTAAATAAAGGTGCATCCTTTCTTCTGACACCAGCTCAGTAATAGGTATTCATGATAATAATACACATAATCACACTTTATCCTATAAAAGTAAACTGCCCTCATGCATCTGTTTCATCACCAGCTATAAACTCCTCACAGGACTTTTAATGACATCCACTTCTGTCCTGGAGAAACTGGGGAGACCACGCTGTGCGATTCTCCTTGGGCCCATTGTGGCCACCTAAACGCCTCTTGTTTTTCCTGCGTATTTGAATGCCCTGTCTGTTGGGTGACTTCCGTGGGATCCCAGCCGACATGTCACTCACATTGTTTTTCCTGGGGACGAGATCTGTGTGAGTCCTGTTTCTCTTCTTCTCTCCTCGGCCCGAGTGCTGATGGAAACCCGCATCCCAGGTGGCCCGCACATCAAAACAAGGGGGGAGATCGCAGCTCTTGGTTTTCAGACAAACATCACTCACTTTCTTTGTTGTCTGAGGGACAGGGGGCATGGCGGTTTATCTCCAGAGGATCTCCCCCGCTATCGCCTTCCACTGGCCCACCGCCCCATCCCACAGGAGCCGCTAAAAGCAAATGTCAGTCATGGAGGAGGCGTTGCATTCCTTGCAGAGGTCAATTAGTGGTGGCCGGGATGGGTTGCATGTTTAAGACTCCAAAAATCCTCTTTTGTTTTTCACAAAACCACCCATCATTTCCTCTCCTACATGATGTCACCTCTGTCACAGAGCTGTCCATGTTTTGAAGATCCTTGTCCGGCCCTCTCTGCATACCTACCGCACGCAGCCTGGTTTAGTCTACAGGGTTATTTGAAGCTGAGCCTGATTCACGATGTGCCACATATGAAACCCATTGCTGTGTCCAGCCGTGTGATGGGGGCCCAGTAGCAGCTCTCAGTGGAGCAGTTCCTGACCCATCCATGCAGGTGACTCCTGCTCCGGCTCTTCCCCTGCAGGCCTATAAGGAGCACCGTGTCTATGGGAACTTTTATGAGCATGACCTTAACATGCCCGTCTCGAGTGGTCTAGACTCAGAGCTGTGTTTACTAGAATCCCCCGTCCCACTGATGGCTATCAGACTTTTCCCTTTTTACTCGTTATTCTCTCTCGTCATAACTCTTTGAAGACGAACAGACGTGAGGCATTGACCGTCCTTGTTGTGGACTTTGTAGAATTTACTGTCACAGTTCAGAAAAACAGGGATAATGGGGGTGGAGGGGGCTCTGTGTGCACTGCCCCTCTCTGCAGAAGAGTCCATGAACATGTGCAGCGTACAGCTGTGGCTTGGCTGCTTTCTCAGAAGGTGTTGAAACTTTCTGTAGGCAGACTTAAACTCATGTCAACACAAGGTGCAAGCATCAGGGAGAAGTTTTCTATGAAACACACTGAAATATTACACTCGATCATTCCCCAAAGTGGCGTTACTTCAACACGAACAAAACAAAAGTGACAGCTCCCTCAGTGACTGTCTTTAATCGGAGCTTTCATGAGTGTCGGCCTCTGAAAACTCAAAAAACAAGCCGGGACTGTGTATGTTTCTTAAGGAGCAACAGGTGATTAATCAGCTTCTAATCTGCAGTAAATATTTAACAGTTGCCCATAAATTTGCCCGTTTAGACATCAGAGTCTGTTTAGTGTGCTGCATGGCACCGAGCCAAACTCTGGAGGTGGATTAGCTCATTGAATCCAAACTGTTTACGGGGAAAGCAGCTCCAGTGACGACACTATGTGGGCAGCTTGCAGCTCTCCAAATACAAACGTTCCGTGTGAAAGCCAAAAAAAAGGAGAAAAAGTGAGTCTTTCACTGGAACAATCTAGTAAACACGGCCGCCGTGCAGAGAGAGAACACCTGTGTTTTACCAAAGTCCTGGCACGCATCAGTTTGATCACTGCCGGGGCCATATTTGGTTCAGTACTAATTTAATGTTGCCCTTACTGCGATGACGAAAGGCAGCCTGAGTCAGGCAGGAAACTGCAAAGTCAGTCACAAATAGGAAGAAGGAGAACATCAGAGAGGAGAAGGTAAACAGCGTGGTGCTGAGATGATTCAGCGCTGCAGGAATCGCTAGCTACACACACACAAACACGAGGAGGTAGTGGGAATAAGCTTAGAGCTGGAGACAGAAATAGTGTTGAAGGTGTAGAGGATTAGGGTTAAATGTCAAAAAGGTTAAGAAAGAGACCAGTTTAGATTGGCTTACAGAGGTCAACTGGCAGCTAGAGTCCTGAGAATTGTACACTAACTACTCATACAGAGGAGATTAAAAAGGAGATGGGATGGATTTTCAAATCAGATTGGTCCAGCATTTTTAAAGCAGGTGTAAATTCAGAGTCATTTAGGCGTCTGGTTAATTTTGTTTTAAGAAAACTCTCTAGTCCTCAGATTTATTAAAGAGATCTCTTTAAATCCCAAATGAACTAAGGAGGAACAGGAAAAAATCAAGTCACCACCTGATGACAAATGTTTTGGAAAAAAGACCTTTTAATTGTTAGAAGTCATGAAATGTCTCCTGTCTGGTGTTTTGGGATCACATGGCACTCCCTCCTCTCTGTTTACAGTCCTCCACAGGATTAGGCCTAAACATCCTCTAATGGGATTAGTCGATGGGAGAAATCCAGCAGAGAGAAATATGTCTAACAGTGCAGTCATAACAAGTTTGAGTTAAACCCAACATCGGTTTCTGCTTCTTTGAACCCAATTATTTATGATCATTTTATTTTTAAAAATTGTTGTAAATAATGATTCTTCATGACCTAATTATTTGTTCCTAAAATAGAAGATTCAAAGCAAATTTGTAACAAGGTTTAAACCAGTTTCACTGAACTTAAAATACTAATTTACTGACAACAGAAAGCAGCTTTTATTTCTTAGATTTTACTTCGAACAAGCAAAGAACTACCCGCTGTCATTAAAAGAAAATAAGCCATGCTTTTTCATGAATTGAAAGTGAGTTTATTTCAGCCTCTACAACAACAAACTATCACTTACCTCCAAAATACGATACCTGTGCTGTTAAGTCAAATTAAACCGGTAATAATAAAGCAGAGTAAGAACTTATTGTTGGCATTTATCTTCATTACTAAAGAATTCTTTTAATCAAAACGACCCACTTCCATGACTTAATGCCAACAGTTTTTGTTCGCAGAGTTTCTTTGGTGTGCCAATGAAACAGTTCACAGCGAGGTCTGAGGATTACCGTCAACATTTGGGACACTGTGTCCAGAAAGAAAAAGTGATTTATTTTTCGTTCCGAAAAAGTTATTTGAAGGTTTGAGCACAACAAACAAAACTCCTTTGACCTGCGTTGTGCTAAAGTGATGGTACACATCCTGGGAAAACAAAAATGAAACCCATCTGCTCGGTGAGATATCCTTAAAAAGAACAAACATTGTCAGTAAATTGGTTGAAGAAACATTTCAGCAGATGTTTGGATCAGTCTTGAGATATTTCAGATTGTACTTGTTCTCAACAAATCCAGTCAAAAGAGCAAAAGGAACAGTATGTTTGTCCTTCTCTTGATGCTTCCTGATGTCTCTGTGCTGTCTGTGTGAGTCAGCTTCAAGACCAAGAGTTTCTTCTTAAGACATAAATCTATGAAGACGAGTGACTGAAATAGACTTTAAAGCTCCTGTGAGGAGGTTTTAGCAGCTTATAAACTAGACTGAATTAAAACAGATGCCTCTGTATGTGCTAAAAATAGGCAACAAAACTAACAGCATGAAGATGAATTATTTCTATATTCACAGAAATGGCCTCCCCGTAGTTTGTGTCACACAAAAACCGCAAGCTGCAGAGACTACCCTCATACAATTTTTTTTTTTCAACATTTCACTGTTGAAACGAAGCAGTATGTTTCTCAACTCACTCAGGTTCTGAAAAAATCAGCAATGAAACACAAGGAATTATTTGTCCAGATTAGGGTTAAAATGGCTCTACATCCAAAGTTCCTTACAGGCGCTTTAATCTTTTAAAAAACGGCCACTACACCAGGGTGACCAAACGTCCTCTTTTTCCCAGGTTTGCATTGGGCTTCTGACATTATTCTGATGCCCACACCTCAAGCTCAAGATTATGACACAAAAAGACAAATTATGAGACAAGCAGTTGAAATTTTGGGATAAAAGTTAAAATTTTATGATGATGTATTCAAAGTTATGGGAACAAGTTAAAAATTTGAGATAAAAGCCACCATTTTAAGCTCCAAAGTCTAACCAATTACATAGTGTTTTCAGGTGTTATGTAAAAATTATGAGGGGAAAAAAAGTCAAAATTCGAAGCTTTAAAGTATAATTTTTGATTTTTTTATTTGAACATTTTTTATAAAATAGGGGCATTTTTCTGACCAAGCCAGTTTCTTATTTTTATATTTTCAACGGGTGGAAATCAGCTTCTATAGATTATTTATGTTTGCACTTTAGAAAATTTTCACTACAAACAGAAAAGGAGTGTTTTAAATTAATGTAAGTCATGGGTCATGAAGCTACTTTGTTGTCTTGAGTATCTTTGAGTATTTTTCAGTGTCTCTAAGAGGGTCCTCTTTTTTGGTTTTCAGAATATGGTCACCTGAACTCAACAGTAGATTAAACTTAATTTATATTGAATATATTGCATGTTTACCATAATGTAGACATATGTATGTCCAAAATTTGGTGAAATGGTGTGTTTTCAGTTAAATTTTTAGCAGTGGTTGTCAGTGGATCAGAAGACGTCAGATTGACTGCATTGTCAAATCCATTCATTGCTCTTTTTGGTCTTTTTCAATTTGACACAAAGGAAACAGAACATGTCAGCAGACGTCCTCTGAAGGAGACTTATTTCAACAGATTAAGCTCTCAGCCATGTGCAAAAATTCTCCCTGAAAACGGGCAGAAAGCATTCGAGGCATGCTGCTTGGTTTCAGCGCTGCTCTCTTCAAAGGAGAACTGTTAGATGGTGCAAAGTCCCCCCTTTGCTTCTCAGGTCTCGAGGAGAAGAAAGGCCGGGGTTAGGAAGGCCCTCTCCTGGGACTGAAGGCATCCACAGCATAACACACTCATGTTCCGCTAGTTAGCAATTGCTGTATTCATCTTCGCTGTTTTCCCATTCACACCGCTATCAGGTTGGATGTGACACCACCCCCCCAGGAGGTCAGGAGAACCCCCACCAAACACACACACACACACACACACACACACACACACACACACACACAGTGTATAGAGTTATTCTCCTGAAAGAGATCAAAGATGCCATTGGTCAGCAGAGAAGACAAAGGGTGAGCTGAGGTGGTTGAAGGACCTCAGTTAGCCCGCTGATCCCTCGATGTCTATTTTAACAGCCCTCTGACATTTAAGATAAATTCACTGCTGAATGTTAACATCTTATTAATGTCAGGAGCAGACATGTTTAATGCACTTCCCTCAGACATAACTCACTTTTCAGGGTAGTTTCTGCCTCACATGTCATTTTAAGCCATTTAGCATGATTACAAATCGAGCTAACGTCCACGCTAATCTCCTTGTTTCTAAATTAAAGGCGAGTTTCAGAGAAGTCTGGAAAAGTAATTCATTGTGCCAGTGTTTGAAGTTGTCTGGCACATGGCGGGTGACGATGAATTGTCCCCCAAAGGGTGAATTGATGGAGAGGAGGAAACCTTGAGGGAAGGAAAAGTTCAGTCTCGTACCTCCCTGTCCCATTTGAAGGAGATGTGAGTTGGCAGCGCAGGAGAGGCTTGAAGATTAATGTTGCAAAAGGGGGCTCTGACAGCCGCTCCGCTGGTTGCGGTTCTCTTGGGTGGCCCGATTGGTCTTGGATGTCACTTTTGCTACTTAATCTTGTGTATGTGAACCAGGCAGATTCAGAGGGGTTTGGTGTGGGGGGGGGCGGGGGTCCACTGGGCAGAAACAGGAGAGACAGACTGAGGAGAATTTAGGAATGTCACTCTTCAACTTTCAGGAGGTTTTTTTTTCATCCAGGAGGAAAACAAAGTCATAAAAGTATTATAAATGTGTTTCTTCTCTGCTGAAAGGTTGAGCTGCTTTGTTGTGCCGCCTGTCACATTTATGACTGAATTTACAGTTGAGGCTTGGATCAAAAATCAGCTTTGTTGCTGAAATAGCCAAGAAGTTATCATTGACTGTGTGTAGCATGAATCAATTTTATGAGTTAAATAAATAAACATGCAACGGTACAATGGAACCAAATTGAGATAAATGTACTACATTGGATTGAAGCGAGTAGAAGATAAATTTAATGTTAAATCTGCTGATGTGTGGGGGAAATTTTCAGTTTGATGGAGAGGAGAAGAATTGTCCAAATTCAAGATTGTTCCATGAGTCAAATATTACTTTAAGTTCAGCAAGAGGTGCCAAACTCAAGCAAAGAGTGTGGAAGAAAAAGCTACTATGAATGTGTGGCTCATCTTTAAGGTGTCATTTCAGTAAACTGACCCTTTGCAGTTTTTCTGTTGTTTACACACATTTTCTGGTACTTGAGACACAACATATCACCCATGCACCAAACCCCTGAACCATTTCTGCTAAACTAAAAGCTCAATTCCTGTTTGACATTCAAATTGCAGCTATTTACCACCCCCTTTTTTTCAAATCACTTCACACAATTCTCTGCATTTGGCACAGTTTTCATGAAGAAAATGTCTTGTTTTCACAAAGAACACGCTGTCATTCAATTTTCTCAAGTTAATTTCCCTACTATGCACACTAAGTCATCACATGGCCAAACATCTGTCACACCATTTTACAACCAAAAATCAGGGAAACAGCTCAGCTTTTCTGATTTTTCTCATTCCTATTGAAGAATTTTTCTGCCTGAAAATGCGTCTTCCGTAGCTTCTACGCGTTATGGAAGATGCATGTGGAGATAAAGCAGTTGATGCTCCGGCTAGGACATATTTCTCCCACTTATTGGCCGGAGACAAAACATGACTTGTGATGTGGATGAGGTGCTGTGGCCAGACAGAAACTGGAGAGAGAATGCAGCATAGGTTTTCTTACTTGTTTGTTTGTCTTTGTTGTTTTTACTGTAACTGTATACATAAAATCTTGTATTGTTTTGTATGTAGACCACTGTATGTGTATCTCTGTGTTGGTTGGCATGTTCACTGTGTGCAATATTTTTGTAGGAAAAATCAAATATATTTGATTCCATGTATTTGTGTGTTCTGATTATACAGACAATTCATTTCATTCAGTGGTACTATTCAGTGTAACACTGAACAAAAAAGGCTCAAGTCATTATGATGAAAGGAGAAGAAGATGTTTTCCATTCATCGTAGAGTTTTACAATGAGCACATCATTGTTCAACTTGTTCTCATAAAAGTCTGTTAATATGTTGGTTTGTGAGCCTCATTTGAAAATAAAATATCATTTTGAGAAGAAAAAATGTTGAGGGGTTTTACCTGTTGTATTTTTTGATTTGTGTTCGAAGATTATGAGGCATGCTTTCAGAAAATGTGTGTAAAGAATTAGGAAAAACTGTAATGAAGTCTTGGGTCATACTGTGATGATTTAGAAAAGTCTAAGGATGAAATCAAAAGTGTGTTTTTGTTGCCTCACTGTACTCAGGATAACTAATGAGGCCAGAATAAGAAACAGAGCTCTTCAGGTAAACAGGTTCTCCTGCTGTGAGCTTTTGTTTGGATAACTAGAAGTCACCATCAATCTGTGATCTGTGACCTTCAGAACAAGCTGCTGTTCACACAATGTGCTTCCAACACACACTCTCACACACTCACTCACTGGGACGCAGGTCTTTGGCTGCAGATGAGCGGGCTTGCGTGCCTCATCGGTTGGGTTGAGGAGTTCACAGTAGTGAGCGGACACAGACAGCGCTGATCATTGGGTCATGGTAGGCCAGGATGGGGTTTGCGTGAGTGAAGGTGTGTGTGTGTTATTTAGAGAAGCTCCATTAACAAATAGCATCTTGGCATGTGTTCAAACTAAAACTCTGACATCAGGTCTTGTGTGCAGCTGCAGAGTCAAAGCGGGGCGTTCAGCTCGATAGTGTCCGGCCTGCTCTCATACAGAGCTTAGAGAGCTGAGTGCACTTTGAAACAGGAAACAACCTCAAATCAGGGGGGGTTGAGTTGTCATCCACGTTAGTTTTGGATACTGTTCTCATCTTGGACTTCCTCTGCACACTGTCTGATCTCTGTCTTTATTTTTTCCTCCTGTGAGCCACATTTTTCTTCTCGTTCCTCAAAACTTGAATTCTGATTGGACACAGTTTCCTCCATCAACATCCATTGTAGTGTGTTATCCAGCTGGTGTAGCCAATTATTTTTGACCCATAAAACAATAAAACGCCATGGTAGTGTTAGTGACTAAAAGCACTATAAAACACTGTGATAATGAGCAGCTGCTACGATGTATGTTGCACATTTCAGATCAGTCTTTGCTTCCTAATTGACTCAGCACATACGTCATCAGAGTGCTATGAGTAAATGTGTAAAGGATGCTATAGTGTACAGCCAGAGCTGCCACCTTGGTACAGTGAAGGTTAACAGGTTTTGGTGCTGAGAGTTTTGAAAAATGAACAAATAAAAGAGCAACTATTCTGTACAAAAGAAGGGAGATCTGACTCAACTTAGACCCTTCACTTCCTGCTGCCAACAGGATTTCCTTTTGGGCAGCAGTAATTATGCTTGTGGAAACTGACCAGATACACCTTAGAAATATTAGTTTTGTATCACTCCAAGTTCTAGAGTTTAGAAAGTTTGAGATCCTGAAAAAAAAATCAGGATCTCAAACTTAAGCACTGGTAGGACACAACCAGGATTCACTGACATTACATGTTTCGGATATATTAAACATCTTCTCATCACTGAACTACACTACAAACTGAGTTTACAAAGTTTAATTGTTGTCATCATGTTGCTCTGTATCCTGTAAAAAGTTGTATTGAACAAAGAAATGCTGTATTAATAAGGAGCAACAGCTGTGGACATTTTCAGTAGGGCTGCTTTTTGGTACACAACTCCAAACTTCTCTTTGACATTGTATTATGTTTGGAAAGCAATGTTGCTGTTTATTTTTTAGTAAGGTTGACATTATTTCATTCCCTATTAATGTACATGAGTCGCTGCAGAATGGCATTAAAATGTATTTAGATGAAAATCTTGCAGTTGAAGGTAGGGTCTGTGGGATTTCCCTTTAAAATAAATTGTAAACTTACGGGTATAATCCTGCTCCATTATCATCTATGAGCTTCTATAGATCAGTGTCAGTGTCTGCTTCAACCTCTTTCTCTGCCTGTATGTTCATGTTTTGGTTGTCTCAAATATTTCTGGGCAGAGAGGAGGCGTGACGCCAATCACAGTGAACCAAGTGCACAAGTGACTTTGCGTGTTGATGACAGCAAGTGGGAGTAGCGATCACAAATGGCTATGGTAGCGGCCGTCACACAGAGGAAGAATGATAAAAAAATTTCCATTATAGCTCAGGTACCTTCAAGAAGTCAGGTGTTTTTGTTTTGTGTCATTCTTGGTGCCCTCTGTCAACAAAGCAGCATCTTTTATCTACTTGCTAAACTTGTACTTAAGTGTAAATGCAAGTAATAGTTATTTTATCTCACCCAGCTTTTTCTAACTGTCAAAGGTTTCACCCTTCATTGTTCCTTACTGTGGAAATGTTGAGAAAAGATGTTTTTTGCAGCATGCTGTTATCCTCTCAGGTCTACTCCATGTCAGCGGGCTCATGATGAGAAAAGAAACTTCTGACTGAAGATCCTTTTGGCTTTTGTAACTTTTATAGAGGCATCAGTAATGATTTGAGTCTGTTTCTCAAACGGCTAAATTAAAATGTGTTTGTAAGTTTTCCAAATCTACCAACACACCACATATCATTGTTTCTTTGCAGCTCTGGACTGTCAGAGCCAAAGTTTGTGTCCTGACTGAGCAGAGCGGTTCTTTTGCCGGATTTTGCACTGTAATGATGATTTTGAACAATGCCACTGCGCCGCCGCTCTCATTTCACATACATTATTGTGCTTATAGGCCAAGACATGCGGAATGCTTTCAACTTTTATGACACAACGTTGTGCCAAAAGCGTTTTTCCCTCGCTGCTTCTCTCCGAGGGGATTTCAAAGGGAAAGGCAACACATGCTGTCATTCACGTCCTGCCGTTCAGCCGGACCATTACGCTCATATCAGTTCGGCTCTTTTGATGTGCCGAGTGACAGAACAAAATAAATAGCCAGCGCAAGTCTGTGAAAGATTTGCAACGCAGTGCGTTAATTAACGAAGGGCTATACCAATTAGGCGCTCATGATTGGTGTGTGAATGTCAGTGCAGTCACGCAGTTTGGGACTGGGCGCAGAGTAACACCACTGTTTACTGAACACAAAGGCCATAAACAAGCACTGGCATCAAGTGCACTGCCAAGTGTGAATAGCTGAACATTACAAGGAATTTATGGCTTTTCCAAACATTTTGGCTTTAACTTTTGTTTTTAAACAACAAACGGTAAAGTTTAAAGGGTCTTAAATCATAATGTGCCCCATATAAAACACATCAGGGTAGAAGCTGCATGACAAATCTGTACTCTGTCTTCATTTAGGATTTAGAGACAAATGGGATATGTTAAAGGAAGATAACGACCTCTTTGTTTTCTACTAAACCCAACTAAGAGACAGGTACTGGTTCAGGACAGACGCCCCATGTACAGAGACTGTGATTTACTGGTTGGAAGCTCAATCCTTATCAGACATGAGTTTGTTCATATCATCCCTGACTCGTTCCCTCCATTAATCCTGGGTCTTTCTCTGAAGCTGTCCCATCAAAATAAGGTGTAAACCCTGAGAGATTATCTTGATTAAAGGTGGCCTAATGGAGCTTGAACAAACAGCTTTTCCAATAATGACATAAGTAGACCTACTGCACAGCTGGATGAACTGAAAGTTTTATGCTGTGCATATGCAAAAACGGAATCTCACTTCTGCCAGAAATAAAAACATAAAAATATAAACAAGACTATCAGCATGACTGTTTTGACATGCGAGGTCTGTGAACAGCTACATGACCGCAATCGCACCATGGGATTTGGTCTTGTTGGGTTGATGTTTTCATTTTTCATTATATTTATTTTTATTTGAAAGATTTCCTCTCTGAACACAAATAAAAGATACAATAAGTTCCACAGCTGCATAATTTCTGAATATTGTGTAAAGAAAATTATAGCAAGTTATTTTCCAATACAATTTTTTTTGGATCTTGATTGTCCCCAAAAAAACTGTTTTCAGCTGACTTTTGGGAGGATTCAAAGTAATACACCTTGTCCCTGAGGTTAATGCCAAGGCCAAGAATTTGAGGGTTTTTTTTATGTGACAACATTTTTAAGGTGAAACAGGAAAATTGTTGCGTTTTGGCCTCTCATGTACACGGAGGCAGCATTTTAGCTGACCAGAAAACAGGGACTTTGTCAAAAAAGTAGATGATTATACAAGTGCACTTAACACTATCTCCTGGATTGAGACAGTTGATTGGACCTGATAAACTACTTGAGGATGCTGCAGGCTGTAAAGGTGGTTGATTTTATGACACTATACAAACGAAACAGTCAAAGATATCTAGAATAGTTTTTAAAAGGATTTACCTCAGTGAAAATAATCATCTGTGCAGCTTTAGTTTTATGTGAATTTCTTTCTTTCTGAACCCTCATTCACTTCCAGATGAACGACACCACGGATATTACTCACATTTAATGAAACAAGACTCATTTCAGGGGTATGGAGGCCTAACTGTGAAGTGTATGTTCATAAAAGATTGTAGAACTTTATCGCTTTGCAGATGCTGAAGAGAGAAAAAAAAGAAACAAAAACAAAAACAGGTTCAGGCTTTGACAAAGAATCCCAGCTTTGCTTGACTCCAAAAGCTGAGCTGAGTGCAGGTACCGCCATGGAAACAAACACTCACTCACGCAGGAAAAATGTCACTAGTTTGAGCCCAGAGATACACTCATCCCTGTGTTTAAACAGCTTCTAATTGTATTAATATGTTCCCTTTTGTTTGCTGTTGCACAACCCAGCTCAGGGAACAAACACTTCATTAACAGAGTGCACAGAGTTTGGTAGTCAGTAATGAGGTGAGTGTTTGAAGAATAAAGCGATAATGACCCAAATGTTTGGTTCACACATATATAATTATGCATTTATTGACAAGAATGATACAGGTCAGCAGAGGGACACTGAGGTCAGAGCGGCCGACAGGTGGCTGTCTTCACTTTACTTCGCAGACCTCCTGGTCCTCTTGTTCCAGGAGAAGTTCGCTCCATAGGACTTAACGCGGGGCTTTGAGCTCCTCTTCTCTGTGACGTCGTAGCTCCAGCCTGAAAGAGAAACATTAGCGTAAGTGATGAGGGCGAGAACATCACGTATATTCACTTTGGATGAGTTCCAACCACAATGAGGTGTTACTCAGACAGCAACAGGCTGTGAGGAGTCAGATCAGCACTAATCACTCTCATGTTGCAGTAAACAGAGTAAGTCAGTTTCCTTTGCTTAACTTCAACAAACTCTCCCAGATGGTTCACTTCTCTCAGTCTGAGTGAACTCTTTAAAGCTGAACACAAACTACAACAACCATGGTTCACTTTTACCCATGGAGGAGTGTCTGAACACCCTCCAGGACTGTGTAAGTCAGTCACAGGTATCCCCTTCATGTTTTATGACTTGTAATGAGGCCCACAGGGGGGACACCCAGTCTCTCTCATGAAGGTATTTTATCAGGTGCTGTGTCACTCCAACAAATATCACCTCATTTAAAAGGTTTAATAAGCTGTGAAAACAAAAGGGACGACCATGGTCTCAGGCAGAGTGAAGACCCTGAAAGATGAGTTCATCTTCAAGAGTCTGATCACAAGTTTCAAGAGGCACTCTGAGACATCTCTGTAACTTTTTCAACTTTACTCCAAGTTTTACATTGATCATGGTAACACTGTCTCTAAATATGTATCTATGCTGTAAATATATGTGTCCAGGTTTTTCAAAACTGTACAACAAAAGATTTATCTTCCGGGGGAATAAGTGCAGCATAGTACATGTGCTGACACCTTTTCTGTACCTTCTTTATAAATGTGTCATGACTTTGAGTTTCATTCTTTATCATTAAATCATCCACATTCAATGAACTCATTTTAAACTATTTCCTATTTTTAACACCTCACTTCTTTAAACCCATGTGTCACATTTATGGGATGTGAACCTCTTATCGCCTTTTATTGTCTTTTCACTTTTTCTTCCCTTCTTCTTTCTTACAGTGCCTCTTTAAGTTAGCCTTGTTCTATAGTTTCATTTTCTGTCCTCTCATTGCTCTTATTATTTAAAAAAATCATCTTGGCCTTTATTTGAATTTTATCACATGATTGATGAACATGAAATGATGATTCCTGCATTTTTTTCAGATTATTTCTTTTTTTTACTTTTGATTTATTTCTAGTGCTTTGATCTCTTTTTCTTCTCAACTTACCTTTAACCGACTGCAACTGTTCCTTTTTACATGCTTTATCTACCATAATTGTTCCATCTTTTTTTATTTGGGTGTTAACTTACTTAATTTTTTAATCAATTTACAATTTTTATCCCCCACTGTCTTACATTATCTGTCAACCTAGGTTCTCCTGGTCCCAGTTCACATTGTTCAATCTTGTGTTTTAAGTAAATTCTGTCCTTTCTATCTGCACTTTTTAAACCCATGGCTTTAAAAATGCTATACAAATAAGACTCTTTTTTTTTTTTTTACAATGGAGGAATAGGGCCACATTAAAAAAAATATGTTTACATATATAATTTACAAGATTGATCTCACAAAGTTACAAAAATGAACATTATCATAAGTGTTAGTATACTGAGAAGATGCTGAAAATACTGGGCGACCTCATTTCATTCTCGTCCTGTGGGCAGATGGCTGCTCTCCTGATACAACTTTTCAGAATAAAGTTTGTTTTTTAGCATTTTTTAAAAATAAATTCATGAATTCAATGACGCAAATTTATTACTTTATTCTTGTAAATTTAAAACTGTTTTTCCATAAAATTTATGGGCAAAATCTTGTAAATTTAATTATTTTTCTTTTAGCATGGCCCTCAGCCTCCGTCATATTTTTGTTCACTTTGAGATCTACATATATCTCAAAGAGCATAAAAACACTGATGAAAACAAACAAAAAAACGTAAGCCTGGCTTTAATTCTAAGACTGATCAGTGAATATTTTGAGATGATCTCACCATTTTTCTCAGCAAAAGCAATGGCGTCCTCCTTGGAGCTGAAACTGAGCATCATGTTTGACAAAGGGTCCCCACTGAAATAAGAGAGAGACACAGAGATATTAGAGCCCTGACAGTGTTCAGAAAAATATCATCAGAGGAGTTTGATGATTTGACAGGAAATGTCTCTCTCTCTCTCCAGCAGATCCTGTCAGGTTCAGGTGAGAGGCTCTTACGTTGAGGCCCAGCCCATCAGCGGGTTTTCCCAGCGCTCCCTGGTGTCAAAGTCCATCTTCCACTTCTTGGTGCTGTTGACTCCAGACTGCATGGCCGTCTTTGCTGGGACAAAGATGTGAACTTTTCGTGTTTTGATGTGCTCTTCTGGGACACCAGTCACAGTGGTGATGTCCTGAAAGAGAGACAGAAAAAAAAACATCCTATTGTCAGACTTAAAGAGTTTATCAGTAAAACTGAAGCCTTCAACAAACCAACAAACAGTTAAATCTTTTCGTTAGTGCTGCTTTTCTCTGGACAAGACAAAGTGATTTGTTCTTCAGTTGCTGACTTTTATATTGACTCAGTGATGGGTGGTTTTTTCATCCTGAGTTGCAGTGATACATGAGTGTGCTGTTGGAAACAGGTTGTTCTGAACTCATCCTGCAGGTTTGGAAAAAACACAGCTTGAAGCTCAGACGTGTTCTCGTGTTAGATAAAGGATTTATGAAAATCAGCAGCTATAAAAAGCACTTGTATCACATATTTCAAGTTTTATGTTTTTGGTCTTCGAATCATTCAGCTAAGATTTATTTTCTCTTGTAAATATTGGGGTCAAAAATAGCTCAAGAACATCCTCAGAGTCAGGAACACCAAAAGACGAAGCACCCTGAGGAGTGGACGCTTTTATCCTGACTGTTAAATAAATTCAAAGTTTGGATGGTTTGGTGTTTTTTATGGTTTGTGTGATTTGATGTTCTCACTTTTGGAATCTCTGAGTGATGAAAAAAGAAAAGGATTATAAGTACTGTTGAGCGGAGATGTCACAGTCTGCAAATCTTGTTTCCCAGATGTTAGAAAATATGTTAGGATAGAGTTCCAAAAAGTGTCACATCATCGTGATTTTATGTTTTTTTTCAAATGAATAATAATTATGATGCAACAATCATCATTCATCATAAAAGCAGAACACAACAAAGCACTCAAAACTTTTCTTTGATGTCATTTTTATTAAGTTGTAAATGTCCAACTGTGCTCTACAGACTGAGCTGGAGGTCAGAAGGTAAAGTTTGACTGAATAACATCATTAAAACAAAAAAAACTTACAGCCTATAAGCATAAAAAAATGTCAATATAAGCTTTATAATATCAGTTATCTTGTCGTTTTTTGTTCGCACTCTTACATCTTGGATGAAATCCATGCTAAGCACTCAAGGTGATTTATATTTGACCATCAGAAAGTAGGGCAGCATGACAAGAGAAGGAGGAGAAGGGGCCTTTCGGCGTACTAAATGCATATTCCTGAGCAACTGGAGCCTCTTCAAGCTCCTATCAAGGATCTGGTCCAATTCTTCAGGGAATTAGCAAACAAGCAATGGGAAGTCGGCGACAAAACACAGACGAACCTCCCAGCACGCAGGCACCAGCCACCCAAGGCTGAGAGCTTTCCAGGGTGCTCTCCTTTCAATACAAGAGTTTTACACATTTCAATGGCCATTACAACTTCAAAGAATCAAATTTTCAACATTGTCTGTCATCTGCTGCTTGATTTGTAGAAAGGGGGTCATTTTGCATGAACTCCACACAAAAGCTGGCCTTTCCTTTAGCAGAGGAGGGTCCGGTGGTATTTAAGCCGAGTAAATTACAGGTCCGACTGCTAAACTACCTCTCGTTTCAGGGAGACGTCTTTCGCCATGCTCGGAGGCCAGACCAGACTGAATTTAATCATAAACAAGATCTGCACACTGAAAAGATTGTTCCAGTGAAAGGGAAAAGACGAACAAAGGAGGGAAAAAAACTTCACAAGTGCTCGGTAATTATTTCCGGCTGCCCTATCTACTTAACCTTAACAATTCCTTCTTGTCACAGAGAGGAAGAAAACATGTTCTCTTCACCCAAAAGGGGTGATGGTGGGAGCTCCATGACACAACACTGCAAAAAGTGTGAGAGAGGTGCCAGGTTATTGTTTTCTCATGCTGGACCATGCAGCAGGTAATCAACATGTTTTTAAAAATGCCTTTCTGCAGGATGTGAGCTGTTATTTTCATGGATGATGTTCAAAGGCTCTTTACTCCGAAAGTGAGAGGTAAGAAAAACTTGCTGAGAATTTTGGAGAGAGAACAAGAGTCATTAAAATACTTTGTTCCCGCTGAACCATTGCACATTTGGAGTCAAGGGGGAAAAATAATGGACAAAAAGTACCTTCTGAGTTTTAGGTAAATCAAATTTGCAGTCAGAAACATTTAGCGGCTCTGTGCTCAGCTTGGCTCTGTGGATAGATGCATGAAATCTCTCGCTGAGACACGTTGGAAATTATACCCCTGGGATCAGCAGGCCAGGCTATGGTTACACGTATGTACGTTGTATAAACCATGACAGACAAATGAGGCCCATGTTTGGTAAACTGGTGCGGTAATTTGTCCAGATGTAGCAGACCTGAACTCACATCTTTGGCGTGGATGAGCACAAAAGCCTCTTGGTGAATGAGAGAGGAAGTGTCAAAACAAAAGCTCTGCCAAATCACTGAAAACACTCAGCTCATTATCTGGCATTGTTTGCAGAAATACAAGTCTAGACTCCTATGATACTTGCATGCATTACACTGAGAGCTAGCGGGGTTATCGGCATAACAGATTCAGCCACAATACCCGGATTCACAAAGGGAAAGATCGTGGCTGGAATGTGCTGTGTTCCCAGGAGGACTAGAGAGGAGCATCACAAAAGGAAAACCCACACGGTGGGCACTTTTTCTTCTGCCATGTACAGGAAGCAAAATGAGAACTATCAAGTTTGACACTATTCACAGGGCCTTCACGGGGCCCTACAATACCTGGCTGGGCAGGCAGAATGCTGGGCTTAAGAAAGGCCTGGCAAAGTCTCCGTCACGTGAAAGCGTGTCGATATTTCTGACACCTCCAGGCTATGAGCCAAATAAAGAGCATAGGGGCTTGTCGCTGTGGGGCCGGCGGGCCCACCAGAATGCTAAAAGCTGGTACCCCTAATGCCCCGACAGAAACCTGGGATGGAAGATTTCTGGATACACAAGATCTAAAGGTCGGCATAAGCTGGAGCTGAAAATTTTACAAAAAAAGCCGGGGAAGCTAAAAGTTGAGGAAATCTTCTTGTAAAGCAGATTGAGGCATGAATCAGCTCAAAAAACCAAAAATGAATCCGCACTTAGATTAAAGGCGGCATGTCCTTCAACTCTGGTTGGTTTTTCAGACCAGGAAACAGCAAAATCACAAACAGAACCACCGAAAGGAAAAGGAAACTTTGTGGTATGAAATAAAGATCCTGATCTTTCCAGGTCTTGTTGCTGTCACATGATCTGCAGGTGAATATTCACATTTGTACAGTGAAGGCCTCACACACACAAACACACACACATACATTGGGTATTCTCAAAAATGAACATTCCCCCTCACTTATTTTTAAAAATACTTTGGTCCACACCTCATCGCTTGGAAAAATAACTGTCCACAAGTAACCAGGCAAATCTGTCAAAAAGTGCATCTCTTAACGCGCCAGACCTGTAGGTGGATGCGCTATTCAGATGTGAAACCTGTTCCAGCCAACCAGAATGAATCCTTGTCATTCCATCTCTTCTGTCTGAGATTTAAACATAGTGTCAGGATCTTATATTTGGATCCATAAAGAGGTTTGTTCTTCTACTTAAGTAATAAGATGCACTTGAAGAAATAAAGCAAGCATGAAGTGTTTGCATCAGTGTTAAAACTGACACACCTGTGGCATCTATGCATGCCCTAACAGTGCACATATGTGGAGTCAATGGATTTGTTGTTGCAAGCTGTGACAACAATGTTGGACAAGGACTTCAAAAAAGGCTAAAGTTTAGGGGTCTTCTGAACACACTACTGTTCACTCACTTAGTGAATTGAGTAGTCAAGTCAATCATCTGATACTCCCGTTGAGCATCCTGCAATAAGAGAGGATTATTGTCAGACTCCAGTGGAGCACTGAAAGGAGATTCACATCTGTTCTTGTAATAATTCTGGGCGGCTCAACTGCAACTCCGGGGAAATGAACCACTCTCCAGTAAAACCACCTACACGAGAATACCTGAGACACAGGAAACATGAAAGTTTTCTACAGAAACTTACAGCCCAGACACAGCAACAATCAACATTGTTTTCAAACATTTTACTCACGAAAAACAATAATTTTAATGCTATTTGGGCTGAAACCAATAAGTTTGATTATTGGAATCTGATGCAATTCCGGTCTGAAATCAGAGCATAAGATTTTTCAAATGTGTCATTTTCCTGTTGGTGCACCAAAGTTAATACACAAATACAAATGTAGCTCCCTATGAAAAATAAACAAAAAGAAAACACAACCACACTTTTGAAAAGCCCACCACTTTGAAATATCCCCAGGCAGGTCAGTTGATAAATCAAAAATGACATACACTCTGTGTCAAGAGGGATAAAATGATCACAGAACTGCCTCCTGCTACCCAGGAACTAAGTATACAGGTGCAGCTATTCACAAAGCGCTGACTTGTAGTGAGCAAAACTCAAATTGTGTCTAAAACTGAATAATCGCGCTTTATGACCATAGGCCAATCAACAAAAACTTAGGTTTAATGAATGTCCTTCAGATGGCATGCCAGATTATGCCTCATGGTTACGAGGTCTGCAACAGAGGAAGTGACAAAACTGGGAACCCTGAACATCAAAAGTACATCAGAGTAACCTCACACTGTATCAAAACTGACACATGTACCTGAACTTCTTCATATTTTCGAATATGGGTGCACCAATTTTATTTTTTTAAATCCAGATATTAGTAGAGAGCAATACTGATCTGATCTGACACCGATATTAATTTAAAATCCTCTATTTCTTGATATGAGACCGACACTAAGAATGAACTAAGAATTATGATTAGCAACTTCAGGCTTTTCTAACTTTGCAAACCAGAATGGAACAAAAAACTTTATTTTTAACATGTAACAGTTTTATTAGTCAATACAAGCATAAACCCTTCGAGGCTGTCTCCTACCTCTGAGTCATGATTTCAGCAGTACACCATTTATTTAAAAAATAAATCTAAAAGTCAAGTCCATGAAGTTAATTTTACTGCATTCATTTGACTCCCAAATGAAGACATGAGTAAGAATGGATAAACATTGATAATATGACCCAAAAAACTGTTTAAAAATGCAAATTGAGGGATTTTTTTAAAACAAGACTGATAATGTGTTTAGCTTTAGAAATTCTTTAGTCATAATTTTAAAAGTCTGGTTAATTGGTTAATTTACATGACTGAATAAAAAATAAATATTTTGGTATCGGTCAGTTGATTGGAAAGGACGCGACATTTTGAAGCGTCACTCCTCACTTGGAGATATTTTGTACCATTTCCTTATCTTGAAAAGACAAAGCAAATGATAGAAGTGTTTTATAATTTTGGAAAAATACAAGGCAGATACTGGAAAAGCAGTGAAAACATACAGCTAAAACTTTAAGATTTGTTAGGGTTTACCTATCTAAACTGAGGAACAAGATGTCTTCCTGTTGATACAGAAACCAAACAAATGAACAAATAAAGGAAAACTCTGCACACCCACCTCAAACAAAACACTTCAGGCAACTTGGCCTGTCGTTTTGGGGAACGGTGGACATGAAGTGACAGCCGGGACATGATTCCAGACTGTCATAGTGTGAACTCTCCGTATGCCAAAGTCGCAGCTCGGCAGTCACGGGGGGTCAAAGGGCAGACAGAGCCGAATCATGTTGAGTCAGCATGTGGTGAAAGTTAAAACACACCACCCTTAACACCCCACACCCAGACCAAGAGTGTCACTCATCGGCCCAGCTTCAGACATCTTTGGAGAGAAGAGAGCATGCTAATCACTGATTGGATGGAGGGTGGGCTCTCCCCAGGTCTTCTAATCCTCTTATATCATAAAATTGTCTTTTTCATTGAGTCTTACTGGTCAAGTTTGAAAAGCTGGCTTCACTGCTCCATGCTGCTTCCATGATTTCCAAATCCGCACAAATTGAATGAAGAATACAGGCAGAAGGCACTCATGTCTCTCATTATCAGCTGTAAATCTTTCTAAACATAGTTTAACTTCTGTTTGAACTTTTTTTTATGGTTTTATAAATTATGATGAAAACAGACAAATAAATTAAAGAGCCAGAATGGTGCTGGACTCCAAAGCTACTTTGTAAACTTGAAAAAGAGCTACAACTCCTAAACAAATAACAGTGTGGTCAAACAGAAGAAGCAAACCTTATTTTAATCGGCTCTGCAAACACAACACTTAACAGTGAGACACTTCCTAAAACTAGCCAGCGCTGACAGGGCTGAGGAGTCCTCTTAAGAGGCTTAGTCTCTGTGGAAGAGAGTGTTAATGAATGAAATACTATTTAGTGGATGATACATAATAAAGCCTCTTGTCTGGCACTCTTCAAAGACCAACATCCTCTGACCCACTACACCAAACTCAGACAGATTTTTTTTCTTTTTTTTCTGCATAAGCGCGTCGTATGAGAGGGCAACCAGACAAAACAGACACTTAAGTTGTCTGTATGAGCGGTGGAGGGAGGAAGGGTGGGAGAGGGGGATGAGGGAGGGAGAGGAGGGGGGTGGGGTGGTGAATGTGGTCTGCTGCACTGTAGGTCACTCTGTGTCTGAGGCTAGACGGGCTTAGAGAATATATACACCCCTGTACTGCAGATTTAAACTGCACGGGCTAAATATAACCAAGCAGTGAGACCGGATGGGTTTTCATTGTGATGAAGAGCCTCTGTTGTCTTTCACACTTTCATTTTAAACTTTTCTGCTTCCAATCCTCATTGAACTTTTTGACGACTTTTCATTCTTCAGAAAGTGATTTTACATGAGTTTAAATGTTAGAGATGACCTTAAGTTTTTCAGCTTTCTTTGAGTGACCTCTGGATCAGGCACTTCTCTGATACCTCCACATGATTAATCTTGACTGAAAATCTCTCAATCTGATTTCAATTTGTGCCCTTCAAAACAACCAACAACCTGCTTTTAGACTCGACAAACTCACAGCCGTCAAGCCCACATCTTTGGTCCAGATGTAAAGTTACTTGCCAATTGTGTATTGTGCTCGAAATTTGCAAGAAACCAAACATTTCAAGTAAGTTAACTCAACACACAGAGCATCAAATGGTTGTTACTAATTTAATCCTCTATTCCTCTCTTCGTCTTCCTCCCTCTTCCCTACCTCTATTCCCCACACTCTAATAACTGTCCTCCTCCGTCTCGTAAAACCTTAGTGCCTTTAGAGAACTCTATAACAAGGCTTCACAAGCGCTTTAAGATTATGGTGTTGTCTTTATGTGCAGAGAGGGAGTGCACTTGGCTGCAGCTGAAGCAGGAGCAGACGCTTAGATATTGCACATTGAAGCAGCTGCTAAGGTTATAACGGCGGTTGTCTCTGCAGAGGGCCAGAGAGTAAAGCGAAGGCCGGTTTCTAATTGAGCAAGGTCACAGACATTCCGTGTAAAGCTGTGTATCAGTGGCCAGCCAGCCGGACCCTGAGAGCTGCCCAGCATGCTTAATCAAACAGTAATTACAAACAAAAGCAGGTCGGCATGGGCACTCTAGGGAACAGCTTTGGGCACTGGAGCTCCATCACGCAGGTCTTTCTACTCGGCGTCATTTCTGAAATTCAGACAATGCCCTCAAAGCTTTGCTTGGAGCTTGTTTTTCAGGTTTTGGAGCATTTTAGATATGATGAAAGCAAGTGAAGCAGGCAAAATCTGCAACAGGCTATTGTTTTCTTCTAGAGAGTGCCAAACAAATACACAAATAACTGATTTTGAGAAGCTGCTCAAGCCAAAGAAAGGCTGAAATGTGTCAAACAGCTCATCACGACTCCCAAAATGTTGTTTCAAGCAGAAAAATCTCATATTACAAAACAAAGTTCTGGGGGGTTTAGTGTCTACTATCATACTAGTATACTATTCATATTTCTAGTGACAGTAACTTTCTATGGGACTGCAATTAATGTTGTTAGTAACCGATTACTCGGACAATTATTTTTATGACTAATCAGGGAATCTGGGGAAAAAAAATCTCTTTATCAGTTTTTTTCAACAACTGAACATCTTGTACATGTGATATATACAGTGAGTGATGCAATCTACACTTCAGTCACACAGGTGGGAGTAATGCACTTTCAGCTTGTTGCCAAAAATCAAATTATCCAACAAAAAGACACATAAACTGAGGATGAATATGATGAGTATCTTAAACGTTATCAACACCTTTGTTAAATGATTATCGATTTTACCGATTTGTCTTCTTTTTATCTTCTTCTTCTTTTTTTTGACATAGTCACCCTCTCTCTTCTGCTTCTTCTTGTTATACGATAAGAAAACAGCTTTAGAAAATACTTCAGCCACCGTCTGGTGGAAAGACCATAAGACAGCCAGGCAACAGTTAAACAACAAAAAGTTGTACTTCTTGAATCAGAGAGCATGTGAAATAAACATTCAATTGCCAGTGAATAATTGAGGCTTCAAGAATCACAACCCATCTTCACAGTAGCCCTGATCATCTTGTGAGCCTGTTTGGCATTATCTAGTCTTTGTACCTTCATACTTCAAAGTGATCAGAAACATAAAGCTGTGAACCTGAAAACCCTCCCAAAAAAGAAAGCTGCAGAGTAAGGTTACACCAAGAACTTCTTAAAAAAGACACTGATTTAGGAAACTTAAATTGATAATTAATCCTTCAAAAACATTTTTTATTTTCCTTCTGAAGTAACAGCAAGAAAATTTACAAAAATGTCCTTTGAAAGTCTTCTTTATCAGATTAGTTGTGTTTAACCTGCGGGAGCTTCTCGTCCTTCACAGCCTAAATTTGCCTGTAATGGAGATGTCTGAACAAACTGCAGAGACGCAAGTTCCTGTAAAGCTTTGCATTTTTCGGACAGACGAGAACCAAGGACAAGATAATGAGTGTCACACAAACGTTCAGACAGAGTTTTTGGAGTGTATTCAGAATATCGTTTGTCCTGGCCAAAATGCAACATCATCTAAATGAGGTTATTCAGAAAAGTTCACTACAGAACAAGCGGCACACCACTTTCTCCTCTGGCTGCTCCAGGGAGACAGCGTGCAAACCCGGCATAACCCCTCAGCGGATCGAGACCTTTGTTTGATTGGTCTAACCAGAAAGCAATTCACACTTATTGACAGGCTGATGAATGAGTAGCGTGCTGACATACGCTGAATGCCCAAAAGGGAGAATGCTCTCATTGCCCTCTTCCATGTGAGACGAAGACCACTGTACTGTAAACAGCTGAGGGCCTCTCTTTTGGGCCTGTCTGGGTGAGCATTAGAGTACTTCCCGCCGTCGCCAGCAACAGCATGCCACAAAGGAACCTCTGTGGCCAACAACACTGAAGTGGCCACTGTCTTTTTCGTGAGTCTCAGGGTGTCTCACAAACTTTTTTCCATGCAAGCTTCTTTTCTTTCACCCCCTCCCCATTTTTTAGAGGCCCTTTTTTTCCTCTCCTCTGCTGTTCCTCTCAGTGGCCCCTACTGAGAGGACAGAGACAGACACTCCGCCCAGCCAAAGGTTTGTCTGCCAGTATGGTCAGCTTTGGTCTGGAACAAAAGCGCACTGACGCTGCCCACACACAGCAAACCCCCCCAGACAAGTCCACAACAGACTCCCACATTCTCCCCAAACTCCCTCTTTCTCCGTTATCTCCTATCTCCTCTGTCTCTTAATGACAACGCTTTCACTTCAAAGATCTTGTCTTTGTTTTGAACAGTCGGTGCATCGCTAACCTTGGCTGGATGAAACACTCACTGCTGTTCAGTTTGAGCTCTGGCACTTCATGAAAAGAGGCACTAAAGACCCTATTTGTTTGACGAAACATAAAGCTTATTAGAGCTGTACCGCATCATTCAGACAAATGCAGCTCTGAATAATGACTTCATAATTAACCTTTGACCAGGAAACTAGATTTTCTTGCACATGTACAAACAACACCAGAGGACAAGTCCAAAACCCCGGACAGAAACGCCGGAAAGCAACAGATGAAGTTCCTGACATAAATAACAAAAACTGAAGCCTTCTTGCACACAATTTTTTCTTGCAAACATGTTCAGTAAAGTATTTCCAATTTTGATGCATCTTCACCGATATGATGAGTTCAGCAAATTACAAGAGAACAAAAACCCACATGGAAACTGTTGTCTGTAAGTTTGGCTCTCTTACAATTACTTTTTTATTTTCTCAACTGAAGCGTCTTTGAACTCCGCTGAATCAACAATAGTGAATTATGATGTTGAAATACTTTTTCACCTAAACTCTATTGAGTAATCTATTCACTAATTGCAGTCACCTTTTTAATGAGTTGTTATCAAAAGTTGGAAGGGTCCCGCAGAGAGGATTATTGGGAGCTGTGAGCACAGACAGAACTACCAATGATAACATTTGCCCTTTCTATCATAATGTTACAAAAGCCTACTGTCTAATGCAAGCAGATTTTGGCAGCGGAGAATAGGAGCGTTTTTTAACAAGTTTTCCAGCAAAGTAATTGGTAGACCAGACAAACGACAATCGTTGTGTCACGTTGAACAGGGAGGGATACTTACCAATTTCTCATCAACTGTGATAAGTTGCGTGTCTTGTCCTGGTTTCCCTGCCAGCCTCGATGTGGTTGTGCTTGTAGACCTGAAAACCATTAGGTAGACATTACACGCAAAGCACAAAGAGCCAAAAGGCAGACAAATAACAAAGAGGTAAATTACTCCAACAAGTTAACCTCTGCAAGCAGAGAGTATCTTGGAGGAAGCGGTGGGGTGAGGACACAGAGAAAAAGGAAGAGACGTGGAGGGAATCCCCCCCGCCACCTATTAGTTCTGTCTGGTGAATCTCTGGCAGACTCTCGTTCTCATCCTAATGACAGGACGTGCTTAATGTTGGCTGCGGTCAACTGTCAGGCGAGGACTGTGTAGCTCTTTGTGAATGTGCAGCCGTGTCCTGTCACAAAACAGCGATGTGCCATCACCATCCAGGACGGGGCTATCTGAGATCATTGGATTCTAAGTAATTACCAGATAATTACAATCTTACATTTACTGAAAAATATATGACTTTCAACAAGGATATTTTTCCAAGTGTCTCACCTTGTAGTAATAAAATCATTAAGAAATGTCAGTTTTCCCTTTGTGACCACCACAGCTGTGATTTGTGGTTTAAAAACTGAACAAAGATTGAGTTCAAATGGGAATATCCTTCTCCTGAAAGGACAAAATCAGTGTAGTTTTCTTACACTGGCTTTCAATGCTTTGAGTTTTCGTCTGCTGGGAAAAGCACATGATTTAACTTAACACAAACAATTTAACAAAATATGTTGTTAACTAAAGTGAGTAATGACCAAAAACAATAAATGATCATTTTTGAAAATAATTAATCCTCAATAAATTATCATTTCTTTTGGAATGGAAAAAAAAAAGTGCTTCAGACTTTTAAACTCTTTGTTCAATGACTGATCAGGCTTTGCCTTCACTTCACTGAGGGGATTCTGTTTCAAAGTACAATCCTCTTTTCTAGCTAGCTGTCTTCCTGAAAGTAAATTCTTTATGATCAGTAAAATCATTTTAAGACCATTAAACTATTTTAATTAGTTTATTGGGGCTACTTACAGACAGTAAAGCAAAATAAAGAACTACACAGAGGTAGAATATGCCTGTCTCAGTGTTTGCTATTTCAGGAACTTCTGCACTCCAGAACTATTTTTTAATAAAGGAAAAATTTGAAAGAGTCAGACAGGCTTGGCAGAAAGAACACAACTTGAAAGCTTTTGCATAAATCCATGCAGGTTAATCATGCTGCCTGACACAATCAAACTCCCCTAAAGGCTTCGATTTACAGATAAAATCTAACACTGGAACATTTTCAAGTACCTGCCTCTACATTGAGGCTATTGTTTCTCCTTTTAATGTTTTTCATTTCACTGTTGTTTCTGGATTGAAAATTAAGTGAAGTTCAAGCCAGGTTTCAATGATAACCAGGGTAGGAAACTTTCTCAATTCAGCTCACTGAATGAATCAAAGAGTGAAAAACATCATCAAGCTGCTACTCTGCTCTTACTGCCAAGAAAATATCCAAATGAGGAATTTAAGTAACTACCTCCATGTAAATTGAGTGTCTAAACATCACATAATAGATACATCTATATAGTAGACAGGCTCACGAAATGAAAATTGGTTCCAGTTTGAAAAATTGCAAATTCAATGAGATTTGTGGATTTGTTCGGGAACATTGGTGCATTAAAAACAGAAACGTAAATCTGTCAGGTTGAACCTCAGCAGGTTGAATATTGCAATCCACATAAATTTCACTTACTGGCCTGCTGGATCTGCTGTGCTGTTGTGACAATACATAACTTGTGATGTACCAAGTCAACAGAGTTGTAAGTGGAGAAACATGGTTTCATGGTTTAGACTGTTTACTTCAAAGAGCCTAAATGTCTCAACAACAGAGGCAGGCTAAGTTTTGTTTAACTAAACATGGATTTACTCTCCGGAGTTATTGGAATCAGAATCAGGAATCTAAAAATCTAGAATCAGGAAATTTGAATGGTTCCAAATTACTAAGAAAAACAATTCAACTGCAAAGTTGCTGCTCAAGATTTTGGACCACGTGCCAAACAACTGACTAAATAACTTTTACTTTGTAGGATGTGTGATTACCATCATTGATTCTTATTATCTGAGATCAAAAAAGTTTATCAATAATAATGTCAAATATCAATATGTTGAATATATATATATTTCATTATGTTGAAGTCCTGCTGCTCAGCATTTCAACATAATGAAAAATATTTGGTAAAACAAAGCTGATAGAGTGGTAAAATGTCGAGAAACACAAAAAGGAGTGCATGGAAATATATTGCATCAGAGTTCTACCCAAGTAATATGATATCACCAGTGTTATTTGTTATTGTTGTATTGACACTGTGCCAGAGACATGCTGCAGTAGCAAAAGATGGACGAACCAAAAATTTGAGTTAAAAACTGATTATAAGAACAATAGACTCATTACATATAAAATGTCTGAGGTCAGAGCAACCAAATGCATGTGTCATGACCATAACTACGGGGCCAAAAATGGGGTCAACATTTTCCGATCCGTCATGTGTTCTACTAATTGGTGGTACAAATCAACAGAGTTACTACTTTCCAATTATACATTACATATACAGTTAGACGAGTCACAATAACAAATTTTGCTGGGTGAAAAATTGTCCCAGAAATTATTGCAATAAATGATAATATTGCCATTTTGATACCATTTTAAACTAAAAATATAATAAAAGTGTTATAATAGTGCAGGTACACGCTTTTAAAGATAAATAACCTTTTATGTCTTAAGAGTATTTCAAATTGGAAGTATATCGTGATAAAAGATATTGTAAATATCCAAAATAAATAATCAACACAACCAAAAACAACTAATAAAAAGGACTGTCAGACTTTGTTAACAAAAAATGCACTTGAATAAAAATCATACACAACCAAAGCAATATATAAAATAGACCCTGTTGCTGATAAGAAAAAAAAACTCACAGGGATACAGCAAAGTTAACTCATTATCAAGTGTCTTTGGTGAATAAAAACCTTATTGAGCCTGGCAAAGTTATCAAGCTCATCCTTAATTATCGTGCAATTAATTGATTTATTGATTATTGCAACAGGCCTATGTACAGTATATATCCTGTGTATATCAATATTCTTATATCGGCTTTCTTTCGCACCCAATAACAGTATCAGTATCGGCCCCAAAAATCCCATATTGGTTGGGCTCTAATTCCAACACAAGGCTAACTGTTGTGTTAAAGTTAGCAGTTTTCAGACATTTCGAGGGTGTCTGTGATTCAACAAAGCTCCAATCTGTTCGTATATTGCCGGTTAATTGCTGTAGATGAGTGGGGGAATGATCAAATTTTTACTTTAAATTTCTTTAACTGATTTTCAAGCTGGAGCAATTGTTGGCTAATTAGCTGGTTAGCCGAGATCCTCAAGGATACGGGTTAACATTGACAATAGCTGATAGCCAACTCATTTTAAGACCAAATCACGAGAGGAGAATGTACTTATATGTGCAAACTTATAACAATTACCACTATGAGAGTGGAACCGTCGGCATATTTTATCTAAATGTTGTTAGCTCACAGTCACTCACGAGCCTTTGACGTGCTCGACGTTGGGCCTTTTTGCTCGATCTTAAAGCGACTTTGAAAGAAACATTCACTTTGAAACAACTTCTGGCAAAACATACGATCAAATAGTAAGTAATTGAATATTTAGACATTACCTGACAGGATTCAGAACCAATTTAGAAGCAGCATTCATCAAAGACAAACGTCTCAAGCCGAGAAGTGACATTGAGGCCGCCATGTTTGTTGACAACAATGACGTACGGCGTCCGTAGAGGAACAAACAGTACGAGCTGTACGAGGAGACAGCTGGCAGAGAGAGAGAGAGCGGAAAGCCAGATGCCAGCAACAACTAAGATTGCTTTACAGGGATGTGTTACATACAGCAAGACAAGCCCAGACACATCCAGCATCTATTTACGCCAAAGAGGTGTGTTTCATATCACAAATAACGATGATGAAGTTGTTAATGGAAAAAAAAACTCAGCACATCCTATCTTGACTTTGGCGCCAGCTATTGCTCATTGTAAGCTTCGAGAAGCTTATACTTAACTATCTTGCATTTCTGCCAAGTAAAAATATCATTCTCATATCAGTCATTGTAGCTCCATTACTACCATATCCACATTCTAAAGAAACAGTGGTAATACAAAAGTTCCCAAAGAATACATTTCTTTGAATCTATGATTTTTTAAGAGTATATTTACACATCCTTGGATGTTTTAATTTTTTCATATTATGTGCTGTATTTTAAGCATTCAAATCCCTGAGATTTGTAATGCTGATTTGTGATCAATGAATGCTTGATATGTGAAGTTATTGGTGTGTTCAACCAGTAATTTGTGCATGTCTCAGATAACCAATACAGAAAGACTTTCATTAGATTCTTTTTTGAAGAAATCAACAAATCAAGAGTTTTGCTCACCAAAATGAATGAAAATCTTGATGCACAGGAGCCAAAAAATATAATCCCTGCTCACATATCCTGTATTCTTCTCCTTAACCCTTAAACTACCCCCTCGACTATGTGGTTTAGCATATTTTGAGTGACCACATTTCAATAAGGGGAGTGCCTAACTTAACTCAAACTGATTTAGTCATCTCTACCACTTGGTAGAAGTATGCACTAGATCTTGAGCCTCTTTTTTTTGGTTTTTGGTTTTGCACTACCACAGTCCAGTTGTTGAGATGTCATATTGAAGGCATACAAATGTGCCTTTGTTCAGCACTTTGTTCTTTTAGTTTTTTTGTTCAAAATGAATGTTATGCACAGTAGCATTAAACCACAAGTAACACAAGTAAAATAAATGTGAGAATCATTAGTCATCCCACTTTAGTCAGGATGAAATATTTACAAATGCAGATTTTCCTTGTCCAACTGTTTAATGCCCTGGATATTGAACACTTAATTTCTGTCTAAATTAATTAATTATTAAATTAGTATCCACCCATTGCAACAAGTAATACAAACAAATATGTTTCTATTTCTTCCTTCTTGGTGGGGTAGTTAAAGGGTTAAAAAGTAAAAGTACTGAAGTCATGGCTTTAATGTAAGGTATGTGGGCGATGAAAAAATCTCATCTTACACCATTTGTTATGGTATGGCAGCAGAAACTATGTCGGTTGTGAAATAGATATTGGATTTAACTTTAAATTTTGATTAATCGTACAGCTTTGTTTCCAATCAGAGACTCAGAGTCAGGAAAAGGTATAAGGAAAAAAACTTTTATTGTTTCACTCTTCATATCTGTACAAATACCATCAAACTTTGTATGTACATATGACATTTACATAAAAAATACAAAACTATATATTCATAACAGAATTTTGTATTTCTCTTGCGATGTTTGAAAATAAAATGCATTCTGAAAAAAGGAAAACAAAAGAAAAAAGAAACAAAGTGATGTAGTCTGATATAGTGTGGAGTACTGCAGTACGTTAGTCCTATTTAAGCTCTTCGAGAGCAGTATATTGAGCACATTGGCAAGAAGACAGCACACAAATGTTAATGGCACATTGTTTCCAAAAGAATCAAGTATCATCCAAAACCTAACTCTGCTCTAATGTGGTGACACAAAATAAATGCTATTGAATAATGTCTAAAAATGTTGTCTCCATGTGGAAACACATCTAAGGGGGAACAAGACTGAAGGGAAATGAAATAATGACCAGAAAAGAAAAACAAATGGCTCTCTTTTTCTCTTCTATTTCATCACTGCTGTGTTGCAACTTTTACAATGCTCTTTTGCAAAACCATTGAGAGAATCCCTTTGGTCAGTTATAATGAGTTGTAAACAAACCAGAAAACACATCTGTACATAAAATGATTGATATATTCCCAATAAATAAACACACAGCCTAAACATGCATTTACGTATGTGTGACATAAACATCTGTGATAGAGATCTGACAGAAACAAGCAGATTTGTACAGCTCAGGGAATGCAATTTACAGCTTGTAGAGGACTTATACTTACACAGTAACATGACAAATAAATAACACTGCTTCTCTTTGGACAAATATATTTCTTCATGATAAAAAAAGAAAGTAAAAGGGACAACAACAAAAAGAAGGGGAAATGAGTGGTAACACAGTATATCATGGTAGATAGTAAGCCTGACATTGTAAATGTATAAATTATAAAACACAAAAAAGTATAAATAAACATCTAGCAGACTGAACTATATGTATACTTCCTTTTCTTTAAAAAATAAATAAGCATACACATAATGTACAGTATGGACATGATTCTTGCCCTAGGACTGTTTCCCTCGTGATGGGGGCCTATCCATCCAGTATAGAAGATATATGGACATAGGCCTTGTAGTCTGAGTCCTCATCTTCCTCATCCTCCTCGTGGTCTTCTGTAATGGCTATGTGGGAGAATATATGGTAGCTGTTGTATGAATATGGACCACAACAGCGCAGAATATCAATAAATGTCCTCAAAGAAAAGTGCACAGCAAAGCAACTGGCACACAATCGCCCTTTAGGTTCTTTCTGTGGGTGTGTGAATATTTGTACGAGTATTTATATGTGTGAGGAAGGGTCTGTGTGATTTTAGCAAACACTGATCTCCTCAATGCAACTTACATTTATATAATCTAGCAAGCCAGGGCTGCAACAAGAGAAAAATGAATGAGAGTAGGGCTGGATAGGAGGTTGGGCAAGGGGGTCACATAAGGTGGGTTAAAGAGGGGTTGCTGGGTGGAGGGTTTGGGGGCTGATGGTTGCAGTGGGTCGGGTCTCTTTTGGGGTAGATTCCTGAAAGCAGACACAGAAAACACATAAAAGTGCTCTTGTGTTCTTGTATTCACTTGTTTTTATGCTACTTTTTTTCTGTTTCTGGCTCAAACACACAGGGAGGGAGGACTCTGTGTCACAGTCTGGCCTTAGCAAGCAGGTCAGAGGTCATCAACAGAGTTCTGAGGTATTTCCTTTTCTTTATACATCGGACAAAAACAAAAAAATATATATAAAAAAATAAATGCACACAAGTGGGAGCAAGAATGACAATACAAAAAAAGAAAAAAAAACAGGCAGTCCCTCATCAATCCGATTGGATTTGTCATTTCTGATACATATTCAGAACATCACATACACTGGAAACAGCACAACAACTTGAGTGAGCGAATAGTGTTTTCTGAAACAATGAGAAGAGCGAGCTTCCTCTGCTTATCCTGCCCACGGTGAAGTATCACATTTATATTTAGCTCATGAGGTGATCATAAAGTTGGTCCCTTGGATTTAGTTGCATACCTTAGGCACATCACATTAAGGTACTCAGCCAGGAGAAAGAAACAAACACTCATCTTGGAATGTAAATTTGATACTTCCTTGAGGCTATTGTTCAATTCGACGGTTTTACCCACTGATTTGTGAGGTCATGAATCACTCTAGTCTACTGACAAAAGGTTTACATGAAAATCAATGTTAAATCCTTCTTAATTATCACTAACATGGCACCAATGTTACAATCACCTTATGCATATCATATATTTAAAGGTATTCTGTCCTTACTGACATGTTGGCAGTGTGGTGTATGTCACAAGAGGCAGTGCATTTTGAATTGATTGATTACAGCCAAAAGTAACACAAGGAAAAATATAGTACAAAACACAAATATACCAAAAACTTGAAATTAGAAAATGTGACTGTGGAACTCACAAGCTGTAAAGATATGACCACTATCATAAAAAATAACCTTTACTGATTAGAAAAAACTGCATGACATTTAAGGCAACCTGCTCATGCAGGTCACTCACATGATAATAAAGTTAACTAAACTTTTTTAAATATCTGGATTGTTCCACTGCAAAACAAAATTAGTCTCCTATATTATCTGTAATTATTCAATCAAGTTTGATTTCATCAGACTCTTCAGTCTGCTGATATCTATATTTATGCCATTCGATTTACCTTTCTTTTTTTTTTTTGCTTGATTTTTTTGTTTGTATGTTTTTTTCATTTTTTCTTTTGTATTTTGCTGAAGAATTGAGAGAAATTCAAAAAGAAAAAAAACAAGAACACAAGAACAAAAGCCAGCAACAAAGACAACATCATGCAAGTTCTTCTATTCCCAAGTCCTTTCTGCTTGCTTAAGCTGTGCTTGGTGGTGTGGCTGAGGGGCGGGGGGAGTTATTTGGGGAAAGCTGGGATGGGGGCACTTTGAGGGGAGGTTTTTTTGTCAGGGAAGCAACATGGAATATTGTCTTTCATTCGGAGAGAGGGGTGTTGGGGGGTGTTTTGTCTCATTCTTTTCATGTTTTTTCTCTTTTGTTGTTTACTTACAGTTGCAAGATCCTGAGTGCTTGACTTCCAGCAGCACCCCCATAGAACAAGCAGCCTGCTTCATGGCACATTCACTGGGATATGTGGTGTTGTCACTGGCACACACCGCCTCCTCCGTCCTGCTCTCTGGACAGGCCTCATCACACAGCGAGCAGCGGCCCCGGCTCATGCGAGCGTCCCAAAGACACTTCTTCCCTGCGCTGCACTGGATGTCCTCGCACGACTTGGCCTCTGGAAGGAGAGAAGAGGAAATCAGCAAAAGAGGAAAACTTTCACTAGGTGGATTACAGTGAATGCTTTTCAAGTGGGACCAGATGACAAAGTAAGGAATGGTGATTTGAAATGTGATGGTGGACATACAGGCATGTTCAAGCTAACGTTTCTAAAACTACATGACTCAGATGGACTTTTTTCTTTTTTTTGATAAAAGGCCATCTGACTCAAACATTAACTTGGAGCATGCCTCCATGGCCCCCAGCACTCCCCTGTTTCTTTCTCTTGCTCCCTCCCCCTCTCCTCCTCTCTCTCCCATGTGCACTAGTGCTGCCAACATCAGGAAATAATAAGATGTCTATCAATTCTTGAGCAAACACAAGCAACAACCAAACACACACACTCTCTCTCTCTAAGACCCCCTCCTCAAAGGAATGTTGGCAAAAATGAGCAGAGAACAACTGCAGAGCTGGCCAGGGACAAAATGCTCTCAAACAATCATCAGAGTCAGTGGCTGGAGGCGATCACACGCCACACACTCACGTGTCTAGTGGCTGCGCACTTACTGATGCATTTTCCCTCATATGCCACTCCGATAGATCTGCCCAGGAGACAGGTAGCTCTTCTCAGGTGACACGCACTAGCGTAGATGATCCCGTCGTTTCCACACAGGTACTGCTCAGGCGACGTCACCTCAGGGCAAATCCGATTACACGTCACACAATACGCGTTATTCGTCTGGTCCACAACACATGTGGAGCTGCCGGGGCACAAGACGTCACGGCACGTTTCTGTCGAGACAAAGAGATGTGAATATTTGAGGAACCCAAACCAAGAGAAAAAAAACGCCAGGTTCGTGGCACATGCAGCTCAAAGAAACGTTTTAAACATTTACTTACTCTTGCACTTTCCCTGGTACTGCACGTCCAGGTCTGGGTGGCCTTTGCATTTCGCCTTCAGCAGAGCGCATTCGTCTTTGTAGGTCTTCCCGTCTGAGCCGCAGACTGGTCCTTTCCAGGTGATGTTGGAGCAGTCTGGCGCGCACACACAGCGCGGCTTACTTCTCCTGTTCATCTTGCACCTCTTCCCAGGCCCACAGTCCACATTATCACAGGTTTCTAAAATAAAAGGTTGTGTTATGGGATGCTGGCGATGATTTTGGACTTGTGCGTAAAACCAGTCTGACGCCTGCAGTAAACACTGAATTAATCATTTGCGTAGTTTATGTGCGCAAATCGGATCATAAGCAGGATTTATTAACTTAATGGCTGAGGGTGTGTATTATGAGATAACGAAGGGAAATGAGTGCACCTCCACCTTTGCAAGGTATGCAATTGGGGGCTCCGCCATTGAAGATCATCCACCTAAAGAGCGTGCTGTTGGGGACGTCCTCCTCGGTCCAGGACGTCCCCAATCTTCCACTCCGACAACACTCCTCCCTGCTCATCCCGGGCATGTAGAGCACCTGGCACCTCCCGTTCTTCCCCTGCTGCAGCCAGCAGTTCCCAGCTGCAAACAGACAAACACAAAAACCCTCGAATGTCGCATGTTGAACCTCTGTTACCGCTGACCCAGACGCACCACACACACACGCAGCCTGTATTATCCGAGACGCTCCCTCCCTCCCTTTCACCCTCCCGGCACTATTTTGTCTGATTTTTTTTTTCTTTTTGCCAGACTGTTAACACTTGCTTGTCCTATCTGAGACTGACAACCCTTACAATGCAGCCGCAAACCAAAAAAAGTAAGAAAAATCTTCGGAGGGGGGTTTGTCCTTTATTCCCAGAGCCTCCTTGTTATCACTGGACAGAAAGTGGAGCGTCTAGACAGTGTTAAAAAGCAGCCAATCTCCTTCAGAAAAAAAGAACCCTCACACCACCGTCTCCACCGCCTCTGAACAATATCCTAGACATGTACCCTCCAGACAGCGACTTGCCTTTTCAAAAAGCACTTCAAACTTTATTTCCAACCCCTTAAAAGAATAAAAGGCATAATAGTATTCCTATTCGGTGCTAGAGACACATCTCTTGATCCAGACAGCAGGATGTCTGAACCCACTCAGACACACATGATATTAAGTGTTCTTTAACTGATGCGTTTCTTAAATAGATAACAGATTTCCATGTCATCGAGTTGGTTTTATGTTCCAAGGAAAAATATGAGGTGTAAAAGTCTGTGCTTTTGTTATTTTTAGTAAAACATGCTGGAGGGGAAATCAATTCTGCACACAATGCTGATGTGTGCTTGCATGAAATATACAAATAACACATCCATAAACTCACAACAAAGGTAAACTAACTTTTTCACAGATTTAGCGACAACACTGTAAGACACAGGACGCTCAAAGCAAAGTACAAGAATTTGCTCAGGTATTATTGAAAGCTGGTGCTGCAACACGGCGTGGCGACCCAAGTGAGTGCGCCTGGCGAGGGCTGCAAAACTTGCCATTTAGTCTCACTCTGAAGTGTCCCATATGGCACCTGTTTTATGGACGCTTTGCGCACGCACTGTCCGATAAGGACAGAGTTTAATCAGCGGGAAAAAAGAAACAACTCAAAAAGTTTCTCGGGTGCTGCAAGTATTCGACACTCACGGGCGCGTTTTGTGTCTGACAGCAGTGGAAGTTTGTCCAAAACGGAAAGAATAGAAAAAAATGGATGAAGAGAGCTTACCTTGAACTTTTTGATGTTCCATGAGGTGACAAAGCCATATGAAGAAGAGAAAAATGCCCGGGTGTAGGTGGTGTTTCAGCATCCTAAACATGATGGAGAGGCAAAGTGAACTACGTATTTGACACAGGCAAGCGCAAAAGTAATCTGCTTACGGTGGCAGTGTTGAATAAGTGTCAGTCTGAGAATGCAGCCTCTCTTTTTAAATCTATAAGGGGTCTCGGGTAGACCGTCTCTGGTGGGCGGTCTCCTCTTCTGTGGGGGTGGGGAGATTTTTTTTTTCTTACCAAAGTTCTTTCAATCCCAATCAGGTGACATCGGTACAGGCAACTTTCTCTTGTAGCAATAATCAAAGATTACAAAAGTATGAAATTGTAAATGAAAATAATACTCTCAGAATTTTGAAGCAACATAAAAGAAAACGGAGGATCAAACAAACTGTAACTTGTGATAAATTTGGTTTTGTATTAATAAGATATCAAAATGAAACATTTGTAATAATTCAAGTGTTTTCTGTCGTTCGCATGCAGGTTAGAAGGACACTTTTTACGCATGGCTTCGGTATGTCCCTCACAATAATAATAATAATAATAATAATAATAATAATAATAATAATAATAATATTAATAATAATAATATTAATAATAATAATAATAATAATAATAATAATAATAATAATAATAATAATAATAATAATAATAATAATGAAGGTTATTGTAAGTCATATCAGGTCCCTTTTATTTCTGTATAATCACCAGGCCTTCAGCCAACATACCTATCAGGACATACCGTCAGTCCTTCAAATTAAGAGTACATGGTGGTAACTGATATTTTTTCCACCAACTGCAGACATAAGTGTAAATCTTTTGATGAGACCTGCCCGCTGGAATACATCCGAGCCCAGACAATAATAGAATTCATAGTAGTCCGCAGCCGCACAGCTAATATTAGAACAGACAGTTGTTTGGGTTTCTCTCCCGGGTCAAGCTTTTAAATATAATCAAACCTGTTTCCGAAGAGGCTTCAGACAGAGGAGCGGGGTGTTGCATTTCATTGAATGAAAGACACAAACACACACACACACACACACACACACACACACACACATTGACGCACAGGCTGAACTCCCTCAGAAGTCCTTGCGCGACCTCTTCAGCGGAACTCTGGTTACAGCTCTCTCCCTCTCCGGAGCACAGAGCAAAGTGTGTGTCTGCTGTGTGAATCAGACACCAGGGAGTTAATTATCTGTTATCCGGGAAGAACACACACTAATCTCCTGATCAACTCCAGTGAAATACCACTTAGGAATCTTTTAGCCATAAAATTTGAGAACACATTTCTACAACATTTTTTTTTAATCACAGAAGTGTGGATTTCAGACAGCACTAACTTGAGATCCTACAACATATGTGATTGTGGAAAAAAAAACTACTAGTTTTTTGTCTCTCATTAGCAAAATATCCCCTTTTACATTTATTATTCTTGGTAGTGCATTATTGGTTCCTAGCAGTGGGAAATAACTCTGGTTTATTATTGATATTATTACAAATCATTATTTACACAAATAACCTAGAGATGAAAGCAATGTCAGATGCTTACAAGAGTTTCTGAAATAACAGGCAGTTTTTATGAAAATACAAATACTTATACACCCAAATAAAGGTCACAATCACATTCTCCTTTCACCAAGACCACCCACCATCTCTAAAACCAGGCCAAAGAGAGAATGTTTTATTTGCAGCATTAGGTTCATTTCATGTCGTGTGAAAAATAAGTTCTTGTAGTTTGATTGCCCAGTGGATGAAAAAGAAAAGGAAAGACAAAGGGATCATCTTAAATTTAAACAATATATGATTTATATGATACTAGAAGGTACGAGATGATGCGATATGGTGCGACACGATTCATCACGATATAAAACAACTAGAAATTACATCATCAAATACATTGCCATATAATACATCATCCAACTTGGCACAACATAATATGAAACAATCTGACAGTTGTGATTCACATGATGCCATATAAAATGATGTGTTATAAAGTAATAATAGATGATAAAGTATGTTATGAAACACCATGCAAAAGCAAATGATTGTTGTGTAACATGATGAACTTTTTTTGTTCCATAGGCTTCATGTTTTATTCTCCTGACTGAAACAGCAAACTCTATTTTAAAATAATACAGAATACACAACTTTTGACCAATTCACTCTCATTTCCAGTTTACTTGAGCAAATGTTTGTTGATTTCACTAATCTCGCTTTCCATTTTTTTAAACTTCTTACTTTCACTTCTTGAGTATCAAGAGAAAAGTTGGATCCATATTAGATGTCCAGTTTGGACTCCTCCTTTCTGTTTGAGGACTACTCTTTTGGAACATTCTTATTTTATAGCAGTAAACGATCTGATAATGATAAGTGACTGATTTATTCTTACCTTTTTGTGCATGCATCTGTTGTAGAAAAGAGTTTTACTCATTTTTAACTGTCAATAGCCTACATCACTTTTGATTATTAAGACTAAAACTGAACTATCTCAAAGTTTTATAACAGCTGCATAGAAGCTGTTGTACCCAGCTGTAAAATGACTGCAACCACGTAAATCAGCATCTGTAAGGATTATTTCTTTCAGCAAATCTGTAAATGTTCTCTTGATTCTGAGTTATGTTTGGCAAATCATTCAGTGTCTGCTGTGTGTGATTTGTGAGATGAGTGTCTTTGAAGAGTCGAAGCTACCAAAACATTTCCTGACATGAGAGTACATTTCTGTCCCGCTGTATCAACTTTAAAGTGCTGGCTGATGTCCTGAAGCTTTTAATGGCATCAGCAGAGGGATGTCGAACACTCCTTGTCCCAGACTCTGAGCTGAATTTGGTTCAAACAGCCTCATACAGAGTGACCTATGCTGATTGGATTATAAAACAGTACTGGTTGGCTGCCACAGAGATCTAATTTTGTTCAGATCAGTTTTTATTATCAAGTGAAATACATGAGGGTTCAGGATCTGTAAGGATTAATTCCAAGATTAAAGGTAATACCAAAGTTCTTACAAGGTACACTAAAAAATGACTGCAGTGAAGTAAACTACAATGACATCATTTTTCATTGACAGCAACAATGCAGCAATCTGTGAGCAAACACACACACACAGGGTCAGTTGTTTGGCTGAAACTGCCAATCACCTGCAGGAGACCCAAGAGGCACGAAAATTCAGAGGTGGTCGAAAACTTTCACTGTATCTTGTTTCAGCCACTATTTCAACATTGCTCCCTGTTCGCATATATGTAGGATCCAAATTTTATTTCACAACACTGTTATGCATGAGTAATCATGAAACAGAGGAGTTCAACCATCCATCAAATCCTATATATCCCCTCCAACAAGGCAAGTTTGTGTCCAGGCTCCAAGAAATATGCTACTTATTACAGATAAATAGTATATACAACCTTGCCAGATGCAGAAAAGTGAAGTCTGAAGTCTCAGCTGGGTGCTGGAGCTGTCTCGTTCAAAAGAGAAACAGCCAGAAACACATTTCCAAACAGTCCAGGGATGGAGTAACAGTATAACTGTGGGAGAACACGACATTCAAAAATGTGAGAGGAAATTAAAAGAGTTTGAAGAAAGAAAGAACTTTGATTTTGCTGATGTTTGAATGGAGCGGGTCCAAGTGGGGTTGCTCTCGGGGTTAGGTCTTCAGATGAGGATGGGGCAGGAAGAAAGGAAAGAACAAAGGACAAGAATAAGTAAGGAACCACGAGGTAACCCTTATTGAGGGATAAATTATGATTTATTAATTGATGGAGCACTCAAGAAATCACCAGTGCAGTGGGGAAAAAAACTAAGAGCACCAAGAGGCTGTCTGTGTTGTGCTGCCACCTTGTGGAAAAGCTTTGCTAATGCATATTTGCATGACACCTGTCTGAAAGTCAGAATCAAAGCTCCCGAGTTGTGTTTATTTAAAGGTAACCTGGAGGTGGCTTTTGTTAGTCACATCTTACAGCATCACACTTTGGATCCTTCAAGAACAACATGAAGAACTCAATGGGCTCTGTTAATGCAGGATAATTTGTCATTTTGCCCTGTCCTTAAAATTAACTTTACTTGTAGAGAACAAAAAGCAAATTTTGTGTGTAAGCTGATTAAGAGGGAATATGCCAAAGGTGTTGATATCTCAAGTTTTGTGCTGCATTTTGACAGAAAAAAGCCCGTCAGAAAGTAATCCCTTGTAACTCTGATGATCCTTTCAAACCCATCTCTGAACTTTAATTGGCACCATGAGTCTGTTTGTCACAGAATTCATTAGAATACTAGAATATTTGTACCGAACAGGGTAGAAAAACAAAATATTACCTAAGACAACAATGACAACAACTACAACAACTACAACAACAACAACAATGATAACAACAACACAAAGACTTCTCCAGTGACTCACATACCAGTTGATCATTTTACATACAAAACTTAAGACAAAAAAATCCAAATTTTATCTTACAGTATGTACAGTACAAACACAGTGAAACAGAGGAATGGCTGAACCTCAGATTCTAACTGTTCAAATGCCAGAAAAGCCCTGAGTGCAGACAGTGACAGAAGACCTGAAGGCAGATTATCCCGTAGACCAAAGATGCACGACATTGGGTTTTTGCAAAAAATACAAAAAAAATAACTAATTTTGGCTGTCCCCCAGGCTGACAGACTTCTTGATGAGAATAGTGTTCATGTTTGGGTGGTTTGTCATCCTGTTTGCATAGTTGAAGCGTCACCTTCTTCCCCATGCATACCAGTAACATTTTTATATCCACTGTTCCTGATAATGAGCTTCTTTGCCTTTGTTTGCCTTACCCGTACCCCATATTAAAACAATAATGTTTTGAATCCCAGTTTGAGAGTGTTCAGCTACAGCATGTACGTTAAAGGGGTCTTTATTTATCATACACTCATATGTGCCAATCATCTTGTGTAGAATTTTGCAAAACTGAAGTTAAAGCATGACCCAACACAGATACTGCTACAGTGTTTAAATCGTGACAGCATTTTTATACAATATCACCCAAGACTGCTAAATTTAGTCATCTTATGTTTGTAAACATATAGTTTCGCATTCATTCAAAGTCAGTGCATCCAACCACACAGTCCACATACAGTCCACAAAAAACCTAAAATGAAAACAGCAAGTGTCCATAAAATGTTGTGACGATTGTTTCCCAGTTATCCACAAACACAGAGCTTCCTTTTTTTTTAAAAACGCCCAATTGCCAGTGATTGAGCTGTAGTCCATTCCACTTTCCCGGGATCATTTAAAAGTACCATTATCCACAGTGAACACAGCCAGAGAGAAGTAAAGGCTGCAGTTTGTCTCATTCATGTCACAGCCCCTCATCTATGTTTGCCTGGCTCTGTGTGTCATCGTCACCCTCCTTTTGCAGCTGCTGGTACTTCCTTTTGAAAAACCCAAACTGGAAAGAAAAAAGGATGAGTTCAGACACAGTTCAAATTGCAGTTATTTAAATATAGATGCAGTTTTTCTCCATACTTTTTGATTTTCACCAAGCACAATCATGCAAATTGCGCCGCCAGCTCTATTAATGTTAAAAATGGACACAACTGGATTTTTTTTACACACAATGCGCAAACTGTTTTTTTTCTCTCTTAAGTTTTGGGGATGAATAAATTAAAACTTCCTGTTCCTCTATAGACACAAAGCTCCACATTTTCAGCACAGACGTACCTTCCACAACAGTCCCACTGCTAGAGCCAACAGCAGCAGTCCAGCTATGACACTGCCGACAATCACTCCCACAGGAACATCACCTTTCTCTCCAGGTTTACTGATGGTCAGCACTACCTACATGTCAGAAGGACAGGAGGGGTTAGCATGTACTCTGTACCTATAAGGAAATATTGTAAAAGTAAACTGATCAGGTGTAGCCTGCAGGTTAAATGGTGCAAGTGATGGATGTTTTTTTTACCTCAAATATTCTCTAAAAAAGTTTGACACAGATAGTGTAGTATGAACTTACTGGGAGCTGTTTGAGGCCAAGAATGAGCAGATCAGGGTTGGTTGTCTCAACATCAATGCTGGACGTCAGCTCGACAGTCTGATATGTTGCCTGTAATGATACATTTATACAATGGTAACACTTAAGCATGACTATAAATACACCAACAACTGAAAAAAAAACATATTAAGAGAGCACACAAAACCAGCAGTTTAGACAACAATATTGAAAAAAATACTCACCGAAATAAAAGTGCCACTCCAGATTCTCGTTTTTATTTTCACCAAGTAGTCCGTCTTCATTTGAGTGTCTTTAAGGATGCATTTTACTAACTCACATTTTGCACTCTTGCAGTCCTGTTGATTATATATAAAAATTACACATTAACAAAAACAAACCTGTCCATAACATTAAACTCTAGTCAAAGCATTAAAATCTAATGAGTGTAAAACTCTTCTGGATTACTTCTAAAACAAATGTTTACAAAAAACTACAGATATTAATTAAGTTTGAGCTTCTAACATAAAGATTTGGAGAAACTAAATCATTAAAATTAAATAGCACAAAGTTTTATATTCATTTATGATTTTTGTGGCTTTATAACTTAAAAAAACTGTATAGTTGACCCTTAAAATCCTCATCCATGACACAAAATAACATGAGAGTAAGATGAACTAATGTTAAGTTTTAAAAGCTGTGGAGGGTGTTTAAAATTGATTAAAGGACTATTTAAGTTGTGCGGAAAAAAAGAATTACATTGTACTTTAGGTAATTTGAAGTACAATTATAATTCATGAATATCATTTGTTTTTGAATAGAAAGGGATCAATTATTAACTGATTTCTACATGAATATATTTATACAAATGTCTAGTAAACATGTAACAGGTGAATGATTTTCCTTTTTTGAGATAAGCGCGTTTTTATATTACATTCATGAAAATAAGTATAGTGACAGGATTTTTGAATTTTCAACTGTCACCGTAAAAAGAGAATTCACTTAATAAATCAACAAGTAAAAATGATTATTATGTATTGATGGCTATGGACATGAATCAGAAGCAAATAAGAACAAACTCTTATTCTGAAGTGGCATTTTAAACTGACAATTGGTTCCTCTTGAGCTCACTGTGACGTTTAACATCAGTACAACACTTATCTCCCCAGTTTAATACTGAGAAATTGTACTGTTGTACTGATCATTATAAAGAAATAAGAGACCTACCAGTTTCTCGGTGCCTCTCAGATTCTCCTCAGAGAAAGATGCTTTGTGAGTCTTTACACCGATCTTCAGGGGATCAACCAGTCTGCCGGAATCACAGCTGACAGAATCTCCCTGCAAGTCAACAAGATTCAGGTCAATTACTTACGACATTTACTGCCCATCTATGACAATAAAAGTCTGAGGCCAAAGCTTATTTAAAATGAAGATTTCTAGGTCATAGAGGACTTTGATAACCAAGTTAAAAGAAACATGTTTATGAAACAACTCCCACAGAACTGAGAGTCTGTAATAATTTTATAACAATTATCACAAAACGAAAATCTGCTGTCAACCAAACACATTTAAAATTCTTGAAAAATTGCTGTTAGCAGTTGACTGAGTACTCACTGCATTCACGCTGGTAACATAGAGGAGAGGATTTCCATCTTCAGTGGTCATTGGCAGAGCAATGGTAAGATAGAGGAGGCTGACAGGGAAGTTACCTGTAGAAACCTGTAAATATGACATGCTTCAGTATTAGTAAATACAACCAAGATGACTATAACGAAAAGTTTCTTTATTTATTTATCCCACCTTCACTGTGAAGTTAAACTCTGGGCCGATGTCATCGAGAGTTTTTACCGTTTCGACCACAGGAACTGAAGCATCCGCTACGTAGAAATTAATATTCGACTGCCTGGGAGAAAAAGACCAGTAAAGTTAAACCTACCATTACACCTGTCCACTAAAAAATTCACATCGTAACTTTAAGTGAGTGACGTGGAGGTGATGAAAAGTGAAATCACCTTGACAGAACGACCCCTGCATCATATCGGATTGGGATGGAAACTTCGACTTTGTTGTCTGCAGGTCTTTCCTCTTTGCCATCACTGCAAAGAAAAACGTATGAAGCATTATTGTGTTTTTAAAGACAAAACAAAGGCAAAAATGTACATTTTTGAGTGTACCTCTTGGCCTCAAATTTCACATCTGCTTTCTTGTGCAGCTGATCAAGATTGTATTCAAAATTCATCTGAAATTTCATCTGTAACAAAAAGACATTTTTGCATTGTGTAATCCAACCAGCCACAAAATACATTTATATTACAAAGACAATCCAAAATTATACAGCTGTAGAAAAATGTTTTGTTCCTTTCTCGAACCCACCTGTTGGTCCTTTTTCAAAGCGGGGTATCCAACTTGGCAGGTGACGGTTTGTGTTTGTGTTGAAGTGCATTTGACTCCATCCGTCTGTAAAGTCATAGTTCAGAGTAGAGCATCAGTACTTTGTGACTTTGCTTCATAAACATGAACATGTTAATGTTGGTATATGAAGAATCACTCACAGGAGGAAAGACTGATGAGTAGTACAGGTTGCTGGAGAATGTGGCCAAAACTTGAGTGTTGTAAGCATTCTCCTTTTTGTTCTTCACAACAACTTCAAACGACAGTTCTCGGTTATTAGCACTGACCAGGAAGGGGTCGGAGCTGCAAAGACAAGAGCTCAGATTACTCTCCCCAGAATCACTTTCACAGTCCTGTTGTTAGTTCATACAGTGTTGGATTGTTCAACTCCTCAGCATATTCCTGACATGCTCACAAGTTATGACCTGATCACACTCCTGAGCTCCTCAGGAAGAAAACTTTGAACTGTTCACAAAATCAAATCAGAATCTGTTGGCAGTGCTTTTGGCCCATGTGGCACTGCCTGCTGATCTGGAGTCCATCAAAACTGTCTCTACTTTAAAAACTTGTGTGAATAGTTACAATGTGAACACGTTAAAGTAAAATAAAATACATTATATGGCTTACTGTGCATGCAGGATTTTACTTTTCATGTCCTTTGCTGCCTTTTTCGTCAATTGTACTTGAATTGTGTAACTAGCTTTTATTAATTGTTTTATATGTTTTTATCCTCGGAGTACTGCATATTGAACTTCCTTGTGGTGAAATGTGCTTTATACTGCTGTCAAAATGACTCCTACCGTTGATTAAATGAGCGGCATGGATGCCGGGCCACTGGGCAGAGGTAATGAAACAGGACGGAAAAGTTGAGGTTTCTGTGTTAACTTTATAATTGGAACTGCTATGAGCCTTTAGTCGTACATAAATATCAGGGGATGTTATTGATAAGAAAACAGAATTAGGAAATAAGGGAGGGGAGGGGATGATGTGTCATAAATTGTTGAAGCTGAGAGTTGAACTCACAAGCGCTACATCAAGGACTGTAATCTCTCCTCAGCATGCAAGCTTTAACCACAAAGTTCAAAAACTGTTACCCTATAGAACATAAACAAATGCAGCTGAAGCCCACAGCACTTAAAACTGATCAAAACTATAGTGTGTGATTCTGTCCTACATTGCATCACTTCTTATTTATAGAGGAAAGAACACCACCAAGTTCTCAAGACTGAAGAAGCACAAAAAGAGGTACAAGGAGGAGTCTTTGAATTTAAATAAGCAGCAGCTGTTTGCGATCCAATGTGTTGTAATGTGGGAAAGTGCCTTAAAAAGTGTTAAACTGTCTCTGTGAAATGTTTGTTTGTATCCTTTCATCTGAGTTAATCCATCAAGAACATGTCACTCAAGCCCTGAAAGTTTTTGTCCAGGCTCATAAGTCAGGCTGAGACATTTTATAGACAGTGAAGTTTCTGCATAAACTGGAAAAATCCAATTTGAGCAGCCATTAAGGAATTAAGACAGACTCATAAAAGAGGGAAATAGAAAATGGTGTAATGGTTGTGAGAGGATAAAGAATTACACATTTTGTCTAAATTTGGATGGGTCTCCATGAGGTCTCAAGGTTTAATTCTGGCTCTGCTGCAGGTCCTGCACAGATATTTACGTTCATTATTATGTGCAGCTTTGGTGATCCACTACAGTTATCTAAACAAGAGTAAAATTTTACACAAACTATTCCAAAGTCTGAAGCTCCCTGGTTCATCTGAAGGTTTCTTTTTATTTTAACATCCCCTGTAAGCAAAATAATGCCATTCACCTCTTTTTTACTAAACTTGGACCTTACAATTGTGAATAAGCTCACTGAAACAAAACAAAAAAAAACTGATCCCCCCTCCATTTACAGTCAAATATATTTTTAACTTTAAATCTTTACCACGGGAAAACTCAGAGAAGGTATTTTTCGGTGTGCTGTCAATCATCAAGCATGTCATCTCTTTCCTTTTATGGTTTCCAGGCATCAAAAATTACACTGTCAAAGCTGAAAAACTTGTTATGACCGTCCTGCTTTTTTGTAGCTCAATAAAAAAACATCATAGTAAATTTCACTCTGTTTCAGAACTAGCTAGATTTTCCTGACAGTAGTTTCAATAGATAAGAACAAATTCCCAGTTCATCATAAAAGACACAAACAGTCATCAGTAATTCCTGATACATGTTAATCCTCCCTTACACTTCAACAGAGATCTGCCAGAAATAATTAAGTTTTCAGCCTTAATACTTTAACACACTAGAGTCAGATACTGACTGAGAAAACAGTGTTCACAACAGCTTCATGCTGTATATTATTCAAATTATAACATGCTAAATCTTGCTCTTGACTTTTTAGATGGATTAGTGATCGTCACCTGGTCGCCTTTGTATCTGTTTTGGCACTCAGCACCAGATCACTGATACACACTTCATCAGAGCCACAGTCCTTTGTGAAGGGCATCTGGAAAAACAACAACAGAGTGAAACATTAACTTCAGGACGCCTGATGAGTTTTTCACATAAAGGGCGTATTTTCAAAACCTGAAGAGTGTCACAAAATTTGTCTGACAGCAAGAAAAAAAATGCCACAAAGGAAATAAGTTAATTGTTTGAATCTTGCTCATGGGTATACACGTTGTGTGGAAATCCAAGAACTAGCGTGACTTGTGAGCTGTAGAAGCTAGTAATCACCACAAACTTGCACCATGTCATTTTAAATGACTGTGCAAACACCTACACATAATGACATGCCTAAAAGCTCCTGTTTCCTGTAGGTCTGTCATGTGCATGAGTTTAAAAAAAGGAAAATAATATATATACACAGAATCAGAGATAATGCCATGCTGTATCAGTCACTTACAAAAAACTCCCAGGCACTTGGCGCAGACATATCCAGGACAGGATTTGCATCTGTGCTCTGCTGACTGATTTCTACTTTCAGACTCAGTGAGTTGACAAAATCTGGTGCATCCTGGTGGAAACCACAAATTATTAGACATTTAAAATGTTAAATCTCTTTAAGCTTCATCAAAAAGCTCAAATAAAGCAGTCACTGATGCTATTTCAAGAGCAAACACAACTGTGTCATAATAAAACAAACCATTATTTTCATCATTTACCTGTACATAAACTTGGTAGTCCAGACACAGGGGTGCAGTGGATATTTGTGCCTTTTCTGTGAGGAAGCGTTCGTTGTTTTTAGTGAACAGTCCTCTTGATGTCACTCGTGACGCCTGTAAGTCAGCATCCAGGGTCAAAGTGTAGGAAATATCTAAAAGGGATCATTAAAGAGCGTTTATGTTATACATATTCTATTTACATATCTGTGTTTTAAGTGACACCACACACCTGTAGACCAAATAATAGGCTATTATTAGCTCAGCTTTGTGGCTAGCTTTGGATGCAAACATGAAGGAACAGCTAGCTGGAAACCAATGCACCTTTTAGCAAACTAAAACTTCAAATTTCTGTTTTTGTCCAAGTTTCCAGCTTTTACATTGAGATTGATTAACTTGTTAATAGCTGGCTTTATGATCCTAAAACAAAAAACAGAGCTGCATTGATCCTTCATCTAAAAGTCAACACTGGAGACAAACAAAACAGGGTATAGGGTTAATTTACCGATGGGTCCAACAGGGTTCTTTGGTCTAAAATCAGCACTGAAACACAGGTGTGTGTTGAAACATGTTAGCTTCCTCCCATTGATGTCACAGACTTTGTTAAAAATGTTGATTTTATCTGGTTTAAAAGACGCTCTAGCTGTGACAGATGCAACACCTCTGGACCTGAAAAAACAAGGGGAACAATAAATAAAAGTTTTGCTGATGCCATGATTACTGCTTTCATTCACTCAGCTTGATAACCAAAATAAAGCCCATTACAGTCAATCACAAGTTTAAACAGGTTATCTTAATGTTTCCAAACTGAATGTGGTTTAAGCTCACCAGAGTTGCACTACTTTGCCATACGCTCCCACAGAGATATCAGGCAGTGAATCATCATTTAGATCTTTGAAGCTATCCAAAGACCTTCCAAAATACTGCAGCTGAGGGCTCAGTTTGGAGCCAGGGATCCTCTGAAAGGAGTGATGAACACACTTCAATGAACCTTATGTTCAGAATGCAAAGATTCAACAAAAAAGCTTCAAAACATGTTTGCTTTAGTCAAATATCAAACCTTTACTCTCCATACCTGTGAGAACTGTTTGTTTAATGTCTTCTTATCTCCATTGTAGATGTAGATGACTCCCTTTCCCTTGTCTTCCAGAGGAGCTCCAACTACAACATCATTATAACCATCAAGGTCCAGGTCTGGAATGGCGGAGATCGCCATGCCAAACCGAGCGTTCTCAGTTTGTGGTGGACCATTGAGGAATCCCTGCTCATTCAGGATACCCTTAGGATAATAAGACAGAGTACATGAGCAAAAGGGCTCTGAGTCACACTACTAATCCCTATTTACAAAGATGACTAAGTTTCCTGGTTTATGGGTTGAATTTTGAGAACTTCTTCAACTCCTTATACAGTGAACAGACATATGAAACAAGTGGTGGTAATAAAAGATAGAAGCTGTCTCATTATACATCCATACATTTTCTATGCCACTTTTCCCATCTGGAGCTGTAGGAGCCTGGACCCAATCTCATCTGTCACTGGACACTTGGTAGAGTCCACTCTGAACAGGTCACCAGTCCATCACTTGTTTACCGAGACAACCATTCTGTGAGTATTACAAAGTTAAAATCCATGTTTGCAAAACTGTGGCTTGTATGGGTTGTGAAATAGTTTTGTTTTTGTGTACAAAGTTAAATAGAGTAAGCATCCAAATTACAACAAAGATGCTTGGAAAAGCTGTGCTCAAGGTTCATTGATCCATTTAATAGCACTGGGCAAAATCTTGAAAAATGATACAAAAATTTTTAAGTGAGGTGAACAAGTTTGACCTCAACTGTACATGCAGTTTAGAGTTAGATGAGCATGTATTTGGGTTGTGGCAGGAAGCAACAGTCTCCACAGAGAACAGAAGACTCTGCACAAAAGCTCCTACCCAGCTCAGCGACCTTTGCTGTGTGGCAACAGCACTAATCACTGCACCACTGTGCAACCACGGCTCTTACTACACACCTTCGTGTAAATACTGGTACTCTGTATTTGTTCATTCTTGCAGAAAATTCAGACCACATTATTAAACAATGGAAGGGACTTTTCTCTCATCTGTACCTTTGTAACAGAGAAAAGGTAAACTCTGCCCTCTTCTTTCTTCAAATCACTCATGAACATGGGCGCACCAACCAGCAGCAGATCGGTCACCCCATCATCATCAACATCAAGGGAGCACAGGACACTTCCAAAGTATGACCCAATCTAGGACAAAAAATGTCAAAAAGGTTTATGTATCTGCAACTTTACAATCCAGTGGAAAATATAAAAACCATGACCTGAAATGTACCTGTTTCCCTCTTTCTGAATCTATGATTGCAGATTGTTTCTGTGCGTTGACAGTGTAGACGATAACTTGTCCAGAGTGGTTGGAGCGAGGTGCACCCGCCACAAAGTACTCCACTGAGACATCACTCAGGGTTGTGACAGAGTAACCTGGAAATTACCACAAGTAACACATTAACTACATCTGAGCTTCAGCACCATGGACATCTGTAGAAAGGAAACTTGCTTTGGGCATTTCCTCAAACGTTAACCTCAAGAACAGAACTTTCTAAGACACCATTACAAGTGACTTACAAACCCAATAAGGTCAAATTATTATTTTTGGTTGAACACACTTCTATTCAGGCATGAGTAAGATGAAGAAATGCAGGGAAGAGAGTGTACTAAACTCTAATAATAAGGAGAATCTCTGAGGTTGTCCTGTCCCAGCAGGTTTAATTTAATCAACAAAAGCATGTAGGAGGTGTCAGTCAAAAGAAGTGTGCACACACCCACAATATCTGTAAAAATGCTTTAGAATTTTGCAAAATAAAATGGCTACATTGGCACACTCTTATTGCAATATCTTTTTATGCAACTTTCATAAGGTGAGTAAAATAAATGAAGGTGATAACTTTCAAAGCGTACCCAGTAGTGAGCTGTGGTTTCTGTCTTGAAGTGTCCCTTCAAAGGCTGAGAAGGGAAAAATGTCAACGCTTGACCCTTTTTGGTGAACGACAGTCCCACTCCAAGCGTAGGCTCCCACTGCTCCCAGCATCATCACATCCTACAACAAAAGAGGTCAAACACCAGTCAACAGATATTCTCACATAATTCACTATGTGAGAAAAAAAGAGAGCAGCTTCCTCTTCCCTCTCTGCGGGGAGACTGTGGTACAGCAGGAAGTCTGCTTTTTAATCAGCTTGGGTTCATAGTCAGTTGAGAAAATTAACCACAGTGCTTTGCAGATGCTTGTTATTAACACATTGTTTCTTCTGCATTTACAGCCAACAGAGGGGATATGTACGTGATGGTGGCTTCTACTGAACGAAAACAAAACATCAGGCAGAGTTTGGCAAAACGGTTGGTGCTGCTGTCATTTCTCAACACACTGCAATACGATTAACCGTGTACTTTGTGGAAATGTGCATATTTTACTCATTTGCACTCAAAGAAGATAAAGAAGGTTACTGTTGTGACAAGTGGAGAACAGATTCCTTAACATTTGATACTAAACAACCCTCTGGTATTGTTTGTATCAGGTTGAAATGTGGAAAAAGCAAAATAAACTTCATACATGGCAGCAGTCTGTACCTTTTTGCTCGAGTAGTGGGCGCTGAATCCCACCTGAGACATCTCCATTTTGAAGTTGTCACTCCCTTTTCCAGTACCTTGAGAGAGAGAGAGAGAGAGAGAGAGAAGAAAAAAATGTTACAGTGTTTTCTTGATGTTTTATCTCTGACAGACGTGTTGTGACATGCCTCTGTGGCTCTCTCTGTAACATAGTTAAAAAACAAGCTGTTGGATGGGAAAAAGGCACCTTCTATGTTAAAGATGCGGGTCCCCAGCGCTCCAGCGATGGTAGAGAGAGCTGCCTCCTCAGACACATTGAAGAAGTACTTCTCTGTGGGTGAACTGGCAATGGACTTGATTTCAAGGATCAGTTTTTTTGTGTCAATGTTGTTTCTGTTGTAATAACCCAAAACCTGTAGAGAAAGACAGGGCAGCACAGAAGTAGATTGAAGAAGGACAGAAGGTGTCAGTGACTTTTTTCATCAAAATATTGGATTAATCACAAGCTTGTCTTTCATTATGAAGATATGAACAGGCATCATATCTTCATCTACCAATAATTAATCTAAACAAGGGCCCCATTAAGCCACATCTTTATACATCGCATAATTGGATGCCATAAAGCTTTAACTACAGCTTCAAGTAAACCAAGTTCAAAATATTCATTTAAGTTGTGAAAGGATGAGCAATTCCATCATCTGCGGAAAAAAGATGCAGAGAAGGACTCACATATTCAACTTTGAGATTTTAATCAAGTCCTGTATCTTGTCAAACTGATAAATAAAATGGTTGGTGTACATTTCAACTTTTTACTCTTTTATAACTTTTCCAAAATGAGAGTCAATTTCAAAAACTCACAGCAATACCAAAGCGGGTGACACCTTTTGCCTCACACTCTGCGATGACATCATCCCTGGAGGCTTTATCATGAGACTCCCCATCAGTAACAACCACCATCACCTTGGCAGCATCAAGCCGACCACCGTATCGTGGATGGAAACCCCACTGACTAAAGAGAAAACATCTCTCAACTCTTGTTTTGTTAAAGTTTTACAGTAGAACCCCTTTTAGGTTTAAAATCAGAATAATTACTTAATTCATGCTGTAACTAAAAATGTAAAAACTGAGGAGCAAAATATTTCCTTGTTAAACAGAATACTAATAATGCAGTCAAAGATTTAACAAATGAATGCACAAACCTTCATGCAAAGTGCTTCTAATTGTAAGAGTAAGAGGACACCTACGTGGCATATCTGATGGCTTGAAAGGTGTTGGTGGATGATCCATACATTTGTGTAATTTTGGACGCTGCTTCCAACACCTCATCTTTGGTTTTATACTGGTTCAGTGTAAATTCAACCTGGGTTTCAACTCCATACTGCATGACGCTAACCTGTGTCAAGAAGAAACGGTGTGAGAAATCACCCAAGGGAATAGTAATGGCTGAAAAAGTAATCAAATAAACACCTGAGGACCATAATCTATAACAGATGATAAAGATGTATCTCACCTGTGTGTTATCTGGCCCAATCTCAAGCTCAGGTATCAGTTTCTGAAGGAACAAGTTCATCGGACCCCATGGATAAATGCTGTTGGAACCGTCCAAAACAATCACAATGTCCATTGGACCTCCACATTCTGGTGGTTACAAAAAGAAACATCCTTTTTCAAAACGTTTAACTTGTATGGGACATGAAAGTACCACAATCAACAGTAAGCTGTCTTTCCTAAGCTAAATCTAAGCATAATTCTGTAGTTAAGATGCATCAAGTCAAGAAAATGTTGTTCATGGATTATGAAGAACTTCAACAATTTGGGTATTGACAGTAGATAACAGAAGCAGAGTTCTAATAGGCTAGTTTTTTTTTACAATATGTCCTAAAGAACAAACTACTGAGTCTCTGAAGTATAAAACATGAGATGTAGAGTACTGAAGCTCAAGAAAATAACATGTACAGACTGTAATCATCATGGGCACACAGGTTATCACTTCATGTGTTTAAGATCACAACTTGCCCCCCAAGATAATCATAGTCTGTGCATAAACAACCTTTAGATAGTAATTAATTATCCTGTGCACACATGAACATCTTGTGGGAACACATTTGAAGCTTGTGGAAACAACAGTTCATGACTTAAGCATCAGTGATTTCATTAAGAGGTGACAATTCTTACTCTGCACAGCAGGAGAGAAGGCACGTTGAGGCTGAAACAAGGGGCTCAGTCTTGAACAGACTCCTGGGTAAAAGTCCTGGTTTCCACACTGCTGTCCCCAAAGAGGACCACACATCTATGTCAGAGAATAAAACAGAACAGAATATTGAGCTCTGTAAAAAGCAGCACACTACATCATTTTGGAGGTTTAAATTTAATAGAGCTGCCAACATAATGATACTTTAACATAAAAAAGATGTGATTTGATCATTGTTCAGCTGTCTTATAATTAAAATATTTCTGACAGCAACAGAGCTTCAAAATTTCAGTCCTTCTAAGGCAAAATCTATCTTGACTGAGCCTTGTCAGTCATTATCTCCTGCCTAAGGCCATGAGCTCAAATTCACCAAAGACAGGTTGTTGAGGACACTTTAAGAAAGGGTAAGCTAGGTAGAACAGACTGAAATATGATGCTAAAGGTCTGGAAACTTGGTCTTGATTTGTTGCAACTCGTTCTTATCTCCCACTGAGGGATTACCAAACCAGGTGATAAAACCTGTGAGTCATTAAAGTGTCATCACTTTGCTGCACACATTAAACTATTTGAGCTTCAGGAGGAAGTGAAGGCATTGCCGGGCTTCTTTTACACACTGCTCTAATATTTTTTAGTGACTATCAATTTGTTGCTGATAACTCTACCCTGAAAATTATACATCTGGATTTGTTGAACAGTTTAACTTTTGACAGCAGGCTGTTTTTGAAACAAAGCTCCACTGAAGCAAGTAGTTCACAATAAATCAATCAACAGCACCAGATTGAAACATGATCTGTTAGATAAAAAGAAAAAAACACAATTTCTTAATTCCTGGAACAGACAGCATTCTTTGAAAGAAAACTCGTGCACATGCACACAAACATACCATCAAACCATTGACTGCAGGCATCCTTGTTAGAGTCATTCCCAGACACATGTCATTGTTGAGGTTTTTCACCTCTGGAATACTGACAGAATCTGTAGGTGAATAAAACAAACTGTTCTGACTCTTCTTCATAGATTCTGTTATAAATCACAAAGAAATCAAACATGGTACTTCATCTGAAGCCATTAAAACACATTTTTAAACGGCATGGTCATGTGGACTTTGAAATATTTTCCCTCGTATTTCAATATTGAGTCTTCATTGGGAATTCTAAATTTAATGACAGGGATAGCTTTCCAAATAGACTTCCTAAGAGATTTTTAGATGTTCAAATCTAAACTTTCTGAGAACAAGAGGTGCTCATTCCTGTGTGTTTACTGAGGAAGAAAAATATTTTCAGGCTGAAATGGATAAAGATTGCATTTCTTTGTACATTTCAAATTTGAGTTAAATTCAAGCAAAGTGTTATGATAACATTATTTTTTATTTTAACCCCAAGCTTCATAAACTTCCTTGATGTTTTATGTCTGCAGTCTTCTTCATTTTGGCTTTAGTCTGTCAAGTAAATAGCAAATGTTTGTTAGGGAGGTCAAAGGTCAGACAACAACACAACAAACCCTACCTTGAAGATCAAGTTTCTCACAGCTGTTTCTGGACCCTGAGACTGGACATTTATAAACATCTCCCTTCCTGTTTCGATCGTAGCCACTCCATGGGGCACTGACTAGGAGCCTGCAGAAAAAAGTGATATTCATTTTTATCACAGCTGTTAAAAACATTTAAACAAGTCATCGCTTTTTTACTAGTAGATCTAAACTTCTAGTTATGACTCTGAAAAAAACTATATTACTGATGAAGCTAATGTAAAACTATATATGAGCCACACTTCATAGCCATTATATATACACAAAAGAATTACAAAACCTAAATAAATGTAAATTTGTGTCATCACGCACTTGGTTTTGGGTGGTCTCAGCCTGAGCAGGCACAAAAATATCAGTCAGGTCAACCTAACTATATACAAAATAGCAAACAAAATTTCACAAGCTCACACTGAATAATTGAACCTCAAACATTTCTCTGTGTTTGTTAGACCTTAAGGTGTTGAATTTTTTTTTCTTGCTGTTGCTTCAGATGTTAAGATCAAAACTAAGATAAAAGAAAACATCACAAGAAAAAAAAGCATGTTGCTTCCAGCAACCCCCAACCCAAAAATAACTACTGGGCTTCTTAACACTGCCATTTCCTCTGAATCGAGACCAGAGACTTTGAACGCTTCATCAGGAGACAGGATGTAGCGCTGATGCTTTCTCATGGATATTTAAGTGGAATACAGTCACAGAGACCACTACCACACACTGTACAATTCCCTGTTACGCAAACAAGACACTCCTCCAGACAGAAAATGACTCTACAGGGCTGTGACTCAGAGTGGACAACATCCAGACATCACTGAGGAGTTCAGTTACTGTTTAACTTCATGTTAAGTGTGGGCTGTAAAATGTTAGAGGCTTTAAACAAGACAGGAGTGTTTATGTGACACATGTACAGGTTGTAACACGTCAGGCAAAACTCATCATTAGTATCATCTATCCATCTATTATCATTATTGTTTATCTCATTCAGTCGCAGAAGGCTGGAGCCAAACAACACTCTGGGCTGGTTGCCAGTCAACATTTAAAGAATAAAACATAACATTAAGACAGATATCAACTGTAAAATATCTGTGTGAGTCAAAACAATCCCTCTAAATACCAAAAAATCTTTGTCTCAAAAAAGTTTGATGATTTTACGGTTAAAACCTCTTTAACTATAAAAAGAAATGATTGGCTGTTTTGACATCCATTAAATATTAACATTGGCATGCGAAAAGTAAATAACAATCAGCATACCAAATGTCTGCAAATATCTTTACTTCTTGACAGGAGTTCATTGCTTGGTGTACTCCTTTTCTTTAGCCCCTCGAGATTTCAGTAAAAACAAAACTATTATAATTGAACATCCACTGTCTTACTGAGGTGGTTAAAACTGATTAGACTCTGTCTTGCACCAGTAGTATAGTTGGCTGGTGACAGTTTTGAGAGTTGTTTACATGTCACAGAAAGCTCAGACTCTGCTGATAGCTGGGTGTATTTTTGCTTACAGTAACAGGCCTTCACTTACAAGATGAACACTCCTACAATGAGGACAACACTCAACAACTTCAATTCATTTAAAAGCTTGTGATGCTCATCTCGGATGGCTTTTTTTTATCATTTATACTTTTGCTTACAATTGATGAGAGAGAGTGGACCAGAATAGTTCAGTCTGAAGCCTTGAGGCAAAGTTAAATACACTTTATTTGGGTGTACAGGCTAATGGAAAGGTGTATCGACAAAAACAGTCCACTAATTGAGAAACTGACATTTTCAATGATGCTCCGATGCAATATTAACAGATTAATAATCAGCATCCGTAAACCATAGAATATTAGTCTATGATATGCCGCATAAAGCACAACCCAAGCAGACCAACAAAAACCATTCTACTTTCATTGATAAAAAAACCTTAAACTGATTGGGGATAGACCAATAATCGGCCCCAATATTGGCGTTTAGATGCATATTGGCATTGCCCTTTTTTATCAGTGATCTGCAGATGGATATTCAATTTCAAACTGGGTTATTTGTCTTTCATGCAGTCATGTCTCTGTCTGCAGTTACTTCTCTTTCTCCAGTGTAGAGAGAGCCCAAATAAAAAGAGAAGACAAAGAAAAACACAGATCTCTCTTCTCACTGCTAAACTTCAGCAGCGATGTGGTGTTGTCATAGAGACTTTGTGCTGTGAATTAATTTGGTCCTTTAACAAATGTGCTTCAAGGCATTTAAACAAAGTTCAGTGCCAGAGAATTTTATTATTCGAAATTTTGACACCAGTATTTTTACTTTATCTGCATATGAATATCGGCTCAAAAATATAAGGTATTGGTTTTCTTGACTACAAATAATTGGTATCGGCCCTGAAAAAAACATGACGGTCTATCTCTAAAACTGATAACTTGACTTTGTACCATTTGCCCTCATGGTTTGTTGCTTGTTGGATTGTGTAGCCAAACTCCTCCGCTGCTGGTCCACTGAAAATCTTTGCACCTGAAGTGCCGACGTTGAAGGACTGTGAGTGCAGTATTCTGTCAGCTGATGGAAAAGAAACAAGAGATCACGTGACAGTAAGGGCGATAACACCAAATACTAACATTACATCACAGTGCTAGCTGTATAAAATAAGCAGCTGTACATCAAATATATCATAAAACACATTCAAATCTGCTTCATCTCATTTATCATTTTTGCTGCTTGTCTTAAAAATCACTTATATGCTACCATGACTCTGTTTGACATGAACGTAAGCCACAATTGCAGCCATCCTGACTTCCTCCTTTAAGTTTAGGTGCTTTTTGTGGCTGAATCATAAACATTTTAGACACCACATCAGCTTGACTCATGCATGGAAGGCAGAGCACCGTAATGTCTCTGTTACACATGAAGAACACAATATCAACCAAGAATTGAAGATTGCGTTAATCTTAATGGCTCACAACTGAACAATTACCTACCCACTTCAGCCCTTTAAAGTCCCTGAGGACATGGAATTTGTCTGAGTGAGTTGTGATGCTGTACCACAGCCTCATGTCTGTACAGGCAGCTCTCAGCTCTCAGCCTGCCTTCCCCTCAATCAGCAGGCAGAGGAATGTGAATGGGTGCTGGACTCAGGAGACCTACACTAACTCTAGTCCCAGCCACGCCTGTTTACCTGCAGCTCAGAGTAGCACTTTGCCTTCTCTTGGGGCTCTGCAAACCCCCACGACACATCCATATTTCCTTTCACTTCAGAGATGGAGAATGTGCATACAGGGGGAATAATTAAAAGCCAGGCTGCTGCTTGAAAGCTTTGGGGGTTATAGTGCAGACACATAGAAACATCCATGTTATCTCCATTATCAGCGATGTGCTGCACGGTGAAACAATGAATATTTCATACATGTGACTGATTAGGGATCATACATTTGTTTGGAAGAAGAGGAAAAGCTGCAGGATGAGATATTTTTCACAGCACAAGCACTTTTAGGCGGAGTCATTCAATAAAAGCGACTGCTTAGTGTTCAATCATCTCGTCCTCTTAAAAGTAAAACAAAAAAGAAAATAAACAAACAAAAACCCACAGAAGAATCGTTTGAAAAGTCATAACCAACAGCTAAGACATCACGGATTGCTTTCTTTTCGCTTTTTTCCAGAACACCAGCATCCTTGTGGTATATGGAAACAAATAAAAGTTAGTTAAGGATCCAACAATAACTCAAGGACTTACTGATGACAAGTAAAGTGAAGAATATATTCCCATAGAAGAACTCCATCGTGGTCTTCAGTCCATTGGTGAGAAATGATTACATGAAGCTGCCGCACTTGTCAAAGTTGTGTCTCCACAGCCCTCAGACTCAGCGGTGACGCACCGGATGCACTTCCTTATAAGGAGCTGCGCCCTTCCTCTTACCTGCCTATGTAAACTTTGATTCAAGCCGTCAAAGTGTGTTTGTGTGTGTGTGTGGGAGTCTGTAACAAATGCATTCATTTTGTACAGGCATGGAATTTTACATGACGTTTCATAAAGCTATCCTAGACAGTTACTTCATGTTTGAAGCCCTGACATTTATTACTTTAATTAAAAAAGTGGAATGTAAAAAATCTAATTTGAGTTCTTGAGAGGGCAAATACAATACTCATCAACACCCATTATCCTCAAATTAAATCCTCTTAATCCTCACTCCAACATGAGTGGACAAACAACTCTTAAATCAGCAGTTGTCACATAAAATAAAGAAACATCATCAATTACAAGTTAACAATTTGAGACTTGTTTCCTCTCCCATCTTTTCAACCCTGTAATTTCTGTATGCACCACTCATTCGTGTTTGGGATGTTCATCTTTTACAGAACAATGTGAATGCCTTTAATTACGCACCATGATTTGTTTACCCCTGTCTTCATTTGCTTTGTGTTACTCTGTTTTGCATGTTAATTAAAACATACTCATGTATTCTTTACTAGGACCCACTTTAGGAAAAGCTGATGCATTTAAGTGAGAATTGTTACAAAGAGTATCAACAGACAAATAGAAGTATATCTGGTGGAATTCAGAGTATTCAGAATTCATAAACCAAAACAAAAGAGGTTTAATTTTTCATAACAAATCCCAAAGCCACTTTCCGCTTTTACTGGAGAGCACTAATGTAGGACACTTAATTGGAACATATAAGGAGTGTGAATGGGTAAATGGTGAAGGGGCGTTTGATTTTCAGTGAGTGGTTTCATTCCAAACGCTATTTCGGAAAGAATGTCAGCTCGTGCTTGCTACTTAAAAAACAAAAGGATAACTTTGCCTTCTGAAGTCAGACTGTTTCAAGACAAACAACCCAAGATGTAGTCTCTGTGACTGACAACCTCATTGTCACTTTAAAAGGGAAGCTGCTGAAATTCTATTAAAAAAAGACTCATACTTAAAGTAAGTGGAAAAATAAATGAAAGCTGATTTATAAAGTCCTCTGCCACTCTGAAGGAAGTGTGAGAAAATAACTCATGACATCATCTCAGCCTCAGATTTGAAACAAAAAGCCTGCATTGTGCACCGGGGGGCTGGAATTTGAAAGATGTGGGTATCTATGAGGCGGGGGGGGGGGGGGGGTCAAATCAAAGGGTTGCCTTAGGATATAGCATTTTTAACTTCATACAAAGCAGTGACTAAAACTTAAAGTATCTAGTTTATTTTTTGGAAAAGTAACTTAAATTCACTTCACTCAAACTCAAGCCAGAATTTTCAGGAACGTCATGATCACATTCACATGCTTTCGCTTGGAAACAGCCCAATACAACCCCAGTGTGATCTGTGGGAGTGCCTACTAAAGCAGCTGGGAGTAACTTTCTCTACCAGAGTACACCTTAGTGGTTGTAATGAGAGAGGGGTAAAATGACCACTGTCACTGGACAATACCTGTGTTTGCAATCAAGTCGTTGCGTTATTAAGCAAAGTGTGGCTCTACTTTGAAAGGCTGTTGTTGTCCTCACAGCCACACATTTACCACTCACAGCCGTATAATCTCTCCTGGACTCTGACACAGTCGCACAAATTTTCTTGAATCCACTGCATTCTCTCCTCACTCATGGAGTAACTTTTAGGTTTCACAAAGGCATTCTGGATATTACTTAAAAGCTGTTGCTTTACTAAACAGCTGTGAGGGGCTAAGGTGATTGTCAAGTCAACATGCATTAAAGTTCTGTTTGGACAAAGAATTTCAAGTTGAAATATTGCAGTTGACACAATGCCAACTTATAATTGTTAGCACTAATGCTAACGACACTTGTCTAAAAATCTGAACCTAAAGAGTTATCTTTTTTGGGGAGGAAAGATACTTGATATATAACGTAGCATTTCTGTCATTTATCCTCAGATTTTAGACTTCAGACTCACTTGATTTTAATTGAATTTGATCTCAATTTGTGTACAAATGTTTGCTCTTCAAAGTCACTGATCTGCAATCCATAGCAGCAGCACAATATATTCATAAGACTGTGGTGTAAAGATATGCAGTGTGAGAGTCAGCGTGAGTGAACACTCTGCTTTGTGATTCAATGTAGTTTATACAAAAGGTTCAGTTGACCCTGGAAGCAGCAATCTAAGATCTGATTCAGCAGCTGAACCCTCTCACCCACTTCTCTGTTTGTGCAGGCATGACTCCCGTGCAAGTCATCCAGTTACCCAGATCACCTTGAGAACTCAAAATGAGCGAGGTCATGTATCAGTGGTTGAGGTGGTAGTGACGTCGTTTGGTTCCTGGAAAAGCCTTGTCTTCTTTTCTGATATTCTAATGAAAAGGCTATTTTAGGAGAATAAACATTCACCTTTCCCAGAATTGAATAATACTGGAACTGGTGGGGAAAGCCTCCCATGGTAAGTCTCTTGTCTCTATTTTAACAGAATACAACACACATTCCTTGTATAAATTATTTTGCCAGCGCAGTTCAGGGGGTTTCGGACAGCATCCTCTCTGAAAGGATGTTAACAATCTAGGGAAGTATCTTGAAACAGAAAAGCCTGTGGTTTGTTTTCCTGTTAGGCAATGACATAATGGAGCAGTGTGGGCATGTCATTAAAACTCCCCACATTCAGCCTGGATATCTTGAGACCATTTACAAACACAGGACAAGGCCTTTGTCTTTATTAGGGGGGATTTTTGACATGCTAATTTTTTTTTATCTTATACGTGTACTTTTGATTTATTGCATCCATTTCCAAGATATGGTGTATTAAGTTTTGTCCCATATAAGTCAAGGAGTGAACTTGAAAGACTAGATATCTGCGTGTTTTTCAATGAAGTCACTTTTTTTCTCCAGGAGATAAGATAACATTCACAAGTCCTTGGTGAAACTTTTTTCAACCAACTTCTTTTCAGTGTGTGTTCATCTGGAGCTTTTGCCCTACATTATAGATGTTATCCTCCCATCCACTGTGCTCTGTAAAACCAAGATGTGCCATATATATGGACATGTAATACAGATGCAGAAACACAGAGTCCTGAGTGAGTGGCTCTATCAGGGAGATAATCCCTCTTTCACAGCCATCTGCTGACCAATGAGAATCTAAGGCCCTGCTTTTCCCTGTTTTATTGTGAGCCAGACAGTCACATCCAGCAGGCTCAGAGGGGCTCATGAGTCAATGGCTGCATAAGGACAGTGTGGTCATGTGACCTATGGGTCCTCTAAACTGACTTAAGTGTTTTCTCTATTGTAAGGTTTTTGCAATCCCAAGTGTAAAAAGTGATGAATGCACACATGATGCAGTTTTTTCTTCATGGACAGTCAGCAGTATGCAGATAAAGAAATTCAAATTGTGCTTTTTTTTATAAAAAAAAGACTCTGTGCTGAGTTAAATGCAAACACTTTCCAAAACCAATGAAAAAAATTAAAATCACACAACTTCTTTCACAAAATTATGAAAAGACAACAGCCAAGATTAATTTTACAGTTGAAGATTATATAACCATTCTTTTTATGTTCGTGTAAGTGCCACAAATGTGTGTTGAAAATAAATTGTAGACAGACTTGTGGGCAAGTGTTTCTGTTTCTTTTTGCACAAAAAGTAGTCCTACAGCTTCAGTAACAACTTACAGATGCTGACATATTCAGCTCACTGTAAAGTATTTCCTTTTAAAGTTAAGCTGTGCAGTTAGATTTGAAACAAAAAGAAAAAGTAATTCTTAAACCTGTTACAGCCACATCTAGCTTCAAATACTTTTCATGGGCCAGTGAGATAGGCGATGAGAAGCAACAAGCTTTGACTGTTGTGGTAAGTTTGCATGCAATAAAACATGAAATCCTCCACTGGATGCCTCAGTATACTGCACCCCTGACACAGTATGAAAGTTGCAGAGACCATATCACAGCCGAGAATCAAATCTTCTCAGATGGACTCAGAGTCTCACAGCTAAGCACATGCTGGGTGCTCAGAGCTACAAAGCACTAAAGGGCAATTCAGCAGGAAAATAGTTGTGGTGTGTCATTTCATTGAGGGTGAGGGAGTGTCATCGTGTGACTGTTTGTTATTTTCCTCTGAACTCTGGAAGCCGCAAAGTATTTCCAAGGCCATTGTGAACACATGGCACATTTCTAACATGACAACAGAGATGCTACTTAGATTTTCTTAATATGGAAATTGCTTGCAACACATTTACTCTAGGACTCATACTGTCTCAAGGTTTGTAACTTGAAACAGCTCACAGTACTCAAAGATTTCAATGCACTGACAAAATCCTAGCAAATTTGGGTTGTGTGCACAATGTGAATAAACTTATTGTGCTTGTAGTAATGTACTTTAGTGTCACAAAGCCAAGAACCTGCTGAGTCAATATTTCACTCCATTTTCAGTTTTGACACAAATCTGGTAATAATTTTTTTCAAATTTTTATTTTCCAAAAGTTCACTGGTGAGTTTTTAAAGCGTTTCTTGTCAGTATGGTGGTTGTTTTTTAACATTTCCCAACTTGGCCAGCAGAGGGAGGCAAAGGCTTCAGTATAAATTGAACATGTTCTGAGCAACTAACTTTCCTTTTAATGGATTTTTTATGACTTAAATTTGATGATAATTTTTTTTTCTACTCACTAGTTATTCAAACTTAGTTACTGTACTCATGAAAAAAAGGCTTATGCTGTGTCTACACACAACTAAAAACAAGACTGATTCAATGCAACAAATGAGTTCATTGCAGGGAATTAAATTATATTTTTCGTTAATAAGATTCAAATTTCAAACGTATGATCACCAATCACAACTGATATATAATTTCACTAATAAAAAAAGTAACTTACTATCTACACTCTGCACAATAAGTACAATCTTATATCTGTGCAGTTGACCTTTATTGAATGTTAGTTTGGGTCCCTCTCAGCACAGTCATCTTTCCAAACGCTTTCCTATTCTTATAGAACTGAACTCAACTTTCATTTGTTTGGTTTGGAATAATTTGAGGTAGTTCAGGCATCTACACCCAATTTGTTCAAACGTAACACTGACCACAAGCTGATCCCTTTTCTCTCTCAAAAGTGTTGCACGGATAGAAAGTTACCAGATGATGGCAGGATTGCCTGAGTTGTTTCTGTTGAGGAAAGGTCTTGGTTACTGAAATTGAAAATTTAAGGAAGACAGGTTAATGTCAAAATAAAACCTGACACACATTAGCAAGAACTTCCATCAGCTTGTTGTTTGATCACTGCACTTTTACTCGTCTCTGAAACACTAACTCGAGTTCATACATTTTGGGTAAATGTAAATTTCAGCTACACTCACTCATTTCTCCCTACCTCACCACCCTTATACCTTATTTAAGTTTTAACTACCAAAATGAAAATGTACAGAGGTGTTTTAGCGTAGCTGTTAAACTGGTGGCTCTGTTAAATGTCAAAGGAAGGAACTTTTCAAAGAAGCTTACACGCAAATCAGGCAGCTAAAATCTCACATTATAAAGAGTTTATTGCAGGCAAACAGTAGCATAAATTATATTTACAAACTATAAAACAACATTCCTTAGTACGGGCTCCGTGGATCGCTGGTCAACAGTCTTTCAGTCTTGAATGAGAATGAATCCCTCTGCAGTTTCACCAAGTCTCACTGACAGCCTCAAACTGCAATATGCCGCCGCATAGGTATTTAAAGCTACATTCAGGAAATAAACTGGGGTTGGATGCACTGCATTTTCAAAACTTTGAACCCTAACTTAGGACATATATGGACCTGAAGTATTGATCCTAAAATAAGAATTAAACAATGAGTTGTTTAATCATACCTTTAGGTTAGTGACACAAGTATAAAGTTTTGTTTTTTGTGCTGTCATGGATCTTTACACTGCACAGTCTTTTACAGATTTACTGACAACTTAAGTTAACTGTGTAGTGTTTCATATAAACCTGATATGAGAGCTTTCAAAAAAGAGGGGATAAAGGCTGTTTATGCATGGCATCGAGGTATGTTGTAAGACACCTACCTCAGCCATGCACAGTGCCCTCTGAAGAATGATTTGAGCATTGACCTGGACTTTGTGCATGAGATACTGATTAAAATTTTCAAATTACGCACAAAAATATATCAAAACTATGCACACATTTGCAGAAACGTATCTGCCGTTCCAAAAAGAACTCTAAAAGAAATTCACAGCACACTAGTTTCCTCTTGGCATTGAGTGTAGGTTTGAAGGAAAGAAGTTACTAAAAGAATTTGAAACAACACAGAAAGAACTTCCATGTCTGAAAACAAAGTAATACCTCAATATGTCAAACAGTTATCCTGTTGATTGTCCCCATTTTCTAATCAACGCTGAAAAAAAGTGTCAGGTGTGCAACTATGAACAGCTCTTTGCATTAAAATACTTGTTTGCAACAACGTAAAAGTCGGAACCTATGAGATGCTAGTTTCTTCTGCTCTTCAACATTCCAGCAAGTTGATAGGGAAAAGTACACTATGAATGTTTCACGTCATTGTTTTCGCTTTCTCTCTGATTCTAAATAAAAACTCTCAAAAGCTTCTTCTATCTCAGGTCCCATCTCATCTTCAGAGTCAGATCTGCAAGGAGAAGAAAATTGATGATTTAGATTTAGAGCCACAGACTCAAATATAGACCAAACCTTCAATTCGTGCACTAAACTGACATGTACAAGACACACACAAAGACAGCTCACATTGAAACACACACTGCTCTGAGAGAGAATACAGTAGTGAACTAAGCCCTCTTTCACACTCATCTGCTGACTACACTGAAACTGAGACCATGCTTGACCCTGTTGCATTGTGGGCCAGTCAGACACATTTGCCAAGCCCAGGGGCCCACAGGTCAGTGGCAGTCATGTGAGAAGCTGAAATGGTGTCACATTTATCACATGAGCTGATGAATGAAGAGGAATTTATCATTGACAAAATTTGAAACAAGTCCTGAAAACATCTTATTTCTCTTCACTGGACCCGTTCCTGATGCCGAACTTTATAGATGCATGTCTATGTGTACAACTGTGGAATTACTAAAGGCCCATCAATGCTTCATCAAATCATTTTGTGAGTTTTTAAGTCCCCAAATGTGACACTAATTCTGTAAAAGGTATCAAATATTTTTTTCTATGCTTTTCTCATAATATGCACTTACAAGTCATTCCCATTTTCTCCATAAACGTCATGGAAATAGTCCTGTCTTTCCAGGATCTCTTGGTATTTTTCAGCATATTCTGTGGAACAGATCAAAAATAATTAAGGGCTACAGAAACCTACAGAAACAACATTGCATTAAAAATAGTGAAATCCTGAACTCTGTTTTCTCTCCTGATCCATGTTTGAAATGTTTTTATTGTCTTACCTGGATCTGCTGCTGTGAAAGGAGTGCCATCTTCAGTGTAGAAAGTGGGCTCATTCTGAAGGGAGTAAGAAGGTTATGACTAATAAATACAAAAATAGATTTAAAAAAAGAGAATTATTGAAAGGATGAAAAAAAAATGAGGCAGTTAACCCTCACCATGAAGTAGTTGGGATCGTTGTCTGGAGTGGCGTTGCTGGCTGCTGCAGCAGATCGGACTCGGCCCCAATCACTAGATCTCAATTCAACAAGTTTTAAAAGCATCTGTCTAACATCCCTAGGAGAAAAAACAAATAACATCAGAAACCTTTACTTTCTGTGAAGGTTTGCCACGGTGCCATTTTTATTTCTCGCAGCCACATGCCGGTTCATGGCACACTTGTGAGACAGGGTGGTCTTCTTCGAGATGTTTAAAAGCTAAAAATCAAATAAAACCTGAATATCTTTCAAAAACAGAGTTGCTCCATTTGTTTTGATCACAAGGTTATCTATTCTTGCAATGTTTGGATGATTTTCTTTAAAAAGCAACACCTTGGACAGGTTTATAAGAGCAGCTATGGTGGCAGATACCTCTGTGTGTGTGTCTCTGACAGACATAAAAGCAGCTTTCAAAGGTTTGAAATCACAAGTTACCTTAAACATAAACCACAAGGAGCAGCTGCAAATGACAGCCTATTGACATACACACCTGCTGCAGGTAGCATCCAGAAGAACAGTTTCAATTCTGCGAATCAGATCTTCCATGTGTTGTTTTCCACTCTCTTTCCACGCATCATCCAGGACTGAGCCCGTCAGCTACAATGCCAAAACACATTCTTATTGCATCACTTAACACAACGACCTCCATTTTTTTTCATTACAGACTAGTCAAGATTTCAAACCTTAAGCAGTTTCACAGCACAAATGAGATTTGCATCCACAGGGTTATCAAAGAGACTCTTCATGAGGTCATTCAGAGCAGAGAGCAGGATTTCTGCTCGATGTCCTTTTCCACCTTTGACCTAAAGAAACGACACAGATTGGCCAAAATCAACAAAAGGCTCAATCATAAGTTTGAAGGCATGCTGGATACAGATGTAACAGTCATAATCTGCTAAAAACACTGCCCAATAAAGATAAACACAGGGCAAATACTGCACATTATGCATTTCAAAAAGGGGGAAATGGTATGTTGTGTAAATTTTAAAGAACTGGTTTAACAAAACTTTGATATATACAGGGAGACAATCAAACATCTCACCTCCAAGTTAAGATAAAGCTCTCCAAGAAATAGCACAAAGGAGTGGAACTTCTTCTGGACTTCCGGCTCTCCTCTAACAGCAACATCTCTCTGTTCAAACTCTGTTCGGCATCTACGGCAAACAATATTAATTCTTCTAAGTGGCAAATCAAACACCTTTATGACAGCTGTACACAATCAAAATATATCATACTTGAAAGTCAAGCAGAATATCGTCTTGGTTTGCCATTCCTGACCAGAACACTTATTCTATTTGGTAAAAGAAAATAAAAATATATCAATCACCTTTTCAGGAGCAGCTGGCGAAAGTTGCCACTTGCGGGGCTGATTATGAGGTGATGTGAAAGATAATTACAGAGCCTGGCTCCTGTATACGAGAAGTTTGGAATGGCAGTAGACTGAAATAAAAAAAAACATTAACATCACATTTAGTAGCTTCAACACTTTCAACTGCTACAAACATGAATTTATGTTCAAATTAAGGACATTTCAGTTAATATCTACAGGAGAGGCTCAAACCTGTGTGTAGATCAGTTCCACCAGTTCATGCAATGATTCTTCAGTAGTGACCCAGGCATTAAGCATACCAGTGATGTGTTCAACATCCGTCTCAAAAGAACCAGGTGAGGAGCTTAGGTGGCCGAGGAAGTCTGTGACCATTTCAGCCAGGGTTGGTTCCCCGTAGCTTTGACTGTCATCATAATAAGCAGAGTCCTGTTTGATAGCCACAAAAAAGAAAAAAAGAAAAACCTAGTTTAATTTCTCCTGACCCAATGCAAAATAATTAAATAGCCTAAACATAACAAGTTGAAGACTTAATTTGAGATCTTAAATTAGGTTGGCACAGGTCACGAGAGAAAAGAAAACAAACAAACAAATGACAGTAGTTGTGAAATAATAACATTAAAAGAAGGTTAACAACTCAAGCAATGATGGTGTTGAACATTTTTCTTACCTCATACATGCCAATTCCAGAGGGCACAAACTCCGGGGCATTGGCAGACAGATTTGAAGACATAACCAAAGACTCCATGTCATTACCCCGTCTGGAGGCTGACGCGTTGTTAAAGTTGGCATTTTGTTGGGGTTTGTTCTGTCTCTTTAAATCTGAAGGAGACAGAAGAAAGAATTCAGAGATTCAGTCATAGCTGAGGTAACCAAATGATAACTCAACCAGTGTTGCTAGATTGGGTGGGGGCTTATCTTTAACACGGTAGGCTGGCAAAAATAGCATTGGGCAGGTTGATGAAATTAGGGCTGCTTTTCACATTTGGCTGAAATTTCAGAAAATATTCTAGAGAGTAAAATAACAAAATATTTGCCATTATGTGGCAAGAAATAAAAACTTGAACATTTCAAATAAACTGCTGTGTCTTAGCACTCATGTCATTAGTTTATGTATTTTGAAATGGAGGGAATCTGTTGAACTTTACATCATCAATTAGTGACAGTCGTCTGTCAGTCAAGTATCACAGTGAAAAAGTAACATTTACTAAGTGCCTTTGAGACAGCATGACACCAAAGTGAGGGAAATAAAACAGATTATACAAAAGTGAATGGGAGACTGATCCAGGGATGAAATATTGGACTGTCCATGTCAGTGGACGCAATGATTTTTTCATAATCATGTTAATATGAACAGTAATATAAACAGTATAATATAAACATTCATGATAATAATATTTGAGATCAGATGACAAAAAAATATATACTGTGCTCTTGTTTTTTTTTGTTTTTTTTGCCATACCGCCCAACCCCAATGGATAGTGATTGTGTTTTACATTTGTTAGTATTGACCCCTGACCTCTGCACAGCATTGTCAACACAATAAAAACAGTGAACAGTAGAGAATGTAGAGTGAATTATGGTCCAGAATGTGTTTTGCTTTGCTCAGTACTTAAATGCTCCTTGACAGTTTGTAATTTAGATTTAGCCAAGTTTAAAAGCCTGTAGTTTTGAACGTAAGCTCTCAACTATGTGACATGCAGTGGTGGAAAGAGTACTGAAAATCTGTACTCAAGTACAAGTACTGTTACATTGCTAATATATTACTCAATCACAAGTAATAGTACTAGTGTTGGAAAAATACTCAAGTAAAAGTGAAGACTATTCCTCAAAAAAACTACTCAGATCATCAGTTACTTTTAACTGCTGATGTCACTGTCACCTCTCCAGATAGGGCTCTAAATTTTGTGTTTTGCTTTACCAATAGTTAAACGCTAACAATCAATAATCATTAATAACTGATAAGATAGAAAACAAGAGTTTTTCGCTCATTTTGATGGGTTGGTTTTTTTTCAAGGTCTCAGGCAAACAAAAAAACAAAATTGGATGAGGTGCAATTGCAGCCAAGACTATTGATAAATTATCCATGAATACATATTTAACTTGTTAATTTCTTAACACAAAATCAATTAGCGATCAATCATTAACATCCATTGACATTTTTTGTTTTGTTTTGTTTTTCATCCGTATGTCCTGGTTTTCAGTGGCTTGTTTGCTATCAAATCACCTTACTGGCTACAAAAAAGCAGATAAAAGGTCTAGATATTGATGAAAGTTGTACTCAGTACTCAACTATGATTTTAAAAGTAACGAAGTAGATTACATGGCATAATGATTGCTTAACCCTCTGATACATGAATTATGAAAGTCAGTGTCAGGATTTTTCCCTTGGGTGTTTTTATTTGTATTGAGGAATGAAAAAAAGTTTTCCGATTCTTTTTTTTTCAAATATTTGTAACTGAGCATTCAACACAAAACAGTGTGAACTTAATGTAAATATGACTTTTTCCTTGTTTGACTTCTTGTCCTTTTTTTCCTTTCATGAATAATCTTGTTTCAATGCTTTGTGAAACATTTTAACTCTCTTTCATCCATTTTAACACTGAATAATGTATAGTTTATAAGCTTTTTCACCCCCAAATGTCTGTCAATAACATGTTCAAAAATATATGTTTGGAAACAGAATTGAAAACATTTTTTCAGGCCCTAAGAAGAATAAAAATATCCTGACACAGGCTAATATGAAGTTCCACTACATGAACCATTGAATTTAGGAGTAAATAAGTTTTGAATAGGTGTCCACTGTAGTGACTACTATGCACCACAAGATTAAGTACAGGTAAAAGTACAGAGCTGAAAATGTACTCATAAAAGTACAAGTACCCCAAGAAACTACTTAATTACAGTAATCTGAGTATTTGTAATTAATTACTTCCACCCCTGGTGACATGTGAGCGAGGCCTGAATTTAGATGCAGCATTACATCATATGAAACAACAATCCAACAGGTGCATGACGCACCGCCAAAATGCTAGCTGACGTTAGCCCACAGTAATAGTATTGAGCGGCTAGTTTGCTAATGACTGCTCCTGGTTTAGAGCGGGTGAATTTAGTAGCTTATCTCCCCTTGGCTTCTAGGAAAGCTGTCACACATTTCCACTGGGGCAATGTCAGTCAGCCACATTTTCATGAAACCGAATGTGAAAGTAGAAACATCAGTGTTAGCTTTAACGTCTGTGTTAGCTCGCTGACAGACAGATATTTACCTCCCACGTCGTTCGCGGTGCTCGTGTTGTTCTCGGTAAACGGTGGGCATGTCCGGGGCTGTCTCAACGGCTCCCTTTGGTTGAACAGCGTGGTGGTTTTGGTGTCACCGTCCACGGCGGTTACCAGGAACCCGGGCTCTCCTGGTAGGTTTCGGCTTCTCCCCGCTCCGGGGGTTCTGTCGAAATTCTCGTTCATGACTGTTTGTGTATCAGCCTCAGTCCTCAAAGCTGCATCGGAGAAGGGAGGAAGGGGTGCTATCCGCTGAAAAAACGGTTTGTTTTCTTCGTTTGTGTATTAAGTCACAGCTAAACACACCCTATCTCTCTTTCATGTTTCCTTTTTTTCTGTACTGGACAGTTCAACACAACTTTTTCAGCCACTTCCTTTGACAACAAACTCGCTGTGACTGATAGTGTTGTCTGGATTTAGACTGCTGCTCTCTAGCGGTGTGGAGTGGGAACGCAGCCATCGGGGTATCAGTCGGAAGCGTTGATACAGGTAAAGACGGTATGTTGATTGATTGATTTAACCTTGTGGTGCATAGTTGTCACTACAGTGGACATCTATTTAAAAGTTATTGACTCCTAAATTCAATGGTTCATGTGGTGGAAATTCTTATTAGCCTGTGTCAGGATATTTTTATTCTTCTTAAGGGCCTAAAAAATTGTTTTCATTTTTTTCCCAAACAGACATATATTTTTGAACATGTTATCGACAAACTTTTGAGGGTGAAAAAGCTTATAAAATATGAATTAATCAGTGTTAAAATGGATTATAGAGAGTTAAAATGTTTTGCAAAACATTAAAAAAGATTATTCGTGAAATTACCGTAGAAAAAAAGACAAAAAAAGTAAAACAAAGAAAAATATTTATATATTTTCATATTTACATCAAGTTCACACTGTTTTATGTTGAAAGCTCAGCTGAAAATATTTGAAAAAAAAGTAGAAAAAAAAGTTCATGCCTTAATACAAATAAAAACACTCAAGGGAAAAATCCTGTCTCTGACTTTCATAATTCATGCATCAGAGGGTTTATTATTTGCTGACAGGGGTGGAAGTAGTTAATTACAAATACTCAGATCACTGTGATTAGGTAGTTTTTTGGGGTACTTGTACTTTTATGAGTAGATTTTCAAGTCTGTACTTTTACTTGTACTTAAGTAATCATTCTGCTATGTAATCTACTTAGTTACTTTTAAAGTTATAGTTGAGTACTGAGTACAATTTTCATTCATTTCCAGACATTTTATCTGCGTTTTTGTTGCAAGTAAGGTGATTTGATAGCAAAGAAGCCAATGAAAACCAGGGGATATGAATGAAAACAAAACAAAACAAAAAAAAGATTGTAAACCTGATGAGCTTTAGACATTGCATCTTAAGGATTTCATTTCTGCACCCCAATGAGAAAAAATTGCAAGTAAATTAAGACATAATTGGTTCAAAGAGCAACCAACAGTTTTCTGGCAGTAATATCTGCTGGGTCAAATTTGACCCGTTATACCACAAAAGTCAGGGCTTCTTATCTATTTGAGACCTTAAGAGTTTACTAAATGGAGAAAAGTTCAAAATGGTGGTGTCTGATGAAGTGTCATCCTGGCACAAAAAAAAGCAAATTGTACTTTTTAGTACAAGCACAATATAACCATGTCAATTTCATAATAAGGCTGTTTAATGACATCTTCAGATTTTATCTGCAAGATGATCTGTTTAACTGTTTGGAAGATTCTTTATGGGCAGATTTCAAACCTCTGTTTTTAACTTGAGTTTACTTAATTTGGTGCTCAACAGTGTTATGTGTTGGTGATCTAAGATATTTGCTGAAGTACACTGATTTGGGGAATAACACTTAGCTGATATCACATCAGAGAAGTTTCTGGACACGTGCAACTTCTCAGCAATGCCTCTCTCTCTCTCTCTCTCTCTCTCTCTCTCTCTCTCTCTCTCCCCTGAGCTCACTCAGTAGCTGCCCACTACAAACATGTGTTGCACCAGACCTCTCAGTGTAAGTATTCATTAGTTGTGTTAGCCTCCAGTCATTTTCCACTTGTTTCCCAAAGCTGGATCACATTATGCCACAGAGAATTCCTGTGCCAGAAAAGCGGAGACCCACTCTGATAAAAGATTACTGCCCCTATTTTCTGTTATTGCTGTCTACCCCCCCAACCCCTCTCAACTCCCCATGCCAGTGTCTTGGAGGGAGTTCAAACATTCACAGGTCCGGGGAATGCATGGAGTGACAAATGACTAGTGGTATTTTGATGAAGTGCACACCCAAAACTGGAGGTTTAAATGCAAAGCAAAAAGCATAGTTCATGTTGAATTAAATACACTCTGTAGGTTATGGTCCCAGGGGTTTATGGGATGCCAATTAGGTTACAAGGCAAATAAAGACACATTGGTTGCTACTGTATGTGGTGTGTACCAAACAGCTTCAGCTCAATGTGTATTCTGTCTCACATCCAAGAAAAGAAGAAATTAAATTCAAGCTGCAGCAGGCACATCATGTTGTACAATTGTTTAAGTGAGTGAAGACAAAGTAATAGATGTTCACGAAACAGTATTCCATATGTTGCCATGGGCCCTGACTGTCATGGTGGAATTCACTGCAGCATTCCTTGGTATTAATCATTCGTCACGGTGATTCCTTAAACAACCTTTAAAAGACAATATGCTGTAGCCTGCAGCAAATGCTGTCCTGGATCATCTAAGTCATGCAGCTTTTGTTATATTCAGTTTCTTAAATCAGGAGTCACAGTCACGGGTCAACATGGATGAATTTGGGCATGAAGGTAACGGCCGTCTTCCTGTCTTCATCTGTTCTCCAAAACTTTTCATGATGGATGTTCAGAGAGGGGCGGGATAAAAGAGCATGAGGCCCGGAAGCCTGTGGTGTTAATGTTCTCCCCGTGGTCTTTTGATCTGGCATCTTGGCAGCTGTCATTGATTAGTGTGTTTGTAGATGATTACTAAAGGAAGTGGGTGGTCAGACACAGGTCATATCCCTGCTTCCCCTTCATTCACATTTCTGCTTCCAAATGGAAAGTAGAGTAGATGACTGTTGTGATGAAGAACTTACACTGTAATTTATGTCACACGGACTGTCAGCAGGTGTTCAGAAGTGATCTTTAATATTTCAACTCTCCTACCATCTGTGTTTGTTTGATATCATAAAGCGATGTCAGAATCTACATACCATACGTGATGGTACCCTCCTCCTAATTTGTTGTGGTCGGCTTGTGAGCTTCCCATTTGTTTGGGAAGTGATTGTGAGTGCAATGGTTGCCACATGGAATATCTGGCGAGGCATTAATAGCTGCCTTTTGTCCCTGATAAGAAAAGACTTACCATGACCTCAGAGTTCTCCAGGGTTTCTCAAATTACTCGTGAGAAAATGTGGAGCTTTTTTTCTTGAAACTACTCTCCATTGATGAAAACTTTTTGGCGTATTAAAGAAGCAAGACAAATGCGTTGCAGAGGAGAAAGGTGATATTTTATTTTCACATAATAGAGTTCCTATAAAAAGTTAAGAATGCAGAAGGAATGTTTGTCTTGTAGGTGTCCCCTCCAGTTAAATATTTCACAAAATAAATAAATCATAACAATACAGTTAAAAACACAGTGGTTATGTATTCAACATTTGCTTTATATTTGATGTACCCTCTGTTTCTTGCTGACCGATCATTTCCCTTAACAACTTCCTTTTCTTTGTCTTTGTCTTTACGTGGATAGTCTGACGTATCACAGGAGATTATGGATTATAAATAACATCTTTAGAAACGTATGCATCTTCCACAATTCTAAGCTAAGAGCATCTCCTGTTTGGTCTGCATTACACACATACCCAAGTTGCAAACTGTTTGGCACAGAGAAAAGGATCAGTATTGCATCCCGTGCGCCAGAAAACACAGATATCATCCTCTCCTATCAAATAAAGAACATGATCTCAGCTAAAGTCAGAAACTGAGAACATATTTTTCTGTAACAGTGTTAGTGCCATGTTTCTAAATGAGAGATTTCTCAGTGAATGTCTTTATTTTACAGATAATTTGAAAACCTCTCAGTCCAGTGCTGCATATCCACCTTCTTCTCCACTTAGTTTCCCCAGTTTACACCAAAATTGGAAGAAAGTGGGTGGCCGTGTTCTTTCTGCGGGTTTTCTTCCCCCTCAGCGGCTTCCCGTGGACACTCAGACCCACAAACATCTGCCGCTTCTTGTTCCTCCACTCGGCTGACGCATACGTGTTGTAGCCATTCTCCTCAATGCGTTCCTTCAGGGTGCAGTCAACACCAAAGTCTCTCTGGAAAAACAGTAGGTATCATGTTTCAGTGTTATAACCCCTACATGAGAGGTTAAGGCAAAACACACATCATTTTCCCATGCAAATCCATTGTGGTTACAGACGGTGCCTTTTTTATGTACTACTCCTTAATCTGTACTGCATGTTTGGCTTTTTTGTATTTGTGCAGAATCTTGTGTGCACTTTGAAAATTGCACAGTTCCTTTTTCTGGAGGATCACATGCGTGTACTGTTCTAGTAGAGATTTGAGGCTGACCTATCATTCAGGGAGGTAGAGATAAGGAAGGTCTTTGATGAGGACAGAAGAATCTAACACTATCTCTGCTCAGGAGCATTCAGATTGACCTCTGACCCGGATACTCACCGCTCCGTACAGCTCTCCTTTCCTGCTGATTGCCAGATAGTAGTTGCTGTTCATTCCCTTGATGGCCACCACTCCCACATCCACCGATGTGATTTCCAGAATACCTAGGATTCACAAAAAAAAAAAATGGATTTGTCAATATGTTTTATCATCTGCATTAGGGCTGAACTATTTGCAAAAAATAATCAAAATGCTATTATTTTTCCCTGTATTGCAATATAATTTTTTTTAGTGCGATTATTACAAGGTCCCCTATCTTATGGGTTTTTAAACAAAGACATTGAAGGACATGAACATTGACATTTATTATGGCACGACAACAACCCATGACATTTGTTTTTGCTACTCCTGACTGCTTTTTGCCAATTTCAGTCACTTTTCACTTTTCTTCCACCACTTTTGGGCCACTATTTGCAGCCATCTGACCATTTTTTTTAGTTTTATCCCAACTTTCTTTGCCATTTGTATTGCCTTTGGCTATTTTTTGCTGTTTTTTTCCACTATACCACTTAGACTGATTCTCATGCAAAGGTAGTTTCCAACAATTTTGCTATTTGGTTGAGCAGAGGTCGGATAACACTAGTGTGGAGCATTAAAAATCAACTGCAAAAGGTTTCTCTGGTTTTCTGACACAGGTTAAAGAAATATGGCACTTTCTGTGATTAGAATACTGCAAAAGATCATACTGCAATTGAATCTAATTTGTGATTAATTGTCCATCCCTAATTTGTACATTGTTTATCACTTGTGAAAGTAAAACAGGATTTATCTGAAGTTTGAGCTGATCTAAAAACAAAAATAATTGAATAGCTCTAAGATAAATAGCAAAAAATTGAAATATGACAACTGTCTAGTTAACTCTTGCAGCAGTCACAGACCAGAATAAATTCATAAATTTGCTCCACATCTGTCACAGAAACTAATGAATAACCACATGTTACATGCTTATTTCAGGACACTCAACGTGTGAGAACACACAGTGTGGGAACTCTGGGAGAGGAGTTGAGCACATTTATCTTTTTGGTGATATTATAAAGCAACTTTACAACCCACACCTGTATAACAGATGCCAGCTGCTCAGGCCATGTAGTTTCAAAATGAATGGGTGGAGACCGTTGAGATTCTCCGGTTGTTTATGTTCTGTTTGGTATTTCGCTCTCCAAATCCCTATACAAGTGATTCAGGTTTCCCGTAAGTTATTAGTGAGGCTAATTTATACCCCAGTTAACAAGGGCAAGCTTTTCTGCAGACGGCTGTGGTTGTTTGTGTGGTCCCAGTATCAGAGGTCAGAGAGATATAACTTCCTAATGTGTCCTTTGACCACAGAACCCACTTGTCTCTTCTGGTGTGTGAGTGTGTGAGCAAGTCTCCCCTGTTCCCATGGCATGTTTGATTTCATGCCTCCCTCCCTGACTTCCTCTCCCCACTTCCTGTGAGCTGTCATTGTTTTATCCTGATAAGCACACATATGTGCGCACACACACATACACATGCTCATTGGGATACACACACTTTGGCGTGGGGGGTGTGAACTCCAGAGAGTCGACGACATGCTTTGATCAGATCAGAACAGTAGCCCCTCCTCTGTCGGATGACTGTTTGTGTGGCAGACCCACTCTCCGGTGACTGGAGAGGGGGCGTCTGAAAGCTGCCAGCCAGGTACATGGGTGGACGGTGTATGATGCAGGTGTGTGCCCCCCATTAAAGAACAAATCTTGTCTCAAAAAACACAGCAGCATCCCTCCTCGTCCGTGAGGTCTTGCCTGTATCAGTTTCTAGTTCAAACAGTGGCACCTCAGGGCAGTGAGGGCTGAAGCGGCAAAGGCGGTGGTGTGGTGGGGACTGTGACACAACGGCCATTGAAGATCTGAGAGGAGCTGGTTTTTCTGTATGGGATCGGGTGTCGGGTATGGAGTGAGGATGTAAGACAATCTATGGCAGGCTCTGGCTGCTCTGTAAACATGGGAGGGATGAAAGGAAGGAGAACAGAGGAGGACAGAGGAGCCATGACAGTGAGACTGGGGGTGGAGTGAGGATTAGTAAGGCTGTAATGATCACTGATCAAAGTCAGCCACCGGAGGCAGGGGCGAGACAGGTTGTATATACACAAACACACACACACACACACACACAAAAGCACATGCATTTCTGCACTTCCATTTGCACACATGGTTAATATTGCAGCAGGTGAATGTGCACTTGTACACTCAAACCTGGCTGTGAAGCTCTGATTCTCCATTCACTCCTCTCTGCTGTAATAAAATGCAATAACAGAAAACATGCCCCTCATTTATTTTCCCCCAGATCACAACATAATCCTTGAATGGTGCAACAACCGTGCTGTGTATGTGGTAAACTTAACAAACCGCACCATGCAAAAAAAGTGGTCTGGACTCAGGCAGCCACATTCAGCTCTTTACATGGTGATCCAGCAGTTTGTCTTTTGCATGCTGGTTGCTTTTTCCTAATGTGTGGCTTTTTTGATATGCTCTGTTTGGAGTTACAGCACTAAATGGTGCGTTGGTTGTGGAATGGAGGCGCAACAGCACAAATGAGAATTAAGGGTGGTTTTTCCACAGTGGGATGCCAAAAACTATGCGCTTTGCAGCGTCTTTCTCTCTCCTGCTTTGCTCCTATTTCTAAATGAATGTTCACAGTTTGCACAAAAATAACATTGGGACAGATAAGTGATAGGTTCTATTCCCATGCAGAGAAATGGTTCGTAGTAAGACATAAATCAGGATTTATAGCACTAACACTTGATAAGGACCACACTGAGTGTATTTACAGAGCAGAGACATCCATCCTCTTGCCATCCTCGGAGGAAAGCTATACATCTCTGCCCTTAAAACCTCCATAAGAGCACCATGTGTGCTTTTTTTCCCCCACGCAAAAGGACTGCTTTGATTAAAGGAGATGAATGTGCATTAAGACTTGTGCGCACACATCCACAATCATACACACACTTCTTGAGCCATGTCCATGAGCATCTTGCACACATAGCCTAGCCCCTACAACACACATTCACACACACACACACACACATATGTACACACACACACACAAGTGGTGACCCCGGCAAGCACACACACACATGATCTTGACAGGCTTGTCCTCTCACACCATCACAGCCGAGTATAATTAACTAAACCCTTTTACTGCCAGCTTTTGCATTAGTCCTGTTTGGCAATATTTCACAGACAGGCCATCCAGAGCTGCTGGAAGTCGATAAATTCAAGAGAAGTCATCTGTGAATTATAGATTGTTAAATTATGCACTCAGGCCATGCAGATAGTTCCTTAGCTGACTTGAACATAATCTTCCTCCTTTTCCCGCTGCCTCTCTGTAACCTCAGCACAGGCTCCCAGCGGGTTGGAAAGCCATGTGGGACAGTTTTGCGCTGGCATCCCCATAAATCTGTGGGAGGCTGGATACTGGCTCTTTAACAGACAGTGTGCTGGGTCCTCACAGGGCCACATGCAGGACCCAAAACCCATGTCTCCTGGTCCTGCACATTTCTTAGACAAGACAAGTATTCAAATATGGATCATAAAAATGACCTCAGGTAAAATTTGAATGTATCACATTTTCTTCTGGCTCGGGAGAAAGCAAACAGTCGTCCTCTCGTTGCTACAAAACTTGATATTTTGTCACTTCAAGGGACCGTAGAGGGTCTACAAAGGACGTCAGCCCTGGGATCATGTCTAGCCCCAGGGGCCACAGCAAAGACTGGAGCTGCTGTTGTGTAGTATCCTTTACCGTGAGAACCTGATACCAGGCCACATAATCCACACACAGTGTCCCCAGACCCCCTCAGGACACAGCTTTTTGATGGCTCCACCATTGATACTGAAGACGCACTTCTTTGATGTGGTCACAATGATGCTCAGCTGTGTCATTCATGAACTTGTACCTCTAGAGAGAGTCCTCCTGTGCTCCCATTCACCTCCCTCAAACTGATTCACACTGACTTTTGAACCGGGGCTACACAACCCTCAAAGTGAGGAGCTGTGCGCACTAAAACAAGGAGACAGAAGGGTTTAAACCACCTTCAAAACAGCCATAAAGTTCAGGCTCACACACCACTATAATGACAAACTGAGCGAGACTTCCTCACGCCACTCCAGTTTTACAACTTAAAAGAAACCACGAGTGAAGGCGGCAGTAAAGGCATCACAGTGTAACACGGTCAGTAAATAAAGTTGCCTCTGTCATGACCTTGTCAAAACAAACATCTCCCCTGACGATCTGCCTCCTCGTGCCATTTCCCCCAAAGTCTCTTTGATTGAACGTGTGGTTTAGCTCTCCCAAGAGGAACATTAAGAGCTCCCATACACACACCAGTTAGGAGGACAGAGAGAAACAGGGAGGAAGAGAACACATACATGTGTGTGTCAGTAATAAGCGAGCACATGTGTCGTCGTTGGCTGCTATATGATCACACACCCACTGGAGCATGTGAGTGCCCGCTGGCTGATAGGCACACACACGTAGCTCGGTGAGAATGCTAGAAGACTAATGAGGACAGTTTTTTTTTTAACTGACTGATATACCGAAACATACAACTTGTAATCACTTTAAAGACGTGTTCCAATGAGTGAGCACGTCAAACTGCTTTAAACAAATGTCTGATCTGTGACTGAGGGTGTAATTTGCTCCTTGCTGGCTGGCAGGCGGGCAATCTGAGTGGGAGAGTGAAAGAGACACAGACACAGAGAAAGAGCAGCGAGAGCCTAAAAGCATCAATGAGGCTGACATCCATATCCTCAGCCCCCACCACCACTACCACCACAACAACACAAGGCCTGTTCTTCTCTGCTTGTTATCAGGTCTGTTTACTCTGGGCTGTGAAGACAGCCTGATAATGGCCGGGTTATCTGCCTCTGCTCCTTTTTAGACCATCTCAGAGCTACCATCATTGTGCTGAGTGTTTGGACAGCACAGATATGGCTTGGATGTCTGGTTTAAAACAAAAAGAGACAAATCTAAATGGGGATTGCTTCAGGAAAATTACAAACCAGGGGGCAGGCTGGTGGTCTCTAGAAATGAACAGATAGGGATTCTGAGTTAAGTTCAGTGCTTGCGTCATGTTGTATGACTCAATTTGTAAGTTTGTTGTCATCTTTTGCAAATGTTTGGGGGCAAGACCAGCTTTGGAAATCATCACTTTATAATAGGAAATAATCAAAACTTTTCAAGAGTTTCATGGAGCCACATATGTACCTAAATTAAAGCAACCAGTAGGTGTTTTTATCCTTTATAAAAAAGGAAGTCCAGAGACTTAAATTGTCTTTTGCTTTCTCTTTGTCTTATGTTAATATTAATTTATGTTTGGAGTTACTCACTGAGGGGGTCATCTTTACTCTTTGTTCCGTTGACTTTTCCGTTCCTGTCGATCCTCAGGAAAAACTTCTGAAAAGAGTACAGCTTCCTCCTCCGTATGTCCCCCTGGAGATGAGGGTAGCTGCGCACATGCCTCCCCTGCCCTCCCCCAGCCCGACCCAGCGGGCCCCTGGTGGCCCTGGCTCTAAAACTGACCTCAGTCTCAGAAATGTTCAGGGGAACCCTGAGGGTCCGTGGATTTGTGTGTCTCAGCCTGTCTCTGCGGTTTGGATGGCAGGTCGCCCCAGTTAGAAGGAAGGAGAGAAGCACAAGAGCCACCAGGAGAGGCAGGGAGGGGGGCAGTGTGGATGACCTTAGTCTGGAGCTGACCCCAGATCCAAATCCAGAACTGGAGCGAGCCCCAAACCCAGTCCAGGAGCTGGACGAGGCAGAGGCAGCCTTACTCCCTCCAGCAACCCATCTGACCATGGTAGTGTGCTGTGTGGAGGACTAGAGGCAGCCTCAGAGCCTGGGACATGCTGCTGGGGGCAAGGAGAGGTTGAAAGGGCAGGGAGGTGAGCCCTCCACAGTCCAGAGGATGAGAAGGTTCCCTGAAGAGTCCAGATTATTAACCACCTGTATGGAAATCTTAAATTCCTTTTGAATAATCTGAGCGGCCTCTTCAACTAGTGTTTGAAGCTGATAATCCTCTGGGTTTTTTCCACTGGTATAAAGTTTTAGACTGATGATCAAAAAATCTGCAGCCTAATTCTGTTTTGGAAAATAAATCAGTCTGATAAAGCTTAAGAAAATACTCAAATTACCCTGTTTGTGTACTCCAGTAACAATCCTGTTTTCCACTCTCCTCTGAGTTTCTCTGTCTCTGTTTGTGAAATGGTCGGTTTCAGTTGTGCTGCTCCCGTGTAACCTTTGTATTTCCATAAAAGGAAGAAAAAAAAAGAAAAAAAACAAAGTTCACCGTTGTCCTGGTAGAAGGTCTGCAGTGTGTAAAAATCCTTATATGTCCAGAAGAATCACCAAAGATGCAGCAGGCAGAGTACCTGTCTGATATCTGCTCCACTCCACATGTTTCAGTTTTCAAACTGAGGAGGAAAACCAGGATCCAGGACTTAAAAAGGAGCGTTGGTCAATCCAGGCGCATGTCAGATAATCCATCTGTCCCCTTGTGTTGCCCCGCTCCCCTCTCCCTCTCTCTCTCTCTTTCTCTCTCTCTCCTCACCTCCCTCTCTCTTTACCCCTAAATGACTCCACCTTCATGCAGCATCGAGGTAACAGTCTGGGGAGGTCTCTCTCTCTGAGTCAGACTCGTTCACCTCGTCCTGTCTGTTAGCCCCTCGATATGAGGATTCCTGGTGTGATCGCCTCACCTGAAGGCCGATCACAGAGAGTGACTGTGTGTTGTGGTGTGTTTTCTTGTTGTGTGAGGCTGTCTGACTCTGTTATTTGATCCCTCCCTCCTTTACTCAACTTCCCCTCTCACATATGGGAGCAAGTACTGCTCTGCATGTGTGTTTGTGTGAGTGTGCATGCCTACGTACAAGCAGATTATGAGAGTGGGTGAGATAGTGGGGTTTATCTGAGTGGATGCAGAGGGGCAGGAAGAGGCCGTCTGCTGGTATTGGATCAGACCTTACGGCTACAGATTGTGTTGATGATTGCTTTATTGGCTAATCAAAGAGTTGGCCTGTTTTTATGCTTCATGAAACACGGCCTAAAGTTGACATGTCCAATCTGTATGTCATGCTAGTTCATATTCCCTTACAAAAACATGTGGCTGCACGGTGAAGTATGACAGGGATAAGTATCTCAAATTGAAATGGACCCACTTATTACTCATTACGATGTGTCAATCCGACAAGAGTTTTCCTCTATCTCCTTAGATAAAAGTCACATGCAGTTTCTGTTGCTGGTTCCAGTTTGGATGCAAGCTTATCGCAGCCCATCCTACGGAGGCCTCTCTCTTTTCCTGAAGGCACTTAATCGCAGCTTGTTATCTCTCCTGCAGCGCTGTAATGCAATGAAGCTCTCCTGTTTCACTCAGCAGACCCTCGGCCTTCCTCTGTGACTCAGGTGTCTGCGTGGCTCTCAGCCAATGGGACTCTCTTTTACCAAGCGTGCATCATTTGCTCCTCCAGGTGAGGTCAGACAGCACAGGGTGGTGTTTCTACCGGTTTGACTTTTAAACCAGCTACAGTTTCAGATGAAAGCAACATTTGACAAAATCCAGTCATCTGCAACAAATAGTTTTCACGGCCTACATGGAAAACAACAGCGATCAAAGCCCATAAAGTGACATTTCTAACAATTCACAGATATAGAACAAACTTCTTTTGTGAGTATTAACTGCTCCTCTGTCCTGTTTCTCTGCTTTCAAGCTCCAGGTTTTTAGTGCCTGCTTTAATGTCCATCAGCCAGAGCAGTGGCCTGGTTTTAACGCTGGTCTTGGCTTGGCTTGGCTTGGCTTTATCTGGAGAAACAAACAAAGCAATCTTATCGGTGCTTCCTTTGTGCTTGGGTCTTCCCACTATGATAACCTGAATCAGTGCAGAGGACACAGAGCAGGGAGGAGCAGGCCTGAGTTTTATTGATCACCATGGCTGCAAATATTGTAGGGGAATAGCCTCTGCAATTTTGCAAGATTTAGTTCTATTCAGTGTTGCATTGATTTTTCACAAAGATCTTGTATTGATGATGAGAGAGTCTGACCACTGCACAAAGCCTTCTCCAGTCCATCCCAAAGATTCTCAATGGAGTCAAGGTCTTGACTCTGTGGTGGCCAATCCATGTGTGAAAAAGATGTCTCATGCTCCCTGAACCACTCTTTCACAATTTGAGCCCCTGGCATCCTGGCATTGTCACCTTGGAATATGCCTGTGCCATTTGGGAAGAAAAAACGGAACAACCTGGTCATTCAGTATATTCAGGTAGTCAGCTGACCTTGTTCTTTGGGCACATACTGTTGCTGAACCAGGACCTGAGCAACTGCAGCAACCCCAGATCATAGCACTGCCTACACAGGCTTGTACAGTAGGCACCAGGCATGATGGATGCATCACTTCACCTGCCTCTCTTCTTACCCCGATGCGCCCATCACTCTGGAACAGGGTAAATCTGGACTCATCAGACCACATGACTTTCTTCCATTCCTGTAGAGTCTAATCTTTATCTGATCTTTAACTGAAGCCTTTTTTCTAGTTAGCCTTACTAATCAGTGGTTTTCTTAAGGCTACACTGTTCAATCCCAGTCCCTTGAGTTCCCTTTTCATTGTGTGTGTGGAAATGCTCTTACTTTCATCATTAGAAATATTCATTGCATCAGCTGGAGTTGAATAACTTGTTGCCAGCTGAAGGATAATCTTCCATTCAGTAATTATCCAATACGAGGCTTGTACCAATTTGCTAAGTTAAATCCAGGTGGTAATTTTTTTTTTTTTTTTTTGGCCTGGCAGTGCATATTAAGATTGTGTTTTGTGGTTTGAAAGAATCCTAGAAAACATTCTTAAGATTATCACATTTTGGGAACAACACTGAATCAGAGATCTTTTTTGGAGATAATTTGCGAACTTTCTATTGTTTTTTGCACAATGAAATGTATCACATAACACTTGCATAAACCTCCTTTCCTTAGGTGAAAGCTTCGATCTCTGTTATTCTCTTTTCGATATGAAGTGCCAAGGATGAAATTATTTATCCAGGCATGTGAAAAATTCTCATATTAAGGTTGAAAGACTGGAATTGTGTAAACTCTAAAACTGGGCTATAAAATCTTAAAGTTTCTACCTCTCACAGAGACCGTCCTCTGCATGTTTCTCATAGGGATGTCAGCCTTCGAAGATACTGACAACCTCATAAGATTTGCTGGATTTCTTCCCATGCCAAGGAGCAAATTCTCCATAAATGTAACCGTGCCTGAATTTTTTCTCTTAAATGCAATATAAGTGAGATTTGCAGAGTCTAGAGAAGGTCTCAGCTCCCTCCCTGTGCTCCAGCTTTAGCATTTAGTGTATCTTTATAGATCAATCTCCCTGAATTGCATTTCAAAGTTCAGGACCAGCCTGCAATAGAGGAGACAAATGTGCTTCTGATCCTTCCCTGCAGCCTGTGGCTCTAGCTGGGTTCTTACCCTATTCTCAAAAACAAAAACATAATTATAATAGAAGCATCGAAAAGTCAAATACCGGAAATTTATACACGTCAGCGGAGATTTGATTTCACACGGTACCGATTGCCAAGATGAAAAATGAATCGAGGGGAAACACATGGACCAATTCTTGGTATTCTTTTTGGGGTGTAATGTTCAGAAGTAAACTCACATTTATACAAAAGAACAAGGTGTGACATATTGGCATATAACTTAACAGAGCCTACTTTTTTGTAAAGTTCAAGAGAAATCATCATCAACTGAAGAAGTGAGATCATTATGTAGTAACAAGATGGAAAATCACAAAAGTATATGCAGCTTACAGAGGCTACAGGCAAGGTTTACTGTCAATGGTTGGATGCTCCTTTTCAACCCACTTGTATTAAACAGAATTTAGCTTATTAAGTTATTTATAAAGATAATAAAACAGTTTCTGCAGTTGACATTTTATTTCATGGTTTTGTGTGACCTTGTGAGATTGCTTGTGACCAGGCTTACCAAAGGAAACAACGAAAGGCACCATGAAGAATATCCATTTGGCGCTGATTGCAGTGGCACCATTGGCCAGCATCTGTGGTATTTTCCAAGGATAAAGACACCATTTCCCATGAGCACCATCACTCACTCTCTATAAGGATGTGACTCTTGCTAAGGTGCGCATTTGTTTTGGAAGGGCAGATCTTCTAACACTACTTTCCTTAGTTTTTTGCAACTTAATGTAGAATTCAAATTGATGAGGTACCTTATCTTTCTGTCATAAGGTGTGTCGTACTATGTAACATTTGTCAATCCTGATTAAGTCCTACCAGTGCTCATCTACCAACTACAACTTCACCAAGCAGAGCAAACATTATCTAGCTCCGCATTTAAGTGATATTTGAATAAAGCTCTGCAGTATAGCGGCAGCGTGGGGGTTGAAATCATAGCCTGTATAAAATGTGGATGCAGTCTCTACTTTGTCGCCCTTCTGTTCTTGATGCAGAGCAATTAAGCAAATCGATGGCAGGGGCCATATTGGACATACATGGGCTTTGAGCCCCCTTACTAACAGTTATAGGGAACCCATTGAGCTGAGCAATGCCTCTGATTGGACAAACTCATGATCTTAATATCTTCTAAACTACTGAGTTGGGCAAAAATTCAGCCCCCGTGCAGTGTGTGTTAGCTAGCAAGCAGATACTAAATGAACTGATTCATTTTTCTGAAGCTGGATGTTGCCCCTTGGTTGAAATGCACTTGATCACAAACACTTTAACCAGTTTCAGCCTGTGCTTTACCACTCTCACATCCAGTTTTCTCCTGCTCTTTTCTTGAGGTCCAACTCTCTTGTTATTACACTCTGAGTCTCAAATTAACACCTTCACCCCAACATTTGAGCTTTACCAATACATTTCATAATTTAACATGTGACCCCAACATCGCAGCATGAAGATGGATGCAGATACAAGGGCAACAAGAGGCAGCTCATCACCAAGGTTATCAAGTTGGCACCTCTCCTCATGTTGTTTCATTGAGTCAGACCCACAACTCATCAGTGTCACAGAAACAGCCTCCTCTATGCTCGCTCTCACCTGCCTCTTCACACACATATGGGGGGGGGGGGGTATTGAGAGATATGCGAGTAAGTAAACAGAAGAGGCATAGTCAGAGTAAGGAGCCTGTTTTTTGACCAGGTCAAGCGGTGTTCGTCTACCCTCTCTGCTCCCACATGCCCAGGAGGAAACAAAAGAGGAAGAAAAAGGGAGATGCACAGTTTTAATTGTCACTTAGGACCCCTCTGATAGAAACTACCAACTGTTGCTTCTTTTGAAGAAGTTTGACTTTCTGTGTCTGGTATTCTTTTATTTTCCTGTAAAGCCATGATGGCATTGTTGCTCATGCTAACCTGTTAGATCTTTTCAAACTGCTGCAGCCCGCCAGCACTAAATGCATCATTTCCTTTCTGTGTGTCATGATTTTATTACTTGATAAAGATCTTATTGACCCCAAATGTTTAAAAAAGTACACCGTTACATGAAGTGGGCTCACTCCGAATCAACCAAAATTAAAAGTCTACGTGCTGGTGGAACACAGCTGACATTGGTTAAATGTTGTGACATACCGAATGCCTCCAATTTGATCACAGTTTTGATCTTTAAATTGTGTCCTGTTCTCCAGTGTGAGCTGAATCCTGATTTTTGCAGCAGCAGGTGGATCCAGCTGAGTATCTTTGAATCTGTCATTCTGTCTCTGTCATTCTGTCTTTTCCACTGTGTCACATTTGCAGGTTGAGCTGTGGAAATTCACCTCATTCATGTCATGTGTCTCTGATTTTGCTCAACCCCCACCCCTCTCTTGTGGTACACTATCATTAAGCAGATGTTTTATGAAAGAAAAGCACTTCATTCCGACTTCTTTCAGCTCAAATCCATATGTGGTCTAAGAGGGAGTCAAACACACGACTCACAAACAACCATAGTGACCTATGGGAACCATGTGTTTGTCTGTCTGCGTTCCCTGGGGCCCGTTCTGTGTGTGCTGGGTCAGAGCAGGCTGAGGCTTTAATAAAGGAACAGGCCTGGTGCAGAGATGCCAGTCTCGCTGCCTGCGGACATCCAACCTGATGGGGTCCAGATGAGAGTCACCAGACTGGACTTCTTCCTCCAAACCAGCAGCCGTTTGGTGCACGGGCTACAACCCTCTGCCTTTTTCTCTGGGTCTAATCTGGGATTTGTTGGGTAAGCCCCCCAGATTTACGAACATTCACCTTTGATAGCACAAGTCTTTGTAGATCATAAGAAAACATATACCTCATGCTTTTGTGGAAAAAAAAGAAAAAAGCGCTTGGCTCATGCTGAGGGTCTTTTTTTCTCTTGGTCATCAAATGTAAATATTTAATACGTTCTTGGCCGTGGTGTGAGGAGGTGTCTAGTAACTTACAAGATGAGGTTGCTGTTTCCTGCTTCACGTTGATCAATGGATGTTTGTCATGTTACCTTCCATCGTGACCGGGCATTACATCATCGTCCTAGGCTTAGTGTCGGTTTCAGGGGGGCAGAGGAATTTACTTACAGGTCAGAGACTGGATCAGGTAAGACCAACTGCGCTGTCTTTACTTTGCAATATTGAGCCACAAGGTGTGCATGCACCCTGCTTTTATCGTACAGCTCTGCAATTTCATTTGTAAAAAGAGTTATTGTACATTTTCTTTTTATTGGAAGTTCTGTATTATTGTTCTTTTGATTTTGATTCTACTTTTAATTTTGTGATTTTTTTTAATGACTTTTTAAATATATTGTGTCAGAAACAGGACGGACATAAAGAAATGTCATGAGGCAAAGGGCTAAGGGTGGAAATCAAACCAGGGGCCGTCACTTCAAGAATTATAGCCTCTGCACATAAACTGTGTGATTGTACCTCTGACCCAAGTGGTGTCCCTTCTGTTTTTATTTATAATTCTAGTTTTATGCAGCAAAACACCAGGAATTTTCATTTACTCCTGAATAACCATAACATGAGATTCTGATACTACAATAAGTTTTAATGTGGGGATAAAATTGACAGTGGAAATACAATTAGAGTTACACTTATATAGCACCTGAGAAACATTTCTGTAGGAATTAATTTGTCCTCAACTCAAACTGCAATTTTTCTATGATGAAACATTTCTTTTACCCTGATATATATTTATTTGGATGTGAAGTGTATCCATATTGGAGACCCCTGTGCACAGGATTCCGTACAATTCAAAACATTTTCAGAAATTTGAAAAGCTAAATGTACACTGAAGTGTGTCATGTTTTTTACTTTTCATGGGGAATTATTAGAATAACTGATGGTAATCTGTTAAAAAAAAAAAAAATTGTAAATTCTTCTTTTTAGCTCTTCCTTGCAGCATCCAGAGGTCCAACACTGGCACAAGTGTTTCCTACATTTTCTCGGCACTCAGTGATTATTCAGCTCCAAGGAAATCCTGTGGTTGTATTTTCTTGAAAGGAATTAAAGAAAAACCATCTTGAGTGTTTTTTGGAAACAAGTTAAAAAAGAGGGATAAAGTAGCAACTTTTACAAATGGGTTGAAAATGATATGAAACACCTACTGAGTGTAACAGCAGTCATACCCACCAGCTAGTATAACACTTGAGAAAAATATCACATCTGCATTAACTGAGCAGCTAATCAGGCATGTTTTCGCCATTATTGTATAAAAAAATTTGAAGCCAACACTTTTTGCTACTGTTGCCGTGGTGAGAAAGCCTGGAAAAAGTACAAATCAATGAGGTAAGCACTGCACTATTGAATCCAAACCACACTGACTTGGCGTTCGAACACTTGCATTGTGTTGCTCAGGCTGTTAGAAGTAATTTTTATTGCTGTTTTTTTTCTGTGTCTCTTTGGAGACCAGCCAGCCGACAGCAACTCATGTTGTTCGGAAAACAGCTGAAAACGAGCTGTGCCAGGTATGTCAGCATTTGTAAACACACTGACATCCAAAACATCACACTACAAAGATGTTTTGAAGGGAATAATTTGGAGTTTTTCACCTTTAAATGGGCTTTTCTATTGTCCCCCACATCTCATTTAATTCATCATCCTTTATGCCAGCTGTTTGTCCTCAGATTTTCTGCATAAAGTCCAGAGAGAAAATAAAGATTTCTAGGGGTTTTGGTTTAAAAAAGTAAAGTGAGAGTAAAGGAACAGTCTCAAATGTTTTTCACTATTTTCAGGCATTTACATGTTTAAAGCACCATTGTCTCTTTCCATTGTGCAACTTTCCAAATGAGGCAACACAGTGACATAACAGAATGAGAGATGTGGTTAGGTAATACAACTGGATGTTTGCTTCATCATGTCAACACAAAGACATGTTACACACACGTACACACATTGCTGGTTTTTAGGACATGATGCTCTACATTGACCCAGTGTTGTGTTACTCCTTCCATTACTGCTGACTAATTCCTGGTCTCTGGCTTGAGTGATAGCCGCAGGGTGCGCTGAGCGGGGCAGTGTCAGTCCGTGTCAAGTTATCTGGCATAGAGGAGCCTGGGAAATCTGGGCCAGCTGAACCCGATCTCTGAAACAGAACCTGGAGCGGCAGATTCTGAGGTTACAGATCCAGCAGCATGTGGCACCATCAGGCAAGGATTGACCCGATGATAAGAACAGCAGAAATCACAAAACCAAAATTCAAAGAAGTTCACTAAAAGAGGCGATAATTAATGAGGCTTATTCAGCTCTTTTCAGAACAGGAAGATCAAGGCCACAGATAAAAGCTGACATTTTAGAAATGTAAAACTGACCAAAAAGAAAGACATGGACCACTCTGATAAATAAAAACAGTTAAAAGATTTTATTTCATATCTTTTCTCATCCCATTTTTAAGACAGACGTGAAACAAAAATCATTCAAGGTGACGTACCATTTGTTTGAAATCAGTAAAAGCTGTAAAACATCATTCAAACACAGTGCCATCTTTAGAGCGACCTGAGAGGGATGACCTGCAACGCCTCTTTCTCATCAGTCAGTCACACACTTGAGGAGGAGCACCACAGGTTCTACTGCAGAACTGTGCATGTTCTGCAGCTCATTTCTTTATCACTGACATTTTTTGAAGGGAAAAAGGATTAAAGCAGGAGTTTGTAACAAGGATAATGTAAATGCACAGTACCAGCTCTGAGAACAAAAGATCAAGTAAAGCAGACAAAGCAGAAAAATGAAAAAAAGCAACAACAACACATTGATTATCTGCATTATAAACAATTTCATGATAAAGAGAGAGCAAAAATCTATTTACATTCTGGTTTTAATGATCACTTTGAATAAAAATATCACAAGTAGGTGAAAAGTTAGCTGCAATATGACAGCTTTTATACTAAAGCACCTTTGGCCCAGAGAGATGTGCACTGTATGCTTTAAAGGTCAGTACCTTATATTTATTATGTGTTTATATAGGGTTTAGTTACATTTAAATTCTGATACTATTTAACCTTGAATTTATTTATTGAGTATTTTTTCTTGAAAATGTTTTAACCTTTCACTTTCATCCAACACACTCAGAGGTTTTGGAATTGGATCTATTGACTAATTATGATAGGCATATAATGTTAATGTATCAATATTAAAGGCTTTTGGTTGATAGTTTCATCAAATGTTGAATTACAAGGAAAATTATAGAGACTGTAATACCAAAATTAAAAAATAAAGTTGTGAAACTGATGAAAATGGTAATAAAAAAAAGCATTATTCTGATTTTTTTAGAACACTGAATCCCGACATTAAATAAAAATTGTGAAGATAATGTTTTGAAAAATGTTAACTCATTAAAAATATGGTGCCAGGCACATGTTAAGTTGAGATGGGGCCGGAGGATTTGCTGTACTTACCTAGATGTGCAAGCTGCTACCATCTTTCCACTTATCGATCAAAAAATCAATGATACTTAATTTGTAAAGCACTTTTGTGCATCAACATGTAGCACAAAGTGCATATCATAAACAAAATCAGAATCCTTAATGGTGAATAATCCCTCATAACCAAGGACACAGCCTTTTGAGTTGTGCCCAGTGTCTCTCTTTCCTGTAACACAGGATGCAGCATCCGGGATGTCAAAATCAGAACACAGGACAACCTGCATTTGTGGATGTAGCAGCCAGTTGTTCATGGACCAGATATTTTTATGACCAAGTAAAGGCTGTTTTTACAACCTGCCTGAGGGTCGGCAGATCACAGCACATGATGAAGCTGACTGTAGATGATACAGTTCCCAAATTCTTTAATTTCAAACCAGAGACATTTTTCTGACTGTTAGCAAAATGTTGAACCTCTTCCCATCTTTGCCTTAGTCAATCAACTCTGCACTGCCCATGTTTACTGGTTTTTGGTTTCACAAAACTTTTCACAGTTTTTTGGTTTCCCCAACCCAACATTTTTTTAAATGTTTTGCTGGCATCAGGTTTTCAAATGAGAATTTGATAAATATTTTTTTTTCAGCATAAACATGTGATAGGGATTGGATGATTTGTCAACCATAAAAAATGTTTCATGGTATCCTAACTTTTTGGAATTGGAATAATAGGTAAAAAGTAAAAAAAAAACCTTGCTATAGTGACCCATGCTCCTCGCTGCTTGTTGTACTTTTGTCTATTATGACTTCGGTTTGGACGTGCTAGTCTGTGGTTGGCGTTGCTGTATGTTTATCTGCGTCCCATGAGGATACAGTACAGTAAGAGTTACTTAAGTGTCCGTTGTGTTATACAGTAAATAGGTGTGTAGTCCTGGTTATGACCCACAGGTGACACAGCACTGTCTTTGGACCGACCTGAGAGAGCAGCGACCCAGCAGCTTCAGTTTGTCACAAAAGCGAGATGACATGGTATTTTTCTTGCAGGCTGGAACTGTGTGAACAAGAATAAGAATATTGCTCAGAGGTCAAAGGTTGATGTGAAATTACTGGTTATGTTTTTTCCTGTAAGACAAACAGACCTGTGCTGGTCTTGCATTCATGCATATTGCACTTCCTGAGTGTGTCTGGTTTGGAAATCTTCTCACAGAGGTTGTTTGGCATCAAAGCCAGATCCTGGTCACTCACACAGTTGACTTCACGCTGCTGCTGACCCCCGCCACAACTTGCAGAGCACTGCAAAGACACACAAATACAGGGATCCAGTCATCTTCTTCATTTACCAGTCTTTGTGTTTGGTAAAAGAAAACTCTGAAAAGAGACAGACCTCCTCCCAGTCTTTGGCGTTCCACTGAGTGCAGGGCTTCAGGCGGCAGACCTGAGTGCTGTTTGGCTTCAGCGTCGAGCTGCAGCGATGGGGCTCAGGACAGTATATCAGTCGCTCTCTGACTCCTTCACCACAGCTGCCAGAGCACTGAGGACAAAAAACAACAAAGCCTTTTTAAGACCTTTTTAATGCCATCTTGAATGAAATTTCAGACTGGAAACACTAAAAATATAGGGGATGGTTGAGGGATAATACTGTATTGCAACCCAAGCATAGCATGTGTGTCACTCAATGAGACTCATTTAAGTTTACTTTTTGTCCGTTTACTGAGCATAAAGTGATGCTCAGTGCTCTCTGGTTTCATAGCTGTATTTACATGTGCATACAGTGACCCATAATTGCAGACTGGCCAGATAGCATGCAGATAATCAGCAGCTTGTAAGAAAGTAGCCTCTCTACTGCTCCTTTTTGAAAAGTCCTGTGAGAAACAGTAAAAAAATGTATACAATTTTTTGATAAATTTGAGATATTTTGAAGCCTTGATTTTAGATACATGAATCTAAGACTTTTCAAAGATGCAGACAGACATCCCAAGGTTACTAATACTGTGACTTGGCCAGTAGCTTGATACATAGATATGATCTGTTCAGGGTCATCACCGGAATATCCTGTACTTTTTATTTTTAGTGCTTCTGTCTAATTTTTAGGAAGAAACAAAATGTCTTATTAGATTGAATATGAGCCACATTCATCTGACATTCCAGAAAAATGTCTTATTTTGAGGTTTTAAAAGACAAAAGTGATGTTAGAATTAATTCAAGAAATCTACCCATCGAGTAAGAAAACTATGTGTCAGGCCTCTGAAAGCATTACTTGTGATTTTATACAAGAAACTTAAAAAGTGCATTTTTTAAGATGGAAATTTTTCTGGACTCAGGTTAAGTTTGATAAGACAACTTTGACTAATATAATAGATTAGCACTTGCTTGGATAACAGTTTGTGCTGTGAAAAGAGTCACTTACAAAGCTGCTGAATTTAACAAGTTGAGAGTGTGATTGGTTTTGTCTATCAACAGCAAATATAACACCAAAAGGTTAGAAACACAGACTGGTAACTGAAAAGTATAAACATCCACAACAGTTTAAAGCTCCTTCAGATGTAATGTATAGAGATTTAATGTGTATGACGCTCATACCGGTCCCCATGGGGAGGTACTCCAGCTGATACAGGGCTTGTGTGGACAGCTCAGGGTGCTCACAGGCCTGCTGGACACAGCCTGACAGTGGAAAGGTCTGAGAGGACGTTTGCTCTGAGAATCGATACACTGAACCTCCCTGTACCTCCTCCCAACAACTGCACAGTTATCTGGACACTGTGGAGAACATCACAGCGAGGATGTGAGAAGTGAGAACAGCAGAGGAAACAAACACATTCCGTCATCCGGAAGAGTAAGACTTGACAAGTGGGAGATTAATGAAGTACTGAGTTTAATCACCAAGTGATCGGTGTAACAGTCAGATTCAGTGGCTTCAGGAAATCTAAGGTTACTCACTTTGCTCCAGCTGCCGCTCTGCCAGGTGGCACAGGGCTGCAGGTGACATGTGCGCGCAGGCTCGGGTCTCTTCATGCTGGCACAGTCACCCTCGATCTGAGAGCTGCACTCAACTGTCCTCCATATCGCTCCAACACCACATGTTGTTGAGCACTAGAAAGAGAGGAGCATTTTTAAACACAGCGTAGAGTTTTCAGCCTCTACAGCAACTTCAATTCCATGTAAGAACATATTAAACTAAATAAAAAGGATTGCAGTTTTATGTTTACATCTTATGCCTTTGCATCAGTAGCAGTAATAACTAGTGGATTGATGCCAAAGTGCATAAATGGTTTATGAATACCTCTGATTTGTCTGGTTTTATGTCGAATGCAGCTAAAGGCTCAATCATAAAACTTAATGATTTTTTTAGAGCTGATAAAAATGTGGTAGCCTCACCTCACTCCAGTTCCCAACAGCCCAGAAAACATCCCTACTGACTGTCTCTCCAGCTGACAGTTTGGGACTTTGCTGCCGCTCATTTTGGCCTTTGGTGCGACCTCCTTTAGGCAAAGAGGAGGGCTTTTTGGAACGAGTGGTGGAACTGGTTTTCTTGGGTGTCACAGCAGGCTTCTTGAGTTTGATAATCTTCACCGTGGGCTGAGGAGGAGCTGTGGTGGAGAATGGTTTTCTCGTAGTGGTGGAAAGAGCTGGTGTTATACCGGAGTCCTTGTCCATGGGTGTGATGAGGGGATTCCTGGGTGTCCTGAAGCTGAAAGGATTGACCCGAGGTGTTGTGTGGTGAGTGGTCTTGGTCCATGTCTCAGTGGTTGTGCGTGGGGTGGACGAGGGTCTGGTGGTAGTTGTGGCTGCTTTGGTCGTGTGTGTAGTAGGTGGACTTGTTTGTACAGTGGGTGTAATGAGTAAATGTGGCTTTGGTGTGGTTGATTTAAATGTTTTTCTGAGTGATTTAGCCGTGGTAACATCCAGGTCGATTATCCCCTCCTCTTCAGTTGTCCTCTCCTCCACAACATAGTCATATCCTGGGGTAAACACCACCACGTTTGGTGTACTTCCCTCCTCTCCTTCCTCAATCTCCTCCTCTTTTCCTTGATCAACTTCAGTTGATTTTCTGTCCTTTTCTGCAGATTTGGTTTTCTTCCTCTCCTCATTTTTCCTCACTTTTTCATCAAACTCAGAACTGTCTGTGTCTATAATTTCAGGGATTGTTATTTCAGAGGTTGAAAGGGATGTGGTGGTAGGGACGAAGGCAGTTGTAGTTTCTTTGGTGGTTGTTTTCTTCCTCACAGTGACAGCAGCTGTGGGAGCAGCTGTGGTTGTACTGCTCACCCGCGTAGTGTTAGCAGGAAGCTTGGTGGGCTGGCTCTTAGGTGGGAGAATACGACGATATTTAGGAGGAGGCCCGGGCCGTCTGCGCAGACCTGAGTTAGGGCAGCTCTGCAGGGCACACAGGGATCTGGATCGAGGTTTGGTTGTAGGATCACAACTCTTCATGGGTGTTAGTGCACATGTGACTGTTCGTGAGCGGACACCTCCTCCACATGTGACCGGGCACTGCAAAGGAGGAGAAACAGAAAAACTCAAGAGGTAAGTACCACACCAGCTTAGGATGCTGCATGAATAAAGATAAATTAAAAGTTTTGTGGTCAGGATATCACTTAAATCCTTTACTGTAAAGCTAAATAAAACTGACAACATACCATATGTTGAAAAAGTTTACTAATTTTAAATTTGATGCCAGCAACGTGTTTCAATAATTTCGGGACAGGAGTTTGTTTACTATTCTGTTGCATCACCTCTCCTTTTACAACACTCTTAAAATATTTGGGAATTAAGGAGGCCAGATCTGGAGTCTGACAAAGAAGTTTTCCTATTATCATTCCCTGATAGAGGATTTCAGCTGTTCCCCTGTTCTTCTTTGAAGTATGTTTGTTTCATGATGTGCCAAATGTTTTTAATAGGTAACAAGTCTGGGCTGGAGGCAGGCCATTTTAGCACCCTCCACGACAGAGCCATGATGTAATACTTCTCTAACATGGTGTGGCATTGTCTCATGGAAGTATGTAAGGTCTTCTCTGAGAAACAAAACTGTCAGAATAGCAGCATATGCAGCTTAAAAACCCTGCATTTTGTATTAATGTTGCCTCTCAAGGTGTGTAAACATGCCAAGGGGTGCAGTGTCCATGACTTCCAAAAAGAATGTCAAATTTTATTTGTAAGTTCAAAAGAAAGTTTTCCATTTTAGTCCATCATGACATTTTTATCTTACATTCGTGGAAGCAACAACAAACTGTAGACTACAGGTTGTGGTGGGGATTTTGATCCCATGCAATGACAGTCATGCCTGCTTTGTGAGACTCAGTGGCTTAAATATCACAGCCACCCAGTGTTGTTTTTCTGCTTTGTCCTTTTCAGGGATTTTTCTAAATTCCTATAAGTTTCCAATGTTTTGCAAATGTCTTTTACCTGCCTCTTCCGCATGAGTCTTTCCCAAAGTGGTGAACCTCTTCACTCTCTATCTTTGAGATATTTATACCTAATATGTTATGTTATCAACCACTACAAAACATTTTTTTATTGTTTTGTTGAACCTGTCTTGACTTTATGATTTCTTGCTGGCATCAAATGTAAGATCAGCATTTATCTTCCATGAAACAATAACATTTCTCTGTTTTATTATTTTTATTTAACCATTGCACTATTTTACATGAAATATAAAGTTGAAATGATTTACATACCTTCAAATCTAAGTCAATCATAATTCTTGACAGCACCGAAACTAGAAAAAAGGATATTGTAAAAAGCGTACCTCTTCCCAGTTGCCAACGGCCCAGTCCACTCCACAGGGCACATCCCTGTTACACGGCACCACAGGTTTGGGTTTTAGGAGATGTTTACACTCAACGGGATGCAGCACCCTTTCTTCCCCTGACACCGTGCGGACACAGAGCACTGTTCGCTTTCGCATCCCTTCTGGTCCACAAGTAGTTGTACACTGCTGCCACCCACCCACCCACCACCTACAGCAGAGGGGAAAGATACAAGAAAGAAGAATCCTTTTGGTTTTTAAAAAGTGATTCACTTCAGAGAAATGAGCATGAATGGGCAACATTTCAAATAATGTATGATACTGGATTGGTTGGCACTGATACCACATCAACTGGGTTTTGGATACTTTGCTTGGAACAAGACATTCTTTACATTCAGCAAAACAAGCACAACCTGTTTTACAAAATTATAATGAAGACGTGTTTCGTAAATAGTACATAATTCCATGTTTTATGTTTTTAGAATGAATCCAAAAATCCAAAAAGCAGTCCTAATACACAGTCTAAAGTTGGCTTCATGCTCATTATTGTTAACCCTTCAACATCCAAGTTTAAAACAGTCCTCCTGGAGGTTGGAGAGTAACAGTAAAGAGAACAGTTTGCATCAGTTATTGTCTGTAATTGAAACATCACTGAATGTAGACTCCTTTTCAGTTTTATAATAGCCTTGATATTACAGTAAAGCTTGTTTTGTCTTCTTCAAGGAACAGTTTGAATTTTCTCACTCGCTCAAATGGTTGAGGAGTTACAGTAATTTAAAGTACTTGTAAATTAGAAATGCAGACACTCCCACAGGTTTTCAAGGGTTAACATTTAATGACATCAATGATTGTTAAAGTTTAGTTGGTGAAGAGACAAAAGATGAATAATAAAGGGTGAAGACCTGGCAGGACAATCCACAGTCTTGCATTTTCTGTGTCCATCCTCTGGGCGGGTGTCTGGATCACAAAGAGACTCATCCACTACGCCCACATCCATCTCAAAACACCTTGCAGGCTGGTGCTGCTCACCTGACGTGGACAGGAAGTTAAAACTTGTTACTTTGTCCCTAATAATGATCAGCTATCAAACTTTATGTTTGAAGACTTTTCTTCCTTGTAAATAAAACACCAACCTAAGCCACAGGTGGTGCTGCAGTCTGTCCATGCCCCGGGTCTCCACCTGTAAATGGGCTCAATGATCTCATTTCCTGTCCCTTTGGTTATTTTACTTGTGTACTCATACTTCAGTCCTGGGTTCTTCTCCTGAAACAGCAGCTGGATAAGAACAGATATAATTTTCTGAGAAAATGCATCATCAGAGACATCTATGTATTTATTGGTTAACATCTGTAAATCCAACAATTCAAAAAATGTCAAAACTAAACAACCTTTCACAGATGAACCGTCTGATTTCTTTGGGGCCTACCTGCAGCACGATGGGCTCTTTGGTGGGTCCAGGAGCAGTAAGGTTCTCCATGTTCCCGCTGCGTTCGTAGTAAAACGTGGTCCCCCCAGCCTCATACTCCCCATTCCACTGGATGATGAAGTTGCCATTGAGGAAGTATTCGTTCTCGTACGCCTTGCTCCTTAGAGCCAGGAAGTTACCTGCCTCCTCGATTTCCTTAACCAGGATGTCCCGCGCCCCCACAGGTATCACATCCACATCCACGTACCCTGGGAGAGTCAGGAGGGTGAGGGGGGGTAGTAAGAGTCACAGCAAGGTAATGGATGGCCCACCATGGCTGCTGCCACACTCACATCCAGACTACCAGACAGTCTCTCTCTGATCTTTAATAGAGGGTGGGCTGAGGCTGTGGGGGTGGTTGGCATGTATGTGTGTGGAAGTGCATGAGTGTGTATTCAGCATGGGGGGCACTGCCCCGTCTCTGTTTTTTATTGTGTTTGGATGGAGGGGGGCTGGGGGAGGACGAAAGCAGCTATGAGTCGGTCTCTGGAGTTTAATGATGTTTGTGGGAGGGTGTGTGTGTGTGTTTCTGTGTATGTGCAAAAGAAGGGTGGGGGTGCCTTTGCTCTAAGCCTTTTGAAGTCAAACACATCTGGGCTGGTTATCTGGAAAGGATGCTGTGCATGGCAAACACACAGACAATACAAAACAGAGAGATATTTTCATTGTTAGAGGCTCTTTGTCTATTAATCTGTCTCTGCCATGTGTTGATCCCAAGGGTTCTCCAAATGCTGCAAAAACAGCCAAAGACGTGTCTCTCTTTAGATAAATTCGAACACACACGCATACACACATACACTTCACACCAGCTGAGTACAGCAGGACAAACAGCTGCACAGTGTGGACGAGTCAGCTGCCATGACAACGAAGGAACAACACAATGGCGTAATGAACTAATGAACTGTCCTGAAATGACTTCCTGCCTGTGGACATAAATTTGAATTCTGCATTTTTTCACACTCCTCTGGTGGGTACATGAAAGCCAGCCTCATTAAAAGTTTGTCTGTTTTGAGTTACCAGAATTTTATAATTTTATGAAGTCTCATGTCCCCATACTTTAATTTGTTCCCAGCTGCTTCATTACCCTTCTTTAGTGTGGGACTCACCAAAGCCTTCCTCGTCATTAAACGTCTTATGGACCTTCTCACAGCTTGTGCCGTCGCCTAAACAGACTCCACAGCGATCCTCCACTGCGTTTGAGTCAATGCCGTAGTCACAACCGACCTCCTGCAGACAAACACACACGTGCACACAACAGGGAAGGGACACACCACGTTACAGAAGACATGAGATGATAAGTTTGCACGGATAAACTCTTTTATTACAAAATGACATGAAACACGCTCTAAAGTTTGTCTCATATCCTGCTCTGCTACAACCCCCACCCCGGCCTCTTTTAGTCTCTTACCCAGCCACACTACCTTGCACACTCCATTCACGCAGATGTTTCTGGACTTGTTGTTCATGAAGCAGGGTGTCCCGTCTGTCACAGTGTCCAGCATCTTCTCAGAGAAGTATTCATTTTCCGGGCGACAGTGAAGCTCACAGGGATGTACTGAAGAAGAAGAGAAGACTTTAAATCCAACACCCAATGATTATCAAGAATCCAGATAATACCAGCTATTAAAAATGGATGAAAAAGTAGAATAGAGCTGGTGTTCATTCTATTTTGTGTATTAGTTCACTTTAATTCAATTTCAATGCAAAAATGCTCCTAAAATCTGTTTCTTTCCATTTCATCTAGTATGAAACTCACTGTAATATCTTTTGGTGTTGGACAAAGATGAAAAGAAATGCATTGTTTGAAGGCATTGCCTCATTTTCCTCTATCTACATAAATTTAATAGATCAAACTATCAACTAATCAATCTAAAAAATATTTTGCAAGCACATTCTCTTGAGAACAATTGTAAGTTTCAACATTAAGGAATTGTTTTCTTTGATGACAAGATATTTTGGATACTTTTTCAGAACATAAACAAAAATTTATAGGTAAAACTTTTATTTTGTTGCTATAGAGATTTAATAAAGGCAATCAAAATGGAAATAAAAACTTATCTCTCTTTTAACACTGGGTACCACATTGAGAATTTGATAGATTTGTCTGGGCTGCAACTCTGAGACATCTATAATAAATGCTGCCCCCTAGTGGGTGATAATTCAATCACAAAACCTCCTGTGATTGGAAATTAAAAAGGGGTTTCTCACATCTGTTAGTCTGTCTGTAGGTGGTATTTCTTGGGAAATCTAAGGCTTTAAAACTCACATGGGTTAGCCACAGGAATCCACGTATAGAGCTCATTCTGGTAGGGCACGGTGTTGAACTCGCTGCACAGCATCTCTCGAAAGGTTGGCGTGTTATTCTCACAGGGTTTGGTGTTGCACGTGCGATAACGTTTTCTTTCCCCTGTGCAGTACTTTCCCCCAAACTCTGGTCTGTGGACAAACAGAGGATCATCAGTGGAGCAGCAGGATGTGATCTGCTTTCAAAAACAAGCCACAGCAGGAAAGCTTCAAATATGAAATGAGAGAAACATGAGGGAGACTGCTTCACAGTCTTACTTAGGGTTGTTACACTCCCTCTCTGCTGACTGGACACCAGTCCCACAGGTCCTGGAGCAGAAAGACCAGGTACTCCACTGTCCCCAGGCTCCGTTTATCGTCTCTGGTAGTTTACCCACAATCACACACTCTCCACTGATACACCACTACAGAAGAAAAACATGTCGGTAAGAAGCAAAAGTAACACAACACAGTTTGTACTCAAGGCTCTGAGCCAGGTAAAATCACGAGTAGAGTGACCAGACATCCTCTTTTGCCCAGACATGTCCTTCTTTTTGGTCGTAAAATGATATTCAGGGGAATTTTATAAGATTACCTCAAATGTCCTGGTTTCTCTTTTTCTTGGTCTACAGGCAATTGATATTTATGATAAGTCACTGCACTGGGCTACTGGCATTATTCTGATACACCAACCTGTCAAGATGTTGAGCATGCCCAAGGCATGGCCCGCATAAAGTCAAGACCTCAAGAAAAAAGTAAATACTTTTAGATAAAAAGTCAAAATTTTAAGCTAATCGAGTCAAAGTTTTTAGATAAAAAAGTCAAGTTTTGAGATCATAAAGTCAAAGTTCTGAGAAAAAAAAGTCTAAATTCTGTGCTGAAATTTTTTTGGATCATTACGTAACAATTTTGGGGAAAGTCAAAATTTTTAAAAAGTCTCGAGTTTAGGATTGATCAAATGTTTTCTCTTTATATCATAAATTTGACTTTTATCTCAAAACCTTTGCTTAGTATTGGCAAAAAATAAATCTTGACATGGCCTGTTTTTCATCCATATATCTTTTGACTGGCGTAAATGGGCTTCTATATATTATGTATGTTTAAATTACAGAAATTTTGAGCACAGACAGAAAAGGATTGTTTTAATAAATGTATGGGTTATTAAGCTACTTTTTCATCTTTGAGTATCTCTGGGTATTTTTGCAGTATTTGCAAGAAGGGTCTTTCTTTTCTTATAAGAATGCATTGAGCCTACCCACTGGCCACCTCCATCCTGAGGCCAGTGAAACTCAGATCCTCAGAACAAAAAAAGAAACCGGTACCTTCTCTGGCCCACAGCGAGTGCCGTCTATGGGCGAGTCCAGTTTGGAGCGACAGGAGCCATTCACTGAACACCAAAGAATCTGGCAAACATTCTGTAAGAAAGATGCAACGGAAGACAATAAGGCTATTTCCTCACAGTTAACTGACTCACAGTTTATGGGTGGTGCTGAGGTGAAGAATACCTACATCAACCTCATGGCAGAAAGTGGCATTTGGGCCGTACTGGAGCTGGCACTGGTGGTGTGTGGTGTAGCGGACTCCAAGACGAGCCAATGGAGTGGTGAGGTCTCTCTTGGAGGGACGGTCATCGAGACAGAAACCCCAACCACGACTGAAAGAAGAAGGAAAATGCTGCTATGATCAATGTGTGAGATGAAAACAGATAAAGTGCATAATGTGTGTTTGTTGTGTGTCCGTCAGAGAAACCGTGGACTCAGAATAACTTTTATTTAAGCAAAGAAAATAATAAAAAACAAAACCTAGAGCATAGGTCACGGTAACAGACTATAACCACAATCTTTGCCGAAGCTTGTGGTGATACTGAGTTGTCAGCAAAGAATTCCATTATTCATCTTTGATTCAGTTTTCCATAGAAAATAAGTCAACTAAAACCCCTGCAGATAATTGTGAAGGTGTCACCACCCTCAAATGTTTCTCCAGGCTCCTCCTCCCGCTTTCCTCCATTGGCTGAATTTTGTGGCTCCACGTGAATCGTGCTTATTCAGGCAATTTACCTTTCTGATCTTTCTGTAATCTTTTTAGACTCATTGCCGGTCACGCTTTACTACCCACTCATGTTTTTGTAACTGACAGGCCACACCTGTTGTGGTTTTTGGATCATTTTCATTCAAATCTGCACAGGCACATCCACAATGAAGAGTACAACCGCTTCTATTTCTTCATGAACTTACAATCTTTTAGATTCAAACAGATTTTCAGAAAACATGCATGTCCTCCATAGAGAGATCAAATCATGTTTTTACAACTTGTGTTAAAGAAAAAAGGGATGTATGCAGGCTTACTCAAGGAAGCGTGTGATGTATTCTTTGGAGCAGGGTGACCAGGTGAGGGGCGAGCTGTCGTACATCAGCTGTCTGCTCATGATGAATGGGTGCTTCCCCTCAAGTTCACAGTCATTGCCCTGGCCGTCATGATGAATACCAAAACTGTTTAAGAAAAAAAAAAAGATAAAACATGAAATTACCCCTTAATGAATAAACATTTAAAAAAAAATTAAAAGGCAACCTCCAGCTTCATGCTTTTATAGGCAGGGCCCTTTTATGATGTTTGTAATTAATACATTCATGATGTGGTATTGCTTAAGTGTTAACATCAGAAAGAAAATAGAAGACCACATCCCTGGACTTTTTCTATGTTCTGCAATCATTCTATTTAAAACTCAAGGTTCAGTCTTCTTTTTCTTAAATGATTTTGTCTTGCTATCAGATAAAATCTTCAAATAATACTAAGTAACACAAGCTTGAAAGATATACACAAATATTGGAAACAGTCTCTTTAATCTAATCCCTATTTTTCCTTTCATTGTGATGTCTATGTATCTTATTTGCAGTTAAGTATTATGTCTTTTAAATCTAAAGACCTAAAAAGTAATGTCTTCAGATTACTTATTTTGCCAAACAACTCAAGACTCAAAACAAAAAATTGACAAGCTGATTGAAATGACAAACTAAGAGTTAAAATATCTGTTGATGAAATTTTAGTCCATACTCTGGTCAATGAATGGTAACAGCTCCACACTGTTAACATGCGTTTTGATGGGTAAACTGGAGTCTACTGGTTGAACTGGCCCTGAGGCTACAACACGACAAGGCTCTGAATCAGAAACACAGGATTAAAGACAAAATGGTTTTGTATGTCACAGTAATCCTCAGCTAAAAGCAAATCTAACCACTCTGTCACTTTTACTTTCCCTGCACTCACACCACATCAACCTTCTCTGGTTTCACTCCTTTTTATGTCAGGTTACAAGACACCAGCCATTATTTGCATACAACCAATTCACTAATGAACTGATGAGCTAATGCACCAGGATTTAATGACACAGCTTTATATTCATCTATGGTAACTGAGCATGGGAACAGGGTGATTTTTTTGTTGTGTCGACTATTGTGATAGCATTCCATTATTTAGGGTTTCAGGAAAGACACACTCACTCACACACACTCATGCACACACACACACACACACACACACACACACACACACACACACACACTAACCTGTGGCCCATTTCATGAGCGACAGTGAAGGCGACAGGTAGACCTGAGTCTTCGTTGATGTTGCAGCTGCGGTGAGGTTGACACATCCCAGACAGGTGAGACAGACCCAGAGTCTCACAGGGATGGTTACTGCCAGCACAGATGTCTTTCCTGAGGGGAAAAACTGACCAATCACCAAGATCCTTCATACTTCCACCAAAAATAGAGGTTCAATCAGCAGGGTATGTTATGTGTTAATTTTGTTGACGTAATTTGTTGGACACCAGACCAACAGACCAACAAATGCCGAATGTGTCTTTTACCTGGTGATGAGCACAGCCACATCATGATGAGCCGGGTGTGTGTCACTCTGGGGGTTCAGGTTTTTCTGCCAGGCGCAGAAACTGGACAAAGTGGAGTCTGCATGGTGAGCTATCTTTAACCCTTTCTGCAACAAATAAACAAAAACAGCATTCTGCGTAACACATGAAGGATTTTTGAGCATACAGTTCCCTCGCAAACAACACCAAAGAGTATTTTTCACAGAAGCTACACAGCAAAAACTTGAATTTAACCAAGTGCTTATTTCTTATTTTTAGTTTCAGTAAAAGACATCTTATTTCAAGATTTTGAATAAAGAAAATAATACCTGAATTCTTTGTGAAATATATGCAAATGGTTTCTTAATATTAGAATAATGTCTCAAGACAAAAAACTGAACAAATCAATTTTCTAATGAAGACTCTGATTTATCACTTTTTGCATTTTTATTTTTTTTTACTCTTTAAGCAATTCAGGGATTAGTTCTGTCTTCAGTATTTTGAAAAGGACCATTTTCTGGACTTATCAATTGGATCTGGCTCAAATTAAGGCTGGTATGACAATTTTTACCATAGTAAGAAGTAAACATTTGCTTAGATTTCAGTTTTTGCAGTGTGAACAATTTCAGCATATTGAACTCAGAGTGGGGTACAGAAGTTATTGCATTCAAGATTTTGATTTTTTTCATGCTCTGTGCTCCAGGTTCTTGTGAAATATTCAAACTCATATCCTCTTGTGAAGGTCTGACATTAATCAGTGTGAGTACATAATGCTTAACGGGGCTTGAATTTCCAGCTGGATGATCATTGAGGAGGGAGTCTGACACCCAGCCAAGAGGTGGAGAGTCTCCCGGTATGCTTAAGTATCCCAACGATGATGATTGCTTTATATACAAGAGAGTATATGTGCATGCTGTTGAGAACAGATAAATTATCATCTATGATTGTTAAAGAAGGCGTTACCTCGTCTCCCTGCAGCAGAATGAGTCGAACCAAGATAACATGGATTGCATTCCCGATACTAGCATCATGAAAGATCCCGGCCACCTGCCAACAAGGAACATTTTAATTTGAGAAATGAAGGCTCTTTATACCTATGCAGAAACTTTGAAAGGGCAGAGAGTGAATTCCATCTCTTTACCATATTCATGATGGTAAAGATGTATGACTCCACATTATCGCTGCCGTGATATTCTATAAGTTTGGCGTCAGCCACCACCATGGACTCCACCCAGCGCTCCCTGCTGACCGAGCGCTGCGAGCGGGACCCCCCCCTCTGCTGCTCTCTCTCCCACTCCTCCCTCTCTCTCTCCACCTGCACAGATTCACTGGGAGCATCTGAAGTGTAGATAATAAAAGACATTGTCTGTACAGTACACTTTTGGCTCATCCATGTGTGACACGTGTGCAATTCCTCCAACATCTGCAATATTTTATGATTCACAAAACAAATTCAGATACAGACCTTGAACCCCACAGGGGCTGGATGTCGTATTGGACAGCACACTGCGTTTTTTTCTGTGACTTTCTGTGACTCTTGGGTAGATGACATGAGCCTCTGGAGTCCCTGCAGGTTCATATACAGATTTCTGGACGGGTTCAATAAAATAATGTCCCTCTGGAAGTGAGAAGAAGCCTCTCTGAGGAAATAAATAAGACAAAAAAATAAGAAAACTGAAGCACAGCCCTGAAATATATCACTGTATGCAGCTTTACATCTGTTTTGTAATGATATGAGTGGGACAAAAACAGAACAGTTGTAGCCTATGGTTACACTGTATTATTTATGAGTCAGGTCATCCAAAATTGAAGTGTGAGTCAATAATTCCCACACTAAAAAGATGAGAGCTCTGACTTTCTCTTGAACAGCCTGCCGGAAAGACCATTCCTCAGTAATTTCCATCATTAGTCAACAGATCTGAATATGAACCTTTCCTCTTCCCCCAGGCACATTCTCTGTCTGCTGCAGCAGCAATAAAAAGACTTTTCCCTAACTATGCCATGCATGTTCTTACTGGTACAGACTATTTACCTGCTGATGGCTCAGGTCTGCTGCTGAACACACACAGAGAAACACACCCACTCTCTCTCTCACACATACACACACACACAAACGCCCAAATGAACACATACATGCATGCAAGCACAACAAAAGAGGCTTCTGTCAAATCTTTGACTTTTCCTTGCAAACACACTATGTTCCACCTCCAGATCTCTGTTTGCAAAGTCTATTCAAGAGGTGCTTGTGTGAGTTTCTGTGTCTGAGTGTGTGTGTTGGGGGATGTTTTGTGTCAAACTGAGTCCAAACAAGTCCAGACTGTTCTGAATGAACTCCTCCCTTGCTCCTTAAAACAACTCACAAGCGACAGAATGTAAAAGGAAAGGATACTTGATTCTTCAAAGGCAAATCTGAGGGAATGATAACACGTGAAACCGAGCTGGTGATTTTTTAAGTTTCATCCTTTTTCTAGAGAATGTGGAAAAGCGTGAAGCAAAAGGTCATGCAGTTTGACCTGTAGTGGGTCAAGGAGTCTACCCTGCTGTTTACTGCAGTTACTCAGTGTTTGGCTTTCTGGGTCATTCTGACACACTTTACATGTTTTACTTGCCATGTGTGTTTTAACTAGATTCATTCTGCAGCCTGCAGAGCTCTGATTGGGTGTCTCATTTGTCCATTCACAGAGTTCAGAGTTAGAAGAAGACTCCTTTGGGACTGAAGACTGTATTACGCCACCTGTTTTAGTGAAGCTTGTAAAACAACAAAGAATGTCCACACGGAAACAAAGATTGTAGGATTTACCCCATGTAAAATCTCCAAAACAATAATGTTGCATATTTTAAACAAAAGTCTTGTTGGGATGTCTGAGGTTTGGTTAAATTTTCCTATGTTATTGATCAAATACAGTTTGGAGTGTGTGTTCCCACTGACTCAGAGTGTGGCCCTTAGCCAGGGGTCCCTGAGTTTTAGTTGGACTCATCTGCAAAACATGCAGGCTGATATGTCTGCAGTCAGCTGGGAACACATCTCAGAGACTCTGCAGAAACAGCTGATTTCACTGCTGCTTTACATCTTATTTTATTAGAGGTTCCATTAACCCAAATCAAGGTATAAGTTTGTACTGGCATACTTCCATGCAGATAATTTTTTTGCAAAATACCAGGGTTAGGTTATGGGCAAATTCTTTAACTTTCTGTGTTTTTATCATCTTGTCTGCACTTATATGTTTTCCTGACTTATCTTCCAAGTCAGTCCCTGCAGAAAAAAGCAGGTGGTGGAAATCAACCAGGAAGGAATTCTACAGAGAGGCCCATCCAAACATTAGGATCATTGCTCTGCATGATCTGTATTATCTGTATACCAAATGCAGTCCTACTGTGCAGCACAGGTTGCAGAGCTTTACTTGTACAGTGTGTGGTTAAACTGTTGCTTATGATCCTTGTTATGACCCTCAAATTGCTATGTACATGATCTTATGTGATGTCTCTGCTCAACAGAGGAACACGACCTGAAAAGGAAGCGGGACTTTTGTTTTCCACTTGAACAAAAGTGGGGGATTATTCTGGTGCAGTTATGACCTAAATCCTGAATGCTCTGCCAGCTGAAACGGCCTCAGCCTGGAGTTCACTTTGCACTTTCGCCACCTCCTTCTCTTCTCTATTAATCCCCCTCTCCTGACCCAGAGGAAGCGTGTTGGGGTGTGAGGTGCCAGAGCCAGGGGAGGTTACCATAACACAGGTCTGTGTTCTAAATACATGAGCCATGTGGAACTGCTTTACTTCTGTTTCCTGCTTCTGTGGGTTTTGTAGTGCTGTCCAACTGGGTCTGGAATAAAATGTGTGCTGTGACGCAGCCTGTGGCTTTAGCAGTGATTAGAGAGACACAAGGAAAGGTGGAGGTGGATGGTGCTTACCGCTACAATAGGATCTGCCACAAAAGATTCAAACAAACTTACATTTGTTCTGAAATGACTCTTTCTTGATAATGACAGGTTTCGCTGCGCTTCCATGCTCTCTTACTTCAAAGGATAATTGTGCCTCTGAGCTCGTTTATTCCTCAGAGGTCAAACACATTATCATTTTTCATCTGCATAGTGCGAAGAAACACGCACTGAAGTGAGGATATAATGGGTCTGAACTTGTATGCTGTGCCTCAGGGATCAGTACAGACTTCACTGTGAAGCTTTGGATTTGCTTTCATTGGAGGTTTTCCCATCAAAGGACGGTGACAGCAACCTCCACCCATTTACTCCACGTATCACATTCACAGTGTTCAGTGAAGGCGAAGGGAAACTTTTTAAAGCCATAATCTCATGCAACCTACATATGGCTCACCATGGCAAAGAAATATATACTTGAGATAATGTGACTTGATTTCTTCACACAGAAACCGGCCTAAATTAAAAGGTGTAAAGGTGTTATGAAGTAGTGCGGACTGTGCTGTGGATTTACAGCTGTTAAAAAGTTTCTCAGTTTCTCTGCCAGGTGTCTTTTTCTCAGCACAAGAAAGGTTACAGATTATATTGTAGAAACCATCTCAACTTGGCTAAATCTACCACGTCATAAAGTAGCTGATTCCTGAACAAACATATTGCAGCTTAATGTGCTTCACCTCTTAAGTCAAGTTTGCATTAATAGGAACAATTTCAACTTGTTCTTTATTTCTAAAGCCACTGTGTCAACTACCTGGTTTGTTATGAAACAGTCTGCATTTAACAATACTGAAATTACGACTTACAAAGTGGTTCTACTGCAACTTTTAATGCTTGTAACCACTGTAAGGCGGTAAGTGTCAAACAAGTTGATTTACAGAATGCCTCACAGCCTTTCTTACTTCTCCCCAGAGCAAACATTTACAATGACTGATGTATTGTTAAAAGACAGCAGGAGAGGATGTTCTTTGTCAGAAATCTTTTCCTACACATGTATAGGACAAAGTCAGCAAAGATGTTTGAGGGACCACGTTGTCCAGAGGAGGCGTCAAAATCAAAATAAACAGTTAAAGTTCAGTCATGTCATGAAACAACTGAAAGCTCACAGATTTATAACCATCACCCTGCATGTAAAGAAACAATTGAAATATTTTTTTCAAACCCTAACTTCTGCCTTTTAACCTTTTCTGAGCTCTTACCAAATTTTTACATCATATGGGTACCTTATATTAACAAAACAGACTCACAAGGTTCACAGATGCAGATTCAGGCTGTCTTTACAGATAAATAAAATTTCAAGCTCCTGTGAGGAGTGTGTCAAACTGAAAATAAATACTGATATCTCCACATGACCGTTAAAGACAAATGAGGCCACTAGAAACTGGGCTGATATTCTTCACTTATATTATAATGTCCACATGTGTGTAACCTGCAGCAGCAGGGTATGTGTCAGATAAGCTGACCAACAAGATCCTGCAGAATCAAACTCATTTTGAGTATGTATCTTATGGATTTTCTTGCTTTTATTTCACAGGGCAGCTAAAGAAAGATATGAACATGAGGAAAAAAGAGTTGAGAAGACATGCATCAAATGGTCTAAGAGTTGGACTTTCGACGAATGCCTCAAAGGTTCTGAGCATCAGAATAACTGTGCTAAGAAATTATTAATAAGTACATCACCTCATTGCGTTGTATCCATTAGAAAGATCCACTCTCCAAACCAAAACCAAATCTAACACATGCCTTGGTTCATCACTAGCTTTCTAGAAACTCCTCACAGTCACTTTAAACATTTGTTTGCAGTTGCAGATTAGGAATTAAACAAAGAAAATTAGATTTTTAATCAGTGACACCACCTTAAATACAGCAAGTGTCCGTATTTCCCCAAACACAAAGTGACAAAGCTCTTTACAGGGGCTTTAATCAGGATAATCAGACTGGGGGTCAATATAGGATGATCAATCCATGTGTAAATGGAAAGAGGAATTAAGGATGCCCCAAATTCTGTTTGGAACTTTTAAAACTACACCTCTTTACTTTCCCTTGTCTTGTATAACATTAAATAAAGTGTCTTTGGGTTTGAACAGCTGGTAAACAGAACAAGCAACACAACATGGTCAAATTGGATTCTGTGATTGATTTTTTTAAATGTTTTTGGAATTTCAAAGAGTAGATGCATCATAATTATTGATGGGAAGAATGGCAAGTGATAATAAAATTGGCTCTTGCTGCTACAATTTGAGTGCAGCTGATGTTCAGTATCAAATCATCTGGAAACAGTGTTCTTAACAACCAGTATAAAAATTTATAGTTCTGTCTTTAAGTTAGTGGTTAAATGTCTTTGTCATGTCATCTATTGTGGCCATGTTTCTTTTGCTCCCTTTCCTATTCAGATTGCAGTATACTCTGTATTGTGCAACAAAAGCAGATCATTTTCATGACTTTATATTTTCAACGGTCCAGCTCTACGTGTCTCCAGAGGGTGTCTGACCTCCACAGCAGCTGGCAGAGTTTCTCTAAAACATCTGTCTGCCTGAGCCTTGCAGTTTAGTGGTCTCTCTGTGGCTTTAGCAGCTATAAACCTTCTTCCACACTACAGAAAATCAGGGTAATAGATCACAGAGGGTTCCCTGAAGGTTGGAGGGAAGGGGCAAACTGGGGCATTTGGGATTGCATAAAAAACCTCTAACTGCTGCAGGTTTTTGTTAATTGTCAGTTAGAGTGATGCAATGGGGTTTTCCATTGGTTTTAGCATTGATTTTTGTTCTTTTAGTCCAAGCTAGATGTAAAACATGAGTTTCATATACAAGATTAAGTATAACAGAGTACTGTTAGCCACTCAAACACTACAGAGAGGCAGGAGGCAAGACCCTGCAGGAGAGGCATTCCTGCTGTGACACAATCAACCACGAAAAGGGAAACATTCTTCATGACCGAAACGACACAACCCATCATTTCAGAGCCAAAACTTCTCTCTTTTTCATGTGGTTTGGTTGCTCTAAAATATTGGTGGAAAACTCTATGTTGATCAAAAGAATTAAAATGACTTTTTTATTGGTGAGTTACTTGGTAAAAACAGTCTTAAACACTCAGCTTTGAGAGCACCATACCTATCCTCGAATACGGTCACACTGTGCAAACTAATCTCATATGTTTAGCTCTTTTGTCTTTCTGTTCTCCAGCTGTTTCTTTCCTTTGTAGTTGAAGCACTGATTTGATTTAAACACTACTCAATATGTTTAAAAAAGTGCACACTCTGAACAAAATGTATGGCCCTTTTCCCATCTCTCCATCTGTCAAACCTTGCTGCTCCAGTCAATAAAAATGAGCCAAAGTCTGTTACTGAAACTCTCTTTCACAGCACAGAACAAAGTCATACTGCCAGCCCCAGGTTGGAGGTTTGCATGCCAAGACTTTCTGCAGGACCAGGCAGTAAAATAGATGAATGAAAGAATGAATGAATGAGGGTTGAGGGAAAAACATCTGAAAGACAAAGAAGACAGAAAGGGTCTCATGGTTGGCCAAGAAGCTGCAGCCGTCAGCGGGTCTGCAACACACTCGTTCTGCAAATAGTGTCAGGAAGTCTTTGAAGGGCAAACTAACACACAGGGCACTGTCAGATGGAAGGGGTTTGTTTAACAGCCTATGACAGCCGACTCCACATACCAGCTCCGCTAGAGTGATGCCCCCTTTCTCTTGTGAGTAAAAACACCTTTCATGGCAGGCTTTTTGATGTTGAGGGCAGATTTAAGGAGCTTCAGAAAACCTCAAAGTGGATCAAAGAAAACAATTTGATGAATGAAACAGGGGTTTAAATTGACTTCCTTGCCATGTTATTTATTCAATTCCTTACCAGGCCTTTACATGTGCTGATGGCAGCGGTTCCTCGAATGCCTGACGCCTCCACCGTGCCAAGGAGGTGGCAGGAGTTCCCCCCTTGCAGGCGATGCTGCTCAGTCCTGTTGGCGCTGCTGCTCCGCCTCTCCAGGATGTAGTCACTTGAAACCAGGTGATCATTTGAAGTCAAATTGAACAGTAAAGCATGACCTCTGTAGTTGACCTTGTAGTAAACCTGTTCCTCGGAAGCTAGAGGTTGAAGGTCACGCTTGACTCGCCCACCACTGAAGTGATGGGTCAGAGAGTGGGAGAGGAAGGCTCCATCAGGTGTGGATTTGACTGGGTGGACGATGGACAGGTCTGACTCCGACAGGGATGACTGACCTGCAGAACAGAGAAATAGAATACGACAAAGTTCAACAAAAGGCCTGAATTTACAAATTGAAATATTAAAAAATATAAATATATTATAAATTCAGCCTCCTTTGTTAATAAAACCAAATGTTAGACAGTTTTGAACTGCATGAGCTTTGATTGTTACTTTTTTGCAAACTTTAAGAAATACAATACACTTAATTTTTCTCACCATTATCATTAGTATTATTACGTTAATTTTTATGACTTTATTGTATTAGCTTATCACTTTTTTAATTTGATAATGCATTTATTTTTAAATGTCATTTTTATTTGTCTCAGGTATGCATGTATAGGCTTTGTATACCTTTAGGTCAAACAGTTATGTATTTGTGCATGTATATGAATATTTCCCATTATGATTATCGCTGTTATAATTCCCCTCACTTGTTCATTTTTCTTATTTACTTGTCTCATAGCTTCATTTTTTATTCAATTATTGCTTTTTATTTACTTTCTTATTTTTTGTTTTGGTTGTTTCTCTATTTCATTAGTCTTTGCTATCCTCATTTTGACAAACTGTAAACAAGTACAACTGCAACAAGTGGGGGGGGGGATGCTGATTAAGTGCCAAAAATTAAATAAAAAGAGTGTCAGAAAAAAAAGAAGTGCAATAAACTTCAATTTTTGCCATACAGGTTTTGTGATGAAACACTTTCCTTCACTCTTTTGATCTTAAAAGTTGAATGCATTGATAACAGTTTCCAGTTTCCATGCATGCTAATACTGTGGAGTCAGTAAAACTTCCATTACATCTGCACCACACTAACCTTGCTCTGCAAAAAGCGAGAGGAGTCTGCCAGAGTCGTACAGCTCTTCGTGGCCAGCTGCCAGAGTGAAAACAAAGTATAGCAGAAAGAGAAGCGAGCACTCCTGCGGACATCGCATATTTCATGTAGCCAAACTCAAAGCAGTGAGGAAGAGTCCTGGACGGAGGAGTTCCAGTGGCTTTAGGAGCGACCACTTGGATCCTGCGGTGCACTGTGTCATGTCATGAAACCAGCCCTGAAATCTGCCTCACGAAGGGGAACATGCACCGAGCAGCACTGGGAGCCAGATCATGGTTAAAAGAGGGGAAGGACGCTCCGGCTCCACGGAGGACGGAGGAGGGGAGGAGTGAACTGTGGGGCCAGTGTCTGCTTTCCTCAGCAGGAGCGAGGGGGAGCAGATCAGGAGAGCAGGAGGAGGACGCTTCATTTGAATGACTTGAATAAACCAGCTCTCTCTCTGACCTGTGTTGAGACATGTCATTAAATCCTGCACCGGCGGCGTGACAATTTACTGCCTCTCCCTAAAATACTCATGCACGTTACATGGACCTTGAAGGATGTTACTTTCTTTCAAAGAGTTTTTTCTTCTTTTTTTTAACTGCATCTATGTTAGGTAACTCTCACTGCAAAATTTATATGCATTTGACGACTTTCAAAAAGTCCTAAAGGTACAAAAACTACCACACTCATCTGGATGACTATAACCCATATTTTAAACAGCCATGTTAAAATTACCTGTCAGTCAAAAATCCCCTGAGGAATGTGAGAGCTGCTGTGTATAGGTCTTAAATGATGAAGCCAACAAGAATTAATCAAACACCTGCTGGGTCAGTACAGGTACACTTATGTAATTTTGTTGGCCTATAATCATAGTGCAGACCCACACCCTAAAGTTCTCCATTGGCTCATAATGTCCATGCCTGTAGGACTGAAAATGTACAAAATGTTTGTTCTGTTCCACAGTTGCAGGTCTTTGAACTACACAAAGAAATGAAACCCTTCAGAAGTTCAAGTTTAGTTTATTGACCATATTCTACAAAACAAAAAAGAGGACCCCTACCTGGCTTCTTGGAGATATTGCAAAACTAACAAAATATGCTCAAACACAACAAAGTAGCTTTATAACCCATATATTTATCTAAAACATCCCTTTTCTGTTTGAGGTCAAAATTTTCAATGTTGTAAATATAAAAATGTATTTAAAGACATTTTTGCCAGTTAGAAATAGAGAAAATGAAAAACTGGCATTGTTGACATTTGTTTTTTTTCCCATTTTAAAATAAAAAGTCAAATTTTCGACCTTTTTTCTCATAATTTTCATTACATATCTCAAAATTATACACTTACGCTTCACTCTATTATTCATATGTATTGTTATATCTCTGTTAATATAACACACTGTAGGACTTGTTATCTGTAAAAGGGCTGTATAAATGTAAATTTACTTACTTCATGTACACTGCTGGGCCAAAAATAAGTGACCACCAAAAAAAAAAAAATAGTCACATTCTCTTTTGTTTGGTTGGACCGCCTTCAGCTTTAATTTCAACATGCATTTGCTGTGGCATTGTTTTGATAAGCTTCTGTTATGCCTCAAGATTTATTTCCATCCAGTGTTGCATTAATTTTTTTCACAAAGATCTTGTATTGATGATGGGAGAGTCTGACTACTACACAAACTCTTCTCCAGCACATCCCAAAGATTCTCAGTGGACTCTGTGGTGGCCAATCCATGAGTGAAAAAAGATGTCTCAAGCTCCCAGAACCACTCTTTCACAATTTGAGTCCAATGAATCCTGGTATTTTCACCTTTGAATAATCCTGTCAGACCAACAGCTGTGGTCATTTGGTCACTCTTGTAAAATATATATGGGTTACCTACAGCTCCCTTTGAGATACACTGTAAACATAAGTAATGTGTAAATTCCCATGAGATGTTTTCTGATGTTTATAGTGCACTGAGGGAAAACCCAACACAGGGAGTCCTTGAAATTACGCTCATAAACAACAGATTTGCCAAAAGAGACATGGTTACAACGAATCATTATTTATAGTTTCCAGGTTTAATCTAAATTTCTTTTGAACAATGGCAAACAGCTCAGAGAAACAGCTTTCAGAGGAGTCTCCTCCATAAACTCTGCTGTTCAGTTGTTCAGCTGTCTAATATTTAACCCTGGAGCAGATTTTTGTCAGATGAAATGGTTGCTGAGACATGAAACATTTTCCCCTGCATTGTCTCCGTCTGATGCAAAGAATGCAGAGCTCTTCAGTGCAAGATAACAAAAGACGTCTGTACACAGACATACTGTGTGTCATTGACTCAGATTTATCTTCTGTGGGGTTTTCGATGATTGGCAAAAGCCCAAATGTGATTCAGGAATTAGTTATTACAAAACAATAAAAGTGTTTGGGTTTCCTGCTGCCTTGACTCGACACACAGGAAGACTGCTAGTTGATTTTCTCAAACTCACATCTATCAGCTTTGGGAAAGGTATTTTTTGTTAAATTTAGGGCCCCGCTAAAAATAAGTAACCACTGATAGCACACAGTTCCACACATGTATGAGTAATGAGGCATGTTTGGGTGTTCCCCCAACATGACCCATAAAACCAGCATGCAACACCAGCAGTGAGCTCTTTGTGCTGTGGCTTTAAGAAAAAGAAATAGTTCTTTTAAGGCATGAAAGTATTGCCTGGCTGGAACTAACACACCCAGACATTAGAGGACAAATAGTGTGTTGTTGACTGGTGTTTTCTTCCTTTACTGATCCTTGAGTTGCAAGAACCAGATATAAGAGCAACTCATTGCACTCATTGCACGAAAGAATCAGTCTGTATCAATTTAACAAGAGATTTTCGACATACATGTCTGTTACTGTGGCAGACAGCCAGCTCTCTCTTTGAAAGTGTATCATTGCCAAGTATGCATACAGAAATCTGGCTGGAGTGAGTTCAAACATGGTGTAAATCACCAACTTATTCCTCTCAGAGACATTACCCAAACTGACCCCCTGATGTCCCCACTAACAGTAATGTGCAACAGACTGTGAAATGTCTGAACCTTGAAAATAATCAGGGCCTTTTGTGATTCATACGGGGAAGAAAGAACTTTTGAAAGAGAGAAAATTCCTCAGAAGGCTGCTACTTGTTGTAGTTTGAAACATGTTTGACAGTTTTTGAGAAATTAATGACATTAGCATCTTTATTTCCCAAAATGTTGTAAAGTCAGCATTTCAGAAGCAATAGTGACCCATACTAGACTTGAAATACTGAAACTTTATTTCATGACCTTAGAAGAAAACTGAAAAAGAAATGACTGATGGTCAAGGGATCTAATGCATCAAGTTGACCAGATATTTGCCCTTGAGTTTAGGAACAGACACAGTTTTATCATTTATTCATTTGTAATTGCTAAGGACAATTTAAAGTGACAAGTAAGCATAAGCAATCTTTGATGGAAAACAAAAACAAAAAACAAGGTATAAAAGGTCATTTTGCTACTTTCAGCTTTTGTCAGGGGCCAGCTCAACTGAATGAGATAAAAAGTCCTAAATTTCAACATTCTTAAAACACAGTACCAGACCATATTACTTTATTTTAAAGATATTATTTACCCTTTTTTTTAAATTATTTTTGTCAATAACTTTTGTTGAAAATGTCTTTTGTGTTTGCTATAGTTCTTGTTTGTTTTCTAATTAAGAAAAGTGAAGAAAAGAAAAGAAAAGAAGGGGAGATTGATTATGAGAAAGAAAAAAAAACACAATTCCAACACAGTGCTTGATTCACGTTTGTCAAAAGGTGTTTTGGTTATTGGCTAATTGTTGTTGTTGTTGTTGCAGTCATAAATTGTTTGAATGTTTGAACAGTTTTCCCTCAGGGCCTCTAAAGATGGAACAAAAAAGAAAAAATTACATTGCACAAAAAGTAAGATTTAACTTCGGAATAATCCTAGATATTGATTGTGCCTTTTTCAAATGGTGTTACTCTGTGTTGTCTTTTTTGAGATTTGTATTGAACTAAAAAGTTTAATTTTGCTATTGAGACACTGAACAAAAAGCAGCAACATGAAAAAGTCAGACAACCAAAGAAATATGGATGTTTCAGAAGAAAAGATAAATTCAGTTAGCGAGAGCTTTGAGTTTGATTTCCCTTTACATCCTCAGAATTTATGGTTTTGTGTACCATACAAGAGTACAGTATCTGGATTGTTTGTAAAAGCCCATGAGGCAGAAAGTCTGCTCCCTCTGTGTCCACAGGGGGCGCTGTTGGACGCTGAAGCCTGAACTTTGTTCTAGTTGTAAATGGGCGTGTTTTCTCTCTGAGCTCATATCTGAGTAATTCTTCAGGAAGAAAGGACATGGACTAAGTGTGACAGGTAAGATAAGCCCGTGGAAATCTCTTCTAATTGTTGTTTCAAACAGAAATACTGCTGTCAGACTAACAGCTGTGAAGTCTTGGTAGCTCCAGAGGAAGGCGGTCACACTTAGGCTATTCAGGGATTTGTTTATATTGGCACGAGCGCATGTGATAGTTATCGTCAGTGTCTTTCTGTGAGCTGTCACTGTGTTTCTGTGACCTGAGGAAGCTTTACTCTTCATTATCAGAGCTTCAAACTACTTTATTCGGCTAACTTTTGGTGTTTGATGTACTTTTGTTGGTGAAATAGTTGCATTACTTTTGCAACAGTCGACAGTGATATGACATGACTTTGGCCTCTGTTTGCAGGACAAATCTGCATCTGAGCCACAGGAGTGCTCCTGAACACCTCAGGGATTAACACAACAGGAGATGGAGGACTTCTGGGTAGGGGCCCTTTGGGTCCTGAAGATCTGGCTGTTCCTCATCGTCAGCCTCATCATGATCCCAGCCATGTTTGGCTTCTCATTGGGCATTTCTGAGACTTATATGAAACTCCTGATCAAAACCTTAGAGGTATGGTTGTTGCTTTTGCTTGTACTACTGAAGCAAGTGAATGTTAATGCCTAAATCCAATGATCAACACAAGACATGGTGACAATATTTCCTGTCTGTCTTTGCAGTGGGCTACTCTGAAGATACAAAAAGCAAAAACTGATGAACGAACACTCACACCTTCTTCTTCCAATGGTGAGTGAATAATTTTACTTTTAAGCATGTTAATGGGTACAAGATAATTAACAGTGGATTCTGAGTTAAGAAGGAGAAGTTATGTACATGTGTTGTGGCACACTTCCAAAGAGCATTCATGGTCACATCCTTTATTGTGAAAGATGGCTGTTCAGTGACGGATGTATGTCATGCTGCAAGACTGGATCTCAAGAGATATTTCATGACAAGTCTGAGCAAGCATGTTGCACTGATATAACCCACATTTGGGAGATGAATTGTTTTATCTGTGCAGTGCAGAATGAAGTGCCTTGCCATACAGATAAATTTATCTCAGGATGAGAGCCCTGTGACCTTTGTGTCAGGTTTAAGAGGTTGTATTTTGGACTGGAGGGCTGGCTCTCTCTGGCACCATGACTCGCTTAACTTTGGAACTTTTATTACAGTCAGCAAGGTGAAGTTGCTCTGGTTGCTCTGCCTATCTCAGTAGTCAGAATTACTCAACTCTTTATCAGGAACATGGCTGCACAAGGTGCTATCCCCTGCTGTTACACATAAAAGTATTAGTTTTGTCAGCAAAATGAGGCCTTTGCGGAGTCCATAGGGCTGTTCGTTTCAAAAGGAACAATGTTTCACAGTATAAAATATATACAAACACATATTAATTGATCGAAATGTGAGACTAATTGATGTGTTTGACATTTTAGAGCAAGAGATGAAAAAGTTTTTGTTTCACTCTGTGACGATAAGATACACTTAGAAAGTAGAGAGTAACACAAGAAGAGAAAGTGCTTCACACACAGAGCTATATCAGGTATTGCTCTAAAATGTTGTCTTATTGAACTGAAGGTTGTGGACTTTGCCTCCTGGGTTGTCAGATAATGTGCAGTAACAGTTCTGAGACCTGTTAGGTGCAGTGTTTGATGCAGAGCAGGGTAGCCTTTATTGCCTAAGACTGCTCTCTTATCACTTCAGCCCTCCTGTTATTATGTATTTCAGGCCAGAAGGTGAAAGGCTATGTTGGAAGTGGAGTGTTGACACCCTTTGTGAGCTGCTGCCACAAGAAAAGGCACTGATTTATCTCACAGGAATATCCTCTTATCAGAGCTGGTGTCTCAAGTTAATATTACCTTGCTTTGCCACATGATATGTGTTTCACATACTTGGGCATTGAAGAGTGATTGTTGATTTCTAGCACCACTGATATGCATTGATTTATTGTCTTCATTTATTAGAGTGATTTATTTCTCTCTTGAAGTGAAAACTGAAACATCCTTCAAAGAAACACATACCTGGATGAACTTTGGTTAATTTTCTTCTGCAAACCAATTTGTCCTCCAACGCTATCAATACAATCAGATATGACAAGGCTGGTTTATCTTCAGATTTGGTATGAAGATAAAGAATCGTATCAGTGTATTGAGTTATGTGTATGTGTGTGTGTGTATGTGTGTGTCCACTAGGCCTCATTCAGAGGGAAGATGGCTCCATGGAAAAAGAGTTAGAGGAACTCAGACGAAGTCGCCCCAAACCATCGGTTGGTGGTGATTTTACTCTGAGTGACTGCTTCTATTTTAGCCGCCGAGGAATAGAAAGCATCGTAGAAGATGAGGTAATTCTTTAATTAATTAGCAAGAAAAAGTTTTGATGAAAGTTTTAAGAATTCAGTTTTACCTGCTAGTTTAAATGTTAAGGCTCAAAATGGTCAAAACTGTTTTCTTTCCTTTAGGTGACCCAGCGCTTCACCTCAGAAGAGCTTGTGTCCTGGAACTTGCTTACCCGCACTAACGACTTTCAGTACATCAGTATGAAGCTGACGCTGGTCTACGGCATAGGCATCTTTGTGAGATACTGCATCCTTGCCCCTCTCAGGTATATTCACACTGATTCAAAAGACTTCTTTACTGCAAGGTTCAGGGTTAGTGGAACAACAGACGACTGTGTAAAAAGTTGACAGAACCTTAATAAACCTGCTTTTTCCCCCAGCGGCTAATAATGTACTCCTACTTTTTAAGCTGGCATAAACCCACAGTTAGCATTTTCCGTTTAAGTTTGTGGACTTAATTGCAAGTTACAAATAATATTTCCGAACCCTGCTTTCTGACCATGTGCTATGCATTTCCTGAAATTTTGATCTACAAGCAAAAACATCCTCATGGCCCTTGTAACCATACATTTTATAAATAATTTTTAAAATTTGTACCAAGACAATTAAAGATCCTGTTGCTCCTCTTTCTGTAGAATTACTCTGGCTATCATTGGCCTCAGCTGGTTGGTCATAGGAACATCTGCAGTTGGGTTTCTTCCAAATTGGAGGTGATTACAAACTTGTACCGATTTCTTCCTTTGTAATGAAAGACTAACTCTATATTTTCTTCTCTGCTTTTTAATCTTTTTTTGCTCATGTTTATGTTTACAGGATTAAGTCTTGGCTCAGTGAATGGGTCCATGTGATGTGCTACAGGATTTGTGCTCGAGGACTCTCTGCCACCATTCGCTATCACAATAGGTGAATGTCCTCACTGCATAACTGTCTGGTGACATGATATCAGGTTATTTCTTTTTACTGAGTTAGTATTTTTTCTCATGACAGGGAAAATAGACCCAAGAAAGGTGGGATCTGTGTGGCCAATCATACCTCTCCCATTGATATTGTTATTCTCTGCAACGATGGCTGTTATGCAATGGTAAACAGGCAGTGTCTTTTGTTTCAACATTTCCTACTCACATATGATCCTTCATGCTAAACATGATGATGAAATGTGTTTGTCAGGTGGGTCAGGTACATGGAGGATTGATGGGAGTTGTTCAGAGAGCCATGGTGAGGTCCTGCCCTCATGTCTGGTTTGAGAGAGCAGAAATGAAAGATCGCCACCTAGTGACCAAACGGTCAGTAAACTTCTGCACCCTTTCAGGCTTGTTGTTTCACGTCATTAGTGTGAATGTTTTCCTTCTATGCATGCACAAAAAGAGGTTTGCATTTTTTCTTGATACTGAAATTTTCTAATATTTCCATATCTGCACCTGTCTGAACATGAGCAGAAATATTTTGGAAAGCAGCTCCTGAACAGTGACTCATACAGTTTCCAGTGTCTTTATAGATCACATCTTCAGACAGACATAGTTCCAGATGTTTGATGTATTGTCTCAAAAGTTTCAAACAGAAAAATCTTCATGAGTGTAATGTGTCGACAGTCATACAGTGAGGAAATATTTCTCATGTCATGTTCTGCTGCTTCCAGGTTGAGAGATCATGTGACTGACAAGACAAAGCTTCCCATATTAATATTTCCAGAGGGTGAGTGTGACTATGTGCAGGGATAGAGTTCCTTTCTCCCCATTTGTTTTCTGGAGTCTTTGTATTATCAAAGATAGATGCAGTGAAATATTTTTGTTGATGGTAATAAATCAGCAGCTTCTGGACTGAGCTCACACAGTTCTGCCCCCTTTCATCTCCTCATGTCTGGTTTCTATAGGAACCTGTGTCAACAACACATCTGTCATGATGTTCAAGAAGGGAAGTTTTGAAATTGGAGCAACAATATACCCAGTAGCCATTAAGGTGTGTCAGTCATGTCTGTCATTAAAGCTTTTAAAGGTATATTAAGTTCAGCTCCTCACTGCACCTGTGTGTATTTTCTCTCAGTATGACCCAAAGTTTGGAGACGCTTTCTGGAACAGCTCCAAGTACAGTATGGTCAGTTACCTGCTAATGATGATGACCAGCTGGGCCCTCGTCTGTAACGTCTGGTACCTGCCAGCCATGCATCAAGAGGTGGGTATGACATAATGATGAGTCACCTGTATAGCCACGAGGTCCCACCATCTGTAAATGTAAACGCACACAAACACACCTAGGCAGACACTATTTTTTGTACCCAAAAATGGCAGGAGAATGAAAATGCCGTCCAGTTTGCCAACAGAGTGAAGTCAGCCATCGCTCACCAGGGAGGACTGATAGACCTGCAGTGGTAAGTTTATTTCTTATTTCTTATATAAAAGTATGATACAGTTAGTGTTGTACCTAAAAAATTACACAATTTCTGAAACAGTCCAAATCATATTGAGTTTCTAAAAATGAAAGATAAAGCACACAGAAATACACAGAAATACATCATGTGGTTTCTCATAACTTTGTACTGGTATTGTCTGCTTGTTCATAATGAGTAACATATGCACTGCAAAAATTGACATCTGAGCAAGTGTTAGTGTCTTATTTTTCTCTCTTTCTTTTTTTTAATAGTCTAAGCAGGTTTAATATGAATCACATTTACCTGACATGTACACAAAATGCCTTATTTTAGAATAAGACAAAAATGGTGCCTGAATTGCTTGTAAAGAGAAAAAAGTTTTGCCAATAGGGTAAGAAAATTATACTTGTTTCATTTCCTGCATTGAGGCATTTGTTTTATTTCATGAAACTTGATAACCAAATGGGCTTTTTTTACCTATTCTTTTGGACTTCAGGGGGATATGGCTCATAGTAAGAGGTTGTGCTGTTATTCAGTACAGCAACACTCTCTTGTGTGATATTTCTTAACTATTGATCTTGAGTAATTTCCTTCTCATTTTTAGCATTGATGTAAGGAATGTCTTTTTGAAGTACTTTTCAGTTTATCTGTGACTATAAAACTGCTCCACAGTGTTTTAAAGCTATATTATCTCATAACAACTCACAATATAGGTCACTATTAGACTTGAATTCACCTACTAAGATTTGTGACATTTCCATTAAGGCAGTGCAAACATTTTTTTCCCCAGTAGGACATTGAATACAATGAATTAAAGTCAAGCATAAAAATAGCTATATTAGACAATAAAATACCGTAATCAAAACAGATCAGCCATCAAATGATTCCTCTCTGCCTCTGCAGGGATGGAGGCCTGAAAAGAGCAAAGGTGAAGGAGTCTTTCAAAGAGGAGCAGCAAAAGCAGTACAGCACTATGGTGGTGGGAGACGACAGCAGCGGCCACAGTGACTGAAGTCCTCTACCAGCTGACTGCACAAGCCCAAGCCTTGCTTGTGGAGATGAAACACTGGAAACTGGCGGTACGGCACCCGATGGAGAGTACTGCCAAGTGGACTCAAACACATCGTAAAACCTCAGGTACTGCCAGAAGGAGGAGAGTGTGAGTGATTCTGAGGAATCACAAGTGCAATATGTAACTTTTTTTGGAAACAGACTGTGGAAAAAGGAAAGCTATTTGTTTTAACTGCTGTTGAAGATGCTGTATTGTTAATGCTCTTGGTGAAATGTGTGATCTCATGTGAGCCACTGGTTAGAAAAACTGGAATTATGACTTTAATCTCATCATGGGTCTGAGTTTTTTTTAATAAATTTTAGATTACATGTTTTAACACCTGTTGTATTTAAATGTGACATGATGGAAAAATCTTTGGTGTAGCTATTTTCTTACACTAAATACCAGTTATGCTGTCCAATAAGGCAAAATAAAGAGATAGTTATGAATGAAGCATTTAAATATAGATTTTACATCATGGATAACACTGACAAGCATAACATGTAACTTAAAGAACGACTTTTTTTGCACTAGCTGCCTCTTTGAATTTAAATGAATTGACACAGTTTCTGTCTAGTCAAATTGAATTTTTGCACAAAGTTTTCAGTTACCCTTCACCCCTCAATTTTTTTTTTCACCTAACAAGAAAGGTAAAGCAAGGACACAAGAGACACACAAGGGTTTGGCACTTAAATAATACATGATGATTTGGGAGGCTCAGTTCATTAAATGTCCTCACGAGATGCGATGGCCTTAGAGGATAACACACAGCCGAGACTTTTTGGATCTCTCTTCCCTGCTTGTTTGTCCTGAAGTTTGATCTTCGGTGCCGCTATTTGCCTGTAGGATCTCCTCTTTGGCCACTAAAAGCAAATTAAAGAGGAATGTGTTTTAAAACCACTGAAAGTTTCTTTATGATGACACAATCCAGACACTTATTTTGTTAGAAATGATCACTGTTCTCACCTTCACTCTCACCATGAACAGTCATAGCTGTGTTCTCCTGCATGTTCTGAGAAGGAACAAACTTTTAACACTCAATCACATTATCATAAAGTCTCTGAACAGTCCGAGCCTTTGTGTAATGGGAGCACTCACTGGCAACACATTGGTTTTGTTCCTCATTTTCTGTTCTTGGTATCTGCAATGAAGAGAAGTTTACATGTGAGAGTATAGAGAGTTTTTTAATGTGTAACAGCCACAAGAAACAAATTCAATGTTTATGATCCTGATTAGTGCTCTGAACATCTGTCTCTTTCTGAACACTTAAAATGACAAAGAGGTTCATAATACATGTAAAGGGAAGCTGCTTTTATCACCTGGCAATGAAAGCCAATAAAGCTGCTCTGTGGAAAATGTTTTATCTGAGAGAGTAAAATTCTTCCTCTTTGGAGACCAAGTAAAATTTCAATTCTCCTCATCTTTCTGTCAAACTGGAGTCCATGTTATTGCTCTTCAGTAGCTACAGAGGTAAAGGCTGGTTCAGTCTAAGCACCTTAACATTTTGTTTCTATCTAAAATATGTAGTTTTATCAAGTTTCAATCCTCGTCCTTATGCATTTTACACGGTTGACATCCTTAAAAAAAAATCATTCAAAAGTAAATACTTCAAAGAACATCTTCATAAAGCAAATACTGAATATTAGCTTCACTCTGATTGATATGTGTAATGATGTACCCACAGCTGCAGATAGGAGTCACAGTTCCTGTTTGATTTGGTGTTCCTCTTCAGCCCGTTGACTGTCCGTGTTGTGTTAGCACCTGCTCCTGCATCCAACCTGCCTGTGGCTCCAGATGTAGTAGGCATCTGTGTTGGTCTGTAGAAAGCCAGATTTCACCCGTCAGAAAAATTACCTCACACTTGTTTTGCTCCTGACCTGCTGCTGTGAATGAACTGTATTAGAGGAGCTTGCCTTGCAGCGTTTCACACCCTGCCCAGTCCCTCTGGCTGTGGACCGGCTGTTTGCTGTGTGAGGAGGAAAATGTGGCTGTGGAGTTTATGGAGGTGTTTGTTGTTGTAGCCATGGCAACAGGGCTCCATAAGAATGGAGCTGCAGTGAGGCCTCTGTGAATGAGATGGGCCTGCTGACATCTGGCTGAAATCAACTTGATTTATCCTGTTCACTTAGAGTGACATACCAACAGAAAATAATCTCTGTAAAGATTTGTTTATCTTCAGAAATGGGAAAAGCTTGTTAAACTAGCTGTTTCAGTTTGATCCACATAGTTCTGAATTCATAGTGATAAATGTTATTCACTCTCTGAACACAGGCTGCAGAAAAACAAAAATCAAAGTACGATGATACTTTTAAAATAAGCTAAGGAAACGTTCAACTCAGCAGTTTTACCACTTTCATGGTTATTGGGGGTTGGAGTCTGAATCTGAATATCACTGGGTGAGAGGCAGGCTATACAGTGAACAGGTTGACAGCCTTTCACAAACAACCATTAACACATGCACTCCCAACTAAAAATGATTTGGAGCAGTGTTCCTCAAATTGTGGTCTGGAGACCTCTAGTGGTCCACCAGCGCCCCCTAGTGGTGTGCTATGACGGTGAGGAAAAAGTGTGGATTCTTTTATGAAACATTAAAAAAAGAGATAGAGAGAGAGAAGTTTGTCAGGACTTACAGTTTCTTTGAACTATGCCTCGAATATGAGAGAATGTGTAGAAACAATATGAGAATCACCTATTTAGAGGGTCCGATTAACCTAGAAAGCATTTTTTTGGACTGTCGGGGGAAGTAAGAGTACTCACAGAGAACCGGTACTCTTGATTTATTTCTCTGAAATAAACTGCAACAAGTCATTTTGCATGTGTGATGTTCATGTTTTATTTGGGGATCACAGCCATGGTACAAAGTCCTTATTCAGAGTCCAAACTTTAAACAACAAGAAGTTTTCGAGAGCCCACATTTCATTCTTTTCTCTGTTCAAACAGTAAGCCACCTTTCTTAGGATTCTTCTTTCTCATCTCCGTGTGTGATGGTGTAACAGAGCGACTTGTAGTCAATGTTGCCAGTGGGGTCAATGGGAGCCAGAGCAAAGGCCTGATCCACCTATAAAAGGACAGTTTGATCAGTGAAGATCACTGTATTAGATAAACTTACGAGTTTATCATTACAGAAATAGGATACACAAACCTCTTCTGGTGTGAATTTGTCTGCTTGGTTCATCAGTAATCGTCTAAACCTAAACAAAGAGAGGACACAAAGATTCAAAGGAGGGGATTATTCAGATATTTCAATGTTAAAGCAACATTTTAACATATAATTAACATGAAAGCCAATCATAAAAGAATATCTTACTCATCCTTATTTACGAAGCCTGTCCCATTGGGGTCGAAAAGCTTGAAAGCAGCAAGGATAGTGTCCTCGGGGTCAGTGCCTAAAAAAGAAAGCATTGTTCAGCCCTGTTTTTTTTTAATTCCAAAAAAATGACAACAACAACATTTGGTAAAACTTAATTTGAAGGGGTTTGCATAAGACTTTCAGTGAGAAGTGACAACTTGACATTTACAAAGACAGTAGCAGGTTATGTTGTCTTTGTCAACGTCAAGTTGACAAAACAAAGACATCCCCAAACAATGTCAACTTTGCATTAAAGGTGACATAACTACCTGTATGACACCTGATGACAACATTCATGAAGCCTCCTTCAGCTTAGTGACAGTGTCATGTCAGCCTTATGCATACCCCTTCAAATAAAGTGTTACCAAACAACTGAAAACTTTTAAGCAGAGAGCTCACCGTTGAGTTTCTCTCCAAATAGAGTCAGGAACACGGTGAAGTTGATGGGACCCTTCCCCTCATTCAGCATTGCTTCCAGCTCTTCATCACTAACATTAACCTTCCCTGGTGCACACAAACACAAATGCCCAAACGGCACAAAATTATATTGGGAGGGTAGGACTAAGAGTAGGGCAACTTTTAAAGAATGAATAATTTTAATTCAATTTATTTTTAATTTATGATTTCATGAGATGATCCAGATTAATGCAAAGAATTACCCAGTTGTCCATAAGTCTCCTTCAGGTCCTGTTTTTTGATAACACCATCTCTGTCTTGGTCAATGCAACCAAAAGCCTGAAAAGGAAAAACACCAAATTAAATATATGTAGATTGGGAATGAGACAGACTATTTTTCCAACTTGAATTCGGTGTTTTCACAAATGCAACTGCTGCTTTTTCTTTTAAAAGATACAGCTGTGTACCTCCTTGAACTCCTGTATCTGCGACTGCTCAAACATGGAGAAGACATTGGAGCAGGACTTCTGTGCTCCCCTCTGTCTCTTGTTGGACGCCTTCTTACTTGCCTTTGAGGATAAACAAACACCAAATCATCCACTTTACTCACAGATAGAGCGTTTTTCCGCAGCTGTATTTTGATACATTCCATTTCTTCAAGACTTCACTGTATCAAAATGATAATTTTTTGAGATCTAAAAATATGATTACACGACAGATGCATAATTTCAAAGCTGCCTTATTCAAAATCATCACTGAATAAAAATATTATAATACACTGTTTGACTTACCATGTCTGAGTGATCGTACGTGAACTCCCAGCAGTGATGTGATGCTGGGGAGGGTTTTATGTATCCACATCTTATCTCTTGCCCTCCTATAATAGCTTCTGGTGGGCAGCAAAGCCCCTTAAATGGCCATAGCTGCTCTCTGTGTGTCATAGAAGGGACCTGATAAGAGGTGAAGCAGCCAGGATTCCTCTGGCTGGAGAGATATGGAGAGGAGACAGGGGAGAGTGACCTCTGACATTTCACAGCAATTCCTCAGGGAAAAATTCCTGCTCTTGAGATGTTTTAGAATTGAAGTGTATGGAATTTATGTATTTTCTGCATTCTTAAAGATTTGATTTTAGTTTCCTGGAATTCATAACATTCGTAGCACATCTTGAAGTTCTCTGATTAGATTTCAGATGTAAATTTGAGCCGTGAAACTTCTTAATTCTCTTAGCTGAAATCAGAACATTTTTAGTCGTGGAAGGAAAAGGCAGATTTTAATGGACAGTACCTCAGTTTATTCAAGCAAATCTATATACAGACAAGCTTATTCACAGTTCATTTCATTATGCACAATTGGAAAAACCACAACCTACAAACACACATAAGATGTTGAATCTAAGATATAATAAACAATGTAAGAAAAATGTTAATGCCATTGTACAGAAGAAGAGTAATACACAACAAAACAATAAACCAGATTAAATCATAAACTGCAACATTATTTACAAAATAAATCCTGTTTATAGTTTACTTTGATACATTGTCCATACCCTAACATCAGCAACAGGCAGTGTTATATATAAAGCAGCTTGCTTTCTAAAAGGGCTTTCATGATGCTTATGTTCTGACTGCAAGCTTCAGAGAAATATAAATTTCTACAGGTTAATTTAAATACCAACAAATGTATTTGAAAACACAAGTTGTTTGCTGCTTTCTTCATACACTGTCCTCCACTGGTGAGTTTTCAGCGTGCACATCTCTTTCAGCGTGAAGAAGACCAGAGCTGCCAGCTGTGAATGATGTGTCATCAAAGTTCTCAGATCAGAGTTCAGGCTTGATTCACAAGCTTGGTGCACAGCTCCTTTTTAGTGTGTCAACATGCATGCAGCCATCTTACAAGCAACAGCTGAGATGAGAGCTGCCCCACGACCGCTCCCCTCCTCTGATTGGATGAAGGTGATCTCACAGTGAGGCGTGAGGTCTCTGACGATTTTGTGGAACCTGTCACGGAAACTAAGATAAGAAAAACAAGTTTAGCCAAACCCCCATTGCATTGTCTTCCTTGCTTTACAACTGTTAAGTTTCCCTTTGTATCCATCAGAAAACAGAGTACACAATCATAAAGTGGAGCCAAGATACTCAGAGGTCCAGAACAGTGGGCATTTCTCACCATGGGTGCAGTTTGTAGACAGACCCATCCACCCCCACTGTGATGTTCAGGGCTTCCTGACTGCGTCGTTCCCGCATCAGGTTGATGACTCCAGCCAGCCCTGCACCGCACATATGAGCAGCACGAGTGGAAACACTCTCGCAGACCAGACGGACAATGTCACAGTCCAGCTCTGATGGCAGAACACCCAGTGAAGACAGGATGTTGTAGATTTGTTTCCTGTCCCCACTGTCACTGAAAAAAGGAAAAATAACAAATTATATATTTGTCTTTGTTGTCAGGGGTTAAAAATATAATAAAAGCAAGTAAAAATTTGCTTTCCAGTATTTTGAAGGTGAAGTAATTCAATGCTAGTAGATCACTGTAATTACTGATACTCACCTCTCCACCTGTGAGACATAACGCGTCTCAAAGCTTCCTCGTGTCTTCAGCAGCTCTGAGGCTTCCCCATTAAACAGTAGGTCTTCATTCACAAGCTTCATCAGAACAAGCCTGACCAACTCACCCATATACTTCCCACTGATCACCTTCTCATACCTGCAGGAGAAAAAGCAAAAGAAAAGAAAGGTTACTTAGAAAATCAAAGGTGAAAATTCTGTCATGATAAAAAGTTGAAAAGGGACTGATTCGCATGAAACAAATCACATGAGCAGCCAAATTTCGTCTTTCTTTCCTGAAGTGGGCTGGGGGAGAAGAAGAGCGGATGAGGATGACAGTGTCATTGCTAATGAGGCTGAATGAGGCTGTGCCTCAGCATTTGTCTGTGTGAAGGGGCTGCCAGTGCAAAAGGTAAACAGCCATTAGTCCTACAGGTACTGTAGCAGGGGAACATTAATCTGACAGCCCCACCCGCTGACTGACCGCTGACGTATGAGGGCTCTGATCTTTACAAACATCCTCAGGACAGTCACCTGGTGGCCTGGCAACTGCAGAGACCCCAGGTGAGAGTCAGGTGAGTATTGCCACAGAAGGCTAATTAATCCAGATAAACAATAGAGAATGAGGAAGGGAGAGCATGGCACGTTCTTTATACAGTGTTAATCTTTTACCACAAGCACGTTTAGTGACGCTTTTCTGGAAGCTTGAATGCCTAATGACAAAGTCATGGGTCAATGTTTGTGTAAATGAAGATAAACGACAGGTACAGTTTAGTTAAACTGATTTAGCAGCTTTTATAACTGAACACAAACTGAGACTCACAGCTGCTGTCCAGGGTTAATTGAGGTTTCGTCCACCACTCTGTCGTACTCCAATCTGAACTCCTCCAGCTCCCCGTTTTTTCCAAATGCCCCCCACTCCGTATTCACACACATCCGACCCTCTTCACCTTCTACCAGCTCCACGGTCCTCATCTCCTCCATGTAGCATGCATTACAGCCTGTCCCTAACCAGAGACAGAGACAAACATGAATGTTAGTTGTTCTTTTTCTGTAGTAAAATGTAATGTTTCTGTGTGTTTTGAAACACTCACCAACAATCATCCCAACCTCACAGCTGCGATCCTCATAGTAGCAGGAAATCATAGTGGCCACAGTGTCATTAACCATGGCAACAACGTCCATCTCAAAGTCCTAAATGACAACAGAAAAAAATGTTATCAGAATAAAGTTACCCAGCATAAAAAAGCATTCATGAAATTAATCTTTTTTCACATGGACTCACTCCTCGTCTTTTGATAGCATCTCTGAGTAAACCCACAACATTGTTTCCTTCTGCTCCAGATGCTTTGAAGCCCTTGGTCCAGTTAAGCAGGATACCCTGAGAAAAGAAAGGAAACCTTAGATGCAAAGGGAAAAAAAGCACAAAGAAATTGAATACAAATACATATGAGTAATGTCAAACACACTGCCCGGACAAAAAAAAAGGCACCACCAAAGAAAAAAGGTCACACACTCTATTGTTTCATTGGAGCGCCTTTAGCTTTGACTACAGCACACATTTGCTATGGCAATGCTTCAATAAGCTTCTACAAGTGTTTCCCAGTGTTGCATTAATTTTTCACTAATATCTTGTATTGATAATGGGAGAGTCTGACTACTGCACAAAGTCTCCTCCAGTACATCCCAAAGATTCTCAAGGGGGTCAAGGCCTGCGACTCCTGCGAAGATGTCTCATGCTCCCTGAACCACTCTTTCACAATTTTAGCCCAGTGAATCTTGGCATTGTCATTCTGGAATATGCTTGTGCCATTAGGGCAGAAATAACCTGGTCATTCTGTATATTGAGGTAGTCAGCTGACCTCATTCTTTGAGCACATGATGTTGCTGAACTTTGACCTGACCAACTTGAACGACCCCAGATAATCACACTGCCCCCACAGGCTTGTACAGTAGGCACTAGGCATGATGGGTTCATCACTTGACCTGCCTCTCTTCTAAACTAGATGCACCCATCACTCTGGAACAGGGTAAATCTGAACTCATCAGATCACCTGATCTTCCTCCATTCCACCAGAGTTAAATCCAGGTGGCAACAAATTTTTGCCAGACAGTGTATTTCCACCGTACAGCATAAAATCCTACCTTGTCAATGTCTTCATGTCGAACTGGAAAGGAGAAAGTGAAACCCAGAGGGAGCTTCTTGTGCTTGATATGATGTTTGTCCAAAAAGTCTGACATACACTCTGCAATATAGTCAAAGAGCTGCAGAGAGACAGGGGATTTGGGAAATCGGCTCATTAACGGGTGTTCTTTCATTCTGAGAGGCTTTAGAGGAAACAATGAGTTTATTCATACAATGGAAGAGCTGCCATAAAGAATCACTTACCATCTCAGCAGTGCCCGTCATTGCATCTTCAGGAATGGAGTACATCTGAGTCTTTGTCTCCACCTTCCAGCACCTCTCCTCATCTGCACCCACCTTTACCAGCATCACCCGGAAGTTGGTCCCACCAAGGTCTAGTGCCAGGAAATCTCCCACCTCTGCCAAAATACATTCTTTGTCTCACCGCTCATATGAACTTTTCCTACAATGTGTGATTTTATAATTGTAAATCAAGTACAAACCTGATCCCTCAGGGGTGGAGCAGACATAAGTTGGAAGCATTTTGACACTGGCCTCCTCATGTGTCTCTAAGCGTAGTCCTCTGCCCATCTCCAGCTGCATCCGCTTCATGACTTCTTTCAGATCTTCCATAGTCAGCCTGAACTCTGAAAGGATCTGTTCCACCTGAAACCAGAAGAGATAAGAGGTGGTCAGTAATTTGTCTTTTAATACTTGCTCTGTCTGACTTTGCTCAACCATACACAGTGAAATAATACCTGTGAATGTACAAGTGAAACTCCACACAACATAACACATTTGGCAAAAATAAGTCAGGGTTCACTTTTGAAAAGAGGAAAATTGTACATTCGGGATGAAAACACACAAAAAATACAGATAAACTAGAGGTAAAAATTATTAGCACCCCACAATACCTGTCAGAGAGAAAATGCAGCCTTACCATAAAGACTTTATCAACCACTGAGCTGTAGCTACACGGCATCTTCACCATCTGGTCCAGATGAGAGCTGACACACAGCATCTTCACAGGTTTAACTAAATGAGCCTCAGGGTGTGTGTTTCTAGGATTGAGGTGAGTGTGTCCACCTTGTGTGTGTGCAGAGTCACTGAAGTGTGAGTTCCTCTGAATGAGAGCCTCAGCTGTTTTTAAGCCCAGGTAAAGTGGGCTGGACACACCAGATGCAAACGCCCACCCCCTCCCTGTGTCACCCCATCTGCCCAGGGTTTGAATGTAAGCACACACATGCACACAGAAACACATGCGCACAGAAACACACACACACACAGCTGGCTATTATCCAAAACAAAAATATGCAAAAGACGTGACCTAGTTTCTAAGGAGTAACATACTTTCTGGTAAAGCTCTCCTTTTCTTTCTGAGGAGAAAGGATAACCATAGCACTGATTGGCAGAAAATGAAATACGTTAAATGTTTAACTAAGCTGCATGTAATTGACTTCTACAATAAATAGGCAAATCGATCTTTGTGGACTCTTGTCTGAACAGTCTTGGCAAGCATACAAATGATGATTTTTTGAAAAAAAAAAGAAGAGTAGTTTTGTATTCATCATTGCTCATTCAACTTTTTAATGTGTATGCAAGACAACTTTGTATATTGCAAGCCTCCTTTTAGCACTAAAGATTACAGACAAACTTGGTAATCATTCTTCATTTCACGTGGCAGGGTCTGACCTGTGACCCTCCAACCCAAATACCTGACATATCAAATTAACCTGAACCTGAACTTTGAGATGCGGTGGTTGAAAGGTTCTTTGTAAATTTAGTAACAGGTCTTAAAATAGAATCAATGTTTGATGAGGGACCTCTAAAGCCAACAGTTGTGCTGCAGGTGAAGGTCTCCTGCGCTTATCAGCTCCAACAGTCACCTGAGCAGAGGTCAGAGCTAAGAAAAGCTCTGACCTCTGGATGTAAGGTAACCATAACCCATCACAGGCGTGATACACTGACTGATTTCTTGAGGACACAAAAGTGACACTGACCTAGAAAAACACAAATCGTCTAACTCATAAATTATGTTACCATGATTTTTTTTTAGTTCTATTGGTTCATTAGCTTTAAATAAGTCAACTCTTTCATCATTCCTTTGTCGGGATTTTTGCAACCAATGCAATATGACTGAAACTTAGTTCTGAGGATAGCATTGAAAAAGATATCTTAAAAAACCCTACTTATGTCTTTTGAACCTTAAAATGAGAAATTACTGAAGACAGGAGCTCTCCGGATTGTTTTGTGGTATTGTCCTCATGCCCCAAACTGTTATTCACTATTTTCACTTACCGAATACAACAATATATCTCATAGGCTTGCACCATATAGTGTATACAACTAAACAGGTGATAACTGCAGCAGTAAAGATGTTTTCATACTTTAAAGTGTATTTGATGTTTGCACATCAACTTATTACGGGCAATGAACTTTTGACTGACACTATGCACTAATCTAGTGAAATAGTTTCAGACTATTAAAACCCAAATTTTCATACAATACTGATCTTCAATTTGTTTATTTTTTTCATACAAACGTAATATATAAAATGAAGTTTGCAGAATTCATACTAAGGAGAGCCCATGTGTGATTAGTAAGACAGTGGCACTTCAGTGGGAAATGGAGATATAAAATTGAATCATATTCATTTTTACCTTTTCCATCGTATCACGACGAGGACTGAGTGTCCCTCCGGCCATCTGTGTCCTTCAAGCTCAGTAGTTCCTCACGGAAACTTTCCCAAATGTATGGTGTTAAGGTGTTTTATCTTGTCATCCGCTCATCAGATGTAAAGTTAATATTATCCTTTTTCCACACTTTTCAAACTATATTCCCAGGGTCGTTCTTTTCTGAAGTAAGTCCTCAAACATTTACATAACTGCACCAGGCCTGTTCTCTACGGACCAATTTACCTCCTGATAAAATCGAGCGCAGATGAAACATTTATGCACCTAAGCAATCGTATAAACAGGGGGACGCAATGCTCTCCTGTGGAAATTCAAGGTAAAACCAAACAAGATTGTCTTCATTTTTGTAGTGATCTGGTCCAACTAATGTCCTCACCGACGCACAAACAGATCAAAATCTGAAACAGATAAAAGATGTGAATATTCTTCAGACCTTAACCTAAGTGACTGTAGTTTATTCTACAGCAAACGAAAATTATTGGCAAAAATCGAGTTTTCTCAATATCTTAACGCATCAAGTTCCAGGAAAGACAAAAAAACATTTCTCCCAAGGAGCAGCTGTCAACAGGTGCACCCAAAGGCTGGGCGGTTTCCATGCCAAAACGATTTCAGTGTGTTGCCTAGGAAATGAATTACGACCACTCTTGTGCCGTGGAAAACACTCACCACTGAGTTAAGTGGCCAGGGCCAAATTGTTTAATGGAGCACGGTTACCTGAGAAAACATCAATTGAGGGTGCCATAGTTTTGGTAGCTGAAAAGGAAAAGCTGTTTGAAGTCTATTCAGAGCCTTAACATTTTATCAACATGGATGATAAAAAGTGGTTTCAAATATAAATTCGTTTAAAAAAAAAAAAAAAAGAAAGAAACAGATCCTCAGTGCGATTCTGAAATTCTGTTTAATTAATTGATTTTTTTTTATAGGGCTCCCACTGCCTTATTTAATCAATATGATCGGGTTTAAGGGTTGATGGATTCTATCCTAAGAAATAAAATCAAAATTAGCAGATTATTTGAGGAATTGGTATTTTTAACCCCGGCAATGACTTCAGATTTACTCTGCACCATCTGTTCTGACTGCTTGTAGGCTAAAGGTGAAAAAAATCTGAATTTTTTGTCTCCTTTTAAGAGAAGACAAAAAAATCTGAATTTTTTGTCTCCTTTTAAGAGAAGATGTTTTCAACACTTTCACATATCTTTAACAATTACTTTTATAATATATACAATGGGCCTTACAAAGTTATACCTTTTTGAGAAGAGGTATAAATTTTAACTTTTTTTTCACAACGGGCTGGCATACTGTCAAAGTGGAATTGGTAATACTTTTTTTTGGCCCATATTAAAAATTAAATTTTGAATAAAAAAATCAAAATGTCAAAATTCTCCATTACAAAGTCAAAATTTTGAGCTAAAAGTCACAACTACAATAAAAAAAATCAAGTCAGAATTATGAGATATTGAAGTAAAACTTTAAGATAAAAAATGTGAAATAAGAAGTTATATTTTTAGCTGTAGAGTCAAAATTATGAGATAAGGATCAAATTTGAGACAAAAACTCGATATTTTGAGAAAAAGATGAAATTTTGAGATTGAAAGTCAAAATTTTAAGGAGTCAAAATTATGAGATGAAAAGTCAAGGTTATTAGATAAAAGGTCAATATTTTGAGATGATTAAGATGAAATTTTTAAATAGTGAAAATTATGAGGAAAAAAGTTGAAATTTTGGCCTGTTAACTCAAATGTTTCTTTTTTTAAATGCTAGTGTTTCATTTTCTGTTTTAATTACATTTGAAAACTGGTTTACAAACATTTTCTTGTTGTCATCATACAAAATGTTCACTTCAAGCAGAAAAAGAGTGATTTATATAGATATATCACAAGCGGTATTGTCATCTTTGGGTATTCTCAGTAACTCAACAACTCTAACAGCTATCGTGTATAGAGAAATGCATTTCAAATGATGCAAAAATGTGCTCTATGAACACTTAGAGCACAAAAAACACATAAGAGGACATGAAATTTATGAAATGGTGAAGAAAAGACAAAAGCTGATGCATTACAATGGTTCAGAATGCGGGATCTTTGGGGGTAAAAATGTTTTGAAATAGTCTTTCAAAAATAATGGTAAAATCCAGATCCTGATCCTGCCATAAAAAATGAAGACCTGTTTTTTTTTCTTCCCAGATCAACAATACTGGAACAAGCAGGTTTCACTAAACTTGGAGACTGCTTTTTTCAGAAACCACTGAAAATAAATAGTTTTTTAAATAGTTGTTACTTCCACCAAGAGCCGGCCGTAGGCATAAGTCAACTAAGTGCCTGCATGAGGCCCCACAGCCACTAGGGGGCCCCAGCAGCAATCAACAAACTTTTTTTTCTTTCGTTTTTTTTTTTTGCCCCCCATGTTTGTATAATGATTTCTATACGATCATATTTTATTGTACAAAAATACAAATTTATGTCAAAAGAGCTGCTGCGGCTGTGTAAATTAATCAACCGAAACCTGGTCTTGTTGCTGAATGTGCCACATTTTGAGATTAAAGACCACCCTGGACATCATTCATCATGCATTCATCGGTATTATTTGTATTATTATAATGCATTGATACTAGTTATGTCATTAACTGAGCCATCCCTTTAAAAGTGTAAAGATATTTCAAGTTGACAATGGAATGATGTAAACAACACTGCAAGAGCTGCAATGAGTTTACAGTAGGTGTGTGAATAATCAACAATTAATATTATTGGCAGAAGTAGAGGGCCCCGAATCAAATTTTGCTTAGGGCCCCATGTAGGCGGGCCTGCTGTGCTTCCACTATTCATGAACATGTCAGTAAGAGCCAATGGCCCTTGGTCATTCTCGCAGTCTCAAATGTGGCCCTTTAAGAAAAAAAAAAGTTTTGACACCCCCGCTTTAAACTTACATTTTGTTTCCACTCGGAACTACAAAATTGGTCAGGTGTTTGTTTCCACTGGAGCCAACATCCGAGTGCACCGTTGGGGGATCGTGACGTGGTGATTGGTCACTAAACTGTATTTCGAAAACTCTTCAGCTACATCGTGATCATATCGTCTGGTGTGTTTTTTCCTCCCACTCATCAATGAGCTTTATTTCACGCGGAGTACAGAGTTTATTCTTCATATTTTGACGGAGACTTTGCTGTTTTCTGCCGTTTTTTTCTGGTGAGTTCGTTGAGGCCGCAGCTCCGTGTAGCATCCGGAGCTAACTGTGAGCCTGACTTCAGATATTTCTGAAAGTAGACTGTCAGGTTTTCAAACAGCATTCCTAACTCTACCAAGCATTTCCGTGTTACTACCAGAGGGAGCGTGATAGTAATTATTTGTTATTGTATGTTACACACATATTTTTGTGTCGAGCACAACACTTGGATAGCTCTGTGGCTAATATTAAGGCGGCTCCTTTCACTTGTGTTAAGGCTGAAGTTTCCTCACCGCTGCCTGTGGGTGTGTTATCGCTCTATGTTTGTTGTTGTTAACGTGGATGGTAGCCAGCTGAGTTAGGTCAGCGATAATACTCTCATGTGATTCTGTCTGTGTCATCCTTTAAATCAGGTAATCAGGAGTGTGCTGGTGTATTTTCTGTGACTGACTGACCTGAACACACTGACAGAGGCGTCATGAAGCTCTACAGCCTCAGCATCATCCATAAAGGAGCCACCAAAGCAAACCTCCTCAAAGCGGCCTATGATCTCTCCTCCTTCAGTTTCTTTCAGCGATCCAGGTGGGTTATACTGATGGAAATAAACACTCATGTTTTTGGATGGAATTTCAAAGTCAAAATTCAGTCCTGAGTTTAAGATGTTGTTGTCTGATTACATTTGTTATTTTTTCCTCAGTGTTCAAGAGTTTATGACTTTCACTAGTGCCTTGATTGTTGAGCGAACATCACAAGGAAGCCGTGCCTCTGTCAAAGAACAAGGTGAGTGCAATATTTGCAGTTTTAAGTTAAGTTTGCATTGTATGCTGACATCATTAAGTTACTGTTAAGGTTACAGTCAGTGGATAATGTTTTGCCTGGGAATAATACATGTTTATTGTACTAGATATGTGCCACTGCTTTATCCCCCCTAAAAAGCCACAACCAACTTTGTGTTTGCAGGTGTGTAATGTGTGGTTACATTACAGATCACACTTAGGGATGGGTACCTTTCACATTTGAACGGATATGGTTTAGATACCTCTGAATTGGTATTGAACTCAACAGTGTCAATTTTCAGTTCTTTTTTGTGTGTTTATGTGGTAATAAATGTTGGTTTATTCAACAATAAAGTCTAAAAATTCAAATTCAAATTTAGCATATTTATTTGTCAATATATCAACTTAAACAAATATATCAAAACAGCATTCAGCTGTTTGTACTGTAATGCCAAAAGTGTGTCGCAAATTTATTCAACATGAAAACCCTAAACTAAAATTAGGTACAACTTAATAACTTAACTACAATGATGCAGTGTTTTTTTTTCTTGATTATGCATAAAACAGCTCCACTTCTCCATGCCCATGTACAGCATGGAAAATCACCCCCTCTTCTGATCCCTCACAGTTACTGTTTAATTTTGCAAGACTAGATACTCAGTATTACTGACAGAGCTTGGTCAGTACCCATAAAAGAACCTACTTTGGTACCTGCCCCCATTAACATGATTGTTCTGTTAGTTGCAAACCTAGCAGGAATAATTTAGCAGTCTTGATTGAAGAATGATTGATTTCAAATGATGTGGGCTCACTTGTCTCTTAAAACAAGAAACCTTTTGATCATAACAAACATAACATAACATCAATTGTTTCTCTTCCTCACAGAGTATCTGTGCCATGTTTATGTAAGAAATGACAACTTGGGTGCAGTCGTCATTGCTGATAATGAATACCCACAGAGAGTTTGTTTTACATTGCTAGACAAGGTGGGTATGAAAATGTAACATTTTTTTTATACCATTATAACTTTATGTTATTGTGAAATTATATCATAAGTTTTGGGCTGCATTTTTTCTTAGGTATTAGAGGAGTTCTCCAGGCAGGTGGACAGTATAGACTGGCCTTCTGGAAATCCTGACAGCATAAACTACAAAGGCCTGGATATTTACCTTGCAAAATACCAGGTGAGCTTTTTATTGGGTTATCTTTAGTATTTAGAGGAAAACCCTAATAGCCAGTGATGTAGCACTTTATTCGCAGTCTGACTCAAGTACTGATGACTCAGGCGTATTTGGGCTGGAAGGTTTCAAGGAGGACTTTGACCCCTTTTATGATATAAACTTTATTATTTGTATCAGATTTTATTTTTGATTTAAAGCAGCTGCCATGTGTCTTCTCACATGCCTGTTAATGTGCCACCTCAATTAGCTTCAGCTGCTGCTAGGTTGCAGAAGTCTATTCAGAGCCTTCATGCATGAACCATGTATGAGCCAATTTCAGTCGAAGATATCACTGACATTATCTGCACAGAATAAACCAAAATACGTGAAATTCAAATGTTACTGGGCAGTTGATAATATAGCAAGCTTTTCTGTATGATCTTTATTATATCATACTGAGGTTTGTACTGAATTAAACAAGCAGATACATATTTAATCTGTGTTTTACAAATTTCTGCAATGTAATATACAATAGCAGTGTGTCTCAAATCTTTTTTTTGTCCTCTTTCCTAGAATCCAAGAGAAGCAGATGCAATGACCAAAGTTCAGGCAGAGCTGGATGAGACCAAGATCATTTTGGTAAATACTTCCTTATTCTAGCACAGGAGGTTGTGGGAAACTGCTCAACCAAATGAGTTAGATTTTAAGTGTGTATTCCCGCTCATCCTCTTCATCCTGGTACTCATGATGATGTTGGCACACATACAGAACACTTCCAGGAACACAGAGTGTTTGCTAATGGTTTCACACCTGTTGAGCATGTACAGGAAAGTGTCATAATTTTATATTCCACATGTATAATAAAATATTTCACTTTTAGTTTTTAATTTTAGCGCCATATACTAACCCTGTTTGTCCAGTGGTAGAACAAATGCAATCCCTTCACACCTAAAGTTAGGTATGGCATTCACAACACTGACTTATTGCTAGGATTTTCCCTGAGTGAATCTTTGTGAAATCCCTGACATTATGCGGACTAAAACCAATGTAACATTCCCCGCCACCATCACACTTTTGCTGTTCATCAGTGTCACATGACGATTCTCCTTGGTCGCTCCAAAACAAGGCGTCAGTGACAGCCATAGTGCATCTTTGATGGTAGAACAGTGTAACTCTGAGTAGGCTTCTGCTATGGAATTAGAAGAATTAATTACTAGTAGAATAAATGTGAGCATATTAAAGATGGTATACTGCACACAGTTAGTTTACAGGCTCCAAGTACTTGGTAATCTTGATGCTGCTCAACATTTTTTGAACAGTTATCTTGTTTCTGCAGCACAACACCATGGAAAGTCTGTTAGAGCGCGGTGAGAAGTTGGATGATCTTGTGGCAAAATCAGAGCACCTTGGAAACCAGTCCAAAGCCTTCTACAAAACTGTAAGTGCTGTTGACTTCGTAACACGATAAACTCTATTTCGTGGACACTCATTTAGATTCCTCACAGTGTGTCTGTGTTGTTGCATCAACCCTGTAGGCACGGAAACAGAACTCATGCTGTGAAATCATGTGATGCTGCTGCCTCGTCCTCGTGGACACACGCCTCTCTCTGCCTTTCTGCTTCTCCTACAACTCCCATCATGCACCAGCCACCAGCTCACCAGGACAGAATGGACTTTGTCTAATCTGGGATGGGGCTTCAAGATAAGAGCAGGAAAGAGTGGAAGGTGGTGGTTGCGAGATGAAGCGTGACTTATTTGGGACTGTAACTGATGGGGGCTGAAGCAGTGATGGGGTTCGGTTCTGTCCGGGGAACGTGTGAATTATTTTTAACCGTTTTACAGGGGTTAACATCTGTGTAGTGTTTCAATACCAGCTGAGGAAAAATAGTGTGAAGTGTAACAGTGATGTGTTGTTCAAACATCTACAAACCATTCAATGTTTTTCAGGATCAATCAAATCTTAACAGCTAAATTAAAACATATAACACTTGAAAGAGTATTAACCACAGTTGTGCTTCTGTTTCAAGGCAACTCTGACAATCTCACAGTCTTATTTTGTGAATTCATGAAGTTCGTCAGTTTTTGTTAAAGTCTTCACTAACCCCACTAGATGACCCTGTTCATTTACGTTATTGCCCCAAGACGCCTTATTGTGAGGCTCAGTAAAAACAGTAAAAACGCTATCACAGCGCATGACTACTTCAACAGTTAGTATTAAAAGTCTCAAAGACTTTTATCTGGAAAAATGTCTGCTAGACTATATCAGGTTTCAGGACTTCTTTACTTTTCTCTGTCTCATATTGTTAAATCAAATCTTAAACATTCCCACTATGGGTGAGTGTGTTGTTGAGTGATGTATCTTAAAGCTGATGAGGAGTGAGAGAATAGAAGTGAAATGAAGAAAAATGATTCTTTGTATACACAGCCTTACTGCAGTGTGGCAAACATTTAACCCCTCACAGTCCTGTCTGGCTATTATAATATCACAACATGGACTGGACTTGTAACGCTGTTCTCTTTTACTCTGTGTACTGTAGCTTTGCTTGACACACCTATAGCCACAACACTCAATGACCTACAAGAAGGTTTTTAGGAAACAAAATTTACTCAGACTTCTGTGGTCTAGTTAAGGACTCAGATTAAAAACCATCTTTTATCGTGACTGAGTTGATTCTGAAATCTCAGCTGCTAAAGAAGAGAGCAGACGTACTCGGAGTTATGTTATAAAATTAATTTCTTCATAATACTGGTCTTGTTTGAAGACACTCCACAACAGCTGACTCTTTTAACTGTCGGCACAGTTTTCTTTGTATTTAGGTCTGAGTGAGTAGAAATGTCTTATTCAGGAAATGCTGATCAGTCGAAAGAGATGCCTTTGGTTGTGTATTTTAGATGTTTCTCTGCTCGCTTTGTGCTGTGTGTGCGTGTATGATTTGCTGATATACAACATGCAGTGATGTTGAGTGCCTGTGTGTGAGGACTATTGTGTGTTTGTGTATGTTTTATCTGAACTGCTCTTTCAGCTTTTACAGTGTAAAATTGTGTGCAATATCTGCAGACTGTTTCCGTGTCTCTCTTAAATGTAGAGAGAATTGGAACATTTCCCCTAAAGGACAGAAAACTGACCTTTGTATGTTGTATTCTTATGACTAATTCCCATTTGTAGCGTCTGGGGTTGTATTTGAAATTTTTGTTTGATTTCTTATTTTCCAAAATTTCCAGTTAATGTTCTGAATTTTCAAAATTTGTCAAATTGATTGAGTGATGCTGTAGCCATTGCAGGTCAGGTATTGCTGACCCGTGTGTTATGAACATTAAACATTTTGATCCTGATGTGGTCTGCAAATTTAAAACTCGGTTATCAAATAATAAACTGTTTTTTTCTGTCTGTACTTAGTGTATTTGTCTCTTTGGAGCAATTACGTTCACCCTGTACAGGACATGTAATCTTGCTTAGATAAAAAAAAAGAACATCTCTTCTGTGTGGTAGTAGTATTTTCAGGCGGACATGTGGAGGCTGCTTCAGAGAGGCACTGATGCGTCGCAGCGATTCCTGTAAGAGAGCAGGGTGAAGTCATTATTTGCAATAAGTGAGAGTTTTCAAAAACAGTTCTATCAGCAAACAGGTTCTGCATGCTGCAACAGGCAGGTCGGCTGAGGCTGCCTTCACGAGAGTAGGAAATATCCCAGATGAGTGACTCCAATTATCAGAGAATTTGTGTCCCGGGCAGAAAAAATAAAAATAAAAGCAGCTTTGTCATTTTTTATTCATGCCATACCAACTTTACACAAACAAAAACTTTGAAAAAATTATGTTTTAAATATTTCTCTCTTAATTATATGAAATATGGTTTTATATGGGTGGGTTTGGCTATAAATCCCTTGTCCCTTGGCCTGATTCTGGACTTTCTGGACCATCATAAGAATAAATAAGTTTTAATTCAACAATATATTTATGACAAATGACACGGAAGTTCTTGATTTAAATAAAATATGCCTTGTTTGTATGATTAATTAGAGTTAAATTGAATTTTCGTTCAAAACAATTTTGAATTTCATTACAGCCAATATCAGTTATTGTTTCTATACATTGTGGTAAAGTAGAACAACTCAAAATATTTCTTTAAATTTGTTTCATTACAAAAAAAAAAATTAAAAAATCACGACCAAATTTGGCTGTAGTTGGAGAGTCACAGATATGGTTTTGGTATGTATTCAGAATACATAAATATGTTAGATAGGAAGTAAGAAACAAAGTAAGTGCGTAAGTAAGTCAGTAAGCAGTAAATAAGTTGTCAGTTAGTCAGTCAGTAAGGAAGCAAGTTAATATATATATATATATACATATATATAGACTATCAATATGAAGTTTATATGGACAAATATAAATTCTGATCGGTTAAATTAAAAGTTCTACACCTCAAGTTTTAGAGTCAAAAGGTCCGACGTTTTGAAGCGGCGCATGAACGCATCACGAGCAGCACGGTTTGGTGCCTCAGCTGAATTCAGCAGAAAAACAGCATGAACTGATGTTTTCAAGTCGCACGACCTCAGAAATGTGGACAGAGCTGACAAACAAGAGCAGGACGGTCAACAGCGACGGAGACAACTCGAAGGTTAGAAGTTAACAACGAAAATCCAACTTTAGATACTTTTACCTTCAACACTGATGAACCAAAACAAGCTGTGAAAGCTGCGAGTCTCTTTCTCGGGATGTGTCCGACTTCACTGATTCACTTGTTTTCGGCTCTTTTTTGAATGTGTCCTGCATTTGTTGTTCTTAAGCGTCTCTCGTTAAGAACTAATGCTCTCTAAACGTAACTATTGTGGAAGTTGGTGTGTTACTCTTGCACATTTTCTTATCTTCATGCTTGAAGCTGCCGAAGCGCTCAGATTTTCCACATTACTGGATCTCTTCTTGCACAAAGTTTCCCACATTCGCAGAAGCTCATATGCATGACTTTAAACGACCTATGACCTCGTTTTCTTCCACCTTTCTCTGGATCATAACAGATGTGGCAGAGTAAAGTGACCGCATGCGCTCTGTTGAACTGGAGGAGCAGTGTGTCCTGTCCTGTTGTGCACTTTACGCCACTTTTTTCCTCTCAAACCTGCGTGTTATGCTCCACTTTCAGATGGTTGACCCAGATCTCCGTACATGGCAGCTTCTACACACAGTTCAAGAGAGAAATGGTAAGCTTTACCTCCTTCAAAGGTTTTACCTCTTCTACCTGATTCTTGGATCTTAAGCTACAAGTTCACTGAATTAATCCAGGGCAAATTGATTTTTAGTTTTGAGGGAACATCTTGGATTTTAGGAAGAAGCTCCATTTCAGTGTAAAAGATTAATGTTGATAATAAGAGAGTAACAGCAAGATAAAAAGAAACCACTATTTTGAATATCGTCGCCCTCTCAAACTACTGGCCCAAGTTACTTTTTTAGGAAAATGATATTTTTGCCTTTTTACCTAAGTCAGCTCTACAGGTTACTCCCCATCTCTGGTTAAATTGTCAACATACTAATTGAAAAGATAATGCTGTTTTTCCCTCAGTTTTCTAATGGCCCCAAATTAATAGTGTACTCTATTTGGTTTGGTTCATTCTGTTTGAAATATGAAAGTATGACTTAAGCCATTTAAGAGGGCAATGATATGTGAATCACATTACTGGAGATACACTTCATGAGGCATGTCAGACTCAGAGACATGATAGCATTCCAATATCATTTTCACTTCTGGGTAAAAGGACTGTGAGGACTCTCTGAGTGAGTTTGAAAAAGTCTCATATCCAGATGCATGCCTGATCATTATCCACAATTTAAAATGAGATTATCGGTGACAAAAAAGGTTATTTCCAAATGCTATTTCTCAGCTTCCAGATCAGGTTAGACCAGACTTATTTTCAGAAAATCAAATTCTCTTTGGCAACATCACGTGAGCTGACAAAGTTTAGCAGAGAGCAGAGAGATCAGTGTTTTTCTCTGCTAAAATCAATTTCTTTGATTTATTAACTAGTATTGGTGAACACTGGAGCTGGACTGTCTGACAGAAAAGGGACAGAAGAGCAGAATGAAGCTAAGTGGGAGAATGAGCGTGAGCTAGAGGCTAAAACACGAGCTAAGCTATTTGAGAAGATGTTCATTCCCACCCCGATCGTATTCATAATAAATCGATTCGTAGCTGTTATCTCTGGAAATGTGTTAAATGTCTGGCATAGATCAAAGTGACCCCTCTGAGTTGTATTAAAAGTCTTTTGCTCTAACATTAAATCAGTTTTTAAGTTAAAATTGTCAAGTTTTTCTGTTCTTTTTTGCTTGTGTAGGTTCGACTGCAGCATCAACTCACCCCTCTCACACAGAGGACCCTCTGACCAGGAGCAGTGGAATCATACCTGGTGAGCCCAACTTTGACCAAAAACATATCTTCTTACATAAACTGAAGAACCAGTTTGGGATGCAATCACACAATCTGTCAAAAATAAATGAAGCCGACCAGCATGGTCCATTTGCAAGGGGGAAAACAGCTGAGCGGCAGGAAACAGATCAAGCTCAGTTTTGTTTGTCTTACGTTGTTTGCATATATAGTATCAATTTCAGATGAGTTCAGGTAATGATTTTCTATGTTTTAAGGGATACGCTGAAAATAAAATCTTGCAGTCCTACAAGAAAAAAACTTTTCTTTAGGATTTATATTTCCTCCTAATTTACTGCTCTTGTTTGATTTGGTTGTTAGATAATTATGCATCGAAGATGTAGAGAATCACAAGTTTATGCACCATCATAAAACAAAGCAATATTTGGTCAGACCTTCTGTGACAGCCCTTGCAGAGAATCCCCTGTAAAGAAACATTGTTTACCTTGTGCATTGGTGTGTCCTCCACATGTGTATTATCACAATAACACAAGTCAAATATTAATGGACTGATTTTTCATGTATACTTTCAGGAGCCATTGCAGCCACAGTTTTCATTGCCTTTCTTCTTGCCCTGTACGCCGTCCTTTGGAAGTGCATGGTGTCACCACCACAACGGTACACAACAGACACACAAGCCCCAATTTCATCTTGCTCACTTGTGTTGGCACAGCAAGTTGTCATTTCTTCACCTGCTCTTTAGTGTCTGAACTTTGCATTCTGTTGTCCATCTGAAGAAACTAAGAGCCCTCACATGATCATCACATTTTCTACCTCGTTATAGTTATCTTTTCTTTGTCCCTTAAACACTTTTATTCATCTTGTCTTTCAGAAAGCACAACAAAGTGAGGGTACGAGTAAAGCAGAGGAGTTCAGTGTGACGACCAGCTGCCAGGGTGAGGACATGTCATCTTTTAACGGTGTGGACAAAAACCTGGGAGCAGACTTTGCTCAATATTAATAGTTACAGTTTGCTGCTGGAAAAGATCTCCAAATGAGTCCAAAGATCAACAGAAAATGGACCCAGGTTTCTACTGGTGGCTGCTGTTGACTCAGAGAAACTGTTGATGTGAAAAACTTTTTGGCAGGTCAAATTTTCTGTGAACTCTGCACTACTGAGGACTGGGACAGCTCATGTCACAGCTCACTCTACTGACCAATAAGCTGCTTGCATGTCTGGAAGTTGTGGTATGTTTAGTGTATTTTATTCTCTGTAATGTATCCTTTTTTACTGGCACAGAAGTCTTAACACTACATCTGTAAAATCTACCCTAAAGTTATTTTGGAGGAGAAACCAGCTCATCGGCTCTTCAGCATTATTGAGAATCTTAAAAGGGATTTTGTTTCAGAAATGTCCTCTCTTGTTTTATTTTTATATCCAGGTGGTTGATTCACTGTGTTCAGGATGCTTTTAACTGCTGTATGACTTTTGACTCTTTACACTAAACTGTGACATTTGCTTTTTACTCAACATGTGAATATTAATAAATGTCAAGATAAGGGACTTAGTTGCAAAGTTTTTTTTATAAATATAACTCAGGACGTATGTTTTCATCCATCGGGCTTTGGGATAAGGAAAGAAAAACTTTGGATGCATAAATAAGCCTGCATATAACAGACGAAATGTCATTGTAAAAAGAAAAGGGAGAAGTGAACCGTAAGCATTAATAATGAGCTGCTCAGTCCTTCAATCCCAACAGTCATCCATAAGCAGATACTCCTCCTCCGGATGAACACATCCTGCACAAACGAACTGAGCCCAGAAGCTGAGCCTCTGGTCTTAATACACCATTTGTTATTCACTGTTTGAGTCGTTGGCTCAGTTACAGCTGTAGCCCAGCACACAGTTTTTTTCAGAACCTGTTCTACAACTCAGTTCAGCTTCGCGGTTTCTTAAGTGGACTTAGTAATGAGTAGGGAATGTGGCTGGAAGTGTGAAATTCTGTTTGATTCATCAGCTGCCAGTGTTTGCCCTGGATGTTGATTGATCAGAAGAGTGATACCAAAGGTTTGAATCATGCAGCGCAGTCATACCTTTGACTTTATGCTTCTAAACTTTTAAAAATATAGATGTTTGTTGGATAGATTTGGATTCATTGAGATTGTAAATGTTGACTGCTTTGTTCTGTGTGCAAACCAATGATAGTAAAAATGGTGTTTACACCAAAACAAGCCAATCCTACACAAATCATGTTCATCTATGTTTTACCTTGAGGCAACTTGAGTCACACTCACATGCAGTAATTCTTGGATTGAAGTAACAGTATAAAGTGGCTTGCAATTAGCTGCTTTAAAGTAATTCTGTGTGCTTCCTGATGGAGCAGCGCTGATAAAAATTTAACATACAAGCACAAGTTCATCATAAATACTAAAAAAAGAGGGATATGATTTTTAAAAAACAGGTTTCTTTTTGCTTTTGGAGATGTGACATGCTACAAACACTGGACAAAGTCACAATAATTGAAAAACCATTTCTGGTAGTTGATGGAATTCCTGACTACGAATTGTGTGTATCTGTAACTGTAACACCATTTCAGTTTGCAGTAGGTCAAATAAAGATATATTAGCAAGTGAAAAATATCATAAATTAGGAAAGCTAAGGATTCACAGTATGATTGATTACAGTAATATCTCTTCACAAAGTCTACAATTTTAGAAATAGTTTTGTCTTTGTCTTATAAAGCTTCATCGGAGATATATTCACTTAACACATGACATGATTTAGGTAGAATTTCAGAGAGTTCAAAGCTTGATGTAAAATCAGGGAACATGACTTCTTGTGTTTCAGTGAGATCCTCCTCTCTGGTGTGAAAGTAAGTCCTGTTTGTGATGCACGTGGTCTGCTGAGGAGCTGCTCCAGTCCACAGCTGTGGACAGTATTCTACCTGGTGGTGCTCAGAGGAGAACAGCAAAGATGAAGCAGCAGGTGAAGGAGGTGGTGTGTTCAGATTCAGCTCAAGATCTCTCAGTGTTGTTTCTGTCAGAAAAGGTCCAGTGTTCAGGATCTCGATGTCACAGCTCGTACACTCCTCTGGTTTCTGAGACGGCAGTTGCTCAGTCTTTGTAAACATGAAGAGAAAAATATGGTCAGAGACGCATGAGGCAGTTAATTAATTACACATGAGTTTAGATGGCAGAGGAATTTTCGAGAAACAAATTTACATGTTAGGTGTGTGCAAACAGGCAGATCTCCCCTGATGTGTCAAAATCTACTGTTCTTCAGCTCTATGTTTTTGTAAAGAAAAAGTCCTGACTCCAAGTTACAAGTTACAGTAAAGTTGGTAAGATATAATATCCAAGGTGACCATACATCCCATCTCGCCCAGACAGGTCCTTCTTTTTGGCGGTAAAATTATATCTGGGGGGGATTTTATAGAATTCTCCAAAATGTTCAGGTTCGCACTGACTGCTTGAGCACCAAAGTGGAAATGCACTTTAACAGATTAACTGCAAATATACGACAGTACCACTCTCTCCAATGGTTGTAACCAGTGCTGTTTCCTTTTATTTGAGCATTTTGAGCTAAAAAGACAAAGTTATGAGGTACAACGATCTATGAATTAAGAAAATAAAATCAAAGTTCTGTGATTCAAAAGTCAAATTTTTGACATATAGAGTCACAACTTTGTGATGAGAAGTCAATATGTTGAATTATAGTCAACATTTTGAGAGACTTCAACTAAAATTTGGGGTCAAAACGTTGAAATTTTAAATGATAAAATTTGAGCTAAAAAGTTAAAGTTTTGAGATTGAACGTTAATATACTAAGTTAATGAAGACCAAATTTTGGGATAAAAAGTCAAATTTTGAGATAAAAAGTTGAAAATTTGAGCCAAAAAGTCAAACTTTTGAGAGATAAAGTCATACCAAGTGTTCCCTTTGAACAGTAAATGTATGGGTTAGAAAGCTACTGGATCTTTGGGTAGTATCTTTAAGGGGCAGGGTAGGGGGTCCTTTTTTAGGGCTTTTCGAGTATGGTCACCATAACTTAGCAAACATTTTATCTGTAGGATTTGACTGTCAAAGTTAGTCCATACCTCCTGCAGGAAGCTGTCTAGCTCAGGAATTTTGATGTTCATACCAGCAGGATAAACAAATATCTCCTTCAGCCCACTCTGCAGCCTGGAGGGCAGAAAGAGAGCAAGGTTTCAGGATGTCTTTTGCAGAAATTATTGCTGAAATGAGGATCCAAAGACTTACGTTCTTCTCTGAGGCCACAGGAGGATGGTGCAACACAGGAGTAACAAGATGGGAGTCAAAATCTTTACCGTGTGAGCAACATCTGACAGTGGGAAGACATATCATAGTTAATAATATCAACTCAGCTTGGTGTTACTGAATGTTGTATATCTATGGTTTTATGTTGAGCTTACAGTTAATTTTGGTCCTGACTGTGATGCTTGCAGCTTGTCCAGGCCCTTCTTTAGTGAGAGCGCTGACAGAAAAAGTGTACTCTTGATTCTGCTGCAGGCCTTCAGCAGTCACAGACTTAGTCAGAGGGTCTAATACTGACATGTTGAACAGATCTGGGTGCAAATAAGATAATTGACATTTTATTTTATATTATTTTGAAGCATTACAACACAAAGGTTAGCAGTAGGTTTATTATAGTTGGTGTATTTTTCCTTAAACACAAGATCATTATAAGGAATTTCCAGCAACAAAAGTTTCATGCTGCACTCACCTGTAACATGCCCTGACAGCTTATCAGATCTGACTTCCTGCACCGTGACAAAATAGCCAGTGATGAATGCTGGCTGTGCTGCATTATCTTCATTGTAATGCCACTCCAGAGTCACAGATGAGGAAGTTCTCTGAACAGGTTCCACTAGACTCGGGGATAGTGCAGATTCTACAGAAATGGAGGCGATTTACAATTAAAGGAACAGACTTCATGCACTTCTGACTCACTCTTCCAACGTCTGAATCTGCTCAGAAAACAGCTGCTACATCTTTCACTCTTTACTCTGTTATTTGCATTCCCATCCTGAGAAACTTTATTTTGTTTTCCCCTGAAAAAACCTCATCCTGGTGTTCAACTTCATGATATCACTTGATAAATATACTTTTCATTGCCTTCTGGTGTTCATCTCCTGCCTTCGTCCTTTCAGACAAATATGTGAGATCTGGTGGTTGTTCCTGTAGAAGCTTCTGGCGCAGACATCCTGCATCAAAACTCAAGTAGTCTCACCATGTGAAATGTTTTATCTGTATCTTAACTCTTCCTGAAGTTTCTCTCTTTCTCTGGCCTGTCTGTCTGGGGTCAGATCAGTGACTTTTAATCATCCACTGAAAATTCAGTTATTCTCAATAGGACATGAAGTTTGCTGGAACAGAATCTGAATGTAAGAGGATTGAATGTGAACATTTTATCTTATATAGCAATGATATTTATGATGTCTCAAAATTATTGTTTTATTTGCAAATGACACACATTTATTTGTTCAGGACATAATTTGAAAACATTTTCTGAAAATATTGACATTGAAATGGTCAAACTTAAATCCTGGATAAATGAAAATAAGTTATCATTGAACTTAAGAAAAACTAAGTTCATGATTTTTGCAAAAAAGAGAAAGGACAATGTTCAACAAACACTCACTGAGCTCTTGTAAGTTTCCGGTCTGTACTTCAAGTAGCCGGTGTGCGTTTTCCCTGCATCCGTAGATGTTGAATATGTACCTGGAACCTACTTTAAAAAGTCCTTAAAGATATAAGCAACAATCAGAAATAAATTCATCCAAAAGGAGAGAGAGATTTTAAAAAGAAAAACAGAAATATAATTCCATAGAAGGGGAATATTACAGAAGAAAACCTGAGTAGGACTTACTGGCATGAAGGAACAATGAGTTGTTTCCCTGTGGCACTTTCACCCATTGCAGGCTACAAAGCGCTGCATTTCCTGCAATGCACCACTCCACGGTGTATCCACAGGTGGCAGCTTCATGCAGCTCCCAGGACAGATTGAAACCAGCTGGTTTGCTGCTGCTGCTCAACCTCTTCTCTGCTCTGAGGGATTCTGCACAAAATTTCACAGTGTTGAAATCACAAAAAATCTTCAGTTCACATTTGGCAGACCTGTTGTCAGATGTGAAGAGAAGATGCTGATTCCTGTCGATTTACTCACTTTGGTCGTTCCTTTGCAGGACTGTGATGTGAGCAGGGATGCTGGAGCCTCTCTGGATGACAGCCTGAACAGAGAAATCACACTGTCCTGGTCCTATAGAAATCTGAGCCTGTGTTTGTCCACTGTCTCTCCACATGGTCTGCTTTTTGCCTTCCTGCACCCACCGAACAATGTAGTTCTGGATGTTTACTGTGACTGCTGAGCCAGGAATGTGCTAAGAACAAAGGGTTTCATGGAAGTTAATTACACATACAGTCAAATTTGTGCATCATTATAGTGTGAATTACTGTCCAGAAAATATCTACTATCATTTTGTTTTGCAATGTGAGTTGTGTTATATTGTTAATGTTACAGACAAACACACGGGTAAGAAGTCTTACCTGAGTCCACAGAAGAGTAACTTGACGACTGTTTTTATCAGGCTGCTGCTTTATGCTCCTCCAAACATCCAAGGTTACCAAAGGATCTGAGGATAACACAGGAAAACTTTGAATCCTCTAGGAATAAAATATCATTTATCACTGCGTGTACAATCTCAAGAATTGGAACAACAGAACTCACTGTCTGAGCTTGGAACAGCTTTAGTGTGCCTGCTTAAAATAAGTCATATATCCTGTTGGGCATAACCAAAAGACATCATACTGGTATGGTTAAACAGATTTATTACTCACAGGTTGTGAAAGCCACAGGCAGAGTCCACTCTCCCCACAGTTTGCCATCAGCAGAGCAGCGTGTCCTGGTTGTGTAGCGTGTGTTGGGGTGCAGATGTTCCAGTTTGCTGCTGCAGAACCCACTCACATTTTTGCATCTCACCTGTTAAAACAAACAGACTCAGGGTTTTAATAAGAAACATTCATGAAAGCATTCACATGAGAAGAATAAAAACGGAAGTGAAACTGACTCCAGTCATGCTGGATGAATTTGCAGTGACTTGACAGAGGAGGTTCAGTCGAGTCAAGTTTCCCTTCACAAACCAGGACACAGTGGTGTTTGTCACCCCTGGGCTCACTCTGTCCCACTCCACAACAGGAGACACTGGAAGGACATGATAATTGTTTTGCTCATTTTAGTGAAGTTTGGATTTTTGAGCCCTCAGAACACAATTCAACGTATAACGCAAGAAATAATCATTCTGTTGAGATGTCAGACCTCTTTCAGAAATTTTAAAACTGTAGCTCTCTGTCACCCCTCCAAGTTGGTCCTTCACCTCCACACTGATGTTGTATTCCTCGAGCTGGGGGACAGCTGGAAAAGTACAAGGCGACTGCTTGCAGAGGAAAGGAAACTGGTCTGAGTTCCTGGATTTTCAACAACAAAGGAAGAACATCAAAAAGAAGTATTGTTTCCAATCTTTCCTTCCTTGGTTTCATAAAGTTTTCCTACACAGCAATATCAAAGATGAAGCTAAGTACAATGTCCTCTGTGTTCAGCCATCTTCTAACAAACTCTAATTTCAGGTCACATAATGCCATTAGTCCCCAAGTGGGCCTTAAATCCACAGTATGTTTCAATTCACACTTACTGTACGTGCAGTGTGTGTGTTTTCCTGTTGTGATTATCCACCTCATGTTTATGGACTGAATCCCAGGTACAAGTGATAGTTGTCATGTCTGTCGTCACACAGCTGAAGTTCCTGGGTGTCTGGGGAGGAGCTACAGTACAAACATACACAAACCTATGAAAGTAAGTTCTTCGGAAAATCCCAGTCAGTGACTTAATTCAATAAGAATAATTTAAACTCACAGCTCACATAGTTCCAGATGCTCCTGATGCTTCCCGTGTCATCATGACAGCTGATTGACAAAGCATCGATTAATGTTGGTGGTACTGTCACATTTTGTACAGTGATGGCCTTGACTCTGTCACCGATGCTGATAAGAGACTGATTGATGTTATTGAAGTAGATGTTTGTTATATTGACTCCTTCTGGGGGAACACAGCAAAACATGGCAGTAGTGCCCTCTCTCAGCACGCTCTGGATGGGAAAAATCTCGGCCCTCTTCTTTGACTGGTGTCCTAAATATCACAGAGCAAAGTGATAGTAGAGTATCATTCAGAACAAGCTTTAAAATAAGACTCTGGAAGATCTTTTTTCGCAAGGAGAGAAATCAACACTGTCCAAAAAACACGTCTCCCTTTTAACTTGGCAATCCTTAGTATAAAATGTGCTTTGTGGTCAAATGTGGGGTGTGCATCATACTTGTATCTCTCTTTTTCTCTCACACATTTGTATTAAGTTTGTAGCACAGGGAATTTCAAGTAAGGGTTAAGTTAATACCTGACTGCAAAGAATTTTGATAGGAATAAAAAGAGATTTGAATTCAACACAGCATTGTCTGAATTCATCAGATAATCTCACCATAGTTTGTTTTCCAGTGGCTCCAGGGACTACGAACAGACTGATTGTGGAGAAGTCTTATCCTGACTGAGTGATCTACACACTCTAGGGGCAGATCAGACGTCCATGTCCATGTATATTTATGTGACTCAGAAGATTGTACACTCATGTTGCCCTAGACAAAACAGCGTAAAGGATAGTGCATTAAGTTCCACACACACACACGCACAAGAAATGCTGCCACTTGTATAAAAATCTACACCTTAAAGTAACAGAGATGTAGAGGCTGAAATCTGACTTCAGTACCCAGAAAAACAAAGTTCAAATGCTTTCATTTTTATGGCATAGTCATGAGGAGCTCTGAGAAACATCTTTCTGTCACGTTGTGTTTAGTTAACCAAAGTGCACTCTAACTCGCACCAGTACTCACGGCATAAATGATGGTGTGGTTTTCAGTGCAGCCAATCTGAATCTCATAAATAATGTTCTCCAAGCTGCTGTGGTTTAGCTGCCAGCTCACCAAGAGGCTCCGCTTGTCACTGACAACTTGCAGATGACTGATGCTTGGCTTTGGCAGCTGCCAAACTGATGAACGGCATCAATAAAAACAGTAGAGTTACAGGTTTTCAAATGTGAAATGAGAAAACTTAAAAGGACATGAACTCACCACTGTCCAAGCTGCATCCAGTCTGATCCTCAGAAAACATCAGAAACAACACAAGCAGGTGCAACGAGCAAACCCTGAAAAGTGTTTGCCCCGTGAAGGAGAAATTCTGAAAGTCTGCCATTCTCCGCTCATACTAACTGAAAGTCTGATGAGTCAGTGATGAACAGCAGCCTGCAGGAATGTTGCGTAACAATCTTAACATCCTTGGGAGGTGCATAAAAAACCCTGATGTCAGTAAAACCCACTGAGAACACAGATGTTTGCCAGAATAAGTTTTATATACAGCACAATATTAATATGGCACATCACAGTTCTGATTACACAGATTACAAGAGGACACACATCAAAGAAAATATTATTAATGAAGCAATTCATTTACACACAATAAATTATACCCCCAAAAACTGAAGAGGCAAAATACAACAATTCTTTACAGAAATCACTTACAGAATATTTTTGGCACTTCTGTGAGAGATGTAATGACAAGAATATAATATTCTTTTCAAACATAGTGTGCATAGGTAGCCTTTCAATAAAACTATACACATATTTCATATTTATACAACAATTTCAGCTTATTTGTTTGTCTTTAAGATGCCAACAATCCCTTATAAATATAATCAAAGATCACATAAAGAAATTAAAGTACTCTGTACATAGATCATTTGGGGAAGGGCTTTGTTAGCCGCGAAAATATTTCTATTAAGTGCTCATGACAAAGTAATCCTCAGCTTTCAGGATTTGGGGCAACAAATGCCCTCAAGTGCGACAAACACTTAAAAGAATAAAGGTAAGACTAAAAAGATGGGGAATAGGATTAGAAGAGCTGATTTAGGCAGATTTTTTTTGCAAAAAGGCACAATGGTTTCCTCAATCAGGACGAAGGTTTAATGGCTGAGATGTAAGCTGACAGACACATACACCCTTTGGGAACTATTCCTTTATCTAGAGATTTAAAATGATACACTTCTGTCCATCACATGTTTGTGCAGGCACACTTACACAAAGACAACAAAGCAACAAGCAGGAATATTGTCATCAGTCCTGTTAAATGTCGGGCAGGTTACTCGTCTGGATCATTTCTGATGGCTCTCAGAGATAAACAATGTTCTCCTCGCCTGCCTCCTCCCTGCTCTGTCCTTCAAGGGAGAGGTAAGCCTGAGGAGGGAGGAGAGGAGTAAGAGAAGGAGATGAGGAGTAATCGTCCTCATAAAGTCCATGACCGGTGACCTCTGACCTCCAAGGACCAAGGGGCCTCCTTTCTGATGATGGGCTGAAGTCTACTGGAGAGACAAACAGAAAGTTCAAGGATAGGTCTAAAATCTGTGACTCAAAAAGCAGATACTAACATTGGGGTATAGGAAACATTTTGCCTCACAGGTCCAGAAATTTCATTGTAATTAGGTAATAATTAGACAAACTTTGTTTTTATTTAGTTGGAATTTTTCTTGAATTTCATGATAGCTTGATGAAAATAAGCACAAAACTCCTTTAAAATAATGTCTGAATTTAATAGTAACAATTGCATTTAATAGTCACAGTTGTAAGTAACTATTTTGTTCAATTTCTTTAGAATTTCCTGGGCATAATTTATTTTAAATCAAATTGCAACAAAAAAATCATGGTGATTTGTCCTAACATTACCATGTAATTACATGGTGCTATTTCTAGAGAAGCAGGTTAAACAGCCACTGATTTACAAAGCATATTCTGAGAAATACAGAGTTAGGTTTAAAACAATTATTCACTAATTTTCAACTACTTACCTTGAAATTTGGAGGAAATTTAAAAGAAACTGAACGAAACCGTTGCTTACAATTAGTGACTGGCTTACACTTGAATTATACTGGAGAAGGCGCATGCTTATTTTCACCCAATAGTCATGAAATTTGGGAATAATTTCAAAAATACAAATTTTAAAAAGTTTATGTTACTATTATCAAATTCCAATAAAATCCACAGACCTGTAAAGTAAAGTGTTACCAGGATATACACAATGACACATCTTACTACACACTGATCAAACAACAGCGACTCTTACTGTTGTTGGTCCTTTGTGTCTGTGCGGGGACCCTGCTGCTGTAGGGATGGATGGAGTGGTTTAGAGGCTGGCTGCAGCCGTGGTTGTTGCTGTAGTTGGGGAATGTCAGACCGTCTGCAGGCTGTTTGCTGTGTGCCTGACTCAGTAGGGTGTTCAGGCTGTTGTAAAGACTGGCACTGAGGCCGACATTAGCTGTGTAGCTGGAGCTGTGCAGAGAGCCGTCTTGGTTCTTCCTGGGCACAGAGAGAAGACGCTGGTGCAGGTGCTGGTTGTTGTTGGTGGGTGGCTTCAGGTGATTCTGTCTGAGGGAGGCCAGGAGAGCCGCCTCATTCTCCAGCACTGAACAGCTTCCATCCAGGCTGCCTGAGCGGCTGTGGCCTGACACCTTAGACAAAGAAAAAACAATCTTTAATTAGTTCACACATTCGGTCTAAGTCACTAGTCCCTCACCTTCCATTCACTTCACTCTCTCTCTCTTACTTTGTACCCATCCAGTGGTATGGTGACAGGCAGGCTGCTCTGCCGGTTGTGTCTCCAGCTCTGCAGTAGTCTTTGCTGGGCTTCAATCTTCTCCTTCTCCCTCTCCACGCTCCTTTGACCTTCCCTCAGTCGCTCCAGATTTTGCTGATACTCCTGCAACTGAGCGTCCAGCTCCTCACGCTCACACCGCAGACGCTCAGCCTCCAGGAGGCACTGCTGCTCCCGCTGCTCCAACACGCTCTCCTGCTCACTCTGGAGACATAGTTGGCACTTTGTAAATGAGAAGTAGGGGCTTTGCTGGTGTTAAAGATAAATGCCGTAGTGATAGTGGAATAATAAACCTCCACAGAGTGTGAAAACAACAAGAGAAAAATTCACAGATGTTTAATGAGCAAAGATGCAGACACACCCTCCAACTGCTGCTCAGAAATTTGCTCATTGAACATCTAAGACATGTTTCATTTTTAAGAGGCTAAGACTTTATTAAATAAGAGATGCAAAGGTTAAAAAACCAGTTAGTTTTGTGCTCAGGCTGAAACTCGCACCCATGTTCTGAGGAAAAGGGAAGTTACACCATATCACCACAAAATAATATTTTCACCCTGCTGCTCAGGAAGTTCTGCTTGTATCTACAATCTACAAGAATCAGATAACAGAGAGGCCACTTTAAGGCAAAAGGATGTTGAGATGTATGACAAGCTTGACTCTTTCAACCCCTATGTAATGACCATTTATACTGAACTTTTAATCAATGCTTGTAACTTGTTACCTTTGATTTGCAAACTTTGATTTGCGCACACAGTGACTCAAAACTGGCACAGACAAAAAAAAAGACGAATGGATTCACTGTGAAAAATAAACCACCAATTAACAGAAACGTCTACAGGACACTCACCTGTTGTTTCTCTCTGACCATACACTCTCTGTCCCAGCGTTGTTGCTCCTGTTTTAGCTTCGCATGGAGTTTCTGCACCTCATCCACCTCCTCTTTCTTTCTCTCTGAAACCTTCTTTTCTGCTTCGTCTTTCTTCTTGTCAAAACTCCTTTGCTTCTCCAGTTCCTGGATCACAACAGATATTTTTGTGGCATTCTATCATTTTGCAAAAGGGAAGAGATTTCCCTTTTGCAAAACACTTATATTCTGTAAATAAAGATGTTTCTTTTACCACACTGCTTTGGAGGGAAGTGAGGGTTCTATTCTGAGGTTTGTCTCCGTCCTGTAGAAGGAGTTTCTGGACTTCATAGCAGCTGTCCTGTAGGGTTACAGCAGCCTGCCAACACAAAGAGGAGGCACCTGATCACACATCCCTGTGTAGCATCACTGTTGTGCATGCACACTGTTGTTTCTTTTGATCAATGGGAGTCTGGTTAATAGAATATGAATCCTCTTGAGTCCTTTGTGTTGATTTAAATGTTTCATAATGTCAATTACTGATGCATACAGTTACGGAAACTTTCCTACCTGCAGACTATAGAGGAGCTGAGTCAGACTCTGGACACTTTCTGCCACCTGTAAAAATCAGTGTGATTACAGGGTGACACTGATGCAGATTTTTGCATATAAACAGATATACATGTATATTAACAAACGCTGCTAATGAGGATTTAATGTATTTGAACCTTCAACAGTGTCCCTTTGCTGTCCCCTCTCCTCATCTCAGCAGCAGAGCTCCACAATGCATTGTCCATTCCCGTCAGCTCGCTCTCTGATCCAAGAGAGGTGGAGCTCATACTGAGCGTGCTCAGATAATCCGCTATGACAACACAAGGAGAACAAAAAAATCATGACTGGGTGACTGGTGGTCAATGTAGTCCACATACAACACCAAAGGTCAAGCATCACCTGGAAAACAATGACTCACGTTCAGAGGGAGACTCCTGGATGCTGCTGCCATGGCTGTTGTAGCTGCAACCCTCTGATCCTCGCACAGGAGAGTTCTGACTTTGCATAGACAAACCATCCCGGGCCAGCAAGAAGGAGATCAGGCTCTCCGCTACAGAAGAAGACAGCATCAAGTGATTATGAGGATGACCTAGTATTTTATGCTGTGCAAAACAAGGTAGTGCTCGATTAGGTACATAAAACCGCATTTGGCATAAATACATTTTATTTGGGCTTCTCACAAGGACAGATCTGCTCCCTTAATGTCTTATTTTTTTCATATACCACTGAGAAGTTGTAATTATTGAAAAGCCTTTATGCATCTATGTTTGGGGTTTTACAATTTTTGGTCACACAGACAGTTTTGCTTAACAACTTGCCCTCTCTCAGTGCAGCTGTGAGCAGGGAGGAGGCCTGACGTGGGGTCTCACTGTCAGTTTCTGCTTGCACCAGCAGATGGCGATGTGGCACAGCTTCTGGTGATCGCAGGGTTAACTCGGTCAGCTCAGCGTAAAGCTGTAACTTCTCCTCCAGGCTGCTGCAGATTTGCTGGTCCTGACCTAAAAGAGTCTCTGCAGAAACACAAAGATGATTCCGTCTCTGTCAGAGAGTGATGTGTGACGTGGGAGCAGACTGTGTTTGCATTCAGGAACACTGATGTATTCTTACCTTGGAACTTGGTGATCTTCTGAGTTCTCACCTCGGCCGCTCGCCTGGCCTCCTCTGATTCAGCTGTTCTTTCCTCCTCTTCCTCTTCCTCGGGGCAACTGCCAGGTAAACCAATAAGTTAAATAATAAGTAACAAACACACATACACACACGCGTGCACACACATACTCTAACACCTATTAACCAGGCTTAAACTCGTGCACACAGATTCCAAAAACACACCTCTCTACAGCTTGTCGTATTTGTCTCATCCATGCATTTCTCTCGTCTTTGGAGGCGGTGTGAACTTCATACATCTCTGGTCCCACAGAGGAGGCGGAGATGAGAAACATCCCTCTCTCCTCGTTGGCCACTTCTCTAACAATGAGCTTCTGCAGAGGAATCACAGGAGGTTTCTGGTCCTATAAAAACAGAGAAAACCCACAAAGATGAGTCAAAGGGCAGAAAGAAACAGACAGCTGAACATTTTTGATATCATGGTCCCATCTTTCTTACCACAGCAGCAAACATAAACCGCTGATCTTTCTCTTGAAGGAAAACGAGAACGTCTGTGAGCAGAAGAGCCAAAGTATCTGAAAATGGAAAAGAAGAAAAAATATTATTCACACCACTTTATATTGCAGTTTTCACTTCTTTTAATATACCTAAGTAGAGGGAGGATTTTATTCACACCTTTAAGTCGTCCTGTGGCAGTCTTCCAAAAGACGAGCCCTTTATACTGCAGCTCTCTGTGTTTGCGGAGCAGGTCCTGTTTGCGGAAAACCTTGCCGTTCTTTAGCTTGGCAAAGCTCTTGTTCTCCAGCCGGGCCAGCACTTCCTGCAGCTCCTGACACCTCTCATACTTATTTACAGTCAGGTCCACTGCAGCGATTATATCTCGGATCTGTGCCAGGGCACTTGTAAGGTCAGAGTGTTCCTGACTACCTTCTGTAGGGGGGTGGGGGTCGTAGAAACGTCACATTAGACAAATATACCCTTCACCGAAAGCCAAAATAAATTTGACCATTTAGAACAGTAGTATATTCAATTAGGCTGAAGTATTAAGCACATCAGCTCTTTGCCCAGTAAGCAGATTATAAAACATTTGAAACAATAAAACAAAGGTAGAAAACATGAAAGGTCTGTATAAACACTGGACAGGTTAAGTGCATGTAAACTTATGTAATTGATTCAGAGGATTTGAAATATCGATACTACAATGTATCTATTTATTAATATGTTTATCCACTCCTACAAAAAAGGTGATAATCTATAGACGAACATCCCTGACTCTTCACAAACTATAAAGCTGCTGTGAGATTCAAAAATAATACAGTTCTGACAAATTCTTATTGATCATTCTTATAAATTCCTTTTAAAGTACGATTGTAATGTTGATGCTTTCTTGTGATCTCTGTTTTTTCCAAGATGTTTTATCTGTTTGAAGTTATTTTTCTGTTATCCCTCAATTCTTCCCACTTCAGGGTTTACTGTTATACAAAGTGATGTTATGTAATATTTGTTCTACATAAGTGGTATAAAAATAATATTTCTAATTATTTTTATTGTGTGGTGGGAACATACCCTGAGTGTACAGTAATATTCTCTCCAGCAGCACTGGATACTTGGTGATGCGCTGCGTGACCAGCAGGATGAATTCTGGCACCTCTCTTCGTCTCACCAGAGAGTTATTGCTCTGTTGCTGTAAGCCGAAAGGTAAACACCAAAGTCAGACAGTTTTATGTGAGGTGCTTTTTTCAGAGCAGGATAAGATAGGAAAAAGGAGCTTACTTTGACAAAGTTTTGGAGTTTTTTGTTTTGTTGCTGCAGCTCTTTGAAGACACCAACAGCCTCTGTGTGATGGCTACAGAATTCCCCATAAACCTGCTTCATCTTCTCTGCATTTTCATCAGTGAACTGAGAAATTGGCCATAAAAGATAAGACATCTGTATGTGTGAGACATCTATCTGTCATTGTTCTGGCTTTTATCCGTCAGTACTAACCTGCTGGAGCAGCACATCTCCAATCCGATAGATGAGGTAATTTCTTGGGTTCTCGGGTTGGGTTGTGGCCTGTCTGCGCTCCTGTAGAGCACTAAAGAGGTTCCTGTGAAAGAGCAAAAGGGGGTCCAAACAGGGGAAGATCCGGGCCACGCAGTCCAGGTCCAGCTGCAGCTCCTCCAGCATTCCTCTCCTGAACACCTCCGACATGACGGTCAAAGTCTGGATGTGGTGAAGCTCTGTCTGCATGAGCTCTGTGAGAAGAATTGAGAGTGGATGAGCATGATCAGGTATGTTTGGCTAAATCACGAGGGTTAAAAGTGGCTTCACAACTGAAACACTTTCTTTTTCACGAGATCCAACAAGTTAACAAGCTAGTTGGCATCAGAGTTACTGCAGTCAAACTGTCTTTTATTTCAACCTTGATTCTGAAGCTCCAATATCTGATTTCCTGCACCCACAAGATCTTATTTTCCATGAATAAATGTATATTTTATATATGTATAACAAAACATCTAGAGGAATTTCCCCACCATAAATGACATCCTGACGTTTGATTGTTCGTCTGTCATGTTGCCGGCAAAACTCTTTGCTGACTGCCAGACTCCACGACTCCACCTCGAGTCCCAGCAGGTCAGCTGACAGGTCGCTCAGCAGTGAAGCTTCAACAGCTTCTGAAGCAATAAAAGGTAAAAATAAGGTTTCCTTAATTCCAAATCACTGTCCACTCCATGTAAATTTTACCAGCGTTATAGGTGTTATAAAGCATAATCTTTTCTTTCTCACCCTGTGAAATGATTTGAGGTTCAGCTGAGGGAGGTGTAGCTGTGACCGGTGTTCCCTCATCGGACAACGAGCTGTTAGCTGTCACACTGCACTCAATGTCAACGGCTGCTGAATCGCTCAGGCGTCTACAAACACAAAATTAAAGGAAGTTAAGAAATTTTTCACTTAGCCACCATTTTCCTAAATTCCACATTTTTCAAAACTCACAAAAATACAGATCAAATCCACCAGTGTTTTAGAAAAGCTGTACTTCATGCGTTGTTGTGGACGTCACCATTTTAGCAGTCTCTGATCCTGTTAATCATCACTCATTCATAATGGTTGGTTGATGAATTGGTGGTGAAATCTATTACCTGTTGTCTATAGAGATGGAGAGGCTTTTGGAGAGGGGACTTGTGTTTTCTTTTTTCTCTTTGGACATCACAGGTAGTGAGGGAGAAGAGGAGAAGATGGAGGTTGAGAAGTGATCTTTCCCTGAGTCTGAAGGGAGAACCAGGACAAAGAGCAAGAAAAGGATTAGGTCATTTCTTGGCATCCTTCCCATTTGATAAACAAATACTTCAAATGTCTGTTTTGTGTTGAAAAGCCTTGTTTATTCCTTTATGTAGTTGCTGGATGTAACATTAACTGGATTATAAGGCTGTGAGGAGGTCTGGTTTGTTATTTTCCAGTGTTTGACTGGGCGTGTGGCCTACAGTTGTGAGGCTATGTTGTTGTCATTGAAGCTGATTGTGTTTGACTTTGACACCAGTAATGGACATCAAAAAGCCCGCTAAGGCACAGAATTTCATACTAGGGGGAAAATTTCAAAAAAGCAAGAAAAACACTCAGGATATTCACTCATGCACAACCACACACATAAACACAATCCAGGCTGGATCCCCCACTGAGACAGATTAAAATGTAACTTTTTAACCGGGGAAAGAAAAACATGGCAGAGAATGAGTGAGGGTAAGGAGCAGTGTCTCTCTTGATCTACTACAGGAGAACAAGGGAGGACAGGTAACAAGATAATTAATCAAAGATAAAGAGGAGGACACGGCAGGGGAGACCTGTGGTAATTTCTGACTCACTCAGTGGGAGAGACAAAGTCTTGCTTTTCATCAGCACTGCATTCCTCTCCTGTGGCTTCTGAGAACAGACATAACAATATTAAAATCAGCAGCTGCAAATCTCAATGTTCTTACATTCAAATCAAGTCGTTGTGTTTGGAATACAACCTCAAGTCGGTACTCAAGTCGACTCATGCCAAAATAAAACCTTCAAAGAGATCCTCTTCCTCTACTCAACATTAATTTATGATGTTTAACACGTCTCACGAGTCCCTTTGTAAACAAGTTTTGGAATTTACTCCCTCTGTTTTGCTCAGTCTGCCAGTCCTTCTCTACTTCAGTAGCTTATTTATTTTGTTGTTTTGGCATATTGTCACCTCTATTACACAGCGCAGTGGAGAGCAACAGGAAACTGAGAGACGTATTGGCAGAAGGACCTGCTATAAAAGCAAGATTGGTACTGCAGAAGATGCTCGTTCTCTTTTCACACTACTAGGTGTACTTAACCAAAAAAACACACATTTTATAGAGAGGATTTCTGGCACACTGGAAATACAATCTTTTAAATTGTATGATATGATATTTAATTCCAAATTCAGACACTGTGTATGGAGCTTAATTAGTTAAGGTCAGAGCTCTACATGAGTGATTTCAGAATTTGTGAGTAGAGGGTGAGTACTTCAGGGGCTGTGTCCACTGATGGCATTTTTCATGGTAAGTCTGTTTTAAAATGTTCTAAATGCTTCATATTTGCTCTGTTTGATGGAATTTTATAACTTAAAAGAAAACTTAAAGGAAAAAATATGCTGTAGACCTTGAGATTGTACCCTGGACCAAACAAGTGTTGTTTTTTTCTCCTCTAATTGAGTTAATTTCAGAAGTCCCTTCACTCAGTGCCAGAGGCAGCACATGCCCACTGCCTCCAATCGTAACTACTAGCCGTAGATATAGCCGTGTCCCAGCAAGCACCTGCAGCACCACATTTCTAAGTGGGAGAGACTAAAGAGCTGTACACCTGACTTCCCGCCCAATGTATTGTTAAATATATTCAGAGAAAAATTATGGCAAAAATTGTATGTTAAGGGGAAATCCATGATTTTTTTCACCTCAGATAAAATGTTTCAGTCAAATTTGTTGACGTAAATTTGCACAGGTGTCAAAGATGACAGGACAATATCGGAGCATGCGTATTTTCTCTCCAGCAGTTTGATCTACAAGGAGTTAACTGGTAGATTAATTTTGATGCAGTCTGACCCCATTGGAGAGATTGTTTGTCTCATGAAACCATGCAATGTTTAACAGTCAACACTCTTGTAAATATCCTAAAATCACAACAGAATGGGAGCATCTGGTTGTAATCCAAGGCGTAATGAGAAACAAATCAAACGCAAAGTAGTCCCAGATACAAGTTCTTCATTGCAAACAGCTGGTTTTGACTGTGTGTGAAGCCATTTAGAATGAAATCTCTCATTAAACAGTTATCAAAATTGTTCATTATTCATGCTTTTTGCTTAGAGATTAGATGAGGTGCTTGATGTTTGTTTTTACCTTTCCACAAGCTGCAACAGAGCCCTGACAGTTTTTATGTATGTTCAGGAAACAGTCTGCAGACAAAGACACATGATTTTTTGGTTAATTTCATCACTTAAGTGGTAATAAACAAAATTACAACACCCCTGGATTGAGTGTCCAGATGGCTGTCAATCTGGCCTGCTGTGCACAACTCCTGCTAGCTTTGTGGGAGGACGAGAAGCGACCTTATGTCTGCTGTTAAACAAAACATCAAGGCAACACGTGCAACAAGATTTACACGAACCCTAAACAGTTGAGCCACCACACACATAAAATAACAACAGCACTGACAGTATAGTACTTACAGGAGCACTGCAACAGCTCTTTCCCAGAAACAGACCTATCACAGGCCACACAGAGAGCAGGACCAGATGGAGACACAGGCACAAACTGGTGTCCATAAGTAGCTCCTGACTTCTCCTTTCCTTCTTTTACTTCTTTCCCCTTCACCTGTAACGAAGGTCACAACTTTCTCATCTAACAAATCATAACAGTATCATGAAAGTCTCTAAAATAGAAATAACAGTAAGAAGACACAGATATCAAGCAGAAACACACCTGTTAAAGTGGAGTTAAGTTGAAATAATGGGGCCTCAGAGGAAGCCTTTCTGTTTACTTTGCTAAGGTCCAAGGGGACAGGCTGCTGTTGCCGTGCTTTATCCTCAGGGGGGCATTAGGGGGGAGTCCTCTGTGTACGTGTGTGATAGTTCAGTGTTTATTTTCTTATCAAACCTTACAAGGAAGTCTAAGAGTGCCTGTTTGTTTTTCACGGTTCATGAGCATCGTGTGTCTGAACATACATGAAACACGTTGTTTGAATTGATTGGATTGAGAATACACTATGGAATGTGTTTTGGTTCCTCACGCCATGTGGAGGCGGTCAACTTATTATGTAAGAGGATATTTTAACCAGGTCGTGTTGCTAAGACCACAGGAGAGGGAATTTTCTCCCTCCCCAAATAAAGGCAGCGCAGAGACAAAGGTTCCCCGGCGCAGGAATTCTGACCTGGACTGTCTGAGAGGTGATAAACCTTTTAGTGAGTTGCTGTGTGAGGTCTTCAGCTCTGACTTTTTCTTTTTTTTCAAAGTTGAGATTCAGCCATTTCTTTGTCATGTTTTACACACATCTAACCTTGACTAATCCTTACTCATATGTCATCTCACCTTGGTTTTGTTGCGAGTGCTGGACATCCTGTTCTTGAGGAAGCTGAAGGTGCGGCTGACTTTGTACTTCTCTGACTCAACCTTTGACGGGATTATGTATTTATCCCACTCCTCATCCTCGATCCTGTTTAAGTATGGACATATCAGTAAGCAATGGTGAAGATTTCTTACATAATTTTGGCCTGTGGAAGACTGGAGGAATCACGCCCAGCATGCACTCCCTCTGAAAATTTTCAGGTGTCTTGTAATATTCATACAACAGGGTTAAATCATCAGGAACAGGAGAGTCATGCTGGAATGAAAGAATGTCCAGACAGTCTTCCAGGACCCCTGGTCTACAGACTATTACTCTTAACAACATGCTTGGCATGCTTGGAAGTCACTTTGGGCTCAAGTGGATCTATTTATAGTATGACCTGGACAAGATGCAATTAATAATGTGTCAACAACTGACAGCTACTTATGCTAGTAACACTGGACACTCTACCTGAAAGGCAATGATAACAGAACATTAATACAAACATGCAAATCCCATCAAACCTCTACTGTAACCTGATGGAGAGATGTTAATACTATCTACTTCAAGGACTTAGCAAATGCAGCAGCAAAGTATCCATGTGGTTAATGGATAAGTCAGGAAATGGTTTTACGACGGGGGTTAGAATGAGTGAAGCCCTGCATGCATGGCTTCGAGGCCATATGGGTGAAAACATACTCTTTGAGGAACTCTGTGAGGGTGAGATGTTGGAGTGAAGCGCTGCTCTCCTCCTCTGCTGACTGGGCCCGCTTACGGAAACCCAAAACCCTGCGTAGATACAACACACCTCAGACAAGGATGTTGTGTTGCGGCGGCAAGCGTGGCACCCGACATCTGATTATACACAGGACTTATCTGCTTTTTTGAGTTTGTGTGTGGAAGACGCATTGCTGCAGATTTGACTTTTTAAAAGTAACACGGATGTTTGAGCAACATGTAGTTTTAGTAAACCACAAAATGCATGAGCTGATGCATAAAGCAGAGGTAAAACCTATTGCTGTTAAATAGATGCTTTCTTTGGCTGGCGTGTGTGATTTGGTAGCATTATGAACATTTCACTATTAACATCATCTATTCTAATACAACATCCTGTATGATTCACTACTATGACTTTTTCTGTTAGTGATGGATGTTCACCGACAATGTTAGCGCATTAAAAATGTGTGAGGCAGGGAAATGACATAAACTATGAAATGAAAATGGCGTTTTGTTACATGTCAGCATCATAAAGCACATGTTTAGTCAGCATACCTGGTATTATCTGTATCCAAAATGAATACAACAATATGTACATACAATAAACTCAGTATTACTCATGTGGTCTACAATTGACAAAATGTTTTTGAGGTCCGGAGTCCAGGAAAGCCTGGAGTTTTACTGTTTACTCAAGGCTTATTTTGAGGTTGCAATCAGAGCGTATTCTGACCCTTGGTCTTTCAACAGGAAGTATGTCACATCCTGCACACGCTGACCACAGCTTTAATACTGAGGATACACATGCAAATACACACATACACATGTAAGCTTGTCTAAGTCATTCTAAAACCACAGGTCAACAGTGATGCCTAAAATGGGAAGAACAGATGAGCAGCGGATGCTGAGAACAGATGAGGGTGTAGCTCCAGAGCTCATGAAACAAACATTTGTTTTACCTCTTTTCTTTGGGAGTCTCAGTCAGGCTGAATGCTCTCTGCTCTGTAAGGTAAAGCAACAACAACAGGAAAAGATGTAAATCAGTGTTACAAGTCAGGCAAATTAAAGATTTCAAGTGTATCAGCTGAAGGGGTTGAGAAAACCTTCCAACCATAATCAAAATTAAGTTAGAAATAAATCAAAGAACCCCTAAAACAGCTGAGATCCAGCAAACCCCTACAGAGAAAGTACAAACAAAGCATGAGAGCCTTGCTTTGAAAAACCAGAAGACACCAAAGATGGAAAATCAAAACCAAGACCAAGAGGGAAACAAAGTATGCACTGAAGTGGAAGCAAAACAGAACCCTGAGGGAAGAAACCAGTCCTCTTTCAGATCTTCTACAAGAGCAAAGCAGAGAGTGTTTTTCCAAAGCCTGGAGAAATTAAAGTATACAGTCTTAACCATGCAGATTGCTCCTTGTCTGTCTTTCTATATAAATCTGTGAAGAGTTTAGTTTGGGTGACTATTGTCTTGTTACTGGAAACAGAACACAGTGATAACATTAAGCTTTGGAGAAACTTTGCTCCTGATTTCTCAGCGATTCAACAAAATAGTAATTATCTCCTCTACTGAGACAGTGGTTTGAGCTTTGCATATTATGAGTGCTACACTCACCACCAAGAGCAAAACACAGATATTAGGCAGTAAAATCTGGGCCACAGTGAGACCTTCTATTGTACTACAACATTTTTTATCTGAGAAAGTTATTTCACTGCCAAAAAAAGAGCAAAATGGTGGTTTCCCCCTTTTCCCTGATATTTTAACCCTCTTTTTCTTTGTATGTAATTGTACTTTTAATTGATACCATTTTGAATACACAAAAGATGCCTTCTAATTATACAGAACTTGATTATCACCATTGTATCCCACCACGGTTAACCAGAAGGAGCAGGAAATCAAACTTCAGTTCATTCCCCAGCCAGTAGCATTGTGTTTCAACTCTGTTTCGTACTTACTAACTTGGTTGAGACGAGAGAGGGATTTAGAGAGAGAAAGAGCTTGAAGTAGAGAACGACCACTGCTGCTGAACACACCATCTACAGATGGATGGACAGATCATGGCCTTAGTGCTGTAAACACACAAGACTGCTAAGGCTGACTTAATGCATTTTATCCAGGTTTAAGCTGGAATATGACACCTGTCTGGTCCTCCCTCTGTTAGACATGTGTCCATTCAGCTGGCTCCTAGAACAGAAAGGTCACAGGGCAAATGGGTCAAAGTTCACCCACCTTCTGCCAAGTCAGTGATGGTTGCGTCTCGGTTTAGCAGTGGCCGTGACGGCTTCACCTTGGGGGAGGAGTAAGAGTAGGAGCGCAGACGAACCTCAGTTTCCTCTGTGCTCTGTGAAAAAAAACGAATCAGAAGGAAGAGATCAGACAGAGGATTTAGCAGTGATTCACAGTTTTTATTCTGAGAACAAAGAACTCAAAGAGGGGCAGAATGCCACGGAGCCACCAAACCCAACCCAGACTTTGCAACTTTTCGACAACATTACTGAGCTGCAAGACAGGCTTTATCTGCTGGCATGTTGTTACTCTGAATTAACTTTCAGAGCTGAGTTTTGAATCCTTTTTTCTTGTCCTGTATTTTTACCCCAAAACTGTAATTGAAAAAATAGAAGAAAGAAAAGGTGCATTCAGCAAATCACGTCAGTGTAAAAGTGATCTGCTGGTTGTACTTAAAATGTTTACCTCTCAAGCAGAAGCTGAAACAAATTTCTTTCATTACATATTAGACATTTTCACAAAGGCAGTATTCTCTATAGTTGCTTAAGTCAAAGTAACACAGGACACATTAGATGCCATTTGCATGAAAGAAATCCTCGATGTCTCATACAATTATGTGTTGAGGTGATGTACCTTGGTGGACTTGTTTGTGCTGTCGGAGAGTGTGCGGTTTAGGTCTGGTGAGGTGTCGAAAGAGTCCCTCTCTTCTCCTGAGCTGGACTGGAGGGTGGACTGCTGCTCCAGTGTTGAGATGGGGTAAGAACGGCCCAGTATGTCCTCTTCTCCACTGTCACATTCAAGGCTAGGACTGTTACAGACAAATACACACAAATTCAGTCTACCTCAGGCTGCATGTTGGCACTGGGTGGGTAGATTTTGCTGAGCGCTGCAGTTACAGAGTGGTTGGATTCCTGTCATTAGCAATTCAAGATAGCGATCTTAAAACCAACCATGTTTAATAAGATTATAAAGTGTCCAACTGGTAATTTGATTTGGGTGAGAACGGATTTAAATCTTTGCCTCAGATCCCACAAGATGTGGTGTGACTCTATTGGGGATAAACTTCAAGTTTTAAAAAAGATAAGCACATCTGAGTTTGGTTTTCAGAATCACAACAGACAATCATTATGAATAGATCCAGGCCATAATCAGGCTTTTACAGTGAAGCGTTTAGCTGGCTCACAGAGAATATCTTGGAGCTTGGAGGAAACTGGAAGGAATGTTCAACAGCTTCAACACACAAACAGCTCGATTGTGTCCAGGCTTCCTGTTGCTTTCTGCACCTTCAAGGACTTGAATAACTACACCGAAGACGAAAAATTCTGATGTAAAACTTTCACTAGATGATAACATACTTTAGGTAATAGTACAAGACAGGAATTCTTACAATTCTTACCCACAATATGACAATATACTGATTTGATTTTTGTTCCACTTTTACACAAAGGACACCATTACAAGCTTCTGTTCATCACATTTGAGATTCTCAAATCAAAAATATTTTGATCTTTTACCTTGGATACAGGTCCTACCTTAGGCTTGTCTCTGTAAAGCTGCATCCTCTACGATTCAAAGCAGGAGAAACTGGCAGGCAGGGCTGCGTCTGACGCCTCAGTGCTCCCTCCAACAAACGAAAGGGGGAAGCCAGCGGGGAGGAAGGAAAGGTTGGGGAGGAAGCAAAGGGAGAGGAGGGAGAGATGCAAGGGGATGATTCCCTGTGATTCTTCGGGCTGGGACCTTGGATTCTCCCCTCTCCATTATGAGCAGAGGATGCGTGCCGGTTCTGAGAGCAGTTCCCTGAGTCACTGGGAGTCATGGAAAAGGAGTTCCAGCATGGGCTGCCAATGTGGGGCATGGGGCTGACCTCCTCCTCCCCTGGAGAGTGGTACTTGATGTCAGCGTCACCCACCTGGAGGAGAAAAGAAGTTAAGAGAAGGATTAAGTTCAAACCCCCAGTGAAGGAACATTTTACATCATATGAGGCAATCCCTTCCACTACTTCACTCATCTAAGTTTTATATCTTTAGTGCGACTCACCTGGTCAACCAGCATGGTGTTGGCAAACACTCGATCTTTACCGTGAATCATTGCCGACAATCTGGCAGCAGCAGCCAGAGTTGGGGACGAGGCCTGGCTCTCCCCTATGGACTGGCTTTTCTCTACAGAGAAACACAGAGGGAGGGAGAGAGAGTCGAGAGATGAGAGAGGGAGAGAAAAGAGAGAGCATTTCTTTAATATTACACTTGGTTTCCACAGCAACACCAAATAACTCTCACAAACACGGGAAGTGAAATCCACATCCTGGGCAGTTGCATATCATTGTTCAGGACTAACACTGTCCGAACGTGTGTGTGTGTGCCTGTCTGGATGGTTCACACACACCGACACACACGTGTGAATGGGCGTGCATGGAGTTGTGAGCAAGCAGGAGTTGTGCAGGCATGTTTTTTTCCCCACCCTGCTTCGATGCAGTGGAAATAACTCCCGGTGAGCACACAGTAGCTTTGAGGGAAACTCTCTCAGCACAGTGGAGTCACTGTGAGCAGCAGCCTGGTTCTGCTCTTAAAACAGGAGAAAACAGTCCTGCTCCCCAAACACACACAGCTCCCTGTGGGATGGTGGTCTGTACAAAAACAGCCTCTCCACAACACAACTTCTTAGAAAGTATTGGAGCACAGAAAACTTCAGACACAAAGGGACTGAACAGCACCTGTTGCAACACATAATATGACAGATGTGCATTTATGTTGGACAATTAATTATGTAATTGCTTCAGCTTCTTTGTAAACTGTAATACAATATAATATATACATTTTTATGCATCAAAACCAAAGCATGTACTAAATAAGACTTTCCACTAAATAAGAGGTGCATCAACACAAAAATGATTTTCCATTTTTTGGGTACATAAATTAAATAAATACTGCGTCTGTAGTTTATATAGTATGTATAAAGGCACAAACAAGCAACCATTGCTGCTAAGGTGGACAATGCTGAAAAGTAACTTCTGTGATAAGACCAAAAGCCCAGGAGCAGCTCCTGAGCAAACCTTGAAAATTTTTGTTTCAGTGACTTGACAAGTTGTTTTGAAGAATTACTTTTGATGTTATTTTACTTTTTTTTTTTTTAAAAACATTGAAGAATTAGTAGCATTCACATAAAAGTCCTATCCGATAGTCATTGCTGGCTATTCACCATTTCATGATTATTTAAGTTGTTGTAGGCTAGTTAATATGATACAGGAGTAGATATGGTCTAAGTGTATGATCTAGTTTTACTTAGAAAAGTCTGCACATCGTTTTTTGGTTTATTTTTTGTGGAATTTCTCCCAGAAATCTTTGGCACTGAAGAAGTCTCTGCCTTCTTCTCCAGTTCTTAAATCCACTGTGCCACACCTGTTTTAGCAACAACTGGCTCTCATGCCTTCACATGCTATTTAGATGTTATGTCATTACAGCAGTTTTTTGTTATTTAATGGAAAAAAGTGAATAGCTTTCAGATGTCCTGTAAACACTGTCTGGCGGTTTTATCACATTACAACCAGGAGTTAGATAAAACAATGGGAGAAAAACACTTTTAAGAGGAGCTAATAGTCACACCAATTATTCGATTCATCATGATCAAATAATGACACAATTTTAATCCTAATTTAGACTTGTGCAGTGATTTTGTGTCTAATAGAACAAAATATCATTAGGACCTGACTTATGTGTCATGACTGTGTTACACGTCAGTTGCTGGTTTCTTAAAAAAAAATAGCAGTTTTCCAGCTCATGCAATGTCACTTCACCACTTTTGGGTAGATAATGAACTGTGAAAATTAAAGGCTGGAGATTTTCAAATGTACGCAAACTTCCAGGTGAGTTTATTTCAATCACAGTTCATAATAGTGTTTAAGTTTTCTCTCCAACTGTGTCCAATCGCAGCAGCCCTGCTCACTGTGTGGCCTGTGTTAACATCTGAAACCTGTAGAGTTATTTGGGCAAAACTAATTCTGAATGCTGTCAAAATCACTTTAATGAAACATAAAACAGCTTCTTTATTCAACTAACTATTTAAATCTTGAATTCTTGCTGCTGCTAGATAACCCAGATAATCACTGAAGCACTATTTAACTTAGTCCTCGAAGATGAATTGTGATAACTAGCATTAAAAAAGGAATTCCAGCAAAGAGGGTCTTACTCTTTAACAGGTCACCACTGATACATTAAGAAAAGGAAAGATTTAGGTCAAACTCCAGCTTCCTCTGGCCTGTCATAAACAGCACACAGAAAAATACACCACCAAATTACAAAGTACCGACCCCCCAATACTCATAAACCTTGCAACTCCCACTCAGTAGTCGAGTGGAGCCTCTAAGTGAGCTCACAGATGCAGATTGTTGTTGAATTCAGTGTCCACACATAACAGTATTATGCCCACATCATCTATTGATATCTACAGCACAGTGACCATCACATTAACAAGAAAAGGCAGCCTCATTAGCTCAGTTATATTATTACGCTCCTAATGACTGTCTCACTTTACGCTGGCCCAGCTGTGCCTACAACATTGCCAGCTGTGCAAAAGAAAAGGTTTGGCACTGCTGTGTCAGACTAAGCCCCTCAAGCAGATATCAAACCAAGACCTTAAAATAAATCCATAGTTTATCCGCCGTTTCCAAACTGCCAGCACCACAGAGGAAGAGAGGGGAGGTCCAGCTTCTGCGGCAGAGGATAAATCAGAGCAACAATTGGCTGTGCTTCCTGTAGGCAGTCAGTCAAATAAATCTGAGCTGCAACAGGGAGACACTGATGAGGACGCCAGATGATCACTGTTCCGTCCACATCAAATGGTAAGAAAAAGACTGCAGGGCACACAAAACCCACTCCTCATCAATTCTAAACATCTCTCAAACTGCTCCATATCATATAAGTCAATAAAGCAGAGAATAATACACATGTAATACACATTACAACCTGTTACTCTGCTTTTTGACATCTTATGGACCCACTTTGTTCCACATAAATACAACACAAAGTATATGAACTTGGATTAAGTTCAAAAATATCTGCAGAAAGGCATGTAGAAAGAAAGTAGACCCTCTTAATGTATTGTATGAATAGTTTTAGGCCAGACTGGGGGTCAGATATTGGACATGGGTCAAACCTCTGTTTGAAAGTAGATCCTGTTTCATTGAAGCCCACTTAAGAAGCTTGACAGGCAGGACTAATAGTTAAAGTCCTGGTCCGGGTCCAAAGCCACAGCTGGCTGCCACAGGCTCGATCATTCACACACCTCTGACCCATAAACACTGCCTCAGTGAACATTACTGTCAGGCACTGCGATCTGTGTTTAACATTAGTTAACTAAGGGAATAACAGAGGGGAAGGGAGTTCATATTACTGACAAGTTAGAGTCGAACTGAATCAATCTTTCTGCTGTCTTCGTAGCTGGGATGGAGAGTGCTGTCTGCAGGCTGCCATTTCAAAGAGTTTTCAGGGAAAGCAGAGCACCATGTGGGGTTATTTGTATAGGATTTTGCTCAGAGAAGGTATATTTGGAGCAATGTGATATTCAGAGCATGTCCCTGAGAGAGAGCCAACCCTATACAGTAGCAGGGCCTGAAGCAGCGGCAGAGGGAAAAAAGAAAGAGCCGGGGCTGTGCAGAGAGCCAGACAAAGACAGCAGTCACTGCCAGGTTTCCAGACCAGGGCAGTTAAACACAGAGAGTGACCCTTCAACCCATGCACACCCCTGGGAGAGAGGGATCGGGTAAGGCAGGATGGAGAGAGGGGGGAGGCAGGGTTGTCACAAGGGCCCTTTCTCAAGGTTCACCCTCTTTAGAGGCTGCCAGTGTGCTGAAACAAGAAAAAAATTCAATATAAACAGAGAGATATAATTGTTCATCGTGTAAACACTTTGGCTTGATTTATTTGTTCATGCTGTCCCTTCTTCTGTGATGTCAGTTACTTTTTAAGCACCTCACTAAACAGTTGTCACCATAGTGAGAGCTGGGAGAAATTAGGCGCAGAATAAAATAACAAGCAGGGTCCAAAAGAATCACAACAGCGGCTGTTAATAGCTCATAAAAATAGAGGAGTTAATTATTTGACTTCAGAGCTCATGGAGGGTCGTTTAAATCATTAAAACAATTGTCCACCAAAATCCACAAACCAGCTCTGAGCTGTGACACCTGCGGTCAAACATCCCAGTCCAAGCATCACATTGTGCATTCTCGCTTTGTTTACATTTCACTGCGTCGCCCGGCCCGAGAGATCCAGGAAGAGGTAAACCAAGAGTGAGCAGCGATCAGTCTTCAGAGCGGAGAAATAAACTTGCGGCTGTGCACACCTGAAATCACACTTCACTTTGCAGGTGCAAGGTGACACTAGAGCTGCCCTACTTTTGATTTTGACTTGTGTGAGTTTATGAATCAATCTCAAGGCAGAGAAAAGTGGTGCTTTAAAAAAATGTCAATCACAATTACAAAGCAACAACAGGGATCATCTTGTAGAGGTTTATGGTGAAAGATGAGGAAAAGAGCACTGGAGCTGAGCCATGACTCAGACATGGCAGTAACCTGATCTCCTTCTGTGTCTCTTGCTCTCTCTCCCTCTCTCTCTTCCCAAACACAGTCACTTGCACAAAGGCAATGAACTGTTTAAACATTGTAGATTAATTTGCACTATTTCAAGCATCTGTATCTGCTCTTCCATGACTAATGATGAAGCAACAACCCTGTATTCCAAAGTCAAAGCTCAAGATTTTGGTAGTCTTAAAAGTTGTCCCAAACTCTGGCAAAACTAAGTGACACTCCAGTGACACATAAACAAGACAGGCTGCTTAAAGTGACAGATGCTTAGGTATATTTAGGACCTTATTAAGAGGAGGCCCAGCAGTCACACGAGGCCACAACTTATCAGCAGGGCTCATTCATGCAATAACAGCACAGCCTCAGGATGTTGAGATGCTCAATACGGCTCGAGTGGACATCTGACATTCCCCAACATACTGTCAGATATCAGGTTACATCAGCGGCAAACATGCAGTTATCTCACCGTGATTGACTCGCCACTGCAGAGGAGGCCTGTGAATAAGAATGTGTAATGGAAAGCAGTCTAATTTTAACCGTATTGTTCAGCACTGAGCTGAGCACTGAGACGTGTCTGCATGGAGGAAAAGTTGTGGATAAGTCTCCCATCTGGAGACTTGGATTTGGCTGTTAGAGGCAAAGAAAAGCTTAACAACCTGAGCACACACTGTCACTAAACATATCAGTGATATCTCATTTAAAAAACTACACTGTGAGAATATTTGATGTGCAAAATCAAAAGGGATCCTGTCAACATTTACGGCTCCTTCATCCAAGAAACAAGTCAGACAGTAGGATGAGAACATAAAATTGGTGAATGCATTAGTTAAGGTTACAAAACCACTCACTATCTTTCTTCCTGCGCATCCTCATCTTGGGAAAAGAAGGCCAGGAGTAGTTGAAAGGAGAGTCAGAGTCAGAATCCATGTTCTGTAATCTTCAAGAAGATCTTCATCCAAACAGTTCGGTGTGTTTGATAAATAAATAAACAGCGTCTCAGTATACATCCATTTCTCACAGACTGCCAACGAGCTCCAGTGTTCACTTTCCTTTTTCCCAGCACTGTAGACACTCTGACACTTCAGGAGTGAGCCAGCATGTTCCCCTCTGTCTCCCCCAGCCACCCCTCCCCCTTAAATCCACCCCTTCCCCCTTGAAAAGTTTGTAACAACAGTCGGACAGAATCCTGTCTTCTCCCTCTGCTACTTTCTCCGAGTTTCCTCTGACTTTGTTCCTGACTGCTCCTCTCAAATGTGTGCCAACCTACAGCACTAAATCTCTCCCTGTCCCCCCTCAGTCACTCATCTACCACACACAGTACAGAGGGAGGGGGGAGAGAGATCAACACATGCTGACAGGAGCAAGAGTAAGGGGGGGAGGAGTGTACTGACGGCCGGAAAGAGTGACTGAAGGAGGGAGAGAGAAAGAGAGAGAGGGAGAAACAGAAAGAGGCAAAGTCAAACAGAGGGGTGACTTCGAAGCCTACAGCGAAGACAAACAGGAGGGCAGACAGTTAAGTAGAGGTGAGTCTCAGACACGGGAGAAATCATTAACCCTGAGAGTTCATAATTTTCTCAGGGAGACATCAGGCTTCAGAGCTGCAACACACTCTGAGCTAAAAAGTGTTAATTCAAAAACATTTCTGATGCCACATCTGAAGGGTCCTCCTGTATCACTCCATTTTCTCTGTCTTTCTCTATATTTTAGCATGTCAAAGCCACGCTGAAGAGGGAACAGAGGGTTTGGAGCATGGGGAATGGAGAAGGGGGGGGGGGGGTAACAGACTGCCGGGTCAGCAGCCTCACCATGGAGACAGCAGTGAGAGCCGCCGCTGTTCTCTTCTTCCGCCGCCCCCCCGTTTCCCCTCTGCCAACTTGCAGGAGTGCAGTGCCCCATTTGCAGCAGCGGGGATAAATGCAGTGAGAGGTGGTAAAAGTGAGAGAATGAGATAGTGAAGAAGGTTTTAAGAGACATGTCCAACAATGGCTGTTTGGAAAATGGCCAAACATGGGTTTATAAACGCACATAAATGGAGGAATGTGATAACAAAAGAGGAAATAAAAGGATGAGGAGGGTTTTGTTGGGAGAATGTATGCAGGGAAAGGGAGAGAGGTACACTGAGTCTATAGAAAGGGGTTTCTGTGAATGTGTGTGTGTATGTATATGTGTGCGTGCAAGGGAAGGGGTGTTGGCACTGTACTGGTGGACATTAATGCTGCCTTTGTGGGGTCTGTGTGGGGTTTAATCCTTTTTTCCGTTCTCCAATTAGATCGCTCAGCCGGGGTCGGAGACTCTTGTTAGCGTTTCTGTCGTTGAACTCATCGTCCGCTGTCGCCCTGCCAAGCTATCCATATCATAAACCCCTTTCTGATGCTCTTCCTTTCTCTTTTCTCCCCACAACACACACAGTTAAAGACACACACACTTTTCTCACACTACGCCACTCTTCTCTCCCCAGGGATCTCAACAAGCTGCTGGAAAACTGCATTCAGCACAGCCCTGGCAACCCCCATTCAGCCACAAACTACCCCCAATTTTTTTTTTTTTTACTTACCCATACCCCTTGCCCCTGTCAGAGCACTCTTCACTGCACTCTGCTGGCTCACAAATACTGACATCATGCAAACACACAGACACTTACACTGACCTCCTTCTCTTTCTCAGTGGTGGAAAGCAGAGCTCCACAGGATGAAGTGGCCTTTGCTGTTTGTTCACTAAACTCACATTAAAACGCTGACCTAGAAGGGTGGAACCTGAAAGGGCATGGGTGCATGAGTGAGTGTGTATGTGTGTTTTTGTGTAGTTATTTGGGAGCAAGTGTGTGTTTTGGGTGGGGTATTTAAATTTCAGGGGCATCGGGAGGGCAGAAGTGGGGGAAAGAGGAGGGAGACACGAGGACTGAAGACAACAGACACAGGTTTATCTATTTTTTCCTTAAACTTTTTAACTATTACACTCAAATGCTTCACTTTGTACAACCTGCTGGTGCTAGGCTGTATTTGTTGTAAGCCATGGCAATAGAATTAGAGTTGAAAAGGAGGGAGGAAAAGCTGGCATCAAGAGGACAAGGGGAACATGACAGCTTGGCTCAAAATTCCTCATCCTTAGCTGAAGCTCTGGGTGGAGGATTCGTGTCTGTCTTTCTGTCTGATGACGCATTCGCTCAAGTCAAGCAGCCATATTGCATGCCATACACACAAGCTGGGATCTCTCATTCTGCTTCACTAGTTTGTAAAAAAATACAAACTTTCCCGTCACTCGGAATTCCGAACAGCTTAAGAATGTCTAATAAGGAATCAAAATTCTTCAAGGGTCAGATAAGCATTGTAATCCTGGAGGAATAACATGTATAAATCCTGAGTCATTTTCAGTCTGAGCTATTGTTTCATCAAACATTACACTGAGGGGAAACTTGGAACAAAAAAACAGGATTCCATTGACCAGTGTTATTCGTCTGAACCACGAAAAAGGGATCAATCTAGGTCACGGGTAGGCATCTTCAAAGACTGCACAGAAATATGACAACTTTAATCAGCCAAAAAACACACACAGACACACACAGACACACACACACAGACACACACACACACATAGCATATGAACACAGAGTCAAAGTGTCCAAGCCATACAGCATGGAAAACATCAGCCACAGGAAGTCTAGATTGCAGATGTCTGATGCCAAGTGCTTTAAAGCCTGCAGCCTCAGCTTGTAACCACAGCATTCTTACACTGAGGCATCAGTCTGCTCTGCAGCAATACAGGCCAATCATTAACCCGCAGGATGTTCCCCTTTCCACAGTCCGCCCCTTCCCATCCAGGAGCACACCAGAGTGAAGCCACCTACAGCCACCTCGTTGAGGTTCATTTACGATCCTCTGTTACATGCAGGAGTCAGATGACTAACAGACACATAGGAGTCTTCCCAACATGTGGTGTTAAAAAACTTCTTCTCGGTGCTATGATCACCGAAAAACAGACAGTGACAGGACTCCAAAGATAGCAAATAGAGAGGAGAGGGGGGTAAGACAAGGCAGGGGGCTGAAATGTGATCCTTTCGTCTGCAGGGATGGTAGACAGTCAGAGCTAAGGATTAGAGGTCTACTCAGGAAAGAGAATGTTTCCTGCAGTTGGACTCATTAATGACTGGAAGCTGCTTGAATAACTCTCTATGAATAAAACACCACCTAAAACAACAACGATCGCTTTCAGCCTGCTCAGAACATAATCTACAGCTGGAGAACAGCAAGCTCTAAAATAAAGTCAAAGCTGAAAATAAGTTTCAAAGAAAGAAACTTTTTTCAAGCGTGACTTGAAAAATTAATTGCTTACCATGCTCAGGCTGTGACAGATCATCTTCTTCATCCTCCTCATTCAAGCAAAACATCAGCTGCTCCTCATAGTCCTAAGAAAAGAAATGAGAACCTTTACCCAACAGCACGCACACTAAGACTCTGTGGTTTTCACATCTGAGCTCAAGCATATCATAAAAACCAAAAGGAAAAGTACAAACGCACATGTGTTTAGCAAGTGCAAAGGTGTGTAACAGATTATCATTTCAGCAGGCATCTGTATCGCATAAAACGGCTCCTATTGGATTTCATTTGCACACACCACGCCTCGATGAACATGGAGTGTACACTTGACTCCTTACAAAGTCAGCTATTCACTGAGGTGTGTGAGGTGCTAATTCCAACACCTTCACAATAAGAATGAAACAATGTGGAGCATTGAGGGGCCTCGAGTCAGTGCCTTTTCTAGCCGTGTCTGCAGGTTGGTGATGACTGTTGTGCATGGAGAAAAATGCGCCTTTGGGTGTTCAAAAATTCAAAGCAGTTTCCTAGATTTTCTTTTCTTATACTCACATTTTCTTCAACAGCAGAGTTCTCTCCATTGATTTCAGAATACAGAGCTGAACAGAAAGAAAACAAATAGAGGTTTAGATGTAAAACTTCAAAAGATGCTCAAGTAAACAAAGTTTGTCAGTTGTAACAACATATGTACCCTTTAAGGATTTATTTTTATTTACATAACCTAGTGAATCTTTACCACATGGCCTTGATTTTCTTTCCCCTCATTTTACTACCATGTGCATCCTAGATCAAAGCAGGCTCAAACAAAGCAGATTGAGCCTTTTGGTGGTTAGATATGAGAGGTAAGTTCGGGGTCACATAAAAGCATGAAGGCAGGAAAAGGGAAGTAGCAGCAGTAAAGGACATAAAAGTTAGGAGAGAAAGGTAGAGACAAGATATATCAATGTGAGCAAGAAGATAAAACTAGGAACTTAGAAATGTGAAGATCTTAACTTTATGAAAACACAAAACAATTGTGTTTTGACAAAGGTTTCTGTCTCAGTACGAGGCCATAAAACAAATTCACTCCAAAGTGATACAATGAGGCCAGCTGGTCCTGATGTTGCTCTGAATTAGAAGTAAAGAGAAAAGAAAGAGAGGGAGACAAGGGGGAAGGGGGGTGGTGGCAATCTTGTAAAAGGGGCTGTGACCTTCCAATTTCACCTAGTAATAAACTAGATTACTGCTCTATCTTCTTGTGGCATCACTCAAAATATTGCATAAACCAATGAAAATATACTGGTACTGAAAAGAACATTGCAATAAAAGCATGATCACATAATTTAGTTATGTAATATCAGTTATTCAAAATCAAATTACTGCTTTAATGAAGGCCTTGAGCTTAAGGTTGCATCTCATAATCGTGTTATGCCTGAAAACAGTTAGAAAACAAAATGGGTTCATATCTATCTGAGAAGTTCACAAAGCACACAATGAAAATGACACAAGTGAACAGTTTAAATGATGATTTTCTCAGAGCATGAGGTTTTATTTTACACCATTTACAGCCCAGTTGCTTCTTAAAACTATGAAGCTTATTAGCCCTGCTACTTTGCATGTAACAACATACAGACTCATATATTTCCAATTAAAACACCCGCATGAGTGAGACAATGATCAGGCCTTCTTTCAAAGTACTGTTAAGAAAAAATTCAAACCAAAATCCTCTTTGATTCTTCTTTTCATCAGCTTGACTCTTGTGCTAAATTACCAGCTATGTGCTGTTTCACAAAGGTGCGATGCCTGAACTCCCCATAAGAGGGCAGCCAACTTCTATGCTTAATGCAACCTCTACTAAAGCCAACTAATCCTTTTACAAACTACTTACACGAAAAAAGGCAATTTTTGATCTTGATTTGAAACAGGAGAGTTAAGACTGGATTGTTTACCGTTTTCTGCAGGATCATCCACCAGTTCTTCTTTCCCTAAGATGGTCTCTGAATGCTCTCTCCTTAAAGCTTTGATCTATGGGTACAAAGGTAAAACTTGAGTTAATAATGATGGAAAGGAGAAAAGATGTAGTAATTTTAATGTCACATTGATAAGTGGCTAAATCTGATGATGTTGTGGTCCAGCCTTATTAGAGATAACTTTCAGATAGCCAGAGAAATGACTCAAACTCACCTCTCTTAGGAACTCCTCATCTCTAAGTCGGTCTCTGAGGAGCAGGATGTCAGAGTGCCGGCTCTCCTCTGAGCTCCACCTAAGGTTTTGCCGAACAGTCAGGGTCAGATTCCCTGTATCATGACAGAACCTCAACAAGCGAGACCGGTCTGCCCAAACCTGGGACAGACCTGCTGGTGGAGTAGCCAGAGGGTTGGGTGGGCTGCAAAACAACAGGTGGATTAGTTTAATCAGAGAGGGTAATATTAGGGTTCACAGTCTGAAATATGGCTGCAAAAGTTTTCCAAAAATGTGAAGATATAAACAAATCACCCTCAATCAGCAGATTAAAGTATAGTCTCATTCTTTTGACTGAGTAAACAGGTCTGAAAAGGTGAGCTTCAAGATTTACAGTCCAGATTGAGCACAAAACATTCCTGGGTTTGACAGGTTTTTACAAACTGCTGTTTCCTATTTGAAATGTTCATAAAAAGAACTTCAACTGTATATTTATACTGCTCCAGATATCTAAAGAATTCTAATTATCTGGGGTAATGGCTTAAAGGCATGGTTGTGCGGTTGTTAGAAAAATCAACTTCTGGGTTTGAACCTGCTGCCTTAATGGAGCCTTTCTTTGTGATAAGAGCTCCCTTTCTCAGAAGTTTTCTTCCTCTCACAGTCTGACAGACAGACACAGACACAGTTGTGCTGCTTTGGGTTCATTAGTGAATCTATGACCTGTGATTGAATGAAGACCTGTCAAGTGTGTAGACATATATCATGTTATTCTCCTGATGAACCTGTGACCTTCTTATAAAGCAGCACAGCTATGACTGGATAATTGCTGTGATTCATTTGTCAGTGTCTCCACATGACGTCTGCTGTCTGTGCTGTTAATCTTACTGTGCGAGCAGCTCCAGGAGCTCCGTGTTGCCTGCTGTCCGTGCCAGCTGCAGTGGTGTGACTCCCTCTTCGTTTGGCAGGCTGACGGCCATCAGACCCCCTGGCTGGCAAAGCAGCAGCTCCGCCAGGCGATACAGACCCCACCGCACAGCGAGGTGGAGGGGGGACTCTCTGTGACTGTGGTCTGAGGATGAGAGGAGATTTAAAATAACTCAGTAGATTAAAGTATGCAGTGAGATCAAAGGCATCTGCTGAATGAAAGTGAGATCTGGCAAGATGAGGAAAAATGGGAAGTGACTGAAAAAAGGAACTAACATAAAAAAATCCCTTTCCTTCATAACCACCAACTACCCTGTGATAATTAACCTAAATGTCAATGATTGATTCCTTCTTGGGAACTCTCTGCCCTACTGACCCAATTCAAGGAAATACAAGCTTTTATTCCTGACTCTTATACCCAACAAGACCTGTATCCAGGTAACTGAACTGCATCAAATCAGATACTGACCAGCAACTGATGGGGCCATTATATCCTATTATAGCCTTCTGAAGAGCAAATTATTTGAGAGAAATGCTCTCTGGATCAACAACACAATACATATAACCTTTAATACTACACAGTCTTGATCTGACTTTAACTCAATCTATAAAGGTCAGAATAAAATGTAGCTACATTAACAGTGGATTGTATCTAAATGAAACCCCCAACAGTCCCTATCTAAATACTAAGTTTGAGAGTCGGGGTGAAAGTACATCAGAAGCTGCCTGATCTGATTTCACATCAGTCATCAATACTGCAAGGATGTAGCAAGAAGGAGATTCAAGACTCAGAGCGAATCTGATGAAATATACACCAGCAGAGGGAAACACCCGTCTACACTGACAGCTTTGACTGAAGGAATGAAAATCCTCATTCTCATTAAAACTTTAAATAATCACAGGAAAGGACATTCACTGCAGGGGGCTGTTCTGCTGCAAGGTGTTGCACTGTATGTCAAGTGAAAGAAGGAATTAGAAGGTATTAGCCAAAATTACACCTCAGTGGAAGCCATTTTAATGTAATTAAAAACACATATGAAAGAGTATAGATTGTGTTCTGGTATCAAGTTACAAATAATGCATCAAAAAACAAGTTATAAAAGACATTTTCATCCTCATACCTACAGTTATTTTTACCTCCAAACTGAGGCAAAAAACTTACTTTTATAAGCGATCTAATTTGGTTGAATTAAAGGTAACCTAATAGTAACCAGGGGGATTTTTTCTGATCTAAAGGCTCGTTTCTTTCCACATACCCAGGATACTGTTCCAAAACACAGTAAAGACCAGGTGTTGTCTTATTTTTCTGTCTTTTTTCCTGACACAACAAGGGTGCCACTATGAAAACGATAACTACCAAATGACAGTCAGAGATTGATTGTTCGGTCTCATACAGCTCCAGCAAGAGAGTGATGTCAGCAGCAGTGTTATCAAATTAACCGCAGACATTTAGAGGGAGACGCTGCAATGAAACAGACTGCCATAACTATATTAACGCTAAATCTGGTTTGTATTTTATGTAGGTGGCCTCACACAAACAGATGCTGGCATCTAGCAACATAGTGTACACATAAACCACACACACACACATACACAGAGGCACACTTGCCCTAAGATTTGTTAAGCTTTGCCTCAGGCTGCTTCCAGATGGAAAGGCTCTATTAACCGCATTACATGCTGCTTAATTGGCTTTGATGAATTCAACAGAAGCACACGTGACCATGTTCACTTCCGATTTTCAGTCCAGTGAGCATGGATGGAAAATGGGAATGATGTGGAGAGGTGGAGGTGAGCAGAGTTCAACAGTTTGTCTTCGTTTTATAACACAGGACACAAGTTTTCCAGACACAACTGAGCATGTCTCTAAATCTCCCGTTTAAAACACAATGTCTCATCTTTTTTAAAACATTAATGTTTATGCAGAGACATAATTCGAGGCTAATGCTTTACACTGTTTGTGCAGGAAAGCCTGTTGAGCAAGATAAGACAATCCTGCTCTCACCGTCTCCACTGCGGCTCCCCAGTACATTCCAGTTCTGCGGGATATCCAGGTTAGCCATGGCCAAGGCCACGCGACGATCCATGGCCCAGTGAGAGCTCTGCTGGCCCAGGTTGAAGAGGCTGCTAAGCTCCTTGTGATCTGTGGAGCTCAGGCAATGTCCGTGGATAACCAGGTGCTCTGCCAGTTCCTGAAACAAAGCAATAGAAGAATAAGATACAATTTATAATAACTTTTGTGCAATGGAAAAAAAGGGAGTAATGTGAGAGAATTTCTACCACTTTCATTTTCCCTCTTGGAGTTAGGATGAATAGTTACTACAATTGAAATAGATCTTATTATGTTCATGCTAAAAGGACTGTTAGGACTTTCTAAGTGATCTTAAAGAAGTCACATATTAGCCCCACTTTAAAATGAGGTTATCGGCGCTTAAGGTTGGGGGTCAGAAGAACAGAAGAGAGTTGAATAGGAGAGTGATAGAGCATGAGCTAAAGGCTAAAACATGAGCTAGAGGCTAAAGCAGTGGCTAAGCTGTTTGTGAAAATGTTTAGTTTAATGAAGAATGATGCTACAATTGTTCTGCTTGGTAGATGAGCACTGATTGGACATAGCCAGGGTTCGCTTACGTTACACGGTACATCAATACATCTCACGAGCACCAGGCTGTGATAGTGCTAAATATAGCTACCTACACCACAAATTCACAACGTTTGCTTGTTGTCACATCTCGAACAACAGCGCTACATAACTGTTGATAAATGCATCACCTTGTTATGCTGTATCTGGTAAAAAGTTACTTTAAACAAATGAAAATAATATTGAAAAGATCTGATCTACTTCCACTTTCCAAACAAACCCATCATGAAAGTTTGCACAAGTCCTCCAGCTGAAGGGGGTTGCCGCAACCCACTTCACATGGATTCTCCTCAGTCAGTATTAGTTGGACTTTTTTTAAATAAAAACTGAGATTATTTCACTAATAGAAGTTAACTTTTTATACATGGGGTGGTTAAACTTGGCCCAAATTTGTCTCTTATCTCTTCCCTACCTGAGCATCATCCTGGACATACTCAAGTGAAGCTCCACCCACCCAGGTGAGGGGTGTGGTTCCAGAGCACATGTAGGCCTGCACAGAGACCATTTCAGCCAGGTTGTGTCCTACAGAGGGAGCAAACACAGAAAACACCAAGTTCAACTCCTGACAGAAATACTGCAAGATAAAAAGATAAATTTAAATATTACACACATGGGCTTTAACCTCTGACTATCAGGGCTTCAAATTGAAATTCAGTAAGTTTAAAAGTATCTTTATGCTAATAAAGTTTTTTTTTTCCTTTTATTACAGAAATACATTAGGTTTTAACAGCTGAGCTATTACCAAGGGCTCACAGCAAGCAGGACTGTGTGATGTCTGTGTCAACCTAGAGGCTCAGTGATGTTGACGTATTGTTTACAGAGACGTTTCCCCCCCCTGAGAGGAAGCTGATAAGATCCTGCATCCTCCAGACCATTTGCACAGAGAATCATTGTATATGAGCGTTTATGTGTGTATATAAGTGTCTGTGATTGAAATAGTGAATAACGGTTCCTGAATATTTCATGGATAAGCAGAGGAAAACCTGAAATATCATAACCTGTAATGTAATGCCTAAACATGCTTTCCTGAATACTCTGTTTTATTTCTCTTATAAAACAAAAGAAATTATCCCAAGGGACATTTACACATACTTACAATAGAAAAAAATATGCACATACCAGGCACTATAAAGCAAAGCATGATGTCACTCTGCGCCCGGGTGACATGGACCAATGTTGATCCTTCCAAAACAACATAGACCTCTGTGTCCTCTGGCATGGAGTCTAAACCTTCCAGCAGAGCAAATACCTTCGCCTGGCCCTGAGACAAAGAAAAGTGAGAGAGATTGGAAGGGGAAATAAAAAGGAGGATGCAGAAGTGCAAAAAAAAAAAATGTATTCGTAAAGAAACAGGCTCAAACTCAAAGTAAAGCTCTATTCTTATGCAGAGCTCAACATTTCTGTAAAGCACAGCAAATCCCCTGACAGCATTCCTTTTGAGGTTATAATACAGCATTTGCCTCTCAATAAAAGCAGGAATGTCTTAGTGTCTAGTGCAAAGACCTGCCCTGATCCCAGCACACCAGAACCATGTAGACCTCTTCTCTGAAGAATAGAAGGTGAAATAAAGTAGAGAGGTCGCACTGATATGGAGACTGATGGGGAGCACTTGGAGAACATTGTGCAGGTCTGATGAAGGTATGACAACATGTTATGTGTCAGCTTCACTAGACTGTAAATCCTCACTGAAGGGGCCACGGTTGAGCTGTTTGAATTCTAGGTCATGGATAGACACTCTTTTATCTTATCAATAGATTACAACAAACTTGACTTTCAACAAAGGAAAAACTATGTGACTGTTAAAGTTTCTTAAGGAAGTTCAGGGTGAAAGGAGGCCACACACATACAGACCAGATATCTGTATCTGATGACTGTTAAACAAAATTTAGATCAAATTATTATTATTAAAATACTCAAAATTAAATTATTTGACTTTGACAGGATACAAACACGGCTGTATCTCCAAGAGTGGACTTAGCCAACCTGTTAAAACACTGTTGCCAACTTTCACACCCAAGCAAGTGTTAGCAATCATTTGGAGCCAATTTTGCGTCAACCTGAGGACTAACAGTATTCATGGCTGCAAAATGCTCCACTCTCTTCAACAGCTAGTGGCTGACTTTGCAAGTCTGCTGTCTGGGCAGGAAGTGTACCGGGGGTTTTATTAGATTTTTTTGTTTCTTGGAAAGTAATCAAAAGGGTTAATGAGAGCCATGAGATGCAGCCCAAAACGTAAAGCTGCAGGCCATAAAAACCAAAACAATGATGCTAGAGCTCCTATGGGGAGTTTTTGAGCAGGTTATAAAACAGACTGGAATCAGTATTGATACTTAATGTGGACAGCAGAAGCAGAGCATCAAAGACAAGACTGAACAGCTCTATGCAGTGATTTTAAATGCTCCCAACCACTGCGGCAGGACGATGTCAGACAAAGTCAGTTAAAGCATGCGACAGAAGCAGGCTTTGATGATATTTTCCACAGCAGGATTTTTCAGCTACATGTTTCCAGAAAGCAGGGTGAGAATTTTCTTTACATAACACCACTTATGCACACATACAGGGTAAGACCAGTGTTAAGTTTTCGTCCATAGAGGGTGCCAAAATCAGTTCAAACTTCAGGTTCCAGCAGAAGCTCTAAAAGTTTCTAAGGGTGCGTCTCATTTGCCTCAAATGATGTCTTCTCTGTCCTCTCTCCTCCGTGACAGTGGAAGTAGTTCAGAAGCCGCCATATTGAAGGCTGTACCATTTGGCTTAATTCGCTCGGAGGAGAGACAGGAAGGAGGAGACTAATCAAAGAAGCAATAATCGAGAGCTGCTTTCCCAGAACTTTTTTCACTGACAGACACACCCCCATATGGGAAATCAGTCACTGATTGGACAGTGCTTCGGTACAGTAACTTTCTCTGACATTTCACATCAACTGAGTTAAATGATGAAGAAAAGACAGAGCTGAAATCAGTGTCCAAAGATAGATCTAAAACAGGTCAGAAAGCTGGGATTAAAAACATGGTTGATGTTAGTTTGGGCACTAAATGTACTAAAAGATGCAAGTGAACAACGCAAGTGGAGGAAGGAAGGATGGAATTGAGACGCACCCTATGACACTAAGAATTAGGGATGCAGGTGTTAATTTGGTTTAGTTGTCCTAACCAGTGACTTTCAGCACACTGATGGAGGGGTTGGCCACAAACCTTTTAAATTCAAAAGTGATTAACAAATGCATATTTCATCAGTTACTGTAAAATTGCAAAGAAAATAGTGGTTGAATTTCATATAAAACCATTCTAACAGAAGGTATTTGATCTGTTTTCCATATTTTTTTGTCAATACTAGACCCCTGAGGTGATTACGCCAGGAATTTAAGACACGTGGCAGAGTAATTTATTTTTCCACAGGCCTGCTAAATTGAGTACCTTGGGTATTTATTTATCTTTTTGTCTGCTTTTGGACTTGCCTTTGAGTGAATTAGCACAGCAAGGACTTGCACGGCAACGGCACCGCTATTTTGGGGGTCGCAGGCTATTGACAGCTGACAAATGACATCTTGACGTGAACATGGTTTCAGCTGTATAAAATCTAATAAAGGCTGCGTCTAGTTAAACTGGTTTATGACCACTCAACTAGAGCAATGTGTTACCAGCACAGGCACAGGCACATTAACCATTAAGAAGGGCCGAAGGAAGGGGGTGCAAGCTCTGCTAATGTTATTCTGGCTTGACAAGCCAATATGATATTGTTTACAAGCACTCAGTGTTCCCTTTTTCTGACTAGATTCAAGATAGTTTTATTACAATGTGTTACACATACAGAGGATTGAATTTGCGTTACTCAAGGGTCCCATTTTTTTAGGGTGAATGAGTGACTGCAAGGTCAAAATATCTCACATTTTAGCTCATTGGGAAGCAGATCTCTTCAGTACCAAAAATGAGAATTCCCTTCCATTTTCAGTTCCTTGGGATAGTAAAGGAAAGTATAACGCTACTAAGTTTTTTTATTTATTCCCTTCTTTTTGGTCCCGTGTAATGTCTGCTTTCCACCATTATAAAACCAGTGCAGGGGAAGAACTCTATTGTAAAAAGACATCATCTGTCCACCTACAGTAGCCTCAATAGACCAAACAGAAGTGCAGCCACATGACACACTATGTATGAGTTATTCTGGGATACCTATCAAATAACCGACTGAGGCAGGAGCACAGGAGACAGGCTGAAAAAGAAAGCAAAAGTATAGAATACAATGCTTGACTTGAGATGTGATGTGGAGTGTAATGGTGTAAAAATGGGTGGATATTTTTAAGTAGTCTCTCTCTTTTACTCATGAGGGTCTATCTATTAGCCTTGCATCACCTCAAGCACTGACCTGATTTCTCATGCCATAAAACTGGGAGGCTTTACTCTTTACTCCTCTCTCTTTCTCAGATAGAAACAATGTCAGTAATTCTTTTTCCATGGCTCTACGTCTTACCTAATCCCACCTTTCAGTCCACTTATCCATCTCTTCATCCCTGAGTCGAATATTCTCTGACAGAAGGGACTTTAGGTTTACACACAGCTGTACTCCACCTTTCCTGTTCCTTATTAAAACTCCTCACCTGACCAGATGTTAAATGCTTAAGAAGCTGTGGCAATGCGGGGGCTGTATAGTCTGTGACACTCTGGGACCAAAAACAGTTGTTCTGGCATTAAAGGACGTGCTGTGTGTCAATGCAGCGTTTTACATTTCTTTGTTTTGCTCTGGCAGGCAGGCACATTTGGTTTTGGGGGAAATATCTTGGCAACTGTTGATGGTTTGCCATGAAAATTAGTGCAGACATTCATGCCTCCCTAAGGATTAGTGTTAAAATTGTTGATCCCTTTTGCTTTTCCTCCTCACCACAAGCATTATGAAATGTCAACAATATCCAACAGTTTTTGCAAATCACATCAGGGTGTGTCGAGGTTTTATTGACTGGGGAGGCCTAACTTGGGCACTTAGTACGGCAGGGGTGGCATAAAATGTTTGCACAAACCCACATACAAAAATTTTAGAAGTTGAAAGATACAAGTAAAGTCCAGAACAATTCCTTGCAAATATGTATTTATTGGTGATGTTTCACTACCAATAATCCCTTCTTAATTGCATCTGTCATTTAAAAAATACATTATAAATAATGTCTATAATTTTTGGCCCTATAGAAATCATGTCTGGCGTTTGACGTAAAGAAAGCTTTAAGTGGCCTTGCATTTTAAAATTAATAAAGACTTAATTTACTGTGAAGCCAAAAGATTTGGAGCTCCCCCTCCTGACAGGCTACTGGAAAGATCAGAAAACTAACCTCCCTGATATTGAATGATAGAATATGGTCTAAAAAATAAATTTTAAGTTTATATTTCTTTTTTCAAGCGTTGTTTCTGTCAACAATTGTTGGCATTCTTAAAGGTAAAAAAGCTGAAAACATGAAGTATCCCTATTCATTACACTATCAGTCTTGGCATCATAGGACACTAATATTAAGTACTTTGCAACAAGTTTCATAATATATAAAAGAAGTGTTGTATAAACGGGCAGATTCTTCCATTTGATGGCCTGAATGGGAAAAAAGACAAACGTGGGGCGTGGGTGATTCATTGCATGAAATTGGCAAATGTCCACAAAGTTTTGTAACCTTTTATGAACCTGAAGTTAAAGGAAAACAGGATTAAAAACATGTCAAATTAAAGAGAATTGAATTGAATTAATAGAGTTTGCGCAATACAATTCCCCTTTGATCTTTAGCAGCGCATTAGAAACCAAACTAAAACTAATAAAAACATATTTGACATCAGTCCTGCCCTGTTTGACTTCAGCTTAAACCTACAGAAAACAGATCCATTGACAGGTCCAACACAACCAGAGACATCACAAATCAAACCCATTGCAAATATAAGCCACTTGGTGAACAGCACAAATAAAAAACGGTGTCAATGAATCACACAGTTACTGATTTACTAGTTATTTACACAAATTCCAAGCTAATGAATAAGAGTTTTTTTCATAAAAGAACTATGAGTCAGTGCTCAAATACTCTGTGGGCCAAACTGCTAAATTTTTCATTCAAAGAGCAAGAGTTTGATCAAAGTTGAAATCATTATTTTCTTATCATGTTGCACTCACTAAAAGTGCTGGAGCCGACATGTTGTTTATAAAGCATATACAACTTCGCCAAGCATGATTGAATTATATGTTCTGTGCTGACGCTTAAATAAAATATAAGTGAATCCCTTCAGATACAGCCCCACAGTTGATTCTGTTTCATTTAATACAATTTTTAAGTCAAAAGCACAAAACCTCTGCACAGATCTCAAGTTTATATAAATGAGGGTGCTGATCTCTTCATGCATTTGTAATTCAATTTGTAGAGATTTTCCAGCAGGATAGCAAACTCTCAAGATTAAAAGGTTGGTCTCAAACATGACAGCAAACTGGAGCACATACTCACATACAGAGGCACTTTCCTCCTGCTCAGCTCCATCTTCACAGAAACTGCGGGTGAAGTTCAGTATGATCAGATACATTAGAGACAGAAATTTAAAAAAGGGAAAACTGCAGTGATTTAATGCTTCTACTTCAGTAGATTTGGTTGCACATTTTGTTACTCACATGCAGAAGAGATTATCAAATATTTCCTCTGTCTGAGGAGAAAGGTTGATTTTTCAATCTCAAGTATGAGAGTAGAGATAATAATGATTGATTGTAATGATGACACTTTTTGCTATGGTCCAAATAGAATGAAGCTGAAACCCAATAAACTAAAAATCTCAAAAGTCAGTTCCAACAATGCCCACATTTGAGCATCAATCAGCTTTTTGAGTGCATTTTCACATACAGGAATTTGAAACAGGATACTAGTGCAAAAGAAAAACACACATCGGGTGAATAATTTAAGAAATATGAAAGCAAGTACTGCAACTCAAGTGGGAAATTGATTTTTTTTTTTCTTTGCTGCAGGCATCAGAATTTTTTTCTTTCACCACTGCCTCCTTTAATATGAATTGAACACAACAGGCAAATCAGGAATAAACAATTTTGAGACCATTTTCCATGCAATTAACCTTTGAAAAATGTAATCATGAGAACTCTGTAGTTATTATTAATGTGCTAAATAATTTTATATTCACATTCAAACAAAACACTGCAGCTTTGGAATCATCAACTCTTTCTTAAAGACTCAAAATGAGTTTGTGTTGACCTATTTAGCTGCGAAATCTATGTGACAGGTCTTTTCACCATTTTAGCATGAGTCTAGCCCTCGACGTTGTAACCCAGACAGACTGTTTATTTGAAAAACTCTTATGTTAGATGAAAGGGTTAATTGATGTAGATGCACCTACCTTCACAGGAGCTCCAACTCCGATAAAAGACACCTAACAATGAGTGAATGTCGCAGAAAGAGAGAGAAGCTATTGGAGACTCATTCTTGGTTTTGCTGTTCGGAAGTGACTCAGGTGAAGCTACAAGTTAACGAACGGCTCTCAGGTAGAGCTCAGGTAGAGAAGGTGCTGTTTGCTGTGAGAGCTGCAGCCTCCTCTGACACAGCATCCTCCTCTCACACTGTGTTGATGCTTTCTCTTTTCTGCCTGTGGTTTAAATGCAAAATCATTCTCATGTGTGAAACTTAACCGTTTCACTGAGGTTACAGCGCCCTCTACTGAACCTCTTGAAAAAAATACCCAGATATCCAAAGATACCCATAGACGTGGAAGTAGCTTCATGCCTCATAAATTGATTTAAAAAAAACCCTTTTCTATTTGAAGTGAAAATGTTTCATGGTGTAAATATAAATCACGTATAGAAGCCAATTTCTGACAATAAAAAACATAAAAATGTAGACTTTTTCTCATTACTTTGACTAAATAATCTCAAAATTTTGACTTTTAATCTTAGAATTTTCACTTCTTCTATTATATCTTAGGCTTAATCCCAAAATTTTGACTCTCTCTCTAAATTATGACTTATTTGGAATTTTAACTTATTTAATTATTTAACTTTTTATCTCAAAGTTGTGGCTTTTTATCCCATAATTTTGACATTATCTCAGAATGTGGACTTTCTCTCACAACTTTGACTATATAATCTCAAAATTTCAACTTCATCTCAACTTCATTATGATTTATTCACAATTGTAATTTATATCATTGTTTAACTTTTTAATCTAAAAACTTAGGTTATTTATCTCATTTGCCAGTTTGACATTAGCTCACAATTTTGACTTTTTATCTAAAATAATTGACTTTTTATCAAAATGTCAAATTTATGTCTCATAGTTTTGGCTTTGAGGTTGGGGCATTGGAATGTCAGTAGCTCTCAAAATAGTGGTTTTTATCCCATAATTTTGACACTATCTCATAATTATGACTTTCTCTCATATCTTTGACTATGTACTCTAAAAATTCAGACTTCATCTCTAAATTTATGGCGTGTTTTAAATTGTAACTTCTTATTTCATTATTTAAATTTTTATCTCAAAATTTAAGTTTTTCATCTCATTTGCCAATTTGGGGGCGGTCTCAAAAATTTGACTTCTAATCTCATAGTTTTGACTTTGAGGTTGGGGCATTGGAATGTCAGTTACCCTGTGCAGCTACTTATTAGAAATATAGATGGTCTGTAAACAAGCTGAGAAAAACCCAGACAGTTCATAGAATTTCAAAAAATCCCCCTGGACATTATTTATGGACCAAAAAAGGAGGACTTCAGTCACCCTTATCAAAGGGCGACTACCACTGAATTATGCAAATTCTCATCATTTTACAAACTTGAACACAACTTCTTCAATTTTCTTTTGATATTACAAAGATTTATTTTCATCTGCTTATAAAACATTTATCAATGACAAATAAATGAAAACACAAAGCAGACATTCACAGTGAAGTCATTCAAACACTCAAACATACACACACTCATACATTCACAACTGAAAGTATTTTCAAGACTTCCAGTTTTCTTCCACACACAAACACTTCACTCGATAAAAGCGTGTCACTTTTGTATTTTCAATAACAACAGAGTGAGACCATGGGTTTGTCAGTCCCTTAAAATCTGTTCAAAAATGTCTCTGTTGAGGACATGTGGCCTGTCATGTCAGATACCTGGAGTCTGATGTCTCAAAAAGAGAGTCCTAAAGGCACTCTAACCAGGTCTTAAACAGTTTTATGTCATATACAAGCTTCAGGAGGCCTGAAGTTGTGTTCTTGAGGTGCTTGCTTCTCCTTGAACAAGCCCATTAGACCTGCTGGTGCCAGAGCAAGGGACCTCCTTCCTGGGGAGGGAGGATGCGAACATCGTGTCCAACATGCCAAGCACCTCCATCAGTTCTTTCTGGTAGTCAATCTCTCTCTCCAGCAGGTCCTGCAGACGCACCAGTTGCCGGTCTATGACTGGTGACTGTCCGACGATTGACTGATAAATGTCCAGTATCATCTCAGCTGCTGTTACAAGGACTGGAGCAAACCTGGCATCCACTAAATTCCTGGACGAGAAACAGAAAGAATAGCCTTTAACTCTTTGCTATGAACTTGAATCTGATAAAACATTGTGCTAGCATTTTGCTTGGGGTTGAGGGTTTATCTCAATCTTACCCCACGAGGAAGTTTAGCAGCCGGGAGAGTTGCTGTTCATCTCTTCCTGCCAAGGCATTCTTCAAAGTTCCTCTTCGATCCAGCTCTTTAATTACAGCTACTGTGATCTCTGGCTTTCTATGTCGTATCCATGTCTATGAGTAACATTGAAAGTGTCAGTCTATTATAAATAGTGAATCATACAGCTGACATTTAGAAGGGGCTTTTTTACACAATGGGGATTCAGTTCAAAAGGTTCAAAATCAGTTTAGAAAATTACTATTTCACTGCTAACAACTCTGTATGTCACTGCTTCATATAGCAAATAGAAGAAAAACTTGAAAACTAGATTAAACCATGTGAAAGAAACTGATTGACCCTTCTTTTAACGTTTGAAATAAATATAAAGCATACCTCCAGAGCTGTATCCAGAGCCTTCGACACATTGAATTTCTTGAGTTGTTTGTCGTATTTTGCCAAATGCTGTTTCACTGGTTTACTGACAAGATAATCATCCTGAAAAAGATTGAAAACCAAGACGTTAATCAACAACTGTAAGAAATGAGTGCCATAAATCTTATTTGACTTACTAAAAATACATATAAATTAGTTATTTTCAGTTTGTCATGTTTTTAGAATAATTTGATGTGACTCTCAACTTAAGTTTAACAATTTACTTCAGTGAAATAAAAATAGGTGTTAACTTGCCTGTTTTGGGACATAGTTTTTCCCTTTCACAAACACACGATATGACGGTCTGCGCCTCTGTTGGCTAGGCGTTTCCTTCAACTCATCTGGGCTTTTCCTGTGTTTGATACTCAGAATGCTGTTGGTCATACCCACGACAATGGACTCATCATCTGGCTGTAGAAAAGGATACATTTAGAGTGTAACAATTATTTAGAACCTCTTCAGTCACACACCAAGTACTGGTGTAACAACGTTTAACTTTATACATAAACATAAACCTACGGTCCCTAACACTGTACAGGACACACTGATGACATGTATTTGTATCCAGTGATTGTGTGTTGGGTGATGTAGAAGAGGAAAGAGGCTGCTGTATCGAAGAGCAATTTTTTGATAGACATTTTCAATGGTAAAAATCTTTGTCCTTGGAGGCAAGTGTCACTTCACTAATCGAAAAGGTGAGTTTCAACTGAATCGGAGCAAGATGTTGCTAAATATTCCTATTTCTATTTGCTTTACCTTCACGGGGAAACTGAAAATTCAACATAAGCTTTTAAGTGTAAAGTGTCTTCAGCCCAGGCTAAGGGTGCACGGTTCATTCTGTAAATCTCATGCCCTATTCCTCCTATTTTTGAGGATGTAGGTAATTACTTACTGCTAAAGCTAGGCTGAGGATGGAGGCAGCATAGTCAAAGTTATGGACCACTTTAAAGTTTGTTGTGTTGTACACCTTCACATGCCTGAGAAAAGAAAGAAACAGTAGCTCTGTATTTAATCAGGTTTATGTTGAAAACAATGATCATTTTTCAGCTGTCATAACTCCGTTAAACATGCCTGCTGTTTATGCATCATCCACTTACCTGTCCAGAGAAGCTGACAGCAGTCTCTGACCATTGCTGCTGAGACATAAGGAAGTGACAGTTTTGTGGTGGTTTCTCAGAGACACAAGAGGCTGGCCTCCTTTTAGTAGATCCCACACTTTTACAAAGCGACCACCTAAAAGAAAGGGATGGAGAGATTATTCAAACATTCTGGATAAATGGTAAATATAATGCTGGGAGGAAATAACTGTAAGGACAAACTGTTTCTTGTTGTTAGTGTCTCGCTCAGCTAAAAATGGAATTTTATTTTATTTTGTGTCCTTGTCTCAAGCATTATCTTTAATCAAATTATGTTCATGTCATACACTGCATAACAACACAAAGAAGGCTTACAGACCTGTCCTTCAGTTAAAACCTTTTTTTATCTGATTACGTAGGAGGTATCTGGTCAAACAACAAGTTGGCATATTTTTCAGGTGCCTTGTCCAACTACCTGCAGAGACGAGGAGTCCTTCAGAGGGATAGAGAAGCAGACTCTCCACTGGCTGGCCGTGGTCCATTGTGATCACACTTTTATCTAATCTGGCATCAAACAGCTTCACTGTGTGGTCATAGGATCCTGGAAAAGAAACATTGGATTGTTTATCACACTGAAATAAAAAAAATTCTGTGGTTGCAGATTTTATATATCAGGTGCTCAAGCAAGCTGGTTAAATAAAACTTAATAAAATCAAAACTCACCAGTGAAAAAGAGATCCCTGTTGAGTTTGCTCGTGACTCCGCAGCGGATGTAATCTGTGTGCTCTTGGTAAGTGTTCAGGTCTCTTGCATTGGGGATGTCCCAAAGCCGACAGGTGTAATCATCTGAGCCTGTGAGGATCTGGTAACGGTCTGAAGTGAAATCTGTCACATGTACAGCCCTAAAAGAACACAATTAAAGACATGGTTCATCCATATTCAATTTCAAACATAACATTTATAGGTGGGAAAGATGGTGTTAGCAGATGAGAAAAAAAAATGAGCCGTAGTTTGATTCTACCTCTAACATAATCATTCCTGTACAATTAAAAAATTGCTCTACAAAGCAGAGTTAGTGCTGGGAGTTGAGTTGAAGGTGTCATGCAGAAAAAAACACTTGCAGTGGTCAAATATATGCTACAGAGCTGCTGCTGTTTTTTTCTTTTCAGAGTTTACAGGCTGTCAGAATTCTTGAGATCATCATGAAATTCAGTCGATGGATCACTCAAGAAATCATCATTCAACAATTAATTCACAAAAAGTAGTGAAAGGGTTTTTCACTGATGTTTTGCATGGCAAGACAGCAAAACTTTCTGACATTGACAAGATGGGATACCTACTTTGTGTGCCCTTTGAACATCCTGAGTGCCACCTTGCCGCCAACGTCAAAGAGACGGACCACAGAGTCCTCACATCCAGCCACAAGCAGCTGCCCATCTGACCTAAACCTTCCGCAATAAGCTGTGTCCTTAAAGCGTGTAAATGTTTTCACCGGCTCCTGAGAGAATGGCCCATAGATGTGGATCTGCAGGGAAAACCAAATGTCACTGAGTACTTTATTCAAATAACTGACCGGAACCACACTTGTTTAATAAGGCATACATACTCTTGTGAAAGCTGTCACAGCAAAGTTGTGTGGAGCAATTGGGGAGAAGTCTATATTTGTGATAGCTCCAAACTCTTTAATCTGGACCGGAGCCTGCAAGGAGAATATTGAAATCGTTCAGAATAAGAAAGTGTACAACAAAAAGGATGATCAAATCTGCCCCAAGTACCACAATGACTCACCTTGTAGTTTTTCCAGTACAATGTATCTTGTGTAACTTTCTCGCCAAGTTGGGGATAAACTTGTATTTTTGTAGGTTTGAATGAAGCCATTTTTCCAAGTTGAGCACTCCTTGCCTAGAAAGATAGCGACCATATTTAGATTTTAACGAACAGCATCATAACATTTCTGCCATTTCTCGGGGATGTTACTCAACGAAGCATGCAATTACGTTTTAAACACATCTATCATCATTCTATTCTCTATAACGCAATATAACATTATTACTGTCGAATATCACAACATTGTGTATTCTCTTACTCTTGTACCAACGTGCTCGGTGCACGACAACACATTTAAAAGTTAGCACAATGCATTCAGGCCAACTAATACTTTCGACTTGACTGAATCCCGTTGATGCTTACCTTTCGAATAAATAGCCCAGAAGTTTAGGCTTGTGTTTTCAGATGTGATGCGGAAAAATCAAACGATTAACATGAAGTTTAGCCGAGTAAAGCAAAAATTGTCATTTTAAGGAGTCATCACGTTGCCTCTGAGCGCACTGGAGGACGCCATGACACCAACGTGACGACTTCCGTTGTTTATGTCATACGTTTATCTCGATTTTTTTTTTTTTTTGAATCAGCAAAAAATCAAAAATGACATCAAAACATGATTACGATCGGTTGATAAAAAAAATTCAGAGAGAATTTTTTTACATTATTCGTGAGGAAGTCAGGCAGATCATAAACGTTTTAAGGTCGAACTTTAAACGCTACTTTTGAACACAAAATAACACATTGAGGTTGTTATTTTCATTAAATCTGTGTCAAATCAAAAGTCAGAAAGATTCAAGATTTTGTGAGGCGTTTGAAAAAATATTTTATCAAAACTTCTTTATTTCAGTTTTCTTAAATTTTTTGGAAAACAAAACACAATTGGAATACAACACAACCATATAAGTGAAAACACTCATAGAAAAAGAAAGCAGTAACAACAAATCAAAACAAGCAAACAACACAAACAGAAGAGAGCGGATCGTGACAAGATGCAACAATTTTTTAAAAGCAAACTTAAAACCTACCTTTTTAGTCTAGCTTTTAGCTGAGTTTTTGTTAATTATTCAATCAGTCCTAATGTTAATCTATATAAAGTCATATAATTAAAAAATAATCTATTCATTTATTACTTATTCATTTAAGCTATATTACTTTTAACTTACTTACTTACTTTAAACTTAGTTGTTTTATATTCTTATCTCTAGTTTAAATACCCACTCTACTTTCAGTGTTTCCCATAGACTGTGGTGTTTCCTCACTAACATCACCTGATAGCGTTTCCTCGGTTCGCAAGCACAGATAAATAATTGTGTTCTGCTGTTTGGTGCATTTAGGAGTGTAGTCTGGGTTGCTGTGTTGGGTTGAAATATGAATCTATGTTCGTGTAAGTGTGTGTGTGTGGGGGTGGGGTCACCTCACTTGATTTTATGACTTTTATTAATTTTCTGAGTGTAAAGCATTTTTTGCTACCATCTTGTGCATGAAAAGTGCTCTAAAGTCTATATTAAGTCTAACTGAATAATTAAAATAACGAATAGAAAGAAAAATCGAAAAGAAAGAAAAGGGGGAAAAAAACTTACAAACTTTAAAAAGGACATCCATTACATATTTCCGAGTCTCAGGGGGAAAAAATGTTTTTACAGTAATTCATGATTTTAAGATTTCCCGAGCTCATCCGGTGCCTTATGACTTTCCGTACGTCACTTCCGCTTTTCGCTCCTTTCTCCGAGCTTCTCCAGACCGTGGGACCCGCGTGTTTACACACTCCCAGGTCAGTTAAAGTCTCTGAGCACTTTTACACCATCGTACCCCTCTGTAAATTTGACTACGACACAATAAACAGCCCCGTACCGTACAGTGCGTGTTTTTGTGTCAGGAGTAAACCACTTATATTTGTTTCTAGTGTTAATTTGTAAAGGCCCGTGCTAACTGATTAGCCTGGTTGGCTAACTAGCCCACAGTTGTCATAATGAAAACTCCGGGGAGAAATGCCCTCCCTTGTTTGCGGGCTGGTATAACGAGCCTATGCATGCAGCACACCTCAATTGTAAGACTGAAGCTTTTCCAATAAATACGCATAAATACCCTCTCTCGCTCTGGAGGGCGTGGTGAGTTTGGTCCAGACACCAAACCTCTGTTGATCATTTCTGTCAGATTCGTGCTGAGCCTAAGTTGGGACCGAAGGTCTGCAGCTATTTCGGGCTTCATGCAGCTGTAGATTCTTGCAACAAAATGTCTTGATCTCAAAGGCTAAAAGACAGGAACGACTATTGGGTTTGTCACTAAAATCTAATGACAAGTTTTTGATGGCAAGTTGTGCAGTGCCATACTTCAAAATTTAGTACCAACCCAATACCAAGTAAATAAAGGGCCAGTATCGCTGATATCATTACCAATACTTTGTGCATAGAAGATAAGTGTGTCATAATTAATCAAGAATAAAATGTGATCTCTAAAATTATTTTTGCTCTCTGTGAATGATAGCACCTAACTATTTTTTTCAACTAGAAAATATATATGTGCTTTAATTTTTCTGCTCTGATGCAAAACAGTAAATTTGAATGCTCGTGGATATCAACACTTTTATATCTCAGTATCAAATGTATAACGTGATCAGAAAGTGTGCACACACTTGTAGATTAAGTTTAGCAGGAACAAAATAATAGTCAGGAAATCAGCAATGCACTGATAGTTTCAAGTATCTACCATATCTTGCAAGTACTCTTCAGTACTGATACCAGCATTGGTGTTGATATATCTTTTTTTTAATTTTGATACTCACCACTAATCGTTTGTGCTATTTCCTTAATTTTTGTGGTCAGTCATGCAACTGATTTCGTGCACCAGTTTTCATATAACTTCAAGACCAAACTGTTACTGTGCTTCTCTATAAGGCATTTGTGAATTTTATGTTTATTTCCTTTTTTCTTTTGTCAGATGAAGGAGTCCATAATGAACCAGGAGAAGCTCGCCAAACTGCAGGCGCAGGTCCGCATAGGCGGCAAGGTGAGTTGGAGTGACGTAGCAACACATACACCTCAAAAAGTGTTTTTCATTTAAGAAATTTTCTGTTGAGTTCATGCACCCTGACAGTTTGTTGTTCTCTTAAGGGGTCAGCCCGCAGGAAGAAGAAGGTAGTGCACAGAACAGCAACAGCAGATGATAAAAAGTTGCAGTTCTCTCTCAAGAAGTTAGGAGTCAACAACATCTCTGGAATTGAGGAGGTACTGTGAAGCCTTTCTGATTTACCAAACAAGGAGGCAGACAAGTCCCCATTTTATTGATGCTTTTGTAACTGGAGTTGATATACACTTTATACATTTCATACTTTGTTAGGTTATCAAAGTATAATACAAATAAAATATATATATGTTAAATTTGGGAAAAAAAGATTGAAAATATTTTTCACCTGAAAATGTCATGAACAGCTTCCTCAATTATTGTGAAAATTGCAAAATCGATTCTGTTCCGTCGGTTTAATACTGGGATTTGATCAAAATCTCATGTTATGTATACACGATATGATATTATCAACTTAATAGCAGTTGTCATCAAATAGACTTCCTTTTTCAAAAATTGTTTATGTCTGCGTGTAGCAAAGTGTAATAAGCTGTGTTATCATGACATTGATCCCAGTGGCCTTACTGTTTCTTTGTTTTCTCTCCTTTGAATAATTTGATGTTCCACTGTAGGTGAATATGTTCACAAACCAGGGAACTGTGATCCACTTCAATAACCCTAAAGTCCAGGCCTCTTTGGCTGCCAACACCTTCACAATCACAGGGCATGCTGAGAACAAGCAGCTCACCGAGATGCTTCCAGGTATCCTGAACCAGCTGGGAGCTGACAGCCTGACTAGCCTCAGGAGATTAGCAGAAACTCTGCCCAAACCAGGTACTTTCTGTATTACACTCATGGTGATTCATCTGTACGTTCATGTGACACCCTTTAACATTTAGGTGACTGGTAATCTCCTTTTTTACAGCTGGAGAGAACAACGCCCCCATGGTTGCTGCAGAGGAAGAGGATGACGAGGTTCCAGGTAAGCAAAGTTACCCCTTTTGAAGATTTGCATAGGTTCTGTAACACAGACTATATCAACAATATCCACTAAGCCGTCTCAAAGGGACACTCCAACTTATTTGCATTCTGGTTTATTACAAGGAGTTTTGTGATCATATTTCCTCAGAGATATTCTGTATCAGTTTATCACAGTATTTTGTTTGTACTTGATAAGTAAGCTTAATCAGTGTGGTTAACAACTGCTACTGGCACAAATTTCTAACTTTACCTGTTTTTTGTCTCTTTCCACCTTTCTTGCCCCTTTGTTTTTATTTTCAGATCTTGTTGAAAACTTTGATGAGGCTTCAAAGGACGAGGCGAACTAGTCAGCAAACGTTACAAGGCCTTGCTACTCACATTAGTTTGACAAAGCAAGCATTTTTAAAATCATTCAGTTCTGCTGTTGTTCCCTGCCAACTATCAAAAGTAGCTTTTAATTGTAACTTTGAAAATTGAACTAATACAATTCAGGTTAAGATTTTGTGGCCCTCAATGCCTACTTATTTGTCTGATAGTCTCATTCTTCAGTACTGGTGAAATTGTTTTACTCAGTGGAATGTGTTAACCTTTCTTTTTCTTGCACTGCCCCTCCTGCATTGTGATGCCCACACATCCAAAATGTATTGGTCAAATTAATCATGTAATAAAAATTTACAGATGTATCTTGCTTAAGAATTGATCGATGAGTTCCTCTATGTGTCACATTTGGTTTCCGTTTGCATCATTTTTAAAACAAGTTGAGTTTCATTATTTTCACAGTGAAGGAGTTGGAATATTTCCTAAGGGCACATGATCAAGACATCATTAGCTGTGATTTTGAAACAGTGGAGATTTTTTATGTGGGCTGTGATGAGCTGCAGCTTTGGCCTGAGGTGACCTCGATGTGATGCACAGAAGGGATTCCCAGATCAGAATTTTTCGTGTTAAATATCAGCTGATACCAAGTCCCGACCCGATTCTTTGGTGTGCGGAGATAAAGTTTGTAGAAGAGGTAAGAGAGAGAAGCTGCACACTCTTTGTTTTATTTCAGCAATAATAATTGGTAATGATAAAGGTTAAAATTTCTAGAGTATATGAATTTCACTTACCTTGGTCCAGTTAGTTTTTGATGACTGTCACCTTGCTCTCCTGCATGAGCCCCCCTGACCTTGTGCGAGTTCTCACGGTGTGAGACAATGAATGTAAATATCAGGCCCCGTTTACACGACCATCTCAGTTTTTCCCCCTTTCATTGAAACACTTGTTTTGCCACAATCTGGATTCCTCTCTGTCTGCAGTTATTCATCTGTTCTTTTTTAGCAGCCTTTTCTCTGTGAGTGAACAATGATGCATGTTGCAGAATGTCTTGTGTTTGTTTTCTCCTTTCCTTGAAGAGTTACCACAGGGTGTTGTAAAACTAATGTTATTTCTTTGCTGTGTCTCATCTGTGATAATATCACATGCCTTATTTTATCTTATCATCGCCTTCATGCAGTTGGGTGAACTCAGGGCCCTCAGTTAAACTGACACATTAGAAAAATATGATGAATGATGGCTGACATGAATAATCGGTTATGAACATATGCTACAATGCAGATCAATTTTAAAAATACCAAAATCGTCCTGATCTGATATCTGGACATCCTTTGCATAGTGCTTCACATGCTTGAATAACATAAAGTAGTTTGAGTTTGCAGTCTCATGTGAGAGCGCCACTGGATTTGGGGGAAATTTTTGGTCTGTTCACACTTATTGCTCTTATTTCGAGGGAAAATATGTGACGCTATTAAAAGCTTAAGTTTACTTCAAGTTTTCTCACACTCATAACATTTAGCTTGTCTTGGTTTCACTTCTGTGTATTATCATGTTAGAGCAGTTTATTTATGGACCCAGCCATCAACGTACAACTATGTTCCTCTGTGCAGGCCAGCACTAACACATCACCATTACCACACAACTACTGTCATATTCTTTCTTGTATTGTATTCTTGTATTATGTCTTATATTTGTAAATTTACCTGCTCTTTATTGATTGCTAAGAATCCCCAAAAATTACAACACAATTATGAGACATGACCAGTTGAAAAATGGTTACACGCTTCTTTCACTTCATTTATAGAATGTGTTCTGTGAATTGAATGAAAAGTGGGTGAGGGATTAAAAAAGGTGAGGGGTTATTCAAGGACAGGAAAGGCTTTCTACAGACGAGGATGAATAATGCTCTTCAGGATTTAAAGGAACTGATACTCAAAACCAACTATTTCTGTTTTCTAATCTATTATCAGTTGAATACACTACAAAGTCAAGATATTTGTTTTTCAAGCTTATAAACATTGTTTCTTTTTTTGCAAATATTCACTCACTTTGAATTTGATGCCTGCAACATGCTCCTGGGACAAAAATCACCTTTTTGGAACATTACTGGTGAACAAGTAAATCAGAAACAGGTGAGTAGCAGGATCATCTCCAGAAGGCTCAGTAGTTCACAAGCAAAGATGGGGGAAGGTCCACCAGTTTGTAAACAACTGTGTGAGCAAATAGTCCCAGTTTAACAACAATGCTTCTTAATGTGCTGTTACAAGTATTTGAAGGATTTTATCATCTACAGTCCACAATATTGTCAAAAGATTCAGAAAATTTAGAGAAATCTCTGCCCTCGATCTTCGACCCCTAAATTTTTATGCAACTCTGCATTTAAAACCAACATCCTCGTTTCAAGGATATTACCACATGGGTTCAGTAACACTCCAGAAAACCATTTACAGTTCACGCAGTTTGCTGCAAAATCTACAAGTGCAAGTGAAAACTCTACCATGCAAAGCCAAAGCCATACAACAACATCAGGCCCCCAAGCTACGATGTCCCTGCTTATTTCAGCAAGACTGCGCCAAGTCACATTCTCCATGTGTGACAAATGCGTGGCTTTATAGTAAAGGAGTGTAGGTACCAGACTGGCCTACCTGCAGTCCTGGACTGTCTCCCATTGAAAATCTGTGGCACATTATGAAGCACAAAATACAACTGAGACCCGGACTATTGGGCAACTGAAGTTGTGCATCAAGCAAGAATGGGAGAGATTTCTACAAGCAAAGCTTCGATAGTCAGTGTTCTCAGTTCCCAAACACTTATTGGGTGTTGTGAAAAGGACTAGTGAAGCAACACAATGGAAAACATGCCCCCTGTCCCAGCTTTTTGGGAGCATGTTGCTATTATCAAAATGAATGGATATTTGCAAAAAAAATACACTTCAGTTTATCAGCTTGAATAATAAATATTTTGTTGTTGTAGTGTTTTCAATTAACAATAGGTTAACAAGGATTAGCAAAGCCATTGTATTCTGTTTTTATTTACTTCATACACAATATCCCAGTTGGAATTGATGTTGTAGCTTTGAAGAATTTTCATACAGTGAAGTAGTTTGCATTGATAGGAATGGTATTTGAATACATACTACTAGAGGTGTATTCCAACTGTAAAAGCAAAACCAAGAATGAAACAAAATACTAACAGTACCCTAGCAAATTTATGTGTGGGGAAAAAACATCATTTCAAATTCTTTGTGAGAATAATTTATTCTCATTGCTGACATTTATTGAGGAAAACTAGGGTGTCCCAAACATGAGAGAGCAGGGAAAGTCCTTTCTTTGACTGTGTGAACCTGTGAGGGCACATGTTCATACATGCGTGACTACCATTGAAATTTGAGGGTGTCAGATATTCTCTCAGTGACGGTAGAATGAGGGAAAAACCTGGGTCGAGAGCAGTTTTACAGTGTTTGATTTCATATTTAGAATAAGAAGCTCCATAACACATTTATAGAGTTTCACAAAATTGATTTGCCTGTTTTTGAACAATATAGACAATGCAAAAAACATAAGCAAAACTTTACATTAATTTATACAAGGAACTGATATAAATTAATTTTATTTGGGAAGTTAGACTATGTACAGAATTCTCCCATCTTAGAATGAAATGTAGAAAATGCAGCATTTTGTTTTTTACAAAACTTGTTGATTATATTATAAGAATGGTAAGTCTATTGTCTCTGTGTTGTATGTATTGTGAACTTTCTGTCTTGTAATTCAGCTCATTTTATTCAGTCTCTTCAAATACATGAATAAAAGTGTGCTCTACTCCACTGTGTATTTTTAATGTGTGTTCCTCTTGTTTGCATGATCACACATTTGTTTATCAGATAAAATCTATCTCAGATGTAGATGTGTAAAGCTGTGTTTCATGGTAAAGGCCAAGGGCAGCCCCCCACCCCACTTCACACCCACACTCCACACTTGTCACTGCCATATTTCAGTCCCATATCTGAAACCTATCTGCTTTCAAACATGACTATTGAGGAAATGCACTTTCGTGCTATTAATGGTCCATACCAGTTCACCAATCAGCTATTTTTTTTCACCACTGAAGGTGACGATGATGTATGCTGTAGGCAGCATTATAAATATGATAGTCTGCAGACATTGGGAGCATACAATCATCAAGACATCTACGACTGAACTTCTCCTGAGTTTTCTTTTGGATCAGTTCAGAGTGACCTCATCCCAATGGTAAGACAAAATTTCTGTGAGCTGATGCAGGGGATTAGATTCATAGACTGTAAGAATAAATGTTCTGGTCTTTAAATGTAGTCACAATCTGAAAACATTAATAGTTGGAATGTGTTATACTACTGTTTTTAAGATTTTGGATTGGAAAAGACTGATTTTATTGATTTTTTCCTCTTAATTTCACACAATCCCCCAGAAGACCTTGACACTGTGGACATTTGGGCTCCTGTGTATCAGCCTCGCAGAGGTACATGGACACAGCGGCTTTCCTAAGAATTGTAAGTTTTCTTTATGACCACATACTTTATTTAAGTCCAAAACTGTGTCTGAGTTTGACATGTTGCTAATAAAATGTTTTGTGCATGTTTCTGTGCGAGCTTCCTGTGTGCGGATCTGTGTCTATGATTCTGTGTCTATGTCCGTGTAGTGGTGGTCGCCCAAAGAAATGATGGAGTTCCAGTCACACTGACCTGTGATAATCAGATTGAAGAAAATGTCATATGGAAGCTTGATGGAGAAGTGCTCGATGTGGATTCAGAACGCCAATACCAGTCGGTCGGTCCAAACCTGACTGTGTCAGAAGTAGATGGTCCCACTGTGGGAGAATACAGCTGCTGGAGAGGAGAGGAGATGCTGTCGTCCACCTATCTCCTTCTGGAAGCTGAGGAGAAGGTGGATTTGGGTAAGATGCATATTTATCATTCATATATAAGGGAAGAAATCAAACTTCTGACTTGCTTGGCTAGATTTTTTACAATTGGTTATACTCTGTAGTTTTACTTTAGAAAGCTTTATCTCAACTTACATCCATCTTGTGTATCTTTGTAGACTCTTTCCTCACTTGCCGGGCAAAGTCTTATGACTGTGTCTTCAGCTGTGAGTGGACCAACAGAGACTACAAATTTGTGCGCCTTGGGCTGGGCAAAGACTGGTAAAATAAATGAACAAATAAATAAAATAACCACATAACAGAAAAGTAACCACAACTACTATGTGAAATTTTCACATTTAAATTTCTTCCTGTTTCTGTTTTCATTCCTTGCTTTGTAGCAGTGAAGGTGGGAAGTCGTGTCACTGGGTCGGCAGCAGTGGTCAGCTCTCAGATGAGGCATTCCAGTTTGAGATACCCCACTCTCTCTCGCCCTACACTGAGGAGAGCAACATGCTTGAACTCACAGCAGAGGCCATCGCTGACACCTCCATCATCAGGAGAACCAAGGAGTTTTATCTCAGAGATATCAGTAAGTGAACAAAACTGAATGACATTAAAGGTTTTCATCAGAAGATTAAGAGTAAATGGCATCTCCATCAATCACCAAGTGCAGTTATAACTCAGTTGTTTTGTGAGAAAGTGATATACACAGATGTATTTTCAAAAGAATGTTTTGAATTATGCTTTAATACAAATTCTTTCTGAATTATAAGATTATTGTTAACTTTTATTTAAAAAAATCTGCTTCATGTCAGTGAAATTATTTATTTTAGCAATTTTTAAACAAACAGTACAAATATGTAACAGCATAACAATGAAATATTTAAACAATATTTAAAAATGAGAAGAAGTTGAATGTTGGCATCATTGCTTATTCTTCAGTAAATAATTTTGATCATGCCAGTGAATCAAATCACACACCGTATTTGATCAGATCAATAAAACTGTGTAAATTGACTGGTTTTGTGATGATTTGCTGTCATTTGTGTTCCCTGTAGTTGAACCTGAAAGTCCCCAGATTGTGAAATGTCAGGAGGTGGACCAGAGCCTGATGGTGACCATCGAGCCTCCAACCAGCTGGTCAGCGCCTCACAGCTTCTTCAGCCTGGAGCACGAGATACAATATGTGTTGCAAGATAATGGCGAGGTAAAAACCAGTGTGTGCTGAAAGATATCCAGGTGCTCTCAGCAGGATGTGGTTTCTTATTGTGTAACCTGTGTATGTTTCAGAGAAAAAGCTCTTTTTCTGGTCGGATACCAAAGAGGGTGAGGCGTCTGAGGGCTCGCTCCAGAGACCCGTTGGTACACTCTGCCTGGAGCCAGTGGACTGACTGGAAAAATGTAACCCACTGATGCTTTTGAGCACAAAACTGTCTGCTTTTGCTCTGTCTTTGTTCTGCCATGTCCGTGACTCAAAGCCCCTTTATGTCCTTTCCCCTTGTCGGTTTCTGTTTGTCTCTTTTTGAGACAGTCACACACAGATGACCAAGAGAACACAGCAACCACAAAAAGATCAGTTTGAAGTCATAACCTCTGTTCACTGACAGGACTTGATTACTGCACATTTGTTAAGTTATACTTATATTTATTTATCATTGAACTGACTGTATTTATTTTTCAGTATTTATTTTAAATAACACATAAAGTTAAGAAAACACCATGCTAAGAGAAAAAGACCTACAGAACTTGTGTCTTGTCATTCATAATATTCGTAACGACAAAGCAAAATGTCAACATTCAGAGGGCAATTTGTTTGTAAAAGTCCAGCTCAGTCTGAACTTAACACATAGATCACATGTTGTGTTGCTTGTCTATGTTGTGTTTGTATGAGTATGTTGGGGTTTCTCACACTTTTGTGGTTTGGCACCTTGCTAAAATGAAAGAAAAATTAAAATGCTTTGTGCTTCCTTCTTTATTTATGTTCCTTTTTATGTGTTGCATATTGAATGTGGTTAAACTCACTGAAATCCCCATTTCAGTTTTAACAGGGATGGGGACAGATTCTCAGAAATATTTGTCATTAGGTGTGAACTGATTGTTCTCTTTGTGTCTTCTTTGGTTAAGGTCAAAGCTGCTAGAATGACCTCTGGGGTTGCTCTTTGAGAAAATTAAACAGATCGTATAGCTTGAAATAGAGAAAAACTCACCATCAGTTTACAATAATAATCAACTGCAGAGGGAAAGATGTTAAAGTTTGCTCGTACACTTGGTAAATAATTAAAGTTCCCTTTAATTTACCCCTAACTCTTTTATCCAACCTAGTTTGGGGAATCAACAAATATTTGCCCTCTATTTTCTTGTAAGATAGCTTTTTTCAAGACATGCTTACTCAAACCATTTTTATCAGGGCAGTGAACAGAGTCAGAAACTGGAAATGAAGCAATTGGCTGCAGGTCAAATTTGGAGGTCAAGGCAGCAAATATAATTTCCAAGGTCACTTATGGAGATATTATAGTAATGAAAAAGATAATGCAGATTTTTATATAATAAATACGTTGTAGAAGTTGGGAGTAAATGATGGGCTAGTTAAGGTCACTTTAATTTACTTCTTGTATTGTGTTTAGGAAGGGGGATCTACAAATGTCAGCTCTTTACTTGAAGGTCACTTTTATTTTATTTTATTTATTTATTTTTAACTCTGTCATCAATAGTGTAGGACAATTAATAGAGTATAAAAATAAAAAGGAGAGTTGAGGAATGATGTGAAGCAGACAGACCTAAATTTGTGCCTGTTCATCTGTACTCACAGAATTCATACAGTAGAATGTAATGGAAACATTTGTGAGAAAATGCCAGACAATCATGCTCAGTTGAGTCATACATTTGTTTGACCTACAGCCAAAAGTTTTACAGATAACAAAAGCATGGTTCCCAAAATAGGTTCAAGATAGGATTTTGGTTGTTATTTCAAATATGTTAAATTTTCATGCAGGACAAATTTCACCATTCAGATCCATTATTGGTTGTAGCAGTGCAGTATTTTGTTTTATTCAGATCATTCCAACTTAAATGTAAAACAATTACACTCACAGCTCATTTAGAACCCACTCTTTCATAGAAACACTTGCATCACAGTGTTCTTTTCTTACAGTGAACCATGGGAAGAAAAACTGTTTTTCAGAGATTAGATACTCCAGTATGAATGGGAGGTATGGCCCTAAAGCTAATAATACCACTGGAGTCATCTTTGATATTTACAATCATAGCAAAAACCCTGAAATACAAACAGAATTTATTACATTTATTATGCAGGAACTTTTCTTTACTTTTCTTATTATTCCAATTTTTGCTTACTTATCAATATGCAATTCATTTGTTGCAGGTGACCACAGGCAAAAAGAATTCAGGTAAATGTGATAAGACAGCAAAATCTGGCTTCCAAGAGCTGATCCACTGCAAGAAGAGGAGGAATAACCGAAAGAGAAACATTAAGAGGATCAAAGCATCTAAAAAAGGAAATGCTTTGTAAAGACACAAGTTTCATAGGGGGAAAAAAATCTCTGTTCGGTGATTAAGTTGTCTTGGATGAAACTAGAACGTCACATAATATTTCTTAAAGCTGTTAAGTGAATAAAAGCAATGCTTGTGCTTACTTGCCCATACTTTTATTTGATTTCAAAAGTGTAAAGTCAATTCACTTTGTCAAATATGTTTAACAACATAGTATTGAAATTATGTTTTACATGTTTACACAGACAGTTTGTCTAAGTGGAGCCTGAAGTTGTCAAACTCACAAGAGCACTTAGCACAGACTCCTGCCAAAGCCTAAATCCTAGTTTTCTATGATACAACATGAGGTTATGGCTTAAAATAAATGAATACATGAAATCAAATGATATTATGCTTGCATTATTAAAAATGTGGGAGTCAAAAATAGGAATTTAAAATTCTATTAATAACAAGAGAGAAATTTGGTCTGCACAGGCCACATGAGTAGACCTAGTCAGCAAGTAATACTCGCTAAGATGATCATAATGACTAGACGCCTACTTTTTCTGTCCAACAGAATTTTTCCTTTGAGAAAATAAACCCCTCAAACTACATCAAAAAACAATATGTATGTCTTATACTTTCCCCATACACAAAACCACTCTAACTTCTCCAAACACTTTAGTTATTGGTCATTTTACTGCTCCCTCGAGTGTGAAAAACATCATGTGGGGCGACCATCCAACTTCAACAGCTATTTGGGCAACCAGTACTAAATGACTTTAAATGAATTTAAACATATCCATTGCCCTGTTTGGCATGATTTCTAACATGTTTTGCATTCAATGACAAAACTATGAAGCATTTGTACTTATATTTCCATCATGATAAACAAATGTTGTGTGAATATGTTCATTATATGAGATATCATCTGGAGCAACCATCAAGAAAAAATAATTTTGGGTCTTAAATTTTGAAACCACCTCAATAACAGGTCATTTCATTAACCAGACACATCTGGAGGAACCCAATGAAACACCTGGAAGGTCATCAAGTCTCTGTCATATTTGCAAATAAACCTATTTGTTAACTATTGTTACGTACTAGCCACTTTTGGGTATCATGTGGGGCGACTGCCCAAAACTGTGAATACTAGGTTTTACCTGCAAATCTATAAGTCTGTCCTTCTCAAACTGTTAATTCAGTGACAGATACTTGTTGAACTATCAGTAATGTTGAAGAAATATATTCATTTTGAGAAAAATAATGGTTGCATGATTTGACTGTTTTTCAAGGCTGTTCTTTTAATTCAACTTTGAAAACACTCAAATATCTGATATGTTTTTGTTTTTTTTGCAATAACTGAATATATGCAGTACATTTCAGATGTTTGAACAGTGGCCAAATAAATATCCTTAATTCCAGTATTTTGAAAATGGCCTATTCAAAAGTCTTATCCGACAATGATCTGCAAATAATACCTATTGTGGGTGTTACTTGTAATTGATGTAAAAAATAGACAGCTATGAGAGAAGGGGGCCCACCGCGACTGGGGCCACCTATCAGGTTAATCCGGCTCTGCAAGACCAAACGCATGCGCAGTACAAGAGGCGCGGAAGTGGCTGGCAACCTGCTACCGTGATGTGCACCAACATCAACCTCTTGTGCATGAAATACCGCCCCTCAACAGAAACCCACACCGATGTTCAGTCTGTGTGAACACTGAGGAGGTTAATATTTATCTGGAAAATGGCAGAAGTTGTTTCAACTGCAGCTTTATCGTTGTACATCTGGAGCGTCTTCATGCAGTTTAGCTGCGTGTCAGGTGAGCGCGTGGGGCAGGGACAGTTATTGTTATTGATAGCTGACGTGAGTAAACACCTGATGAAGACTGACCTTTGTCTCGTTGAAACGGTTTTTGGATCATGCATAATGTGTCACCAATGAAGTCAAATGTCGCGCGCACTGTCATAGTCTATTAAATTCCATCCAGCTTCTGTGGTTGACCAACTGATATCACACTAACTGATTTTCATAGATCAAAGGTAAGCTATATGTTTTTTCTCTGCTCTAGGTCTTAGGGTCAATGAACTGCTTTATTTCCGTGTTATCAGTCCAGAAGAGATAGGGTACATATTCAGTGCTGCACCTGCAAAAGACTTTGGGGGACGTTTTGTAAGTACCACAACTCTACCTTCTCAGTTTGTTTACTGTATAATTCTCAATCTCTGCACCTAGTCATGATCCTACCCGCTTTGTCCACAGACATCATCCTATGAAGAGATTTTTCTGGTGCCAGCAAACCCAGCAGATGGCTGCTCAGACCTGGGGGACAAAGAAATTGTTCAGGGACAAGTAATCCTGGTAGAAAGAGGGTATGCACATAAGCTTGTTTACCTCTAATGTCACCTTTGTGCTGGGTTAAAGAGACTGTGAGGACTTTCTAATTGATCTGGAGAAAGTCTGATATCTAGATATATGCCTAATTATAATCCCCAATTTAATATGAGATTATTAGCACTAAAACAGATCATTTCACGATGCTAATTCCCAGCTTCTTGATGGGGTCAGACTGGACTGGATTGATTTACTGCGTCAAAGTCTCTATGACAACACCACGCCAGCTGACGAAGTTTTGCAATGAAAAGAGAGATCTGTGTTTTCCTCTGCTGAAAACCATCTCTGTGATTTATTTATTACTAGTAGTGATAGTGGAAACAGGAGCTGGACTGTCTGACAGAAAAGGGACAGAAGAGCAGAAGAAAGCTGAAAGGGAGGGTGATAGAACACAGGCTACAGGCTAAAACACAAGCAAGAGGCTAAAACACGGGCTAAGCTGTTTGTGAAAATGTTCATTCCAACTCACATGCAGCAGTTACGCTGCTATTCTACACTGGTGTGGTCAAACCTGAGTCTATCAATAAAATGAAGAGCCAGGCTACGTTAGCTCTGCTTGGTAGATGAGCACTGGTAGGATATAACCAGGATTTACTGACGTTAGTCGATCGAGTTAAGAGAAGATCTACTTTCACTTTCAAAACAAATGCATCACAACAGTTTGTGCGGATCCTTTGGCTGGAGGGAGTCCCTGCAGTCCACTTCATACAAATTCTCCTTACAGCCACTTTATGATAACTTAAAGAAATGGATGGAAGCTGGAGTTGTAAGATTTGATGAAGTTATTTACTCGTTAAAGCTTGTCACTTGATAATGAAAATACATTAAGATTGACCAATGGTTTGTTTACAACTGTTTATCTGGCTAATATGCTCTAATTACTGGTGCAAAGGTAACATATTGCTGTACAACACTTCAAATAACATGGGTTGGTCTCTCTAAAACTAAGAGGAGAAATTGGCTTTGCCTTCTCGCGATTTTTAATGTAATTCTTGCTCTTTCAATTGTGTAAAACTTTAAAAACTGTTGTGGGTGTAAATACCATGAGAAAGATATGTTTTATGTTATGTTGTTAGTTAACCAATCTAGAGCCCCCTGAAAGGAACAAAAGGTGACTAATTTTGCTTCAGTGTGGTTTATCATTTTTATTTTCCTTTTCTTTGTGTCCTACAGAGGTTGCTCTTTTGTACAAAAAGCCAAAAATGTAGAGGAAGCTGGAGGCAAAGCTGTTCTAATTGCAGACAATGCACCAGACAATGACAGCCATTACCTTGATATGATCACAGACGGGAGCACAGCAAAACCAAGCATACCTGCTCTGTTCCTGCTGGGACGTGACGGGTAAGACTAATATCAAGCAAACATCATTCAGATTGTCTTTTACTTTATAAAAGCATGACAACAAATTCTCATCTGTACATTTATTCTTTATTCTTTTTCCTCATATTGCAGGATGATGATCAGACGAACTCTTGAGAGACAAGCACTACCGTGGGCTGTCATTTCCATCCCCGTCAATGTTTCCTCTTTGGCCTCGTTTCCGCTGAAACAGCCTCCGTGGACACTGTGGTAGAACTGACACACACCCACAACTTGATCCGCTTCCTCTTTCAGTGAACATTACTCTATCATTCATATTTGGACAGCTTTGAATAAACTTTCACCTCTAGGGAAATTCTGAGGTGGTTCTTAAACAAATGTATTTGCACTGAATGTCAACCAGAAAGACTGTACATGCACACCTGAACTATAAGGCTGACTCACACAGCTGTAAACCTGTGGAAAAAACTTGGAAAGAGATTTGTTAAATCTTTGAAATTGGGCATGGACAATAACACTCTGCTAGAAAAACTTAAGGTCACTCAATTTAGTATTTTGTTATTGGCCAACAGTAAGTGGTAAGCAAAATAGTGTGTGACTGAAGCACAACAGTTCCTTTCCTCAACTTAAAAGTTCACAGTATTTACAAAGTTGAAACCTGAAAAAAAATAAACACTGTTACTTCTCTGGTAAATAAATGTACTTTTTTTATCCTCTCAATGTGAAACATTGGCACAACTTTTGAGACTAAACATATTTTCCCCTTAAACACCATCAACTTGTAGGGAAACATATTTTCATCAGATATGCATCAGATGACATTTTCACACCTTTACTACTCCAAAAGGAGCATGACTAGTCAGATTTATATCAGTAACCCCCACTGGCTGTTTTTTTTTTTTTAAACTCCAACCAGGTTTCCGGGGACGTCATTGATATCAAAATAAGGAAGTGGCAAACATAAGCTCTTTGTGTGTTGTGTTGACATCAACACCTAATTTGACTTTGGTTTAGCCTTTGCAGCACAAAGAGTTTTCCATTCAGTATTTCTTTTGATGTAAGTTGTAGGTGCTTGGTGTTCACTTGAAGGATTTAATGTGCATTCCTTGGGCCTCTGTGGCAATTCAAGCAGGAAATTAGCATTTATACTTTGTCTTGAAGGTGTCTCAAAGTTTGATTTTTGCATGTTGATATTGATGCCGGGGGAGACAAAAACGGAGTTCCCTGGAATTTATTCCAGGATTACAACTGCATTTACACATTACAAGCTAATTACAAGCAAAATTAAAAATCTGAGTTTTTATAGAGAGTTGAATTTTGATGGATTAGAGCAATTTTAAATATAAATTGGAAGTTATGTGACTGAAGACAACACAGGATGTGCAGCCCCAAACTGTCTCAATCCTATCATGATTTCAGTACAGAAAATTTTTCCATTTGTATTTGAGTAACAAATATAGAATTTATAAGGAAAGTGATTCATAAGAATAAAGCTTTGTAAAGATGAGGCTATAAAATGGTCATCATTTATTTGTATTGAGTCATGTTTGTTGAATCTGAAAAGCTTCCCATTTGACTGTGTCAGTTCTGCATTACATCCTTGAAACATACGAGTAAATATTTCAACATTCACTTAATGCCCTATGATTTGATGCACATAAACTGGCTGTGCTTTCAGTAACATTGTGGTAAAAACAGTTTTGTTTTTGCTGATCTAAGTAGCCTCTGCACACATTATGGCTTTAATTTAATTTCCTGTTCAACAATTGCCCTGCATGCAAGACATTTAAAGGTGAGAAACACATGTGTGTTATGGTTATCATTCTGCCCTTTATGAAAACAAACTCACACAGGAAATAAGGTAAATGTTTTTGTTTCGTTGTTTATTTTGGATCCAAAAATTTAAGAAACACTTTAAGTCTCAAAAACCACCAGAATCACAACATAGTCATGAGACACTGTGAACACCTGATTTGCTTGCTGTGAGGTTCAGTCCCACACCTTAGAAAACATCAGTGACAACAGCACAGATATTCATGGGCCATTTACCATGCTTGAAAACAGTGGAAATAACCTAAAAATAAGCAGATCAATGTATCATAGAGTTAGAAATAAAATCTTTTTTACCCACGTGCTCAACAGGAAACTCTTGTTATTTCCATGAAGTGTTGGTGTTTCCCTTCCTGTGACAGGAGCCCACTCTGAGGAAAATAAGCACAGGCACTGTCTCTGACTGCATCAGATGATTAAAAATGACTTAGAATGGTCTATGACAAACACAGTCAACGTGATGTTGCCTTTTTGCATTAGTTTACCTCCTCTTGCATCTCGGACACACTCTGCCCCACACTGCCCTCATCATGGCGTCCCTCAGAGCCGGACTTCCCCAGATGTACACAGAAGGAGTGCACACCGCGTTCATCCGGGCCATGTTGGCGAAGATATTAGTGGCCTCGTTTCTGAAGGACAGAGCTGTACCGTTCACAAATCTGTAGATGATATTTCCAAAAGACGGACACCACAGCACCAAGAAGTTTATGACTACAAAAATGATAATTTTCAGCGATTCCTTTTTGGTTTCTTTCTCTGCGCTCGGGGGGTCTCTTTCCAACTGGAATCTCGCAACAACATACAGTTTGATCGTCATGACCACTTTGGTAAACACGACCAATTGAAATAAAATAATGCTGACCACATACAGCTGAACAGCCTTAGAAATAGGCAAAAAGTTCCTGGCGAGGAGGTGAGCGCTGCTATAAATCCAGCAGTAGATATTAATGCCGATTACAACGCGTCTCGTTACAAAGCGGGTGTAGACATACGGATGGCACACAGCGAAGTACCGGTCAAACTGTGCGAACATAAACGTGATTATATTCACCCCCAGAAGTGACGATAGAACATGGTAAGTGCCATTTCTAGACGGATAGCCCTCATTAACATCAAACAGACCCAAATAATACACAGAAAAGCCCACCAGAGTGTCACAGATGCTGGTGTTCAGCATGAAAATGAATCTGTTCTGAAGGCGCAGCGTCTTAGTGGCCAATATGGCAATGACTACAGTTCCAGCTATAAGGATAGTGATGGTAGCCAATAAAATCTGAAATATGAAGACGACGTAATCCTCAGCACTGTCGAAGTCAACTGAGAGAGGCAGCCCCCCTCCTGTTTGCGAGTCCGTGGTGTTGGAGAGGAGCATTGTTCGTGCGTAAATGGATCAGGTCGGCTCTATCATTTTTATAAGTAGAAGAACCGTGAAGTCATCAGCTCCTACCCCAAGAGATGTATCGATTCAGTGCCTTAATTTCTCGGTTATTACAGCCTTTGCGCTTGTTTTCTCTCAGATAGGGCTTTAACTTATCCAGCCGCCCGGGGTAATAACCTGCAACAACTTTTGAAGCCTTGACTTTCCTAAAGCCGCCTGGACAAAATCGAAAAAAAGAGAAGGGTTGACTTGTCAGTTTAATCAGTCTTTTTGACTAAACAAAATAGCAGTCATCAGTAGTAAGCAACAGAGTAATCCAGTTTTTAATAATCACTCGCTGCAGTAGAAAACAAAATGTTATTTCCTAACAGGCCTAACTTCAGCACCAGGAACTGTCCGCTTTGACCTCTTTCTCTGCTGCTTTTCTCTGGGTTTACTCAGATACATTGGCTGAGCTTAAATTACAAAGTGATGTCGATTTTTTTTTTTTTTTTTTAGTTGTAATAACTAAATCTTTTTTTATTGTCTTTGAATAGTCTGTGGCTCTGAAAAAAAGATTTTTAAAGCAATGAGGTGGTACTATCTTACACTGTCATTGTAAAGTGTCCTTCCTTTAGATATTAGGTATGATTTTACCTGTTAAGGAGACAGAAAAATACTAATAATTTTAGTTTCATTCATGTGACATACCAGCCAAAGCTAATATGCGTCAGTCAAAAATTGTATCATTGGGCCAAGGGGTAATTTCTTTATATGTCGCAACCATCAGAAGGGAGGAAATGGAGAAAAAACACCCACCAGGAACAGACTGTGTCAAGAACAACTTTAATGTCATCGACACTTGCACCATAACAGCCATTCTGCAGAACCGTATGAGAAAACATCACAGAGCACGATTTACGCATTTACATATTTATAAAGAGTGCAAGTGAAGAAAATAAGCACGTTTTTCATGAACAAAATGTGAGATAATTAGAAAAAAAGTGTTATTTATAGAAAGTATTTGAACAACAAAAAAGTAGATCAAAATATGATTTAAAATAAGAAATATGGTAGATCACGATGTGAGCACGTGAACACATCAAATATAGGAATCTATTCAATCTCCATTGTTGCTAAAAAATAATTATTCGACAGAAATATCATGTCTAATGTTAAGCGTTTTGACTGAGAAGTATAAGCAGAGTCTGGTGGCGTTCACTGTACTTCACACAGTCTGACTTCTGAAGACTTGCATTTAACTGTACGATATAAAAATGCTAAAAAAAAATCGTCATATTGAATCCTTAATTTACAAAGAACTGAAGTCTTAAACTGCTTAAGAGGACAAAGAAGAACCCCGTTTTCATTGTGCAGTTTTCATCGTCACCCCTCCAACCTTCCCGAGCCTGCGGAAGGAAAAAAAGATCTGTCTTTTTATTTATCCTTTATTTGTATCTTTTCGTTCATTCCTGAAATGCTTGGGAAGATTCAAGATTAAACACATTGAAAGCACAGCAATTAGTTATGACAGCACACCTACTTTGACAGTTGATTTATTAAAAGTTATTAGGAACATAATGAAGGACAGAACTAAGTCCTTTCCACTTTTTTACATTTTAAATTAGATCAGTTAAATATATCAAACTAATGTGAGGAATTGACGCAACGCCAGAGAATACTCGTAATTATGACAAGAATAGATGACGCATCATTCTTCTTTTTTTTCTGTATATTTTTGTATTTATGTGACGATATCAAAACGAGTGCTCGTGTGTGCAATTCTCATGCTTTACAGTTATTTATACATCACTGTGCAGGCAGTGGTTCCTATTTTCTCTCTTGTGAAATCGCCTGCCAAGCTAAAAAGCCTCCAAATGATAACCTCCATGAATTGATTTTATGCAAAAATAAAAGCATCTAAACAGCTCGATTTTTCTTTACATTTGGCGATAATTCACTTCTGGCGGTTTATTAGGACTGCTTTTGTTTGCACATTTAATCCAAAACACTCTGAGTCTCCAAAAAAAGGTAGCTTTTGAAAGAATTTTTCTTTAGAGCTTTGTTCCTTTGAGTTATTACTAATAAATGATTGCACAAGCCCTACAGACTGAATCCAGGAAACAAATAGTCGTATTACTGATGCGCAATCACAGTATGGAATTTACACTTACTGCAAGCTATATAATTTCACAGCACTTATATAACTGAGCACTTCACAAAATCAAACACATTCATTGCTTTGATTTTTCTTTCATTTCTTTCACTTAAGCAAACCTTTTGTGTGGGTTGCAGCAGCAGCAGACTTTGCTCCAGGTTGTTTTCCACACGGCCATCCTGAGTGAGGGGCTGGCGCACAGATACAGGGTTGGGGTGCACAGAGCATTACTTCTGGCTAAAATCTGCGTGGGGTCCATAGCATCGTTTTTTATCTCAACAAATTTTCCTGTCAACGACGACACAATAGTGTAGAGCATGGCTGGACCCCACAGCACCAGAAAAAGCACCACTACCACGATGATGATGAATAAGGACTCTTTTTTACTGTCTCTCTCCGGGCCTGGAGGCTCGCGCAGCAGCTGTAACCTGGCCACGAGCAACAGCCTCACTGTCATGCTGATTTTAGTGATAATAATGAATATTAAACTTATTCTGCTGTATATTCCGATCTCTATTGCTTTGGACACAGGCACCATGTGCTGTATAAGCAGTTGTCCGTAAACATGCACCCAGCTGTACACATTAACACATATTACCACTCTTGTGTTGATAAAACGACCATAAAAAAACGGATGACACACGGCGAAGTAGCGCTCAAACTGGGCGAAGAGGAATGTCATGATATTAACTCCCAGAAGGCTGGGCAAAATGTAATAAATCCCGTTTTTGGACGGGAAGCCAACCCGCACATCAAACAGAAACCGATAGAAAATCCCACAACCGGTCAATGTGTCAGAAATACTCGTGTTCAGCATGAATATGAAGCGGGTTTGTGTTAGCAGAGCGCGAGTTCTGATGATACCGTATGCAACAGAGCCAGCTACAAGCACGGAGCTCACCCCGGAGAGGATGTGGAAAATAAAGAGAAAGTAATCTCCTACACTGTCAAAGTCAACAGACAGAGGCACAAGCGTTGAGTTAAGAGAGGAAAGCATGATTGGAAGGGATATGGAGCGAAATGACAGCAGCACTCCTGTTTTACAGATTTATTCTGGACTCTGATTTTGGAGATGGCATGTAGGAGGAGACAACGATGTGTAACGCCCTAAAGCTATCTCACCTGAGATCATCCTCTTATTTTATCAGGTATCATACCACTGAGTCCAAGTATCACTTAATTGTTGCAGATCTTACATAGATGTAGATAAAGTCACAAAAGTAACTTCAGACATTGTTGAAAAAGTATTGTCATAAGCATTGTCAACAAGATGGAGCTGACCGAGGTTGAACACAGGACTGGACCTTTTTTAAGACATATAACCATGACTGTTTATTTCATGTCTCTGTCCTGATTCAAGGGTGTGCACTGTCAAACGGTCAAATAGTGTTAACTCAAAATTTCAAGACAAATATCTGCACTGGATTTCTGAGTCTTTAGGCAAATTAAAAATATTGAATTCAAAATAAAAAATACATTTTTGTTGAAAGAACTAATCGTTCATTTGTTAAATAACTTGAAAATTTGTGTTCCACATAATAAGGATTCCGAAATCCAGAAGACCAGCAGGATTCAGTTCTCTGGCCTTCAGATTGGTAGTTTATGACTGTGACACTGAGTCACATCTTCCCACCAAATTATAATCTACAAACTAATTTAGTTATTAACAGCTGAGCAACTGTATAACAGAGTTTTAATACAACATTCAAACAAAAATACTGTTCTTGGTGATGGTAATAAAATCTGCCCAGAGCAGATGACTGATTTGAAGCAGTTTGTAACACAACAGAACATTTTTTTGTTTACCAAACCAAAAAAAAAAATTCAGGCCAAGAATTTGAGTTTTCATTTTTACAGTGCGCAGATTCAAACTCGAAATGCTGCTCATTACCCTTCCCCCTTATACAACTACCCCCCAAAAAAGTAATGGAGTAATAATGATGCAGACACAATGCTGAGTCTTCATAAATTCTGTTTCGTATTGCTCTTATATAAACGAGTGCTCTATTACACCGACTCTGCAGGGTTTTCATGTTGGCATTACATACTAAACCTTTTCCAAATCAGAAATGTCTTTTTATGGCTTTTATTTATCATTTTTCACTGGCAAATCAAAGTTTGAAATGATGCAAGGCCAAAACGAAGCATGGAAGTCACCCTCCAAAAGAGACAGTACACCCTCCAAAAACAGGACAAGACACATGCAAAGTGTAGTTATTAGAATAGAAATTTATTTATATTGCTCACATTTTCCCAGTTGAGACAGAGCAAACGAATGGCTCTTGATTATATCAAATCATGAAATACCTAAAAGGACTGTGCAACTGGAACAACTGCAAAAAGAGATTTCATTAGTTTAGTTGAGCAGTGATTGAAAGTGAAGAAGGCATTCAATAGAAAGATCTCAATCCAGGAGCTCAAAAACTGAGGGGCAAAGAGGGGCCTTGCACTCCATAGGGTCTGAATTTTCTGCATTGAGCGATTATCTGAAAAGTCATTTTCTTTAAAATAATCAGGAAAAATGCAACTGAATTTCAAAAATTTAAAGACAGAGGCTCCTTTTCGGTCCCTAGTTTTAATTTGTCGGGGAGCAGTGCACGTCTGTGTGCCCGTTCCCTCTTCCCCATTAGTGTCAGGATAAGAACAACTTTAGTTAATTACACAGGGTCCACCTTAGCTGGACAGGGAACAAGAAGCAGAAAACCTCAAATCATAGCAGTTTGGCTCCGTTATGTTCAGGAAACAATAAAGAGACATCACACCCTACCGATGTGATGTGGAAACTTAAGTCTCGACCGGCTTTGTTATGACTTGTTCGTGACTCCACTGAAAGTTATGCCAATTCTGAAAAGAGAGGGACAGAAATGGTGGGGTCAGAGAAAGTAGTGGTTTAAATTAAATGCACAAAATCGGACAAACAGAAGGTAATGTGACACCAAACATTGCGCGGCCACCTGCGAAACCTGCTCAAAGCCTGAATGTCAATTTAGCATCATTCTCACCTGGCTCTCCTGCAGGGACAAACCCTCCTCCACGAGCTCCTCCACACAGCCTCGCGCAGCGCTGGGCTGCCCCAGATGTACAAAGTTGGTGTGACCAACGCATTCAAACGCGCCATGATGGCAAACAGGTTGGTGGCTTCATTCCTAAATCTCAACCCTTTTCTGGTCAGCTGTCTGACTATGATATTCACAAAGGAGGGACACCACAGAGCCAAGAAACAAATCACCACAAACACAATGATGCGCAAAGACTCCTTCTTGTTGTCTCTCTCTGCACTGGGCGCCTCTCTCACCAGGTGGCTCCTGGCTATGATGTACAATTTAATCGTCATTAACACTTTGACTAGAACTATAATCTGCAAAGTCATCACACCAAACGCGTTTATTTGAGCTGCTTTTGTAATAGGCACCATGTTCTGCACGGTGAGTATTGTGTATGTGTAAGTCCAGCAGAACACACAGATTCCGATCACCACAGATCTGGTTATGTAGCGGTTGTAAAAGAAAGGATGGCACACAGCGAAGTATCGATCAAACTGAGCAAAGAGGAAGGTCAGCACATTGACACCAAGGAATGAGGGTAAAATGTAGAAAGTCCCGTTTCTGGAGGGATAACCCTCTTGGACGTCGAAGAGGCCGAGGTAGTAGGCCGAGAATCCGGTCAGAGTGTCACTGATGCTCGTGTTCAGCATGAAGATGAACCGGTTCTGGCCCCTCAGAGAGCGCGTGGAGGAGATCCCGATGACCACGGAGCTGGCCACGAGCACGGAGCTGGTGGCGAACAGGATGTGGAAGATGAAAATGAGGAAGTCCTCCGGAGTGTCAAAGTCCACAGACAGAGGGATGGTGCCGTTAAGGAGCATCCTGACGCTCCGCGAGAAGACCAGCTTTTATTGTATTTATAGACGACTGTCGCCACAAGTTCAGACCTTTCAATACCCGGGTGACAGCGCTTTGAGCACAAACAAGTGACATGCAGGGACAAGTGACGTGTGCCAGACAGTTGGAAAAAACAACAACAAACATATGATGTTTCACAATGAGCCGAACTATCATTATGACTTGGATAAAACTTTCACAGTGATTTGATTCTTAACTCTCTTTCTGTTACTTTCAGAGAAAACTCTTCGCTTCAAATCAAAACTCATTTTACAAAATGTAAGATGTGCTTACCCATGAAAGCAGGATTTTATATTGTTTCTCTGTCTGTTTTGTTATTTCCAATTGTTTTACAAGTAAATGTCGAAAATATATCAGCTTCAGACTGTTTTAAATTTCCTTCTGTCAGTTTCGTACGTCTTTACATGAAAAGTAAAATGTTTCAATAATTTTGCAATTCAATGATTTTGACAAAAAGACCAAAACATATACCACTACACTCTTAAAGTTTTTTGTTTCAAGTTACACAGATAGATAGATAGATAGATAGATAGAGAGAGAGAGAGAGAGAGAGAGAGAGAAGTTTTCCATATTTTAGATGCACTTTGATATACTAAAATGAACACAATTTTCTTTTATCTGCGTATAATTGGGAAGGTAATGCAATGAAAGTTTCCAAAGCAATGAAGGAAAAAATAATACGTCTCATTTTCAAATAGTTACCCATAAAGTAGTCCCTATATGATAATTCTGTATCACAGTTGTGCATTTCAGACCCTCGACTACTTCAGCTGAATGCCGTCAATGCACTTTACTGCCACAGGAGGGCGCAACCAGCTTAACAAGCGTCACTGCAGCCACAGAAGTTTCTGTCATCCTGCACTGAAATCACCACCACTGACTGTTTTCTATGTTTCATACTTCATTTTTACCCAGGAATCACGGTTTAAACTTTGCAATGTGTGTATTGAGCAACTCAGACTTAACCCTGTAGTGCATAGTGGTCACTACAGTGGGCACCTATTTAAAACTTATTTACTCCTAAATTCAGTGGTTCATGTGGTGGAAATCCATATTAGCCTGTGTCAGGATATTTTTATTCTTCTTAGGGCCTGAAAAAATGTTTTCAATTCTTTTTCCGAATATATATATATATATAATTCAGTGCTAAAATGGATAAAAAGAGGAAAAGAAGTGAAACAAAAAATAAGTCATATTTACAGTAAGTTCACACTATTCAATGCTCATTTACAAATATTTGAAACTTTTTTTCATGCCTTAAGACAAATAAAAAAACACTCAAGGGAAAAATCCTGACACTGACTTTCATAATGCATGCCTCAGAGGCTTAAAGGTATGATTGCAGTCATAAGTTCCAATATGATTTTTTTTTTTAATCACAAAAGGTTAATTTCTATCTAAGTATACTAAAATAAAAAAGATCAAAATTATACAACCGTACCATACCCGTCCGTATGATGGCCTTTTTTTAGACTAAATATAAAGCAAATAAAACCAAACACTATCATTTTTGGTCTTTAGTCTTTAAGAATTTCGCCTGTAGTAGCTCTAAAGTTAGAAGAATACGTTGTGATGATGATCCAAACTTGACTTTGATGAACCCATGTGCTGGGATAATGACAGAGGATGACTCCAGTAAACAAGAACAAGAACTCCTGTGTCTGTTCATGCACTTATTCTAGGATGCTGTATGTTTATTTCAGGAGCTTTTTGACTTGTTGTTCAGGGGAATCAAAGTCACCTGCACGCTTCACTGCTCCTCCTCCTCCATAAATCAGAGCAGAGGCTGATCCTCTCGGCTGTCTGGTGCTTGACTGCACAGTGCCATGATGCCCTAAACCCATATTCACATTTCTTTGCACCGATGAGTAACGGCAGCTGGACTGTTGCTCCTGTGCTTCCCCTCACGTCCTTTGGAAATGTGCTGATGTTTCTTTTCAACATTCTGCTGGCTACATCTATCATTTTCTTAAACATGTCTGTGCTTCTGTCCATCCTAATGAACCGATCTCTGCGCAGCGAGAGCCGTTGTATGTATATGCTGAGCACCTGTTTTAGCGACATCTGCTCCGGTGTGTCTTACTATTATGTGGGTGTTCTGGATGTGAGAGACACCTTCAGTTCCCCCTCGAGAACTTACTTCATTGTTCCAACTTTTCTTGGCCTGTCTTACATGGCCATCTTGGCCGCGCAGGCAGACAGGTACCACGCCGTCGTCTCACCTTTCAGATACTCTCAGCGCATAACCAGAAACAGAACCCTGATGGTCATCTTTGCGTACTGGTTCTATGCTTTTGCGATTGTTGCGGCGCATACCCTGGTTAAGGTCGGGGTGGCCAGAAACATGACATCCATTGGCACATTTGTGGCAAACATTGTCACAGTGATCATAATGATAGGGCTAAATATCAAACTGTTCATTATTGCCAGGTTCCACCTTGAGAGAGATCCACAGTCTGAGGAGAGAGACAAAAAGCGTTCATCGGTATATCTTATTCTGGTTGTGGCTGCGTTTTTCTTAGCCACCTGGCTTCCTATATTCTGTCATGTCACGGCTTGTAACTTAATAGGCACCCAATGCGAAAACTTTAAGAATGAAGGCACTGACCCCATGCGTATTTTGCCCCGACTTACCGCATGTCTGACCCCCGTCCTGTACATCAGAGGATGCTCTACGCTCAGAGCAACGCTGCTCACCAAGGTGTGGAAAGCCCGCTGCAGAGGGAGGTAAGAAGAGAGGATTTCTGGGAACTTTTTCAGTTTTATTAATATTATTCGAAATTTAAAGATCTGTTCTGCGATTTTTTATGCACAACAAGAACCACACATGACATATTTACCTGATTTTTTTTTTTTTTTTTTGAATTTTCCTGAAAACAGGCTGTTCCTCAATCATGCATCTCCAAAAATTTAAAACTCAAAACTGGTCTCTGTTTCTCTTCTCTCTTTATTAGGAAACATCTTAGAAGGCTTGGCCCCTCGGACACACAGTTCATGCAGCAAACTATGAAAGCTGGACGGTTCTCAAAGTAGACGCATGTTTCCATCTGTGGTAACAGCCAAACTGCTCATGTTCAGGTTCAGATTTCTCAACTCAAATCCTATCAGAAGACCACTGAGCAACTTGATAATGTTCTCTTTTAATATACTTCCATAATAATGACGCATTTGGATTCAGTTATGAAGAGTTTTTCTGATGTATCTTATGTGAAAATTCAAATTACTTGACTTGTTGTTCGGATGTGATCGTTTTAACATTCTCTTACTCAGTGGGGTTTTCTCGATGAAAACATTAAAAGTGATAATATAACAATATTGTTCTCAATTGCTTTATTACATTTTGTTATGACGTGCTTCCATCCTGGGCGTATTACTTCTCTTTGTTTCCTGCTGAAGTGCATCCAACAAGAAGTCATTAAATTGTGCAAATGTATTGGCTCATCAAACTCCTGTATCAAAGTGTCCATTAAATCAAGAATGTTAGTAAGTCCAATTTGTTTTTCAAGGGTGTAACATCATACTTGCCTCATAGTCATTGATTTTGGGGACGGATTTTCTGCTGGATAGAACTTTTCATAGAGAAACATGCTGTGCGTCTCAGCACCAGGATTATGCAATAGAGCGCTTCTCCCCTCCCTGCACAGGATGCAGTTTCCTCGGGAACCACACAGCGTCAGAAGAGCTCTTTGGCACCGCGCCATAACTTGAACATCAGTGGAATGTGAACCATTTAAAGCATGGGAGATAAGACCGGATCAATACCTGGATCAATGTTCCACCCAGCTTTTTTGATTAAAGAAATTTATGATAAGTTGCAGCCAGGTGGCATCATTAAAGTCTTACTGTTTGTACAAGTATAATCAAACCCATTACTTGGTGGTTTCCTATTGGCTGACGGCTGACCAGGACCCTCTTTGCAAAGAGGAGGAGCCAACAGTTTGCCACACTTCCGCACATCTGGTGCCCAATCCACAAACCCAAGCCATCTAAAAGTCTTTCCCTATGCCTCGCTAACACATTTCTCAACTTTCAATAATTTTTGATCAATGATACTTAGATATATTGTAGCGTGAAGGCTTATATTGCAATGTTACCCTCAAATCCAAGGGATAATGCACTCTCAGTCTATCTTAGTCTCTAGGTGATTAAGTGTTTTTGGTGACTGTAGTAGACGTTTTGGATTATAACTAAACCGCAGTCTACAAGTGGAGAGTCTCCTGGGCTTGCAGAGAAACATGGTGTACACTGCAAAAAATGTCAAATAACTATCTGCGTCAGTGTGAACACTTTCAGATTATCTTAACTGCTACATCATAAAAGAAAATGCAACTTTGTTTCCCTTACCTGATTGAACACAAAAGGATCCACCCAATGACAACAATAGATACCCTGCCCAAACTTGCTTTAAAGTCCTTGTTCTTTACTGTCTCTTAACTTCACCCGAAACCAGCGAGTTTCCCCTCCACCCCCTCAAATGAAACTTGATTTCTTCTTATTTATTATTACCATGAAACAGTCAAGCATATACACTGTACAACACAACTAGTAGCCCAGAGCAGGACACTTTTTGCAGCGTAGAGCTGCATTGAGCTGTATAGGACTGAACAGTGGAGTCATATTGCTGAGAAGAAGGCCTGAACCTCAGTGTGAACACTGCACACCCCTCCCTGTCCTCTTCTCTTTCTCTCTGCCATCTTGCAGGTAAAGTTGCCAGGGGTCCTGGGCTGAGAAAGTGGCCAAACCCTCCCACAGTGGGATGTTTTCTCTGCTGCACTCTGGGCTGGTTCCTATTCAAATGTGGGTCAGGGGTGAGGAAGCCTAACGTCATAAGCTTGCAACATGGCGTCCCGAAGGCTGTGAGATGAGCTGGAGGATGGTAAAGAACGCTTGAGAACGATCCTACCGATGTAATAAGGTATTTAAAATGATTTCTCTCTTCCTTATAGTTGAATTGTTTGTGCGTAATGGTGCTGCTTTTGCGTCCGTTTTGTTCGGATCGCGTTTATCGCTGCTGCTGCAAGGATCGAGGGGGTTTTCGGCGTTACGCTAGTGTTTTTTTCTCCACGGCGTGCCAACAAAAAGGGGCTCCGCTGGTACCTACTCTGGCTCTACCAACCTGCTTGGCAAAGCGAGAAATCAAACTTGAAATACTCGCGCTTTTCGGACCGCATGCTTGTGACCGCAACATAAATACTGAGTAAATGTTTTGACGTTTCATTTAGCGTCGTGTGCTCGTTGGAAGAGATGCCCAACAGGATGAGTGTGTACCAAACGATTACCAGGCTGGCAAAGCACATTAGGCGACAGAGAGGAGCTACAAACAGCTCGTCCTGGTGTTTCAGTTAAATGATTCCACGTCGTTTTTCCCTTTTGAAATTTCAAATCCAACTCGATGAATGAAGGGTTATCTGAGCGTATGGTTTATTCATTTAGGTTTATTTTGACCAGTCGCTCTCCTGTAATCACAACATTGAGTTTTTCTGAATAGCAGCATATTCGACTGAAAGGGTTCAATGAAACTGAAGCCAGTCTTTGAATTTTTACGCATGATATTTTGCGCAATCATTCGTATCATCTTAAGATGCTGCAGTCGGTATCTGTAGTGTAACCCGCATTGTTTATATAAAGGTTAAGCCAACGTTGTGTTACGTAGGGCTAATTAAAATAATTAAATGGGATTGCGCATAAATGAGGTACAGAGTGGACGCAGTCAGTCACTGTGGGGTTGCTTAAGAATACAATAAAGACGCACATATCGCCTGTCTTTGGAGCCTATAGGAGGACTCCTGCTATACATCGACCATCTTTGTGATCGGCTACAGTAGGTTACAGTGTGGGTGTAACGTTACATTGTGACCCAAAACTGCTGTACAGAAACAGTGCTGCGTAATAATGGTTTCCGGGCATTTGGCATTTTATATCAATTACGCAAAACAGAATTGGCGAATCCTAATGTTTACTTTTTAAAATTAAACTTAGATTGATTCCCACCTCAAATTTCCTGGTAGCTGGTAAAACAATGTATGTGCTCAGGTGTGAAGGCAGCTTGGCTTCTCAGGTGATTAGTGTTGTAAGGGGCACGGCGATAATAAGGCACAGGAATGTCAGAAATGTGGGTTCCCTTCACTGACTGCTGTTCAAATGTCCAGTTCTGCTTAAGGGCTGTCGATCACTTTTTAGTTCAGATACAGTCGAAACAATACACACGAAAACTTCAACACAAAAATGGAGAGCAGGGTTTTGTATTACGCGTTGCTCTTGCTGCACGAGTACAAAAAAAGGTTGATGTAGCAAGAGAAGGGACCTCAGTTGTCAAGTCACAGCTAGTTTTGTGTAGAAATAGGGGGTAAGAGTAAGTTTGCCAGGTTATGCTTCTGTACCTTACAACTGGTGGCATGAAATAGTCCAACACTTGGTCACACTTTTTTTTTTTTTTTTTTTTGCTTCTCTGTAGACTCTAAAAATCTCTATAAAGCCAAAACTTCTTGGCCACACAGAGTCTATGCATTTATATACATGGCATTTTCTAAACCCCTCTTGGTTATAGGGTGCTGAAGGCTATAATACAAAAATTAAAGGATTTTTATTTTACGTGGTTACACCCTCCCTGAATTACAGTCAAGTTGGTTTCACCCTGAAATTAAGCTTGGCTGTACTTTTCATGAATTCAATCAAAAAGCCCAAGATTTCAGGGCGTTTTCAGTGTGTGTTCACATATATTCTGCACATTGTATACACAGTCTAATTGAGTTTGGCTTGTAAAACTGGAAAATGCTCCTGACTGTGCTGCCTTAAGCATTTGGCGATGACAATGCTGCATATGAAAGAGCAATACCCTTTGAGGAATGACAGTGATAAATGTTTGGTTCGTGTGATCTCATTATTTTAGCACTTTGTTATTTATAAATGTTGGCAGTCAGGCTGATTGCAGGTATTATGACATTTTGTGGTGAGGATACCATGTAGTGTTTTAATTAGTCACATTTCAGTTTATAGGTCATAATTATTTTTTGTTGTTAGACCTGATAGTCCACATGTAGCAGCTTTTGTGAAATGCACATTGTGAGTGTGTGTACGTCTAATAATAGGCCATTAAAACGAGCAAGTCAAGTCAACTGATCAGTGTGACTACTATTATTGATTACGATGGACAACAAAGTGGGTCCGGGAGGGTAATTTGAGGTGTGTGTGTGTGTGTATGTGTGTGTGTGTATGAGTGAGTGTGTCTGTGTGTGTGTGAGTGTGTGAGTGAGTGTGTCTGTGTGTGTGTGTTCCTCATGATAGGCTGGTTGGTCTTGCCTCACCCCCCTCATCCCTTCCTCCTCTCAGCACCCTCTGCATGTACTCTGTGCTGTACTCACTATGGCTTACAGTGGCGTGTGTGGGCAGCAAATGCAGTAAGGCTTCTTAGTCTATATGTTCTGCTGACATGTTCTGCAAGGACTTATGGATTGTGCTGGGCTGTTGTACCTAAACAGATCTGTGTATTCTGTTATGCGCTGCCTGCTGGTTGGAGGGCAGTTGGGTTGGTTGAGTGGCTTGAGCACCTCAGGGCAGGGTTGTTGTTGTTCTTTAAGAAGAAGAAACAGTCTGTGGAATGTAGTGCTGATAGCCAGAAGGTTATGCAGTGTTTAAAGGGAGGAGGGGGAGGAGGAGGTGGGGGTGGCAGCTCTGTAAAACCTTGGACCATACAAGATCTCTCCTTACCCAACATGCCCCCTGTCCCTAGCCAACGCATTAGGCTCCAGGTCATGTGGATGTGCTGCTTTTTTACGGGAGGGGGGTTTATCTCATCAACAGAGTTCATTCTCTCAACACAGAGGGCACTTTATCATACAATCATCTGTTTACTGCTCGGGGAAGGGGCTGATTGCTTCACTTTTGGACAGGATACACAGTTGGTTACCACATTCACGGGTGCCAGTTGTTTGTCAGTGTTGCTGGAGAAGTCATGAAAATTTCATTCTTTACTTAATTTGTAAAGAAGTTCACATGCTTAATCTCATAACTGCGTGAGAAAGAAGTCAGTTTGCTCTTACTGTGAAAGGCCAGAGATGTTTTGGTTTAACTTTTCTCCTAATACCCGAGAGTCTTTCTTTAATCAAAAATTAATTGTGATTCATTTTCTTCTACCCTTCTTAAAAGTCAAAACTGCTCCAGAAATTCATTGAATCATACAGCAAAATTGTCAAGCCACACATCATGTGATTTTTTTTTTCTGGCAAAAATACCCCTATGCATTTTCTGAGGCATTTAAAAAGATATAGAATGATTTTTTTGCATTTGAAAGTCATGTTTTTAGTATATGATTCAAGATGCTGTCTTTGGCCATCCATAGTTTTTCAAGTTTAGTTGCTAAGAACTGTACTTCAGCCACCTTTTTTGTTGCTTTATGGATCCACTGAACTACCAACTTACACATCTCATGACAAGTAACAACATGCTTTTGTATATTTATGCAAAGTGAAAGTAGCCCCAGCTTCAAAAAGTCCAAAAACTGAGAACATGTGACGGAATACACATTTCAAGAAATGAAGGTGCCTTGAAGGCAGTGTACTCTTTGTTTTTCAGCCTCATATTTTCATCTGTCTGCATGACACTGACAGGTTCTGTCATACCTACAGGCATCCTTAAATCCTATAGTGTCTTCTTCTGCAAGTGTGAGTTTTAATGCTTGTCTAAGCTCAGATAAAAGTCAGAAACTTAAAAGACAAGTTTGGCTAATAATGGTTGTTAATATCAAAGTATTTCTGCAGGCATCATAAGGTACATTTGTACACCAGTTACACCCTACAGGCTTTGCTTTAATATCTAGTTTTACCTGTGGAAAACTTGTACATCACAGAACAGTTTTGGGTTTTCCAAGAGCATCTAGTTTTTGAATAGTTAAATACAGTGTATCAAAGATTGCTGTTAAAAATCTGTTTTCTTGGTTAGCATTAATACACACAAAAATGGATCTATAAGTTTGATTAAGGGTTAAATTGACAACTTCTCTCAGTGTTCATGGGGTTGTGTGTATGTGACAGAGTTGCTGTTTTTTCCCATGATGCACAGCACTGGCACATCTGGGATATGCTGCAGACATCGCCCCCCTCCTGTGAGGAAATGGATGGGACTCTTTTCATTCCACTGCACCCCGGGCAGGACTTGTTTGTCTGCAACATGGCTGAGCTGCCTGACAGAAAACGAGCCTTAATTGGGTTCTGCCCACACTGCGGTGGGGAAACTGTAATTCATGTACTTCCCTTTTCAATCATGCAGCTAAAGGATCATGCACCTGTTCTGGAGTATTTGTATCTGAACTATCTTCATAAATTAATGCCTCTTAGAAAATGGAAACTCTTGTCCGAGTTTTGTGCTGTTTTAAATCAAGACAGGATATGGATCAGTGTCAAGAATTGTAAAGACCACAGCAGGTGATTTCATCCTCTGTAATGTTTGGATGGAACAAAAACCCTGCATATAGTGCTCTGCATGGCACCGCAGTTCCACACTACATCCTTAATCCAGTTTAATATTTTTATTCAAGACTGAAGGGGGCAAACTTCAGTGGTGACATCAAAAAGTCTTGGAGTTATTCTGACAGAAATTTCTGCAACTGTTTTATTTAACTCTGTACCAATCTGGACTTTTTACAGTTGGTAAGCATTAACTTTCAAAATATAAATTACATTTTTTAAAATGTGTGCTTATCTTTGTGCAAGCACATGACCAACACTATTTAATAAAAGATAGACGAAAGCAATTATTCATTGAATTACTTAAAATGTGTAAAACATGGTGGACATATAATGCCTGAAGCAAACGCTACATAAAAGTAAGTTCATCTCCAGGACTTATTGACATTAAATATCAAGCTGCATGTGAGTTTCATTAGGGGAAGAAACTCATAGTTTATGTTCATTTAACTGCTGGTTTTACAGTAACCATGAACCTTTAGTATGGGGGCACATTATCACACACCTTGTCTCAATTTGGACCTGTAGTCTATCATATTTAATTGTATCACATTAAAACAGAAAGGCTAAATTAATATTTATGAAAACCTTGATTAAAAATAAAATTGCAACCAGATCATCAAGGAGATTTTTAAGTGTCTCATCTATTTATACAGGTTTGTCACACAGGTGAGAGGAATCTATCCAGCTAGTAGCGGTAAAGCAAAGCTCTCCTGTCTAATCCCCCCCATTTGGTACTTAAACTCAGATGATAGAAGCACCCATAGGTCCTGCATGGCTCACCCATACCCATACAGACCTGTCAGCCATGTTGAAACAGCTCAGAGGTGGTTGCTCGGTGTTTGTATTTCAAACTGGCTTTGTACCATCCCCCCTAACCCCTCCCCCACTCTCTCTGCCCACCAGCACACTCTCTGGTGTTCTGGCGTGTGTGTGTGTGTGCACTAAGTGTGCGTCATGTGTATGTGTTAAAGTGCACTGTGTCTGTAAGTGTGTGCACAGCGAGGCCATATGCCTGTGCACATGATTGACTCTCTTTCCCAGTCTGCTTCATACATTACCTTCACATCTGTCTTTTCTACCCATGAACCAAAATACACACTTTTACAAAGTCGTACCTGTGTAGATTATAAAGGGGGCATGAGAGCGAAAACCTGGAGGTAATGCTGAGGTTGAACAAGTTTTAAAATTCCCTTCTGTCTTGCTTTCTGTTGGTTGTTTAGCAGTTGACCTTTCACAGTAGTAGGGTGTGTTTTGTTATTGCGCCACAGGACTTTGCCTCACCTCTGCCCCCTCTCCTCGTCTCTACCCCTCTGCTCAGGAGATTAGTGCCACAGCCCACTGCTCCCTCCGTCACCTTCCCTGCATGAACACAGACCCTGAAAGGTTTACTAGCTCCCTGTTTAATCCATAAACTCCTTGGGAAAAAAAAGAAGCAATGTCAGGAAGCCGTAAATGAAGTCAAACCAGATAATCCTGATCTGCAGTGTAACCAGTTTAATTGAGAGGAGCTTGACATTAAATTACTGCTGGGGGCACTTTGACACTCTCTAGCTTTCAGTCTAGAACCAACACATGGAAATGTTATCCTGATCATGTCTGTCATGTGTGTATAAACATCCCTGTCTGCTCATCCCCTCATCAGTAGGCTCCTGACGTGAGTTAAGGTTAAGGCTGAGCAGCAGGGCACTGTGTTTTTTAAAAGGAGGTCTCCCTCTCTATCATTAAGCCACAGTGTGCTTTTGGAAAGGTTAAGACTGTGGGCAAGGTAAAGTGATCCTGTGTCAGGATTTGAAGGGCAGCATCTCTCCTCTTGGTCTGCAGTCCAAAGCTCAGAGCTGCTTTTTGGTGGATGTAGGCCCATGTTTGGTGTGGGGAAGTATTTTTCCTCCTGTTCTGATTTCTGACACAAAGTTCCAGTTAGATACCAGTGCAAGTAAATACTGCACATCACACTTGAAATACTCTATTCCCACTATATCCCACTATCAGAGAACACATCCATATTACTCATAGCACTTTAACCAGTTACCTAACCACATTTTAATCTCTCTGCCAGCACAAGGCTGAAAGATACAGGCATCCAGCCCTGCAGGAAGTGTTGTTCAATAACTAGGTAACATTATACATTTGAAATAGCCAGTCAGGATACTAGAAGCATCACTGGAGCTGTTTGAGTAAGTTCTTCTCTCTAATTGTCCATCCACACTGTAACTCTTTGGCTGTGATGCTGTGAGGGAGAAAGATAATGTGCTGAGAGTGTTTTGTACAAACTGCAAAGAGCACCATGCACTCGCAGATGGAGGCTCCACAATGGTGCTGGCCTATCTGTCCCTTGTGGTATTAAGCCTGCTTTCCTGGGCAGCTCCATTGGAAGGGGAGCTGGGCCTACACGTGTCCCACCCTAGCTGCATATAGATCAGCCGTAATCCATTAGCAGCTCCCTGGAATCCAGCCGGCACAGCGTAGCACAGCACTGGAGGGGCCAGGGGGAGAGGGTAGCTGAGTGGGCGAGGGGGGGAGCGAGAGAGAACGAGAGATGAGGAGAGGAGGGGTGGGGGAGGGCCTTTTTTTTTCTCCTCCTGAGCTGGCTCCTCTACCACAAGCCCAGCCCCCTTTTTATGTTGGGCCCACTGGAAAAGCCTCTTGAATCCTCCCAGAAAGCCTGCAGAGGTGTGTGTATGCTAAAAGCAAGGCTTGACTGATATATTGCTTCCTGGTTGGCATCATAGCTGAGGCCCTTCTTTCTCCAGCAGCTCCTTTCTCCATTACTGCCTGAGGGGTTGAGTACCCTGCACCCCTGTAGCACATTCTGCGATTAACTGCAGATCTGGGTTATGTATTCCAGAGCATCTCATTATAATTCATGTTAGGGACAGCGGTGGGTTACTAGGATGTGTGGGCTTGCCCAGGGAGAGGCTGGTGATGGCAGGGGGAGAGAGAGGAGCAGGAGAAAGACGGGGGAGGGGGGAGGTGAAGACCATGAGTAGAAGTGTCAAAGCAGAGGAGGCAAGTACAGGCCTGGACCTGAGAGTAATGATCACTCCAGCTGATTGTATCAGCTCGCCTAGCTGTTCCAACAGAGACGGCCCTGATACATCAGCTAGCCATCTCCAGTGACAATTCACACTCAGCTGTCTTTGTCAAGGTTTCCATGTTGCTTGTTTTAGACTATTTTTGCATTTAGATTAGGGCTGGGCAATCAAATGCAAATTAGATTAAATGGCAAAATGGCCTGCTGCATTATTCTAATCCCAGACAGTGCAATATTTCTTTGACCTGAAATCTGTCAGACTTCTTGAAACCATTTTTTTTGCAGTAGAGGTTTAATGCTCTACCACAGTGTTACTCACCCCTGCTCATCCGAAGAGCCACATTGTTTTAACTACCTTTGAAAGAGCAACAATCTAGGTGGTGAAAAATGCCAAAAATAGAAAGAGGTAGCGCTAAAAATTGGTTTAAGGTGGCATAAATGGTCAAAAAAAAGGCAAGAAAATGGGAAGAATGGTTGGAAAGCAGCAAAATGGTCCAAAAGTGGCAAAAAAGGAATGAAAAGGGACTGATATGGGCAAAAAGCAGGAACGAGTAGCAAAAGAAGTCATGGGTTGTTGTCATGTTGTAATTCATGTCAATGTTCATTTTCAAAAATGCGTCAAATCAACCTGAAAGTATTTGCACAAAAATGTCACCATTGCAACATAGAGAAAAATAATTGCAATTAATTTATCTTGGCTTCAACCTTATTCAGATGTAGCACATTTCCATCACATATTTCTTCTTCTCCAGTGGCATATATTATATAACTTACTTTATTAAGCTGAGTTATTGATGAGAACAAATGCTGGGTCTTTTTCATTACTGCATAAACTGTGATGTGTATGCTGTATACACTGTTATGCTGGAAACTTGAAAAGTGACACTTTTCTCAAACATGAGCTTCCTAAATTAAGCGTTCAAGCTGAATTAACTATGTTAATGTGAATCTGCTTTTTTCAGCTGTTTGGTTATTCCCAACATGAAGCACAGGCCAAACCATTTGCCTTCAATCCTCCAATTTTAGAATCTGCTTTGGTCTGATAAAGTCTTATAGGTATTGTTATGTGTATTTACATGGAGTCTTGTCACCACATTCAAGAACCACACCCTATTTTGCAGCTGCTTGTTATGAAACATTTTATTAAATCTCCAGGCTGGCACTGGGTTGAAGTGGCACATTTTCACATGTATTTACGGCTTGAGTTAAGTGTTTCGCTGTATTACAGTAATCTCCTGTAATACAGTACACCCTGCTTTGATCGGAGACAGGGCATTAAAGCTGTGTCTATTTTCCCAGCATACCCAGGGCTTTGAGAACATGTTAAACCTTGGGTAAGAGCAGACTACTTCTCTAGATAAAGCACACTAATACTACGACTAAAGAACTCTTAGCTCTTCACAGCTATTGCATCAGATGTCTTGAACAAAATGTAATTTTTCAGCGAGAACCTTAAGGGCAGCACTGTGCCATGTAATGGGTCATTACTATGTAGGGAACACAGAATGAGATTCATCTGCCCTATTTCCATTCATGAGGGCCTCTCTGGAGGATCAGGTGTTGCTGTCCTTGTCTTAGAGCCACACCCTCTCCCCCACTCTACTGCCCAGGCTCCTGTGTAGTTTTACCTGATCAGGTGTCACCTAATCTCTCCCCCTGGCCCGGCTGTGCCATCGACCCCCAACCCCACACAAAAGGGCAGGGCTGACATGACCTAATGGAGAGAAGAGTAAGCCAAGTTTCCAAAGAGGGCACCCCACTGAAACTAGAGTCATTCCGGTGAGATAGGGAGGAGAAGCTGAGGGAGGCACCCAGAAGAAGAAGAAGTTATTTTACCTTTTATTCTGCCCCGCCCTTCTACCTTTTGTGCCAGAACAGAACTCAATGTGGACATCAGAACTTGATCCTTGGAGGGTTGCAGTATGTTTAAAAAGATAGGAGAGATGGAAGGGTTTCAGTTTCTAAGCTAGTGTTTGGCACGAGGTGCTAACTGTGAACTAGTTTACCTGCTAAGAGCTCAGATTAATGCTTTCTCAGCAGGGTGTCATTATGCGTGGATCATATTGTGACATGACAGAGATAATTTTCTAGATTTTAAATTTTCATTGTCTCTCTGAACATTATTCATCATATTTCTCATCTAATGCCCAAAATTCCCTCGTTTTGTAGTTCAAACAGGTTTTCAAAATCCTATGACTCATGTTGTAAAGCAATTTATAACACTATTTTGATCTGTTATCTATTTCATGGTCCTGGCTTTTAGATTTCGTAGTAAAATAAACACTACGTTGCTACACCAGTGTGGTCTGAAATCATGACTTTGAGGTTAGAGACAGCTTCAAATTCTTTTCTTTTCAGAGAGCTCTGTTGACTCCTTCAGTTTTATTTCCCCAAAAGGGTCTAAAGTGATTCACATTTTCCAGAGTATTTTTTTCTCCTGTTAAGTTGTTACTTGTTGACATCTGATTGTTCTATACACCTGTATGCTTAGCTCATAAGTGGTAGCTTTGCTGAAATTCATAGTTTAAACGCAAATTGTACAGTACTTTTGACCTGTCCATTGAGCCATCTGTCAACATTTTACAATGAAATATGCCATTTTGAAAGGTGGCGGTGTTTTCATTTTCATTTCGGACATTGCAAGAAGTAGGAAGACACTGCAGCAGACCAACTAGGATGTGCCCAAAGGGACAGAGTAGCATCGGGATAAACAAGCAATACTAACTGCCCAAATCAAGACTGTGAAATTATGAAATATATTAAGCAGACTGCACTTCTGGAAAAAAAAGTGGAATATGGAAGAACTTTCATTTGTTGTCAGGTGCCAGTCTGTTCACAAGGACTTTTATTGGTTTCCAGATCATGTATGTTTGGAGGCAGCAGTGATGGGCACCAAAGATAACACTGTAATATAGATTACATTTGCTCTGGTGGGTCAATCAGTTTAATGAACACCTATAAGCTTCTTACAGCTCTGATGTCGTTTTTCACAACTTGCTGAACATGGAAAAAAAGCAAAGGCTGCTATAAAGTAGACACAAAGAGAAAACACAAACTGCTTTTCATCATATAGACCTCTATTTGTGTTCTGCAGTCACAAAGCAAATGAAAAAGCACTGCTTGGTCTGCAAGTTTTGATTTTCTCTTCTACATTGCCAACTCAAGTGTGGAAACCATTTGTTCACTCTGTCAAGGAACACTGATCTTCCTCAATTACTTCAGTCTGGCTTACAAACTGATTTGAACAACCTGTCATTTACAATAGTGTCAGTCTTTATACTTCATGTCAAAGCTGTAAAACCAACCATATTTTCATTTTTTTCTTTCAGCTTTAGGTGGTGCTCTTGTAGGAAGAGAGAGTGAAGGAAAGAAGGAAGGTGGAAATGGAACTGCCAAATCATGCCAAACAACTGCTGCTGCAACTCAACCAGCAGAGAGCCAAGGGCTTCCTGTGTGATGTCATCATCGTGGTGGAGAATGCGCTCTTCCGTGCCCACAAGAACATCCTCGCGGCAAGCAGCATCTACTTCAAATCTTTGGTCCTCCACGATAACCTCATTAACCTTGACACAGAGATGGTTAACCCCTCTGTATTCAGACAAGTTCTGGATTTCATCTACACTGGGAAGCTCCTGTCCTCGTCAGACCAGAGCAGCGAGCAGAACTTCAGTGCCCTCTTAACCGCAGCTAGCTACCTCCAGCTCCATGACCTCGCTGCTCTGTGCAGAAAGAAGCTCAAACGCAGTGGCGGGAAACCACTGCCAGGTAAACCCTCCACTCCAGGTCCCCTCAGCCGCTTACGCCTCAACAACCAGCGCCTTTCCTCTTCCACCCCTGCTGGCCCCAACAACCACTATCCTCCCACCCCTTCCGATGCCGACCAGCCACAGCCGGATGAAGGCCTTCGGGACAAGCTCTCAGATGATGAGATGTTTGTTGGCAGCTCTGGCAGGAATGGGAATGGGGGGAATGGCAGCAGTAATGGTAACCTCAGCAGTGGAGGAAGTGCTGGAGAGCCTGACCTTGGACTAGACCTGTCCAAGAAGAGCCCTCCTTCTGCGGGCACAGTCACTGACGCCCTCAGCCCACACAGCAACTCCCAAGAATCTCCTCAATCTGCCTCAGTATCCACAACCAACAGTGCCTCACTGGATGACTCCTGCACCACCTTACCAGGTGTGGACTCAGAGACCACAGAGCTCAACTCCTCTTCCAAAGCCTCAGAGGAAACTCAAAACCAACTTGACGGCCCCCCACCCCAGAAAAAGTCAAGACAGGGTGCTCGCAAGAACGAATGGCCTAAGAGAGAAGCATCAGGACTGAAGTCAGAAGACCATGACAGGCCCTTGGTGAACGGGGTGATTGTAGGGCCTAAAGAGCGCTCCTCTGGGGCAGGTGGGGGAAGTGGTAGCAGTTTTACATCTGACCAGTGTAAAGATGATGAAGAAGGAGGAGAGAATGGCCAGGACCACAGCGAAGAGAGTGGGCAAAGTGATGGAGAGAGTGCAGGAGGAGGAGGAGCAGGGGGGGGACACGGTGCAAACTACGTTTATCGCCAGGAAGGTTTTGAGCCAGCATTTGGAGACAACCTCTACGTGTGCATCCCCTGTGGTAAGGGCTTCCCCAGTTCAGAGCAGCTCAACGCTCATGTGGAGACACACACTGAGGATGAGCTTTACATCAAAGAGGAGGGAGGGACCTTTGTGAAAGAGGAAGACGAGGAGGAGGCTGAGGACCTGTCTGCCCCGGTGGGTCCCTCCACTTTTGGCTCTGAAACACGTCCGTTCAAGTGTACAGTCTGCAGTAAGAGCTACAAAGACCCGGCAACGCTGAGACAACATGAAAAGAGCCATTGGCTGACCAGGCCTTTCCCCTGCAACATCTGCGGCAAAATGTTCACCCAGAGGGGCACCATGACACGCCACATGCGCAGCCACCTCGGCCTCAAGCCGTTTGCATGCGAAGAGTGTGGCATGCGCTTCACACGCCAGTACCGTCTGACAGAGCACATGCGTGTCCACTCTGGGGAGAAGCCGTACGAATGCCAGCTATGCGGGGGAAAGTTTACCCAGCAGCGCAACCTCATCAGTCACCTGAGAATGCACACCTCACCCTCTTAGAAATGCACCAAGCCAAAGAACTCTGGGAAAAGAAAACAGAAACAATTCTCTAGCTTTTTTCCATCTCAACAGCAAAGAAACGCACATGAACACGTTCATAAGCAGACACAGACGGTTCCAAAATGATAATTCCAGTTTACGATGCCCTGGCTAAGTGAATGATGTAGCTGTTAGCCATATTGGGCTCTTGGTGACGGTGGGATCTTGTGGATGCAAGGATCATGTCATCATTTCTATCAAGAGATGTCTGCTCACCTCTCAGGAGTTCTAGAGGGACGTTAACTCCTGTCTCTCTCCAAAGTCACAAAGCCATGGTGGAGTGGCATGACTTCTGGTCTGTGTTGCAAGTCTGTCAAATGTGAATGTGGGTACTGATGTAATATCAAGCTCCCTCACCTCATATCCCTCAGCAGCCTTTCTCTCTTCTACCTGTGAGTCTTTGAGTTCTTCAGACCGTGCTGAAACTGATTAACTCTTGATTGTTCCCCTTCCGTGCTCCAGTGCTACTATGACCAAAAACCCGTGCAAACAATACTGGCAATAATTCAGCAAAAAGAAAATTTCTACCCTGACAGCTTTATATCCTTTGTTATGTTGGTGATGGGGATCTGTATGTAAGAGGAGGGGTTACTGGGTTTGGGACCATCTCCATGCTTTAACTGAAAGTTCTGATAGACAGTTGGATGACATCGGATTAAGATTTAATTTTACAGACAACACACACACACATACACATACACACACAAAGTCCTCCTATGAGATGTAATAGAGGATTCTGTTGTCTTTTGGGTTTTTCCTGCTAGTGCTCCTAGGACTGACTCCTGGGCGGAGATAAACCCCTTTGAGGTACTTGTTTTACTTAAAGAACTTGTAATGTTTCAGTGAATGTTTAAACTGGAAGGTCTTGGGATTTTTCTTGTGGAGGGGAGGGCTTTAAGTGGGTGGGGTGGGTAGTTTGAGATGGGAGGGAGTGTTTTTAGACTGAACATTATGTTCAGTTGGTACGTTTATTTTTTTGTCTGTAAAGCTTTCCTCCCCTCAGAAAAAAAGAAAAGTCTATTTATATAGGCTTGTGACCTCGCTACCTCTGATTACTCTTTCGAACTCTATGTCGATTAGTTGAAAGTTCCTGTGTAATTAATTGTACAAAGTGTGTAGATTATGGTAACTTTTCACCTGATGCTTTAACCTGCCCATCTCTCAACACAGGTTTTTAATGCTCATAGATTTTACACATTTAATATTGTTTTTAGTTGTTGTTTTACTTGTCAAATATAGCTTTTTTGGGTGCCCTGCTCAGTGTGGCCCCCACCTCAAAGTGTACTGTAGCTTCCTGCCTGGAGCAAATAGTGGTTAGTTAGTGTAGATGTATAGTGTTCCAAAGATCTTATGAATGTTGAGGAGAACAGAGCTAACTAACAAACTTTGCTAGACACGTTCATAACCAAAGTTTTTAAAAAGATGTACTTAAGATATATAGCATACTAAATTATTTCACTTTTGATTTTCTTTTTGCTGTATAAAACAAATTATGAATTATATTCTATGTCCAGACAAAGAAATCCACTCTTTCGATGGAGTTTTGGCCAATGACTCTGACACTGAGGAAGGTTCTTGTTGTTTGCAAGGAAAGCTTGTGCTGATTGGTGGGCCGGTCAAATGTGAACTTTACCAGCAAATGGAAGTGGTAAAGTCAAAAAGACATGTCCTTTGGACATGCTTCTTTTTTCTTTTGTATCCAGAGTCCTTATCACTTTATATTCCCTGACTTTAAAAACAGGACTTGATGACATTGTATGTGTTCTGTTCAGACCAAAAAAAAAAAGAAAAAGAAAAAAAAGATAGGATTTATAATCAGAATTTTAATGTGAAGTTCAAGTTGCTTGTTAGTTTTTTTCTTTTTGAGCCAGGCTTGTGAAAACTTGTAATAAGAAGGGAGAAGCAAAGATGCACTGGACAGCTGGACAGCTCATCGGTCTCCCACAACATCTTTTAGTTTCTGATTGTATTCCATTATATTCAGATTGATTTTAAATTATTTTAAACCTCTAAAGCTTTACCTCATTGTGAAAAACAATACATTGGGACTGGCCCCTCTGTTATCTGTGGCTTTCTCTAAAACCTGTCCAGTGTATCAACTCTTTACAGTAACACTGTGGAGCATGAACCTTCACTACAAGTTTTTGATATAGGCATTCCTCTATTATGTTGGTTAAACTGTCTTCTTGATTTTTTTTAAAATTCCTCTTTCGTCCTCATGTTATGGTCTGTGAAATGTTTGTTTTCATAGGGATGCAGCTACAGTTACACAAACATCGCTATCGTTTTAAGGTACCTGCGTCCTGGACTCCCACAGTTGTTACTTGTTTTTGTTGGATGTTGGTGTCTTGCTGTTAAGCAGTTGCTGCTTTAGTGATTGCATGGTACATCTATGAATCCCCCCCAACCACACACGTTATTTATCGCCTGCTCCATTGTTGCTTGTGACCTCTTCTAGCTTAAGAGGGAGTCCACAATGCATTGCCTTCAAACGTTATTGTACTTGTCAGCACTTACTGCAGTACAGCATTATGTCTGTCATGCAAACAGTGTTTTTGTACAACAGAATCTCTAGCCATCTCTGCAAAACTTTGCAGCTGCATTTAAATGCTTGCTTGTTTGACATTACGAAGAAAAAAACTATGAACTCCAAACTGTGACCATACTACTACTACTATAACTATTACTACTACTACTAGAACTACTACTCAAATACTTCAGGGATTGTTCTGCATCTGTGAGTGCAGACTCTCAGCTACATTTGTAAGACATAGTATTGTATCGATTTCTCTGTATTTTAATCACGGGAAAAGCAGAACACTAGTTTCATATTTAAGACGAATAGGGGGGTACTTTTTCAACTAACACAAAGAGCCTTGACAAAGGCGAGGCAGCTCGAAACAAGTCTACATTTTAGTTAGTAACTCAGTATGTTCAGAAATAGTTGCAAAGTTGTACAAAGAACTAAGAAGAAAAAAAAGCTCATACCCAAATCCACAAACTATTTTTTAAACCAAAGCACATTTGAATGATTATGGAACCATGTGTGGCTCTAAAAAAAAAAGAAACATATGTATTTATCTCATTGTTTACATAAACTTTAACAGTTTTACAGACCTCAATCGAGGCTCGGCCAGTCAGAGAGGTGGTTTTGTGTGTATTTTTTAAAAGATGCTTTTCCACAGAGGTTGCTGCCAAAACAAAAGCATAGCGTCAAACATGGGGTGAACTGCTGCATATTCAATGAAGGGGAGGGCTGTGGGGTTCAGGGGCATCCCCCAACCTCTGCCAGCTGGCTTTGGGGGTGACCCTGCACCCCATTCCCCCCTGCCCTCTGGCCTGTCTTCAGATGGGACCGCAGCTATGGGGGTGGGCAGTGTCCTTGACGTATTAATCAAAAGGCATTGTTAGTCAGGGTCTTTAGCTCACTGTTGTGTCTCTGTGTTTACCCAAATGCACTTGAGGACTACCTCTGCTGATTGGGTCTCTTAATATGTAGAAGTGGGTGGGTGATGCTTGAATGGTTGGGGTCGTTTTAGTACCACGGTACATCTCTTATGCTGGTGGTTCTTGAAACCTATCTGGAGAATGTAGCTTTGATTTGTTCTCTGCATGTAAACAGGCTTCTCTGGTAGTCTTAACTGTGAATGTTATTGTTGTATTTCTGCTTTTTATGATGTTTTGAAACTATTTTTTTCTTTAGCTGCCTGTGCTCTGTGGGTAAAAAGCAGCACAAACCTCTGGCTGGCCGGGCCTCATACAAAGTTGGTGCAAACACTTATTAACAGTGTTCTTTTTTTTATCAAATGTCTATTGTCAGTGATGAATGTATTTATTTCTGGTCCTGCCCTCACCTCTGAAAGATTATTCTCAGTGTGTGAGACTGAGGTGGAGGAAGGACCCTCTTTTTTGTTTTTGTTTTGAGGATTTCAAGCTGAGAATCAAAATTACGACACAAACATAGCCATTAACCACAATCTGTGAAGTTGACTCTTTTCGTGGGAGAACAGATTTTTTTCCAACTTAAAGAAAATAGTCAATAGCATTTAATATCTTCTTTACCAGACAGTCTGTATGGTTGTTATTTTATGTGATTCACTGTGGGTGTTTTTTCGCCCATGTTTTTGAGTTCTCACTGAATGACTGCACACGAGGTGGGTTGAACTTTGACCCCTTGTGTGTGTCTGTGGACACAGGCAGGACGCTGTGACCTGCCTGTGCAGAAAGGAGGCTACTGTATCTTTTCCATCTTGCTCTGTCTGGGTGTTGCCATGCTGCTGCCAACAGAAAAACAAAAACACATTCTCGCACCAAAAAACGTGCACAGAACCAACACTAATTCCCTCGGCAGAATGTTAAAGTTCCTGTGACCATCGTTACGTTTCTTTTCCTAAACCACTCGCCACTTCTTCCATCTCTTATTCATGACGTTTCTGTATTTTAGTGACTGATAGTTCATCTTCAGAGGGTTGAGATAGCTTTACTAAGTGCACTTTGTATGTTTTTCAAAGCCTCTGGGAAGGCCCGGGCGCTCTCATATCACTTCCCACTAAACTGACGGTTTACTTGTCTTTTCTCTTCTTACCTCATTGTTGTTCCTATGTGTTAGTGGAAATATCATATCAGTATGCAGTGTTACAAAAGCTTTAAAAACTAGTATACAAAGCAGGAAATGCAACCGAGTGGCTGTACTCAGCTCGGAGCATTTGCGTTTTTAATCTCTTGTCTCTGTTGTTGTTGTTACACATTGTATGGATGTTAACGTTACCATCTTCTTTAGGCATTTTGTATTGTAGAGGGGGGGCTGGTCTGTCTAGTTACGTCGGAGATGCTCTCTTACCTCTGTAGACTGAACCAAAGCATGTTTTAAGATGGCCTCCAGTGCCGTCAAAGCAGCTATAAGCTTTACTGCCCCTCGCTTTATTTCAGTTACACCTGACCTCTGTGTTTGCCCTTTGAGCCTCTAAAATCTGTTACTGCCCACATGACTGTATCCTTTTCTGTGCTGCATTTTACATTTCACAACAGTATTTACTGTACTGCCAGTGATACTGAGCAGTTATGACTCAAAACGACAGAAAGCACCAAATTACCTCAGACTTTTAGTGTTTACAGTGATCTTGCCATTACATCACAGCATTCATACTGTTTTTGTTTTATTTTGTGTTTTGCCGTCCAGGTGTAACCAAAATATGTATTTTGAAAGGAGTCTGTAGTGGCATATTTTCCTACCTAATTTCTTCTTAATTTAATTGATTCAACTTTTCAGAGGCACATTATCACCTTGATGTGTGCTACATGAATGGAAAGACATGATTAGCTGCTAAAAACTAGTACTTGAAGAGTTGATTAGTGGAGCTGCCCATGCAGTGAGTGTATCAGGCTTCCTTTCTGGTCTCTTTTCTTCAGGAAGATCCTCTCAATAATGTATCAGGATCCGTGGGGCTGAGAGGCTCTAGAACGGACATGTAGGGTCTTTGCTCATGAATAATTAAAAGGCTAAAAAGCCCCTCCCTCTTAGCAAACACACATCTCTTGCAGAGGTGTACACACCTAGGTGCACTTTTGCTGGCATGTATGAATGCACACTGCAAAGAGGTGCCACCGTCTAGACTTCAAACACAATTTCTTTCATACACACACACAAACACATGCACCGGTATTGAAGGTGCGACTCTGACCCCTTTTTCTTGGCTTTTGGCAACACCCAGGCTGAGCTCTCGCTTTATCTCCACTCCTCAGAGAGCTCGTGTTCAGGTCAGAGCTGCCATCGTGCATAGCGACGGGGCTCACAAACTCAAAGTGTCATAAAAATGTAATACAGCTGACCTCAGCACTCACAACCTTGCAGTCTTAATGTACAGCAGTGAGGAAAAATAAACTGTTATTTTATGATCTTTTCATTAAAAGCTTGATTGAAAACCAAGATGTCTTTGACTTTCCTTGGCTCTGTCTGTCTGTCTCAGACTGTGTTGTTGTGAATTCTCTCGTCCTGAAGTTTAATGTTTCTCATCTCACCCCTCACATGTTCTTGCTCTTCTTTCAGGTATGGCTGCCATGTTCAGCTCGCCTCAGGGTAAATTGATGTACATTCTACCAACATGCCAAAGTGACACGTGTTGCGCGGTGGTGTGCATGTCTGTTTCACTCTTGTGAAATGTAAACCTGTTGGTACTTTTCTGTAGACAAAGGATAGAGAGCTAATATGCTTAGAGCCGTATCACATTAGTTATAGGGTGGAGTCACAATAACACGTTCACACACAAGAGCCCTGCACTGAGAGTAAACAACATGAGGTGTTTGAAAATGTCCTTCATGAATCTAGAAGCTATTTTTAACCCATAAGTTTTCTCATTTTCTCTTCTGAGTGTCAAGTGGCAGTCCTTCAACAAGTGTCAACTAGTCCTTCTTTCAAATGAAACTTATTTAACGAATGTCGTGGTTCTTGAATCATTTCCTTTGGCAGTGTGACAGCTTGACTGTCAGAACATCAATCCACTCTGGCAAAATCCTTGCATCATTGTTACTCAACAGGTTTCCTATTGATTAGGTGTAAGCAAATATAAGAGAACTAAATTTGAACAAAATAAAAATGACATACCCAGCTTGCTATTGAACCAATCAAACGCATAGCAAAAATCTGAATGGTGGAACAGTTAAAAGTCATGAGTATTATTGAAACACTGGAGCTGTTTTTCACAAAAACCTGACTGTCCATACCACATGTGTATAAAGTATAGACTTAATCTGTGATGTTACTCACTGGTTTCTAAGAAGACACTTTAAAGCCCAACAATGGCAATCTATCTAGTAACAGGAAAAGAAGTGGAGCTAAGTTTTGCAGGGGTGGTTTGTTTCTGGTTCCTGAACCCAATTTTTAACCGACTGGCATGTTCAGTCTAGAAAAAAAGTTGGTGTGGAACCAGTATAGTGACCATGACATCATCAATTGGCAAGACTTACCCTGTGTTGATAAAATGAGCAGGTAGTTGAGGAAGATTGAGAAGAGTGAGGAAATTAAATGTTCGAGGGAAATTTGGTTCAGAGAATTGTAATTTTTCAGTCATGATTGTTTAATGGCATCTTTGTTTCCATTTTATACCAGGAAAAACATGGAACGTTTTAGCTTCATGCCAACATTGTTGACAGTTTTTTTTTAGTTGTGATGAAAAAAGGCATTGAAAAACCATATAGACAGTAAAACACTTAACCAACTAAAAGATGCTCTCTCTCAGCCATCTTATTTAAAAAAAACCAGTGTACAATAACCAAAAGAGCTGAATGCATTAAGAGTGGGAATGAAAGATGAATGCAGCTGAGATTTTTACCAATATATTTTTTCAACCCACCAGTTATTTAATCAAAATGATATTTGTAATTCTAAAATAAATTAATAATTGTTTTGCAAGTATGATCAAACATGTTAAGCACTCAACTCACCCTGTTTTCATCTGATCAGACATATTGTTAAAAATAAGAAAATGGTTAAAAGTGTATAAATTTGGGGAGCTACATAAAAACAGCCTCTCAGGCTATAAATATGTTTAATTTTACAGTGAAAATGGGCATTTCAACCTGAAACTAAGCTTAACAACTCCTAGCTGGAGCTCCATATTTATTTTCAGGTATGAGAGTGGCATTTGCCTACTCATCTTGCAAAATATACCAGGCAAGAGAAGTGTGTTTTTCTAAATGTGAGTCTAAAAACTGACATGAAATCACTCAAAGAGCTGAAACACAGTCATAAAGGCTTTAATGTAAGTGTAGTGTTGGGAGTTTATACAACTGTCCCACCCTTCTGTGGTAAACACAGATTTTTTTTCCAGCCTGTCTGCTGTCCCCTCCCCAAGTGTCTCTCTTTCTTTTTCTCATTTCTGCTGATGCCCTCAGTCAGGAATGCCCATGGCTGTGATCTGCCATCCTTCCCAGCACACAAAGTAAACACACACACACACACACACACACACACAAAAAGCACATCTCCTCATGCGAACACCTTCCTGAGGCACATACATGAGCTCCTTTGATCTGCTTCACATAGGTGTTTTTCAACTCTAGTCATTTTCTCTTTTTCTCCATGTTCTTCAGTTTTTTTGCCTCCATCTTTTCTCTCTCTTCCTTCTTCATCCCTTTTTCTCATCATCTTCACTCAGGTCAGACAGCAGGAAGCTGGCACATTTATTGCTCCTCTGTGCCATTAGAAATGCACTATGCCCCTAGAGGTGTCACATGCTAAATGACCCTGAATGGGGGTCGCTGGGACACAATGGCCCTGGTGACGATAGCCCTTCCCTGCCCTCCCCCACTCTCCCCTCACATCAGCGCCAAGTAGATACAATAGTGAGGGTGTAAAGGGGGGGTGGGCTTGTAGTTGGCTCAGGATGGACATTACCAACAGCAGGGACCCGGAGGGGCAGTTTGCCTGCCTGAGGTTATTCATGTTGAAAGCTGTTTGGCTCCTCCAGGAAAAAGCTGAATCTCTGATGCTGTTTGGGAAATTCCTGGAAAATGCCCCCTTACTTCTCCCCAGCTTTGCCTCTCCCACTGGGTCTGCGAGCATGAGTGGAATTCACCAGGGTCTGCCCAGGTGGGTCCAGGCTTGCCTCTTCTCGTCTGGGATGGCCCTCTATAATCTGAGGAATGTGGATGAGAGATGCCTGGCCTACCCATGGTGGGCGAGGGGAGATGGACACACTCCCACAACAAACAGGACCAACACCCTCCTTTATCTCTTGAGCCAGATGACCTTCTTCTTGTCACCATGCTGATATTAAGCAGAGAGACAGTGGTCTTGTCTTGTTCCTTTCTGTTTTGTGATCTGAGTGAAGAGTAGCCTGGCATTTAAAGACTTTTTTGTTGAAAATCAATACCAATATGAAGTCTTTACAGCAAAAATGACACTTAGCTGTCTGCAGTTAGATGAGCGGAGTTGAAGAACTGCCCCAAACATTCACTTTATTCTGCAGTTTTTGTGCAAATTCAAAAATCTGACACTGAAAAAAGGAAAAAGTTGGTCCAACTAAATTAAATTGTTACAAGTGATAACACATTAATTGACTTTTTTTTAAATAACATTAATAAGTCTGATTAACACAACCGGTTAAGTCAAACACACTTAATAATTTAGCTGTTTTAAAATCAATTTTTTGCTTTAATCCAGCTTAAAATATTTTGTTGTTTCAACTCAATATTGTGCAAAACCCAAAAGTAAAACACAGCTCCTTTCTAACCGAAATGATATGGGTTCACGAAAATTACTTTTTGTAGTAACCTTACAAGTTTTAGATCAGGGACAAAACCATAAACCATGAGTTGGCATACCAATAACTCATTAAAGTAAGTTGAAACTTCATAACTCAATATGTTAAATAGAAATAAATGACAGGATAGAATTACATCATGATAACTTATTGAGCTTAACAAAGGTCGGACGCCCAAATCTAACAGAAACTTAATTGATTCACTTTCATTGACATCAAAATATTACATCAAGGTAGTCACGCTGAATTTTATATTGGTATGATACAGAAAAATATATTGGACCTTACCTTAAAAAATTAAGTCTAATTAGTTAAAAAAAATTACATTACTTCAACTGATCAGACATTCCTTTATTACAGTGCAAGTCATTTCATTTGATATGCATCACAGATCATAAAGTTTTCCCCCTTTTTTATCTTAAACAGTTCCTCAACTCTTGGTTACTTTATGACACATTTGCCTCATTCTACTGCTTTGTAGCTTCTATGTGAAAAGTAAAACAGCTTTCTGTGAGTTTGTGCACAATACTCATATATTTTAGAATATTTTGAGGAGAAACTCCAGGGGTGTAAGAGATACCTGTACCTCAGCTGCCTGTTGGATTTCTGTATTTTTTTATGTGATAGTTGGACATGTTCTGTGTCCAGGTTGAGATACTCAGAGTTTTCTATTGGTCAGAAGTTGCTGTAAAGAGTATGAGAGAACATACGCCAGCTGCCTACAAACCAGATGATGATGATGATGATGATGAAACCCTCTTGAGAGTGTGGATCACCCACAAGAAGAATTTATTCATTCTGATCATGTGTGCATATATCTCCAATGTTTTGATGCACATCTATTATTAATCATATGTTGAATTAATGCCTCAGAGCCTCAGGTTGTGTGGTTGATGCTGCTCCTGGTAGAGCAGAGGAGAGAGAGCCAGGGAAATGTTGATTCACTTTTTTCTCTCCTCTGATATGAGCCTCTGTCCTGTGCATCCCTGTCTCCAGCACTTTGTCTCTTCTTCATAGTTGCATCTTTTCATCTCTGCCTGTGGGGCCGATCTCTCTCTCCTCGTAGTTAACCGTGCCCTTCTCCTCCTCCTCTTCTCTCCTCTCTCCTCGGGGAGGAGTGCAGAGGATCCCATCCCACTGGGATGACACGTGTCTTGGCACAAAAGTGCAATGCTGCAGGCAATGTATATATCTCCATTTGTGTAGGATTTCATTGATTTTTGCTGTGTGAGAGTGCAGACGTATATATGGCAACACCTCGCTTTACCCCTATCTCATTATTTCAACACACACACACACACACACTAACACACACACACACACACACAAACAGGGGACTTTCAGTGTTGGTCTCATGATGGTGCAGTACAAGGATTCACTCCATCAATAACCCATCAGTATTGACGGGGGCTGAGTACTCTCCGGGCATCAATACCTGATCTTAAATTCAGTGGCTGTGTTTATGAAGCAGAGGGGAGGATGTCCAAGGCTTAGGTTGAAGGTAGGGCAAGCAGGCAAGGCCAAAAAGACCGAGGCTGAGAAGGTGTCCGATATGTTCAAGCTTTAATTGGCATGTTGTGATCTTGAAAGTCCTGAAACTGTCCTGTTTTTTGGACTGGAGTGAGTCCTACCCTTTAAGTCTTCAAAACCATGAAAATCCCTCCAAAAGCTAGAGCCAGCTGCAGCTCAGGCTTCCTATTGAATGTAAAATTAAATACAGTACCTATGTATCAGCCTGCTTCTTTCACTCCTTTCTACTCTCCCACTCAAGAAATTAATCTTTTCTCTCTCTCATTGTACCCAACTTTTTTTCTCTATTTCATGAGGCCTCTGCCTGAATTAAACCTGTGCTGCTGAGTCACCCAGCGCTTGGCGGTGAAAGGCAGAGAAAGAGAGCTGGGAGAGATGAAGGAGAAAGAACTCGGCAGGTGGTGGGCACCGCCGCAGCTTCAGCCCGCCGAGTCCTTTCAGCTGGCACACAACTGCTCGGCTGCCACAGAGGCCCTGCTTTCCATCAGAATATTCCCCCTCTCTTCCCCCTCTTTAAACGATAAACGAGGAGAACAGGCTTGGGTTGGAATAATAGGATCCTTTCTCTCTGCCCCTGCCATGTGTGAGGACAGGAACAATGGCCGGGACCGGGAGGGGAAATGATTCAAAGTGAGATTTTCACCTGCTCCCTTCAACCCTGGCTCTGCTCCTTTCAGAGCATGCTAATGTCGGTTCATTTACAAAGTAGTACTGTAAGCTGTAACACACACAAAATGCACTGATTCTTTTTTTTCTCTTTGTGATGGACAGTTTAGATTATTGTGCTTCAAGACATCCATTTCAGTAATCATACTCATTATAGTCATTATCCCGTTTTCAGAGCTAAATAAGAATTAAAGACTGGCTGACCTGCTGAGGTACAGTCTCTGGTTAGGTTTGTTTTTTTGTTCAGCCTGAGTGGCAGTTGTAGATTTTTTTAAGGGACATCAGAGGAGCTTTGGGTAAACCTTTCCTGTCATCTGGAAAAGTCTTGCATTCATGGTAGCTTTCTCCAAGCTGGTGTGTGAAGACTTGCCAACACAGAAGCTAGACTGAACCTTTCGATGATCTGGTCTTGAGGTTGAACTTTTGAGGCTTAATGCCATTCTGAAAAGTAAATAGATTTCTCTTTAAGCCTTATTATGGTGAAATGTTACTGTATGAATTAACAGAAACATAGTGCAGTTTACTGGCAGCATCACACATATATATACAGTAATATTCCAAAAAGTGAACTACTGTAGATATGACAGTGAAATAGTTTTAAGATTACAAAGATTCAGCTACAGTGTGGAATAACAATGACAAAACCTTGTGAGCTTTGATGTATTACCATTCGCTTACAAAAGGTAGTCAGAAGCATGAGGTAAATGTCACAGCCCCAGTGTCATGATGTTAATAGTATGCTTGCATTATTGTTTCATTCTACACATGCCAGTTGTGTTAACGTTAAATAGTGAGAGTGGTTAGTAAAAACAAAGTAATGAAGAATGAGTTCTTTCAAATTTGGTCGTGTAAAAGCATTTTTGAATCTGAAAAGTAGCTTGATATGCTTTCTCACATCGTAACAGAGATCCAGTACAGCATTTCTCCCAACATCAGTCGTTACTCAAGTTGACATTTAATTTGGAATAAACAGATTAACCAACAACAGATTAATTGAATCTAAAACAATTAAGAATTGTGGATACACTTAATCAGCAGGACACCAAAATAAAAGCTGCATGTAGGATAAGTGTCACACCCCTCTGCAGTGCCAAGTGTCCCCTTAAATATAAGGTCAGCCACTGTTTTCTCCTGTCTCTCATTCATTTGTTCTTTACGGTGAGACACGACACAACAAGTCATCGGCAGAGGGTGAATTTGATGAGGGGGAAGATATTTGTCACTGAGTAATCAGTGCAGGGAATGGGTAAACTCGTTTGTGCTCTAATCTCCTCCCCTTTGCACTAATTTGTCTATCCCTTTTCTTCTCTGTGTGTGTGTGTGTGTGTGTGTGGTGCGTGTGTTGATTATAATTCCCTTTACTACAGAGTGAATTAAAACTTGCTCGTAATTCATCTTTCACTGGCTGACTTTGGTTGTTAATCAGAGTGTGCATATTATTAACAGTGAAAAAGTCATGGCACACGGGCACAGACACAATCACACACAGATAATCTTGTGTGGAAAACATTGCAATTAAATCGGTGGCTGCAGCCTGGGTACATTTTTAATAAGTATTCATTTAATAACATGAGTGTGACACATATATTACATGCCTTCATGTCTTTCACTGAACGTACAACAGAAAGAATGCGCTTCTTAATAATTTTTCTCATAACACATTGCTTTTGTGGCTGGTTAAATGCTGCCTTTGCTCTCCAATTATCAGTTGTGTCTGACCTTTCATAAAAATGTAAGCTTAAAGACATGAGAGAAGAAGAATAAAACATGTCTTTCCATGGTTGCATTATGTTTCAAAAGGATCAACAAAGATGGCATGTAAGATCCTTGTAAGATGCAGAGCTTTGTAGATGAAACAGTGACTCTGAAGAAACACGCGATTCAATTTCAGACAAATTCCTTGTCATTCATTATTTCGCTTGTTAAAAACCAAGGATACATGGAGCACAGGGATACAAAGCTCTATTGTTATTACTGCGCAAGACAGCACAACAACACTTCATTAACATGCCCTAAGTAATAGATAATTGGTATTCAACATTGTGAGACATAAAGCAAAAAGGTGTTTAATGAGCGTGATACTCAATAAAAAGGGAAACCACATACTTGGCATCTTTAGTCAGACTATATCACACACTGCCTTGTAAGAAAAAAAAATTACCTACAAAACAAAGGTCATATACGCCGTTATTTCATTGAACCTCCTTTAGCTTTGATTACATTGTATATTCACTGTGGCATTATTTTGATAAGCTTCTGCTTCTGCACCAGATTTATCTCCATCCAGTGTTGCATTTCACCAAGATCTTGTATTGATGATGAGGGAGTCTGACTATTGTGCGAAGCCTTCTCCAGCTCATCCCAAAGATTCTCAAGGAGGTTAAGGACTGGACTCTGTGGTGGCCAATCCATGTGTGAAAAAGATGTCTCATGCTCCCTGAACCACTCTTTCACAACTTTAGTTACTCATAGCATCGGCTGCGGCTAAATAACTTGTTGCCAGCTGAAAGATGATTGCTCGTGCTGTAGTTATCCAATAGGAGTCTTATTTATGTAATGTATTTTAATCTGTTTCCAAAGCCCCTCAAAGGAACATTTTGCTTTGTGTTTTTTTTTTTGGCATCCCCTGTTGACATCGCAGTCTTTTCTGATTTTGCCCTAACTTCAAATTTTCCAAAATCCTCTAAAGAGAGAAATTACACACAGTCCTTAAAAACAAACCCAGGTTTGCCTGGCAGTTTTCTTCAAACAGTAAAAGCACAGCTTTCCTAACAACATACTTCTTCCATCCTTATTTTTCTGTCCATCAGTTTTTGAGTACCTTTCCACATGCCCCATAAGATTGACTCACTTTGTTCTTCCATCTCCCACTACTTTTGTCACCTCTTAAGCTCCATTCCCTCTACAATCTCACCCTTTTCTCACCCTTGTGACTCAACAGCCTTTCCACTCTCTTCTCTGCCTCTGCTGTGTTTCTCTCCATCTCCACTCTTCTCCTCCTCCTCTGTCTGGTTACATTTTATAAGTAAACCTCCCTGTTCTCCTTACCACTTTACTTAACGCCTCAGCTCCTGCTGTAATTGGACAGGATTTGATCTGCTCTCTGCTTCTCTTCCCTATCTTTTCTCTCCTCTCTTTCTGCTTTGTCTTGTCTTTTTTTTTTGGGGTAGCTTCTCTGACTTAATCTCTTTTACCATAATGTGATATATTGTAATTTTTTAAAACCCTTTGTGCACTGTCACTGACTCTCTCTCTCTCTCTCCCTCCCGCTTTCTCTCTCTCTCTCTACCCCTTTGTCGTCTTTTGTCTCCACTTTTTGCTCATACATTGTGGTACTTGAGAGAAATAGAGGTAGAGTGGAGCACAATAAAAGGTGAGGGCTGTGTGTTACAGGCCATCACAAAGATACACCCTTTGCCCTTAAGCCACCAGAGTGCATTGTGGGAAGGAGGTCAGTGGCAGCCTCACCCCAGGGAGGAACACTGATTAGGTTGTTTGCTCAGCTCCTCACAACAATATGTAATATTCATGCAAAGTAAACATGCATGTGCAGCTGTTTCATGTTGATGACACAAAGAGATCAACAAAGAACTAAAACAGATAATGTAAAAGAAGAGTTGTTTTGTTTCTACAGCTAACATCTTAACTTAGGGCTTGGGGTTCACGACAACTGGATACATTTACGTACAATTCGAATTTCAATGAAGTTGGGATGTTGTGTGAAATGTAAATTTAATGAAGTGGGGAAAAAAATCCATGTCTACATGGAAATGCTGAGGGACTGAAAATGCTGTAGTATGCATGCCAGGGCTGTAGTTGGCAATATAACAGTGGGGGGTGTATACACAACAACAGTTAATGGCCAAAGAAGAGGTTGGTTGATCATCTGGCAAATGCATTGAATGCTTCTTCCCTGATTGCAGAAATGGTGCAATGGATGTGCACAAGCACAAAAAGATATTGTCTGCTGTTGTTACTGCTGTTGTCCTGGCTCTCATGGCCGAACCACAATGAAAGTGTGATGCATGTGGAGCGTGATGTCAGTATTTCCAATGAAAACCACTTATATGCAACACTGAAGAAGTTTTTTCCAAAAAAAATCCTACTCAAGGCTCTTACTAAAAGTTCCTGTTTTGGGTTGGTAATGTTTCTGTGAAACTCCGAAGTACCTTTGGGTTTCACCGTAAAACAGTTGTCGCGTAACTGTCCCCTTGACCAGGGGCCAAATCTTGATGGATGCGTCTCCAAAAAGTGGCTCTTATGGTTGTCTGCTTGTTCCATATGGTGTTAGAACAGTGCACTGCAGATTGTGGCGCGTGAGGCTGCATTTCTACAAACCGGTCAGGATGCCATTGATGGCTCCTGTCCGCTGTCGATAGCACCTACAAAGCAATGGAAGTAAGCAACCTGTAGGGGAAAAAAATAGTGTTGGCTTTGCCTCCAAATTCTCCATAATTCAATGTAGGCAAGCTTAGATGTGAGGTACTGCACAATTGAGTCCATTCCATAGAGGCCCATCATGCAACTCATAAGAGGTCAAGAAAAGACAAGGTTTCAACATGTCCAGGTTGTTTCCCCCTGGTTTTACGAAACACACTTTTGTTTCCCTCTTTTGTCTATAAACAAAGACTTTTAAATTGATTTTTTCATCCTTTTTCCTGATCATTCTCTGACTTTATTTCTTTTTCATACAAATAAGAATTCTCGTTGTGTCTGACCCCAACACCTTTGCACCCTCACAGTCATTATTCTGCACTTGCCCTGCTTGACACAGTAACATATAACATGCACATCAATGGGTCATTAGAGGGGTGTTGTATAGACACATGAAATGAGCCTGTGCAGGGGTTGAAATGGGTTATTTTAAGATTTAAAGCACCTGGAGTGGGTCTAATAACCTAAGAGCTGTGCCTGACCCTGTATTCAACACACCATTACTATGCTAATGCTTACACAGCAATTGCGGTCGTATTGTTCAGTGAAGGCTTCCTTGAGCTTGAGGGGGTTGCACACATGTGTGCGTGTGTGTGAGGGGGCTGCTGTATGTAATGAGTGTACATGTGTACATGCTTAAGGGTGTGTAAAATCTACACTTTGTGTCTGTGGAACGAGATACTTCCGTGGCCAATACCTTGCAGGAGATAATGGATCCCACAGTGAAGGAGTGAGTGGCAGCTTCTTACGGAGCCCATGGATTCATCAGCCCTTTCTACGCTCTGTACCCAAGTTTCTCTGCGCCCTCCCCCAAGCATCCTCGCCTCATCCTTGGCTTAGAGTGATTGGCCAGGAGCAGGAGAGGATGTTATGGAGTATGAATAATTGAGGAGAGGGAGGGAGGAAGAGATGTGTAAATTGACCCTTAGCTGTAGCTTCACCGTTAGCTTATAATGCTAAAGATGCCACAATCAATATATATGCAATATGTAGCTAAGGAATTACACAAGCTATGCAAAGGACAAGGTTTGAGACAGTTTGTAGCATGCTTGAGTCCCTCTTCAGTTTATTGTGTGTCTCTGTGTGCAAATGTGTGGGTGTGCGCAAATGCATCCACCTTCTTTCGAGCAAAGGGTCAGTTTGAGGTTGCATTGCACTTACCCTTTCACTCCCAGGAGACCACTGCATTCTGCAGCTGTATCCCTGTGTGTGTGTGTGTGTGTGTGTGTGTGTGTGTGTGTGTGTGTGTGTGTGTGTGTGTGTGTGTGTGTGTGTGTGTGTGTGTGTGTAAGTGAGTGGGTGAGTTGGTGAATGAGTTTTATGCCCTCCTGGTTTCTTTTAAGAATCCCTGAGAGCCACAAAGGAAGCAGAGATTGTTGCCATGCAGGCTTGACCCTATTCAATGCCTGAAAGATGTGGAGTGGCTGCAGCAAGGGCCGCAGCAGCAGTCAGCCAGTCAGACAGTCAGTCAGATGGTGTGAAGCTGCTGATGGGCACTGGAGATCCTTAAAGGCAAGTAAACACACCACCACGCACGCACACGCTCTTGCTATTTCCAGGTTGCCATGGTTTCTGGGGAATGTCGTTGGGCAAGTTGAAGCACATCTCTTGTAATTCCACCCTGCCTGGCAGCCATACTGTTAGCATGTGTGTGTGTGCGTGTGTGAATCTATTCATGTGTGTTACCATGTGTGAGTGTGTGGCAGGCAGGAAGGTAAATTTGCTGTGGCTTGCAACCTGCAAAAGATTCCACATTTTATTTGAGTGAAAGATGAGCGGCTTATCTGTTTAGTGTTAATACGCGCTTAGGCAGCAAATATCAATTTTCCCCACATGAGCACAAAGTTGGTGTGGATCATGAAGCTTTGGCACAATGAGACACGAGAAGAGCTCAGTGAAATCCATTACGGCGCACAGTTCTGCTTTTGCCTTTGTGTCGCTCTGTTACACTTTAAAAATGCTAAATATGTAACGGACATTTTGTAGCTGCAGAGTGGATGATTATTGATTTAGTACGGCAGTAAGGCTGGGGATCATAAGACCCTCAACTGTGACATCTCATGTTTTCATGTCCTGGTCACCTCTTTTGAATGCCCTCTGATGTTTCTCCTCTTGCCTTATAATGACACAGTCCTTCCGCCCACTACATTACAGTCACATGATAATGTAGTATTTCTAGATGATGCCGCTATTTTGGACACATTGCATCACTTTTTTGCACGCTTTGCTCAGCACAACAAAAAAATAATCCTACAGTGTGTGGTGTCAGTATGACTATCTTGCTGCTTTTAACCATGGTAGAGACTCCCTTATCCAGGCCAAATTGCCTTCAGTAGATTATCTGCAATAACGTGTGAGTGGAGCAGACCATGACGCATCATCAATTTGTTTTTGTCATTTATTTGTTTTTCCTTACTGCATGGCAGAATACATGCCAGGCTGATGACAGTATTAGCGCCATGGACTGTAAAATAGATGGACATAGTCTCTACGACATCACTTGTCTGTTTCTGAAGCTGAGTTTTGAAACAGAACTGCCAGCGTAGCCATAATGGAAAAAGGACACACACCAAGTGTTCAAACTCAAAGCTGTTTGGGGCCTGTCACGCAAATGAACCAAACTGTGTCCCTGGTTGGTTAAGCTTATGGTAGTAATATTTTCTAAACTGCCAAAGTAGAAAAAGTCACTCCCCATACAGTGCATGCAGTTAGCAAAATTAGCAGATCAGTAGGGAGACAGTTTTTGTATCAGTCTGTAAACATACATTTTGGCTCTGATGACAGCTTTTTTTTGGCTCAGTGTGTATGTGACTTCCAGTACTTCCAGAACCAGCCCAAACGGTCACTTAAGGAACAGCAGGTTTGAGCACTTCTGCATTGTTTCATATATTCAGGCTGGGGGTTGCTGCTTGAATGGCACTAGCACATTTGTTTTTGATTTTGGGTGCATGTTGTGAAATCAGTTAGGATCTAAAAGTAAGTTTACTCAGTGTGTCTGGCTTTTGCTGCTGTGTCATCTGATAAATTACTGGAAGAATACAAAATCACAAGTAGATCATCCCCTATGACTGTGACAGCATTCTGTCAACAGACCAACAGCATGTTCAATAGAGTCAATTCAGGGGATACTTAGTCTTGACCTGCAGTAAACTAACATCACTGAGGTTAAGTATGAAAATAAACAAAGCAGCTAAACAATCAAGAACACGAGTGAAGTCTCTCTTCCAGTAATTGCTTGCGTTTGTGAAAGAACAAGGCTGCAAGTCTTCACCCTACAAATATCAACTTGCAAATAAAACAAAATGAGGCACCACTTTATCCTTCTGTCCCATCTTTCTCTCTTGCACACACACATACTTATGCTCAAACACACACACCTGCATAAATGCTGTGTCCTGCAGCTGCGAAGTGGCCTCTTGACTTTGACTGTTAAACCAATAAAAGCCAACTTCATTATGGTCTCACCCGCAGCGATTGGACAGTTACACTGTGGCAATAAGTCGACAGGCAATAAAACCACAAGCTACCTCAAGGGGACAGATCGACACACACACAATATGAATCCACACACACACGTGCACACAAATGGATTTAATAATCCTCACTGTGGGTCTTTACACACACATGCACATTGGGTTTCAGGGAAACTCAGCAATTTTAGTTTCCTCTTCCAAAGCACATTTTCTTCTTGTGTTTCTTCACCAGTGTTGAACTTTCCCCCTTAAGACTCGACTTCTCGACCTGAAACACGGTGGCAGGACTTGCTCCAGGCTTCTCCTGCAGTCTTTTTATTCAGTGTTTAAGAATAGTCAGGCTCTAAATCTGTGACTGACACCTTTTAAACCAAGTGACAGAGCCAAATTTATGAAGCACTTCTCAAAAAAGAGCAGGCGTGTCAATTATTTTTCCCCGTGAGTGTCCTCCAAGTGGTGCACTTTTTCTTGATGAGTGTTCTGCAATGAGTATGCAGAATGCAGGATGCAGAGAGGGAGAGAACGCTGAGATGATTTAGCCCAGAATGGCTTTACTCACCTCAGCACTTCTCACTCTTGGTGGGGTCTCAGTGGCCCTCTCACCTCCTTGGCTCTCAAATCCCACCTTCCGCTTCCCTTAATCATAGTGACCCAGCCCACCTTGAGCCCCATGCTTTAGCATACTCAGCAGAACTGTGGTAATCAGTAATCAGCCTATGAGTCTAAGCCTGCATGTCTTTACACTAACAGCCTCGGCCATCCCATCCCAGTCAGAGGGATGTGAGCTGTGCATTGCTATTCGATCAGCTCACATAGGTGCACAAATGTCTTTAACTCTTTAAAATGATGACTTTGATTGCCCCTGAGACGGTGCAGTATTTGAAACCTTAAGGAAACTCAATTTGAAAGATCAACTTCATTTGAATGAGAACCAGCTTTTTGACCCTGCAGATATTACAAGAAAACAGGCTGTCATCAGGGTATTTGCAGAGTGGCACCAGGATGAGACTTACAATAAGTCATCTGTACATTTGTGCATATGTAAACACACGGTGCAACATAAGTAAATACTGAAACTGATTCCTGCATGAGTGTAGCACGAACACTGTTCGTGTCACATGAAAACCCTGCAGCTGTCTTTGCACGATAACAGAGCTCTTAATGCTTCTATCTTAGGAAACTGATAGTTTGATGTGCCAGACTCAGAAACAGCAAAAGTTGCCACCTGTGTGGTGGGGCTTTGACTTCACATAGAAATCACAAAAGCGTTGTAGCAAGTCACCAAAGCCTTTCTTTAAGTCAAGTCTCAAGTGACCCTACTCATTAATATTGTTGAAGCAAGGTTACTGCAGATGTCAACAACTCTCCTTGTCATTATTCAGGGTGTTAAATAAACAAATATTTATGAGTCACTGTCATGAGTATTATTGCTATTAACAGTTAACATCATTAACATTCAAACTGCTAACTTAGGCATCTCCCTGACTTTCCAGGGTGCATCCCACTGAAAAGAAAAAAACTCTATTTAACACTACTCTGCTAGCAGCCTGGCTAAAACAGGTTGTTGAATACATCAGCTCATGCATTATACCAGGGATGGGTATTGATTAGATTTTATTGATATCAATTCCCTTATTGATTCCACTTTTTGATCTGATTCTTTATTGATTACCTCATCAATTCCTCCTATGAACTTTCAGTGTACAACAAGTAGGCGTTACAGGTTTTCTGTGTCAACCAAATCTCATTGAATTTATAAAAGAATACATTTAATATGGTCACTTAATTTAGATATCTGTAGACAATAATAAAAACAAATAAATAAAAATCTTTGCACTTGGTCACTGGATCCTCAATCTCTAGACATAAATGGATTCAAATAAGTAAAAATTGCACGCTGTGTTGTTCACATAAGGTCCGGCTGCTCAGTCATAATGTAGAGAATTGATAAGGGAATTGTTAAGCATAAAGGCTGATGATGTTGATGGATCAGACCATTTCTCATCAATTCTTAAGGGAAACGGTGATCAATACTCACTCTTACATTCCACCTAATCATCTTTTAGCATGCAGCTATGGCTTTTATGGTTAAAAACCCACAAGTACGGCCAGGATTGAAGTGATACCCTGTAGAAATTGCTGGTCACTTGCTCAAGTTAAAAAAGAAAGACTCTAAAGGATGAGATATTTCTCTTAGAGTGTGACAAAGGTTTTTCTGTTTCTTTCAAGATTTGCACTACCAACCTTTGCAGCACACACTATCTTGAGGAAACGGCCTGCACACAGTCACAGCGGGGTTGTCATTAGTGTTTCCACAGCAACCCCCCTCCTTCCCCCTCATTTTATGAATTTCCCCTGCTAATCTAGCCCAGATACATGGAAGCGGCAGTAAATGATTTATTAACAAGCTGATGGAATTATTCCTGATCATCATTCATGGACATTAATTCTCAAAGTGCTCAGATGTGACATCGCACATGCATTCATTCGCTGTACAAATAGGCATTTACTGGTCAGCCATTCAGTGGGGTCATCATTATCATCTTACCTTGGTTCTCTTTCATTTAACACAGAATACAGGAGCACAACATCTGCAGCGCTATCACGGTTAATAATCTTGTCATCACTGTTTCACTCAAGGCTGCAGCTGCTCTGTGCCGTCTGAGGGGCACAAGGCTGACGGGAAGATGAAAACCCATTCACATCCTACATTTAGCAGATAAAATGAGAGCTCTGTTGCCCTTTAATACAGCTCAGAAATCACAGATGTACACTCTTTTGTTGTGAACAAAAGGATGTGTGCTTGTAAAAATGATAATGCTTCAGGCTCATTGTTAATTTATTTAGTTTCTGATACCTTTAAACATACACTGGTACTCTCTATTCTGCTGTAGATGAAATCATCTGGGGCTAAAACCATAATAAAGTCCAAATCTGTGTTTCCTCTGGGGGTCCGTCAACATATAACAAACAGGAACAATAACACTAAGAAAACACACAGATCAGCATATAATACATGTAATGCAGAATGACTAATCCTACATGCTCTGAGGTTTTTCCATGAAATACAGCTACAAATGTCTACATAACATCCTGATATAATTGCTTTAGAGTGGCGGCCTAATTCAGTCCTGTAGGAAAATTGTTACCTTACATAAAAGGTACATTTGTGAACATTGCTGTCACTAGCAGAGACAGAAAGATAAACACTCCAGAGACAGACAGTTAGTTGAAGGTAGAGGTTTGAAGGAAGAGGTTTGTTTTGTTATGCACTCTTGTGATTACACAAGAGAAGGTTGAACATTTTGTGAAAGGTTATGCTTTAAATAACAAACATACACAAATTCAAGACAAAATCAAATTGAATCAAAATTTTCGGGGCCTCTAAAAACCAAACCATAACAATATGTCAATAACACAGAAATAACTCTCACATATAAAAGTATGAAAAGGACGCAACTCCTCCTGATATTCATGGTCAGAATGAGGGAGCTTTCAGTCATAGCTCATACAAATTTTTATTCAGCAACTCACTAAAACTGTCCCGTTTCTGCAAAAAGAAATAAGCAAAGTACAACGAATCAGGCAGCACAGAAATACAGAGTACATTACTTGTCTAATTCACATTTTACAGCTGAACGCAGAATGTTACTACTCCTATGATACATTCTAACATTTGTTCTCCTGCTGTCATTATAAAACCTGATTGCTACACGATCTGCTTGCTGACTGTGTAAAACCCCATCCTCTCTGATCACCCATTTTCCCCATCCTCTTTTTCTGTCCGTCCTCTCTCACTTCATTCCTTTATTAATATCCTTCCCCGTATCTCCCCATCTCCCCCTTCCATAACCACCCCCTCTCTCTGTTTTTCCTCCTGCTCTCTCCTCTTCCCCTGCTTTCTGCCGTGTTCATTAGTGTGACAGGAGAGTGCTGTTAATCGTGGCGAGCAGAGGAGGGAGGCAAGGGAGCCTCGGGTCCATAATGGGAACCAGCATGGTGCATATGGTACATAAACACATCAGTGCTGCCACCTCAGACGCCCTGCAGAAACAGAACTCAGGACTGTATGTGCACCTTTAGCTCAACAGTCATTATAAGGACCAGAGCAGCTACACACACACACATGACTCAGGGATGCTTTACTGGAGGTCGGATCATCTGCTAGGACAAACACACACTCACACTTACACACAAACATTTAATGGTCTATACAGATCTTTACATAACGGTGTGTATTGACATACATACTGCGCTGCTTTCATCAGTGTGAGCTTTATGTTTCCACATGTTGGACCATAAATAGACACTACATCTTCCCATGTCTAGGTCCCATCACCAACACAAACCTGTCACCACCCACATGTCACTCTTTGTCTGATCAAGAGTGTACATTAGTCTCTGATGACGATAGAAACCAAGCAGTAGATGCAAAACTATATCTTCAAAAGCACACAACTCTGCAAACATGTTGATCTTAAGCATTAAAAGTGAACTGGATGTCAAAAAGACTGTCCATTTACAGCTCCCTGAGGAGTTTTGACTGGTTGTAAAACAGGCTGGAATCAATAACGATGCCTTTGTCTGAGCTGCAAAAGCAATCCACGACATTAACATAGAGATCAACCATTTGTACATAGTTATTTTCTGTCTAAAACCATCGATCTTAGAGATTAACTGGACGTTGCCAAAACAATGATCAAAGCAAATGTTTCCATGAGTCATCAGTTGAGTGTACACGAAAAGGATATCAGCAAAGAGAAATCAGTTGTTCCTCTGTCCATAGGGGACACCAAATCAACACAACACTGAAAAATACAACACAGTAAGCCTGGAGTAGGATTCTGTTGCCAATGAGTAATGTAGCCTATGTTGAAGGTTTGTGTAGCTTTGCACCAATGCAAAAGACTGTGCACCTAATCTGACATGCACCACCTCCAAAATTTAACAATGCAGTGTATCAAGATGGGCTGTTCTGCACTGTGATTGGTCCACTGAGCCGCCTTGTGTTTATTTCCAGTATTTCTGAAAATGTTTCTTTCTTAAAGTATGAAACTTTTAAACACTGAACCTGGTTACTGACATAGACTGTATAATAGATGAATGCAGTCTCCATGACGTCATCCATCTGTTTCTGAAACAGAGTTTTAAAGCAAAATGGCTCATGCTGCCATATTGGAAATGGAACGGGGGTCCACGGTAACAGCTTTTGGGCGCCTGTCAGGTACATGAGCTAAGCTGTGCCTCTGATTGGTTGAGCTTGAAACTGTTATAATTTCTAAACTGCCAAGTTGCAAAAAAAGAAAAATTCTAGGCTGTAAACATATTAATTTATGCTTTTTTCCAGCTGGGTGCATATGTGACTTTGGGTACAGATTTTAGCACCTCCGCATTGTCTCATATTTTCAGACTGGAGGTTGCCACTTGGTTACAATTGGGCTTTAAGAAACTATTTTTAAAAAAGGTATTTGTTTTATTTTTTGCACATGTGGAAGAAGACTTCTAGTTTTATTATCTTCCAGATCTCTTATAGTTAAAGCTATACAGTGCGTCCTGAGGTTTTGTTTGTTAGACAACTAAGTTGAGCCACACCTCCAGTTGTCAACAGGTGCCCACAAAAAGAGGTTCTACTTTAGCTTTTCCATTCCATGTGAGAAGTTACATAATTGCAGGACTTTTAAGATGAACACTCTGGCTCTTGTCCCTCCAGCTTCTCTGTGGACATGTGACACTGAAAGCATGAGAAGAAATCATGAATAACCCTCCTTATGAAACCTTCATTAGGATCTGTCAGGGCTCTTTGATTAACATTAATGGAACCAGCCCCCATTTCTCAAACCACTCTCTCTCCACTCACCCTCTCCTCTTTTTTCCTCTTCTTCCATAAGACCTCACTATCCCCCACAAAATTTGTCATAATTTTCTGTCCTACTACACTTTATTTTGTCTTTTCAAGTACTGTCATTTTCTTCCATTTGCCCTAATGGTGTCCATCTCTACGTCTAGCACATACCCAGTGCCAATGAGTCAAACCTCCCCTCTCCCCTCCCTCTACAGGGCCTGCTCAACACCTGCACCCCCACCCCACCTCCTCTCACTTACCCACACCTCCCATGTTATCTATTTCTCCTCCTCTCCTCTCTCACCTCACCCCTGCAGTTCTTCCTTTCTCTTCCTGTTTCTCTGAACCTTACCTACACATCACCTCTTTTTCCCTTTTTATGTAGATATCTCCCTCCACTCTCTACTCTCTGGACCCCTCGTCACTGAAAACAGTGAGGTCCAGCTCCATTCATCTCTGTCAGACTCCATTAGTGCCATGAGGAGCATGCACACACACACACACACACACACACACACACACACACACACACACACACACACACACACACACACACACACACGCACACACACGCACACACACGCACACACACACACAACAACAACACACACACACAAACACACACACACACACACACACACACACACACACACACACACACACACACTCACAAAGTCCCTGGTCTGGTCTGCCATGGGGGGTGGGGAGGCTGTGACAGCAGGCTTCTCCAAAGCTGGCCAATGAATATAGATCACCTAGCTATTCTCTACTGTCAGGGCCCTGAGACCTGCTCCAGCCCTCTGGGACTCAAAACCCCAAGACCAGGTCAGACCTGCTCTATATGGACATGTAGAGCTCTGAACCAGTATCAGCACCCTGTGTGTGCACGTGTGTGTGTGAGTCTGTGTGGTGTTGTGGAGTCAGTAAATGAACAACTGTGCAGTATGAATGTGCTGTTACTCCAAAGAAGACTTCGTCTTATTTTTTAATAGGAACCTGTGCCGGCTATAGTTGTAGCTCTGCTAGGAAACAAAAGTCTCAGGAGAAAGGCAATATAGCCGACATCTGTGGGTTTACTCCTCCCTCAGCTGAGCCGACAGGAATGGATCCCATGTGACAATGTCATTTACTGTCTCTCTCTTTGAACATTTTAAATGAATTCCTGATCATGATATAGATTAAGCTGTAACACGAGGCAGATGTCGTGACTTTTTTCTTGGAATTCTTGTGTTTCTGTCTTGGATCATGGTGAATAAGAGGTGCTATGGTTAAGAACTATAATTTCTGTCCTCAAAAATCCTAAATAAGAGTACAGCCATAGAAAGTAAATTGTATCACAAAAAAACCCTCAATAAAGTCTTGTTGAGGGCAATCATACCATATGAGGAGATTTACTGTTATTCTATTTAAAGAGGTAATGGGTTCAATTTTTTTAAGTTATTTTTGGACTTTTTATGCTTTTATTTGGAGAAAACAATAAAGTGGGTAGTCAATCAATAAAATGAAGAGCCAGGTTCCTTTTGCTCTGCTTAGTAGATGAGCACTGGTGGAACATAACCAGGATTCCCTAACGTTACGCCTCAGAGCACCGGGCTGAATGTAGCTTTAACGGTAAGTTTTCATAAAGGTTACTTTTTTTAATCACGCTTTTACTCTTAAAGAATTTTAGATATGCTTAGGGTTTATACAAAATACCACATTTTTAAAAAATTGAAGTAAAAGTCATCAAAAACAACATGCTAACAGCATACTATTCTTTATCTATTCATATATTGGCTAGTATACAGTAAATACAAAAAACTAAATGTTCCAAAGCCGTATTTACAAACTACTGGATAGCAAAAAAATAGACCAAAGTGGCCTGTGTCCAGTGTGCCCAGGTTTTTTCTATCAGGTCTCTACCCTGTCAGTAAGAAACACACATGATACTTTCCCCCAGAGCCATTATCCTCATGCGCATTGGCAGATCTCCACATACCACTCACATACAGGAGTGGAAACAGGGCTTAAGGAATAGTAGCAGACATGTACTGAAAAAAACAACAACACAACACTTTAATGTTCCATTTCACCACAGTATTAGACTCTAAATATTCATATGCATTATAAGAAATGCTGATTTATAGTGTACTTCTCATGCCATTTATTGTCTCCTGTGCTTCTTTTGTTGATCTTGTATGCAGGCTGTAGATTCAACAGTCATATAGGGAGCAATCATACATGTCATTTTCTCCAGTGAGTGCAGGCACTGCAGACCAGCATGCATTGCAGCATCAGAGCATCTTGATTTGAATAAGTGGTGTGGTTCTCCCTTTGTCTCAACTGAGTATTGTTCCCTCTCTGCTGCCTGTGTTTCTGTACATACACTTTATTGCCAATAGCTGGATAAAGCAGAAGGGTGCTCAGAGGAGGACTTCAAGGCCTCTGGGGAATGTAGGAAATCATAAACAGAGACAGGAGTGACTACATGGTAGTATTAAAAAGACACGCTGTGAAAATCATGGTTGTAATAAATTTTAATGAACATCTTTTAACACCAGAGCAGCTTATGTAGAGTTCAAGCCAGCACATGAATGCTGGTGTAACTGTTTTTGTAGATAATATGGATCATTTGCCTTGTAATATGACCTCTGTACAAACAAAAGGGATCAACACCATATGATCGGGATCAAGTGCTTGGGCGCATGTGTGTGTGCACGCATGTGTGTGTATACAGTATGAATGAGGAAGGAGTTGCATCATGTGTAGTTGTGAACGCCCAGAGAGAGGTTTTGGATGTAAGGGACCCTAAGAGGAAAAATCAGTAGTGATAAGTCTTTCCCATAGCCGTGGTCGGCCGTGTGCCACAGTGGAGAGGTAATCTGTCTTGCTGTATTGTTGGACTCAGTGCATGTGTGCCCAATCCCCTGCAAGCATGCAGTAGGCATCCTAAGCTGCTTGGAGAATTACTAAACCAGCTCTAAGCTCAACACTGCTGGTTCTTGAAAAACAGTGAAGGAAAAAGGAAGGAAATGAGGCTTGGACCTTATCAGTGACTGGCGTGTTTATGGCTCCACTTGTGTTTTGAAATCATTTACACAACAAATGATGAATGAAAATTTTGTGCTTTTAATATACTGCCTCATGCCAAAATAAACCAATGTCTAAAAAAATTACTACATCATAATAGATACTTGAGTTAATGTTTCATACTCTTATGCAGCATGTGTGAAAAGAAAGTTCTTGTTGTAGTGATCTCACGCTCTAAGCATTGGATCACCCTCCCTGATCTTATTAGGTGCAAATGACCCAGTTGGTATAAGCAGATTGCTGATGAGTGGAGAGCTCTGTGGGCTAAATGCCACAAGGCAGGATAAAGTTAGAGGGAAGGCAGCTCTCTCACTGTTCAGCAAATGCGTTATTCTGCCCACAAGCTTCAGGCTGCATGCAAAATGAAAACACTGAGCAGTGAGGCTCACACAGCTGCATATTTTCTTATAATTTTTGTACATCAGGATTATATCACCTTAGAGTTTAAAGTTAATGACAAGAATGATCCTTAGCTCAATTTTAGCCTTTCAACAAACATTTGGATATAGACTTCTTTCAAAATTAAACATGTTGGAGACTTGTGGTCTTCCACGATTGACAAATGAATTTTAAGTCTATCAGAAGACACCTCTGGGAGTTTCTACAGCCCTTTGATGACTTCAGTGTGTCATATGGTTAGACTGAGCTACGTTTTCTGGGTTAGCTGGGTAGCTTAGGGGTTGGAGTCATAGCATTGCTCACATTGGCACAGTGACCAAGCATTTAGTGTCACTGACAATACTAATCTCTACGCTTCAAACCTTTTGTGATCAAAAATGTCTGTCTCGATTGAGATCTCATGAAATTTCTTTTTTGACCCACTGCTTCCCCTAGAGTTAAGGCAAAGCTGCTGATGAGCTCTTCTTGCAGACAAAGGTTTTCTTTTCTGACATGTTTACCTTATGTACTACTTGTTCCTGTGTATTTCTCACTCACTGTATGTGTCACGCACATGCCTGGTGTAAATATGTGACTCACTTAAGACACATGTTGTCTGTCACATACTTAAAACCACAAACACCCAGAGACATGTTGTACCCACATACTGGCAGACAGTAGTCAAAGCGACATGTGGCCGCAGCAGCTAATAAAAACACAGGAGTCAGTTACCAGCATCATGAATATTAACTCTCCTACACAGTAAAACAGTAATAGTGTTTGGACAGCCCCAAAGGTAGCCTGTGTCACAGTTGAAGGTGTTTCATCATTTCTTCCGAGAAGTAAAATTGCCACCCCGTGATGACTAGAGTTTCCCTGGGCTATTTGAGATTCAAACAGACAGTTGAACTGCTCACACACCCACTCCTGACATGCAAATATAAAGGGAATGGCCCGCAGGCCCCTGGGGGGAGTACAGAGGGTAGCTATTAGAGAGAAAGAGAGAATAAAGAATAACAGATTACAGAGAGAAAACAGACAGAACGAGCCACATTCCTCCATGCCAGGGGAGTCTTTCCTAGACGGACGACTTCTACTTCACCATACCTGACAACGCAAGCAAAGAGTAGTTGCACATTCAAACCTGTGGTGCAGGTACAGATGCGTGCATATTATTGACATGCATATTTGCACGCAAAGCTCAGTCAGAAAGTTGAAGTTCAAAGCTTGAAATGTATTTGTATATGTGCACAAAGTTTAGTAGCATCACATTTACCTGAAGGAAAACCCACACACACAGGAAAAACACCAACCAATGAAACAGACTTCACTTTTTAAAACTACTGTAAAAGCTCTTGAGTTCAGGGTTATCAAATGCATGGCACCTTAGGGGGCGAGGCAGAAATGTTGAAGTGTCAACGTGATATATGAATATGAAGTCATATTCAGATGTCAGTTAGCTGCCAGAAATAAACAGAAAGCTGCTAAACGTGGTGATGGCTGACAGGCAAATAAGTGATGTAACTGTGCATGATAAGCTCTCATTACATCGAGAGTTGACAGATGGTGTGACAAATCTGTGAGACATTAAAAGAGTGTGTATTTCTGACACGTGTGAATGACCTTTGAGCCTGTAAAAGAAGATTCTGCATTTGAGCTTATAGACTGGATCTAGAACAGTTAATCCTGATGATCTTATTAAGCTATGAAGCTGAAAGTCGATTCAACTATTGAGACAATAGTTGATTTTCTTTATGCACATGCACACACAGTTTGAACAGTTTGAGCACAGTTTCAAGCATGGCAGGTCAAAGTTGAACCAGCCTAAAAACTGTGATTTATGTTTAAAAACTGGCAGTTTGGGTATTTAAAGTTACATAATAATACAGTTTGTCTCTGAAACAAGCTTGGCTCACCTGGTGCTTCTGTGTTAAACTTTTACAATCATGTACTTGCTTGTTTTCGTTTTCTGCCTTCTTTAAGCTTCATTACAAGCTTCACATGCAGGAGCCGGTTTCACAAAGACAGATGTTATTTATAGCTTAGATCAAAGAAAACACCAGAGTTTGATGTAAAAATTCACAAAATCTCAGTGCATTTCTCGACGTTCCAGTATAAACTGTAGTTCGAGTTGATTTTGCCCCCTGTGGACAAAATAGGAAGCCTCCTCTCTATATTCATCTTGTCATTTACAAGTAGTAGCACTGTTTACTGCTGAAAAGTTTACCCTTTCTCAATTATTTATGTGTAACATGGTATTTTCCATGAATCTTTGGTGTGATGAAATTAAGAAATAGCGAGAGAGGCTGCAGCAAACTGTTAATTGCTTCATCTAACACCTTCCCTGTGACAGTGGTTAAAAAAAAAAACATGTTAGGAAATTGGAAGTAATCAGTCTTCTTTATGGTGGTCTTACATGGTTTTGTAAGAAGTTCCTAAAACTTTAAAATAAATAATGGTGCTAGGGACAGGCAGCCCCACTGTCGCGAAGTGGACATTATACCAACACAAAAGGATATATCGACCAAACATCTGTGATATTAATGTAGTCATTAAGAAAGGCTAGAATGCAGAATGAAAGTCATCCTAGTGCCAAGTTGAAGCAGTGACAGGACGATTTTTACCTGTTATGTGGAAATTCAGACTAAGACATGGCAACTGAAATTGCTCAATTCAATCACATTCTGCAGAAAATGTTTTCAGCTGACTCATTTCACTGGAAATATTGAGTATAACAGCTCTGAAGAAAGATCCTGTTTTACGAAAAGTTCTTGAGCTGAAATGCTGTGTCGTAAAGTGGCAGAGGTTGGGCAGCTTTTGCTTACGCACAGAGAAGCAAAAATCTTCACTACAAGCTATTACTGGAAGGTAAAGCTTTTTAAAAGCATCACATCAAATGTTTTGTTCTTTCTTTGTCACTTAGTAACACTGGTCAGTTCCAGCTGCAGTTAATATGGCACTCAGCTCTGATATAGCCTCAGAGTGGGGCGAGCAACTTTTTCATCTTTGAAAAAAGTTTTAGAGGTCCAACATTAAACCTAGCCAAATGCCACAGGTGGGTTCATTTGTAAAATTTGACACCAATGTCCCAACTACCTTTTTCTTTAATACCATTTATTGCACAATCGACCATTGTCCATGAGCTTGATGTATTAGATTTAATTGTACAAAATGAATATTGTCATCTTTGGTATGAAAAACTGGATTTAAACCACTCACCGCCCCCCTAAGTGTCACATCAAATCTCTTAGATTTCGAGCATGAGCCTTGTGTTTTTGTTGACCTCTGTATGTGCATGTTGTATGTATGTGTGTGTGTTTGTGTGTGTGTGTGTGTGTGTGTGTGCAGTTGCATGTGCTTAAAAAGAAAGAGAGAGAGAGAGTTTTTGCCTGCTCCCTGACCCCTCTCGTGTAAACACCGACACACTCCGACGAGGTGCTGAATGGCAGTGATTATGAGAGAGCTCTGCACCACACACACACGCACACACACACACACACACACACACACACACACACACACACACACACACACACACACACACACACACACACACACACACACACACACACGGACTCTGGGAGCTCTGCCAAGGAGGGAAGACCTACAGAGCAAGGCTTCCCCTGGCTCTTTGCCAACAATCCATTAACGGGCCAAGGAGGAGGAGAAGGGAGTGAGTAGGGAAAAGAGGAGGTGAAGAGGAAGGAAAAGGGAGGGAAAACTGCAGCAGAGGGAAAGGAAAGAGAGTGGAAAAAGTTTGAGAGTGAGTAGAAAGAGAGGACAGAATAAAGTTCTCAATGAGTGTGTATTCCTTTTATAATCTGAGGATTAGAGCCGGGTTGATAGGATAAGAAGCTTGATGGAGCAAATGACTTTAACAAGATTAAACTAAGTTTGAACACCAGCAAATGTTCTCAATCACAGTTATTATAAAATATTATAATCAGATTAGAGATACTTATTCTATTTGGAGTTGATCTGACCTACATTGATCCAAAAGCTAGAGGGAGCAAATGGATGAAATCTTGGTGTGGCAGAGCTCTTTACAAAGAAATGATCTGCAGAAGAAAACTGTGGTTATACATACATATACTGTGTTAGTCTACATTACGTAAATATTTGTATGATCCATGAGACTTTCTCAGCTTAATATTAAATGTTAAAAAAACCAAATGAAACAGAGAGTCTGAAAACTGGAAAACAAGTCCTGAGGTTAATGCCTTCAATTTAGCTGTGTGCAACATTACTGTGACAATTAACACCCAAAATAGTTTCCTGTCAGTTTTTGTGATGCAGTTGCTCACTGACACTGCTGATAAGCTAAACCTGTAAGCTTAGCTCATTGGTAGCACTAAGTCAAAGTAGATTTTCGTGGCACATTTAACACAAAGGGTAAATTACTTTTAGCCTGTCAGCCTAATCAGTTGGAATTCTTTAAATAAAATATGCCTTTCAATAGAACAGTGATGTTGTTATGAAGGGAGACTAATGGATTCAATTTTAACAGAGAAGCATTGCTAACTGAGTTGACCTGGGAAAAAAATGTTTAGCTGAGAAGAGTTAAATGTGTCAAAGGAGATACACAGAGGCTTTGAGGCAACATAGTGGACCGACAGGAACAAAAAGACCAATACATTTGTTGAAATCATGTGTTGTTTGCCGAAACATTTTTCTCTTGTCCTTTGCCCGTCTGCCCTGTTATCACAAAGTGGTTCAATGTGTCAGCTGATCTAAGTGACCATGTGCTGACCTCTGAGACCTCTAATCAAATCATATGATGGGCTGAATTTGCCCCCAAACCACAGGCAGCTGGACACACTAATCCTCTGACACAAAACAACTTCATGAATCCCAGAAAACCAGCTGATCTGGTGTCACAACACAGCAGACACCTCAGGTCACAGTCTAATCAAGAGATAGTGAATAATTGACAGAAAATGTGAGCATAATTGGCTTTTACACTCGTCTTTATCATGTTTCAGGAACTTCAGAGCCATATAGATTGTTTGGAAGGCAAACACTGCCATGAGATATGCACTTTTGAGTCTTAACTACCTCTGAGGTCATATTAGGTTTCATACAAGGCGATATCTGACTGACAGGAGTCACGTTTGTGCTGAAATCATCCTCTTTCAATGTGACCCAAACGGAGTCAATACTAGTTAAAGAATAGTTCATTTTAGGCTACACTTACCAGCTCTGAGAGGGTGATTTAGATGTCATGAAATGTACTGAACCTTATATGTACTTAACTTTTGTTGACCTCAGAGTTGTTAAGCATGTTTACTTGAAGGTTAAGACTCTGGGAAAAGGCTATACATACAATGTGTCATTTGATTTTTCTCACACCATACAATTTTGTACCTTTTTCCTCTTGCTTTGGGAAGAGGAAAAAGTTGTACATGTCAACCAAAGTACCCCCAGTTCTCCAGCCTATTACAGACCTTTTTTGTATTTGTCCATCTGTGGTTTAGGAGCAGCAACTATAGTGAAACTTCTCAGCACATTATCAATAAGAAGACCAACACAGGAAATAAGTATTTGCTCAATTTTATGAACAAAACATGAAATAATAGTCTCCTACTATATCTGTACGTTGAGTGGTCTCTGCACAACAGGCTCATTCAGCAGCCGATCAGCAGCTCCCACGGAGAAAATGTTGCCTCTTATTATCCTGGCTGGAGGACACGACTGCTAAAACCATTGTTGGGATGTTGGTACATTTTTCATACTTGATAGAATGAGCTTCTTATTAAAGAAATAAGCACTTACTATCTTGAGAAATAAAAACACAAACACTCAGTTGTGGCCCTCTGAGAAAGCAACAGCCTTCAGTTGTTTTTAATGGAGCACCATAGCCATCTTCAAAAACATCACAAGTATGACATACCATATTGATCTGCTTGGATTGTTACTGTAAACAGACAGGAATATGTGGCTTATCACACAAGCCTTTCAAATAAGACCTGTTTTGATTCACATTATTCTAAGGCTTGTATGTTTGCCTCAAATGTAACTGGTCAATCCTGAAAAATCTGGTTTCACTCGTTTCCCTCTAAAGACTCCCATGAGCGATCATAATGTATTAGCCATTGAGGATAATGTTCCAATCATAAACTTTAATATCTTTCATTTTCACCACATTCAAGAGCTTTTAAGCGTTTGATGTCAAAAAAAAAAAAAAAGAAAAAAAGAAAGGCCCCTTTTTGTGATTCCTGGAACTGGATAGAAAACAGAAAGCGATGGAATGGACCAGCAGGTTTCTTTCTTTGTCTACTTGATAGCATGCCTGCAATCTGAGCCTACTGTGCATGTATGTGTGTGTATGCATTTGTGTGTGTCTGAGACTGAATTCAAAGCTGAAGTTTCTTTGATGCTGCTAAGCAGCAGTGGCAGGCGACAAAATGGAATTTGACCTATGTAATGTCCCTTTTAATCAGAGGTAATTGACACAGATAGACCTTCATCATAACTGCATATGTCCTTGCCAACCGTGTTGATGCCCTGCAGAGCTGTGCCTCCACGACTCCTCTCACTGACACGTGATTGGTAAAGTAATTATTTAAAAAGACAACGCAGCCTATGTTATCTTATGGAAAATTAAGGGCCTTATCTTTATTTCTCAACCCTTTCAGAAAACTCAGTAGTTTTGGTGTATGTGAAAGTGTACTCTTAAAGTCCAAGCCCCCTGCACAGTTATGTGAGAACTTTGAGCCACTGGATGGTTCAAGTAATATACAGTAACCAGTTTCTCCTTTTTACCCTCCATTCTCCCTTCTTCCCTGCTGAGGGGAAAAATGTGTCTCATTCCAATTTAATGCATGGCCAATTCCCACCTCGACAGAGCAGTAATTAAAATCCACACGCAAAGCCCCATTCATCAGCGGAGATGACAGAGAGAGAGAAAGAAGGAGAGAGGGAGCAAGAGGAGAAAGGTGGGGGACGAGGGGCTCTGTCACTGTACCCTTGAATTTAGGAATCCAAACCAGTCTGTGAGAGTGAGGAACAGAGGACAGAGTTGATGCTGATCTCTCCAGTTGTGTTGTTTTCATTCTTAAAGCTCTGAACTCTTTCACCTGAAATCTGCATCCATATGTGCAGACATATCTCAACAAATGAACACATTATTATCAAAGTAATGAAAGCTTTACTTATGGTTCACTCTCCAGTACCTGCAGTGTTGTCATCTCATTAGGTTCGCACCCAACCGGTTAAGCCCCGCCCCTCGTATTAGTCACTTTTCCCCTCCCTTATTACAGACCCCCCACCTTTTGCACCCCATGGCAGATTTTCTGTTTTGACAGCAGTCCTGCTGAGCTCTCTTGGCTTCACACACGCACACGCATACACATACACACACACACACACACACACACACACACACACACACACACAGATGACCATGACCCTTTGGAGAGCTCTGCATGTCCACCGTGTCCTCTGGGGGTTCAGGGACAGCAGCAGGGCTTTGGGAGGTTGGCGGGTGTGTGTGTCATTGTTTGCTGTCTGTGATTACGTGTGTTGCCACCCGGCAGCTGTTTGCATGTTTTATCCCGCTGTCCATCGACACAGGGGCCGAGCTGTGTCTGGTGTTTTGGTGACATCATACACCCCTGAGTTTTCATACTCACATCTTTGAAAAATGATTCATGAAAAGACTAGAGCATGATCCAGAGCCTCACGTTTTTCTCCCATTATGCAGACATCCCATCCAGACACAAGGAAGCTAGCTTTTAAGGCTGATACTAAATTATGTCATGCATAATGTCTTTTTATGATTGGCACTTTTTTGTTTGATACGACAGTCTACATTAAAGAAGGCAGCAGATAAAATCATGCAGCTGGAGTGCAGAATTCACACTGTTTAAAACGGTGCATGTTGACTTAATTTCTAACCCTCTGAAAAAGGTTGATAAAAAGCAGTATTAGGTCTGTCTTTCTTCCTGCAGCTCCTGCAGTCCCAGTGGTGGTGGCATATGTCCAAGGTCTCCTCTCCCCCCTCTGCTCCCCACCTTGTCTCTTCTCTGTCTCTGTCTTTTTTTTCTCTCTCCATCCTGCAGCGGACTGCACTTGAGCTTGAATGGCCGAGCAGGACAGGCAGCTGCTTGGGCCCTGTGCTCCAGAGAGAGGAGAAGGAGGTGGGGGGAGCAGAGACTTTAATGAGATGCACAGTGTCAATGGCCACTCTCTCTGAAGAGGGCAAGAAGAAAGGGTGCTCTCTCTTTCTCTGCACTCCCCTCTCTCCTCTGTGCCCCTCTGTCTCTCCTGCCCTCCTCCCCAGCTGGTGAGGCCCTTTGTTAGGCGCCAGATGATACCCCAGATGCCCCGGCCCAGCCGCCTCTTTCAGCTACATTCACCAGCCTCCCCTCAGGTCAGAGGTCACCACCGGGCATCTGAATGGGTCTCCGTGGAAACAGTAGCTATGGCGGTTGAGAGAGTGGCAGAGGCTTTTTATGTTTGTTATGTCCTGGTTGCTGTGGACAGTATTTCTTCACCCTGATTTAGATATTAAATAATGAAAATTAGGTTTTAATGCCTAAAATCTACAAAGAACTCTTTAATTTCTATTTTACTTTATTTTTTCGAAAAAACAGATTTTCACAAAACTATTAGATCAGATTGAATTGAATTGGATTAAAAAACAGAGACCTGCAGAAAGGAGTGGGGATGAAAAGTCCTCCAAATTTCATTTAAAGCTCCTGAAACCTGTTTTGGGTACATTATTTCTGTGGACGTGTTCTTGCAGGTTGATGCTGCTCCAGCCCTCTGCTGGGTAAAAACACAACTACATGTTTTCACAGCATCACTCGAATGAAAGCCTGCAAAGTGTGGAAAAACGTTAATGCACAAAACCTCTGAGAGAAATATTGTCTCTCACTGGTACTTCGTACATTCTAGTTTCAATGTGCAATCTAGAGATAAATGTCCAAACTAACTAGATTAAAATATATTTTATGATTTAAAATACCCCACAAAATTAGAAAGGGAATCACAACTAAATTATTGACAGACTGACAATAGCTTACAACACACAGCTGGACTTAACAGCATTATTTTAGAAATAATGATAACTCTGTATTCTTCAAAATTAAAATTTAATTTGTGGCTTGTGTGGGAAGAGAGAAAGAAGCTGTGGGTGCTCAAAGTTTTGGTGATGCTGTGAAATACCTCTTTTTTTGCCAAATAAGAGAAAAAAATCTTCTAAATGTTGTTGTAAATGTTTTTTATAATGTTCAAATTTTCTGTTTATCTTGTGTGAAATTTGTTTTCTGTGTCGAAGTGGTTTTTCTTCATTAAACCTCCTAAATGCAATTCTGTTTGTGTTTTTCTTCATTTTAAACCTTTTCCTTTTGTATGAAATGCAGTAAATTTGAAATAACTCTAGATATTGAAGGTTCAAAGTATTCTAGAAAAGGAAATAGGTCAAAGCACTGACTCATGGGATATTTTGTAACATTTTTATAGTCAAAATCAGCAAAAAAATCCAGACAGGCATTTCGAGGCTCAGTTGTTAAAGGGTTAAAGATCAAAATAAGCTGACATAAATCTGGAGAATTAATTATCTATGTGTATGAAGTCATTGCACTTAAAATGACAGAGATAAAGGCAGTATTAGATGCATCCTCAGGGTGGCGGAAAGGTGGTTTGGGGACAGCAAGAAAAGAGTGACAAAAAAAGTTCAATGGATGGATGTTAAATATTCTATTTTTAACCTAAACTGTGCAACCATGTGCATGGATTTTTTTTCCTTAAATCAATAAAGTAAGTCCGTCTGTGGAGGTAAAGCTCTCACCGCAGAGGATAGCGCGCCTAAGAGTTCTGCATACCATTCCAAGTCTACAGCACAGCCACAGTTTAATTTTACCCACAATAAAGTGTGCATTTCAAATGTGCTACATGCTTCACATATTTCTTTTTCCCTCATTTCACTTCACTGAATGCCACTGGCATTGGATTAAGCCGGGTTCCCTTCACTGGGACTCGGGTGTCTCTGGGCCTTCTCCTCCTTGCAGCCTCTGTCGGTCACGCTGTCCAAACAGATCAAAGGTCACATGATAAGGCGAGGGTGAACACTGGGGCCCATTCAACAGCCTGGACCAGTAGCATAAAACACGTGGGCACAGAGAAACAGAGAGAAAAAGGCGGAAAGTAAGAAAAAAAAGGAGAGTTTTGGCCCCAGTGTGTGTCTTGACAATTCCTTAGAGAATTCTGGGAGAGTCTTTTCATAGAGGAGCTTTCCAAAACCAAGGTTTGTTATGCTAATTTGCCAAACTGTACTGAATGCAGTTATATACGTGGAGATGTAACTCGGATGAATCTCATCTTACAGTTGGAATGAGCAGCATTGTAGCGTGCTCTCTGTTTGCGTGTGCATACATGTGTTTGCGTGTGTCAGATGTTCAGTGTTTGTTTTCCAGTGGCCTTTAGCTTGCAGGTAAACAGTGAGTGTGTGTTGGTTAAGCCTGTGGCTCCGACCCCTCCCTTAAGTCATCACAGCATCAGATAACGCAACTGATCACAGAGGAAACAGAGCAGAGGAGAGGCTGACCCGGCCGCCGCCCTCCTGCCACATGCAAACTGCAACACAGACACTAAATCACAACAGCACAGGGGAAAGGGTTTGCTTTTGATGAGGGAGTGTGTTTTCTGACCGGCTTAGAATCAAACTTGATGACATGGAGGCAGATGAACTCACATCTGGTGTCAAAACAGCAGTAGAGTTGTGTCTCTCTGCAGTTCTTGGTAACTTCTGCTCAACTTCTCTTTCTCATCAAAGTGGATAACAATACATTTTAGTACTTCATACAACCCTACAAGCAAATGAGTAACTTCAGTGTATGCAAAATGCATTCGATTAACCAAGCATCCATGTTGGGCCTTAAGAACAAATAAATATTTGATCCCATCAACAGTGATTTGGGCGAAGCTACACAGCATATCTGTTGAGCGCACAGGCTTTTACAGATTGTATCAACAGCCAATCATTCTTCATTTCCCATCATGCTTTATGTTTGATGACATGCCTGGATCTTTGGTACGGTTAGTATTTCTTGTTTCTCTTGTTAAAGTCTTGAGCGTTTGTTGTTTTATGAAGTTGCATCTCATCTTATGATCCTGTATTTTTTCTGTATGGTATATTTAAAATGCTGCTACACAACCCTTACAGTATGTAAGGAAGTTTTGAAGTGAAGGTTGAGGCAGTACACTGTGAAAACTGTGATCTAAGCATGTGTTTGTGTCTTTTTTATTGGACTAAGAAAGAGCCACAGTCATGTGACAAATCTAGAAAAATGAAAATAATTTCAAGTTGCTAAAGATGAACATTTGCAGCTGAATTCTTTGTTAAAGAGGTGAAAAGAAAATTTGCTGCTCAAGTTTCTTGAAATGAGAATGATGTCTAAGTATAAGAAAACAAACCAGTTAATTTTTTTCCCTTTTTTTCCGTATTTAAAGTTATTTTACTCTTTGCAAAAGAAAAAAAAAGTAATCTCATAACCTGATATATATTTTTTTCTTGACTATTTAAGTTAATATGGCTGATAAATCTAATGAACCAAGTTTTGAGACATAAACACTTGCACTGATTTCAGTTTTTGCAGAGTGCTGTTATTTGCGTGGACTCTATTTTACTCATATTGACCCATAGTTTACCCTCTGACTATGAATAAAAGCAAAGGTTCCTCCAAAATAAGACAGAAATGATCCTCCTTTGTTGTCAGTACAATGATAAAATAGATCTCTGATATGATGCAGATAATGTCTTATGGCAGGGCCAAACAGTAGGTTGTAGATTCAGCCTTTATTAGACGCCTCAATAATCAGACAAATAATCTCTCATGCAGCAGTCACCAGGGAGGGACAGCCTGACTCTTGTGTGGCACTCGTTTCTCTTTCTACCCCACATCAACGCTGCTATTCAGGGAAACATGGTCTCTATTCCTGATTAGCTCCAGCAGCTCATCAATAGGCCTGACTGTCTGCTCGACCATTTGGACAAACAGCTCTTTCTACTCTGCTTCTCTCCTCTTAGCTTTAATGGCTGTAACGGTTCAGAGAAGAGTTCATTATTGCACAGCACATGGCTGGCACACAGCACCAGGGCTGCAACCAAATGAATCAAAATGTGTCACAAGTTTAACACATGTCGCTTTAACACATGTGATGAGAGGGGATGTCTACAGCTGTGGTGTGAGAGAGAAAAAGGCAGAGGAAAAGGTTTCCAGAGAGTGGATTGGAGGTAGTTTTACTCAGCTACTGACTCTTGCATGAGTTAATTCACACAGCACACCTCAGATTGCTTGTGAAAGATAATTACTTACATGTGCTGGCAATTTAAAAATCAAATCCTACAATAGTGCCACCCACATACAGATGGTCTACCACCCAAACAGGACCACCCACCTCCCACTTATACACACTCCATTTTACACTTACAGAATCAATATGTCTTTGTACATAATAAAGTACTTTTACACCTCTCTAATGCTGTCAGATTTAATCCTGAGGCACAGAAACATTCATCTTTGTGTTACACCTTTTGTTACTCCCTCTCAGTTTGATCAAATCCAAATAAAGCAGGTTTATATTTCTTTTACAGTCTTTTACTTTTGTTAATTTTTTGTGTCAAAAGTTGTTGTTGCTTTTTTGAAAGCTGTCAACATGAAATAAGCTTTGAAGGAAAATGAGGAGCCCTTCTTGTGAGACAATAATGTTATAGATGTGCTCCATCAGGAATGAAATTTAGAGAAAAGTAGGTTTATAGACTCTAATCCAAACTTCTGCTAGCAGATTTCCTACATTTTGGTTCGTAGGGATACTCATCTAATTTGCAATTTTACTTCATGTAACAATGTTTGAGGCTACGAAACAGCATAGATCCCTGCATTGAGAGGCAGAATGTTGTATTTGTATTTTATCACATTTACGTGTCATGCACAAAAAATGCCCAACCCTAATGGGTTTATAGAACATTGGAAATATTGTTGCAGAGTTTCACACGGAAATGTATAACAGTTACAGATTTGTCTAATCTAGGGTGACCATATGACCTCTCTTCACCAGACATGTCCACTTTCTTGGTGGATTATGTAATCATAATGGGGGAAATCTATAAAATTCCCTTAAAAATTCCAGAAAATGAGTGTTTTAAATAAATGTATGGATTATGAAGCTACTATGTCATCCTTGAGTACCTTGGGGTATTTTTTTAAGATATCCAAGAATCCGGGTGGGCGGTTAACCAAAGACATTTTCTGAAAAAGTAAATCCTTTAAGTCATCATTGACTGGATGGTTAAACATAAAATGAATCCTGTTTTCAGTTTCATCAAAGTTACATTGAAAACACATTCAATCTTCCACTGAGACGGCTTTTAAGTTCCCTGAGCATAGCTGTGATCACAAGGATCTATGTCATAACGTGTTATATTTTCCTGTGTTATAGCAGATAATTAAGGATTTTATGAAATCATTCATGAAATAAGCTCTAGAGATGCCAGATTTGATCAATGTTATACAAGAATATGACTTAAACTCATATACCTGGGTTGTCAGCTGTGCTTGGATAAAGTTGTACCAGTCACTCTTCAGTTTCAATACTTGTCTACTCTGCTGTTGCATATGCTGAATTTGAATGGCAGCGTGGAGCTACAGGGATTAGATCAGTACACCTGCAGGACCACAGAGAGAAGCCGTGACAGTCAGTGATCTAATCTCATCAAAAATACATCAAGGTGTCGTCACCCCCCCCCCCTCCCGGACATCTGTATGCAATGAAATATTAACCAAATAGAGCATTGAGAGTCTGCCAATCAACATCCATCAGAAGCTTTTTCTTTGATTAGATATATGGGCTTGTTATTAGAGAGAAAAGTAAACCAGGGAAGAAAACTGGAAGCAGAAGCAGCTGTCTGTGCTGTCATAACATCTCTATCTTTTCCACTTATACTGTTTAAAATTTGGTGTTTCAGACTCTTATCCTCTGCAGGCATACAAGCGAATTTATTCCTTTAAATAAATAATTGATTTGCCAGTGATGATCAACACAGAGTCCGTCTGCCAAGCCAAATTATTGCACTCAGCATTTTTTCAAAAACTCCACTAAGTCTTCATGCAGAATGATGCGACAACACACTGATAAAACTATACGCTTTCTTTCCCCTATGTTATGTCTGGGCCCAATGAAAAATTACACACAGGGGTTTGAAGCAGTCAGTGTTTCAGGGTGATGTGTTTTCTGGCCACAAAAACAAGTGAGCACATGCCAGGAACCATTTACCGTCAGGGGTCAAGATAATCTTAAAAACTAGAGTCACTCTTTTCTCTGTTTCTGAAAAGACTTGTAGGCTCACTCTCATTGTCAGCGTGACAGCAGAAATCCCAACAATCACCCCAGAATTACTTCAGAGTTATGTGTCTTGTCAAAAGTGGTCTCAACAAAGATTGAACTGATTATGTGGTTTGAGTTTAGATTTGAGAGTTTGCTTTGGATAAATCAGAGGAGTCAATATGATGAACCTAGAAACACTGTTAAAAATTAAATGCTGCCACCTGCTGGATGTAAGTATAAAATACAGTATAGAGGTGCTGCAGAGACGGGATTGCTATTTGTATGAGATTTAGATGCCCAAAAATAAATAAGGAAAGTGCAAGTACAAGGCCTGCTTTTAACTCTGTTTCATGAACAGTGAAAGGACCACTTCTAACCAATTGAACTCTCACTGATATTCTTTTAGTGATTCTGGTTCTCTTACTCTATCTGTTTTTCAAACTCAATTTTGTGTTCACTCCTCTACCTAGAAATAAAGCAATCGCAATCATAAAAGCAAAGTTATAGAAGACTTTTGTGACTATAGAGGTTAACTTCATGGTCAAGGATCTTATTTGGGTTTCTGTCCATCCTTTACTTGGTAAAGTCAGAGGGTAATTGTTCAGGACAGATGACAGCCTGTCAAAAATAAGAATGGGATGTTAAAATTCTTTGGTAGGCAGTTTTTGCTTTGAAGTTACAGAACAAGGAGATAGATACCTACAGCCTTCCTTTGAATGTGTGGTGACTCAGGCATGAGCGGCTTCTTTCCTAGTGAAATGTTAAACAGCTTATGCTTTCGCAGCAGTTCTGGTGAATATGATTGCAACAGTTTGTGATGAATGTAGAACATGTGTAAATATTGATAGACAATCAACAAAAATGTATGCTTCCCTTTCTCTATACAGATCACATTCTGGTACGATTTTATATCATTGTTCACATTTTTTTACAAAGAAGTTTAACAGGACTCCACATATGATACATCTATTTATCTAACATTGAAAGTTAAAATAAAAACTCTCTAGATAAACAAACAACTTTCAAACCTTTAATGATGACTAGAATAATTTAAAATGATTAAGGTTACTATGGCTATTTATCACTATTTATCATGCAGGGGGCACATCAAGAGATTTCATGGCATTTTTAAGTTGAAGTCTCGTGTAGGGACTTCAGGGTGGGTATTTTACGTTTTATTGACTACGGGGGCCTCCAAAAGAGCACTGCCACTGCGTTTTTAGATGCATAAAAGTGCAGAGAAAAGACACCAGAAAGAAACTGTCTTTACATTAATAGATCTTTATTAGATTCCATATCCTCTGCATTCTCATTCAAAAAGCATGAAGATAGAAAAGGAGACAAAATGAGTTGTGATTAAAAATATACAAAGAGAGGCAAAGTCTTTACAATCAGTAACATTACAGAGAGGCTAAAGCCATATGAACATGGGGCACAGCACTTTGGATTACTGAAATAACTTTCACCATAAGCTGCATTGGACACAGGCTACATGGTTGTTAATGCTTGAATTCATGCAACTGCCCAACATTCGAGCTTTGTTTTACCTTCATTCACAAACATTAGAAAAGTTAAATTTATGTGCATGAACTTCCCCCACCCACCCCACCCTCCCCACCCTTTGGCAATGCTAAATATACAAACTCAGCCTGAGTGTTTCTCACAACCGAGGTAACTGCAAAACACAGACTGAGTCACTGCGTCAATAAAACCAGTCACCACCTTTAAATACAAGACGAGTACCATGAGAAACACAGTAGTACAGTCAAGTACAGGATAACAGATTAGGCCACATTGGTCAAAACTGAAACTGTTCTACTTCAGCTACTTCAAGCATCCATTCAAAGCCAGTCTAAAAATCAACAGCTTAAGGACCCACATTCACTAAAAGAGTGTTTAAAAGTTGGCACAGACTTTGAAGATTTTACTGAACGTGCAGGATAGCAAGACTTTTTCTCCAAGTGCACACAAGTCAAGATGCTAGTGCAATAATAATAATAACAATTAAAACAAACAACAACAGGATTGTAACTTAGCATAATAAATAAGGCAAAAGAGAATAAATCTAAAGGAAACAAGAAGCAAAACAACATCCAACAGAGTGCAACATCCATCAATCAGCAGAAGTAACAATCTGTGGCGATAAAACATCAACAAAAGCACACACACACACACACACACACACACACTCACATACACGCCAAGTACCAGCCAATAAATGCACATGCTGAGGCACAGAAGTTTAGTACGGGATCTGGTTTTGGTAATACTGGATCATGTCGTAGGTTTTACTCCTGAAAGGCAAAATTAAGCTCAGTTACACATGTGAATAGTTCCTTCTGGATACAAATATGAGCAGATAGTGTGAAGATTTTAGGTTTTGCACCTGTTGCTGAGGAAGCAGTTCTGGATGACTTTGATGATGAAGGAAGCTGCATCTTTTTCACTTAGACCAGGATTAAATCGTTGCCTGAGTGTTTCCAAAAGAAAAAAAAATGATGCACCAAATCCTAATCAAGCTGCTAATCATTATTTCTGAATCCATACTTTCACTTACTTGAGCAATTTAATGGTCTGTCCTCTAAAACAGGGAAGCCCAGTGTCCAACATGAGTGTAACCAAAGAGACGACTCCATCCATGTAGGGCCTGATTCACCAGAAAAAAAAACACCTCGTAAGTACATGCCACATTAAAGATGTATAGAATAACTGCTCTATCATTTCCACATACTCACCTGACAGCCAGGTATCCCCTCACACACATCTCCATGAACCATTTGAAGGGTGTTGCCTCCATCTTCCCCCCCATGATCATCACCATCTCATCAGTGAGTTTGATGTCTGGTTCCCAGCCAAGGTTTCCACCAGGAGAACTTTCAAACATGAAGCCAAAGTCTGGAAACAAACACAAATTCAAAAGCTTGTTCTTTTAGTGCTGAAAGATGCAGATTCGCTAAATAAATACGAATAGTTAAAATCACTCAACGCCAAGAAGATCAACAAGAAAAATAGGGGTTGATGGTTTTTTTTTTCTTGACCCTCTTAGTCCAGCCAGAGAAGTACGAGTGAGTTAGCCAACAACTGGCTTTTTTTTGCGTTTCATTATATTTTTATTTATGAAGATGCTCTTTAGCCTCTGGTGTAGTACAGCTACAAATCCACATCATTGTAACACACTGTTACTTCATATCAATAAATTAACACATTAATCACCAATGTGGATGAGGTGGCCCTGGCTGTCCAGCATGATGTTGCCATTGTGTCTGTCTTTAATCTGCAGCAGGAAGAGCAGTAAGCTGTAAGCAGCCATACTGCGGATAAAGTTGTACCGTGCCTGGAAAGAGATGTGTTTGGAGAATTATCTGATTAGTATTACTCTTAGTAAATGTGATGGATCTTATTAGGTGTAAATGACTGCCTTGGAGCCTGGTTAAGTTTTAGATATTTGTTGTTTACCTTCTGGAATGCCAGAGTGGATTCATCCCCATACTGGTTTCTGAAGTAGTCATACATGCCAAAGTCGGTCTGTCGGCCCAGCTGGTCACGAGACTTGCAGTCTGGGATGCACTCGATCACTCCACACTGTGGTGAAGCATCAAAAACAAGAGAAAAATATATTTAACAGGTAAGGTTAGACTTGCTTTGTCATCATAACAAAGAGGGTGAGATAGCTTTATATGGACTCACTCCGGGGGCTGTGGCCACCACTCTGTAAGGAAACACGTAAAGATCCAGACCTACAAGTTGGAAGATGTTCTTAAACAAGCTGATGATCTGAAGAGCCAGCATGTCCTGTAAACAATTCAAATACTTAATACAAGGAAGTCAAGCAGACATATAAAGCTATTTTGTTACAGCAGTGCAGGGAGAGAGAGGAATTTGGAGCTGAGACCTGTCGACAGTCGTCTCCCACTTTAAAGATGGCTGCCTGCCAGCAGATTCTCCTTGCCTCCTCTTCACTTTTCTCCTCATCCAGAGAATCTGAGCGACACTGCATACCTGAGAAGGAGAATTTTTGAGAGCTGATCATCTTTTTGCACATTTGGGTACATATTGTTAACTAAAGGTGAATAAAAACATTCGCAGTACCCTCTTTTTCCAGCTCACTGACTCCACATCTCCTCACTCTAAACTTGGCCAGGTAAGGAGCTTTGGCAGCACTAATTAAGGTGAAAACAAAGAGCTTTTATATATTTTTCTTTCATATTTTTGTGTGGCATTTCTGTTGCCAATATGGCTTTTGGTCTAACCTCTGCATGGGGGTCCCAGACTTGTAGTCTATGTCCAGAACTATGGCCTCCGGGTTGCTGGGCAGATAACAGCCAGGTTGAACTTTGATCTGTGACATGGCTTCAAGACAGGCCCGCTTCCTCTCCTCTCCTTTGGGAAAAGGTCTGATGAAGACAAATAAAAACAACTTGAGCTCATTTTCCACATGTTGCACATGTATGGGTATCTAACAGAACATGAGACCGAAGGTGACAGTCGGGCTCTGCTGTTATTCACAGAGGAGAGTCACTTGAGTGAAGAGTGAGGAGACTGAAAGCCAGGGGACAGGACAAGTTTCTCCCCTGGACAGATGCAATTATCACTGTAATGAGGGCTGAGGGGAATGTTATCTGCCTCTTGTGGGCTAAAAGACACTCAGTGAGAGGCAGTGATAATGGGGCCTGTCAGAGCGCTGCTCATCAGCTGCAGGCGTATACACAGAGAGACAGGAAGTCTGGAGCAGAGGGAGGCAGAATTTCCATGCTGGGGCATGATCTAAGGAATTATACATCCACCAATGGCCAAATGAGCCAACACCAAAGGGTTTAAGAGATGAAATCATTGGTAATACAGATCAGGAACAGAACAACACTTTCTGACTAAGGGGAAATCTTGTTTTCACTTAACTAACATCTTGCGTATTATGAAAGCTATGTTTAAATGAAAAGTTAAGTGTAGTTACTTTGAGGCCTTTCGTAACCTTAGCTTTGCATCTTTCTTTGTTTAATTGGCGGATGTAGAGAAGATATTCAGAAATGAGAATGAAACTAAAAAATGTGCAATTCCTGATTATCATTTAAGATGCAGAAAAAGTAGACAAAAATAAAAAGGACTTTGCAGTCTCCATGTTTTTAATCACATCAACTGAGAGTGACACTTCCTATTAAATAAATAGTTATAAAACTCTTTTTAAACTCTGACCAAAGTGAATTTGTTGACTTTTCTCAAGCCTTGACCACTAAAAAAGAAAAGTGAAAGTTTTGTTCATACTTGATTATGGCTGACACGTTTGTGATCTTGTTGAAGAAGTCGAACTCTCTCTGGTAAAAGTCTTTGGCCGGGCCTGACAGGGAGCCAGTGATTTCCTCCACCATCTGCTCCAACAGCTCACCAATGTCAGCTGCATGGAGAGACAAGATCGTGGGATTAAAGATTTCAAAGTCTTGTGGTGTGAATGAGTCAAAAGCCCACTCTATATTGCCTATTTGAGACTGGATCTTTGTGTCAGTGTATTCCCCATGGACATAGTTTCTGTGAATTTCAATGTAAAAAGAGCTGAAAAGACATTGTGAGGGTGACTCACGATCTTTCTGATGCGCTTCCTCGTCCAGGTATATGTTGGTCTTCATGTTCCAGATAAACTGATGAGCCAGGAGCTGAGACTTCTGAGCGGCCCACAGGATATACTCTCTCACGTATCCCATCTACACCAAGTTACCAAAGTGAAGAAGTGACACAAAACATTTTTCATTAATCTTGTAACATATGGGCTGTCAATGCATCCTGACCCATAAAACCTGATGCTTACCTTATCGTATCGTAGTGCTTGGACTATTTGAGGAATGTAAAACAAAATGGCATCCTGGACACAGTGGAGAAATGTATTAACAGGGTGGAAAGTTAACAAACTGTAAATGTATAAACAATTTAAAGACCCCCGGATACACTGCTCTGTGGATCACTACACCACTAAGTCTAACATGTTGTCAATCATTATGTTAAATCATAGTGAATGATGTTTAAAATTGCATACTTTGGGAAGATAGGGTTTTCATTGACAAATTCACAAATATAATATTAAACACAATCGACACCTCATCATGCCTGTTTGCTTTGAGTGTGAACTTACAGGAGGAAAGGATCGAAGCACTTTGACCCCGTACTGGGCTGTGAGGGGATGAGGGGGGTACAGGGAGGAAAAGTAGGACAGCCCAGTTGGGGGATCTGCTGGAGCCCAGCACAGAATGTGACTTAGCTCTGGGGAATCAGCATCTATTGTGTGCCAAGTCACCAGGAACTGTAAAAACACAAAAAATTAGTAACCAAAGAACAGAAAAATATCTAAAATGTTCAATGTGTTCTCCCCTCTGTACAATATGCACAGGATCCATAATTCTGCTTCAAACATGACAGCAGTGTGATGCAAGGTGATGACCCAAGCCTGATGATGCACTAACTAGTCTCAAGAGGATGCTGTTTATTAATAACTTGACTGTGACTGGAATAAACAACTGTGAAATGTCAAGGAGGATCAATCGCTAAGTTATGAAGCCTTTTGGGAAGGCCATGCAATGCTTCACTGCTCCTCTCCTTAAGACGAACACGATACTCATTAAGAGTGAAGTCAGGTAGAACTAAAAGATAAGGACGCGAGGAAGCTGGGGGGAATGAGTTAACAAAGACATTAACAAGCGTCAAGAAAACTAACTCATGAAACCACAACGCTGGGTGACAAACTTTCTTGGTCGAATGGCAAAAAAACATCCAGGGTAGATTTACATCCACCAACACCTTTGCATTATTTATAAAAATAGAGAAAGGAGAATAAAATGCAGATGTAAAAAAAGAGAAATTTAGGACATGAAAACAGCAACCAAACTGGATGCATTGTGGCAAGCAACATTTAAATCACACAATATTTGAATTCAATTATGCCAGTTTATCTGATGTTTCAAATAATCTTTGAATCCCATCCATGTCTCAACCTCTCTAAAAGCCATTGACTTCAAAACAAAAGAAAAACGTATTAATGTTTGTCTTTTCCTCCTTTTTGAACATAATCTGCACCAATTCAGTCAAAAAGCATAAACCTAAAAAGGTATTTTGTTTGAACTGTCAGGTGAAGGATCTCACCTTTATAGCTTCTGGAACATCACACACAGCAGCCGGATCCATTCGCACGAGACGAGTCACCTCAGACACAATGGCCTCTGTGTTTTTAAATCTGAAAAATAAATATGCATCACAGAATGAGTGACTTGATCTGTTTAGAGGAATGTACACATCACGGCATAACCTTGCATGTACCTTGACTGTGTTTGTTTTATCAGGCCCAGATACTTGTTTCATACTTAATCCAACAAACAGATCACTTATTTAAGTCAATTTATTAATCCATAGTGTTTCAATTGTATATTTTTTGGTGAACATAAAAATTCAAACTGAGTGATTCTTTGGTTCCTTGGTTCACCTGGCTGGTAGCTGCAAGCCCAGATAAGGTGCAATACTCCAAGCCAGGTTGACATTGTCCTTCCACTGTTTCTCCGTCAGGCTGATGTATTTTGACCTCCAGTTGGCGATGCTAGTTTCCACTGACTGTTCAGTTGAAATAGCCAACTCCTGAGTGGACAGTGGGTTGTACCAAATCGTCAAACGCTCAATCTCACTGGCCTGAAAAGAAACACACAGAGAATAGGACCCATCATGATTGAAGTAGATGAAGATATTTAAAAGTGATATGTCCACAGCATATATTAATTTAACGCTCTTACCAGCAAAGCCAATAACAGAGTTCGGCGTTTCATGTAGTACTTGTGCAGCTGAGTGCCTCTGTTGCTTTTTTTAGAGAGTCCTAAAGAGGGGAAAATCAAACCAGAGCTTCACATGACAGTTACATGATTAAATCACTCGAAATCTTTTGAAATCAATGACTCACTGTTGGCATTATGTTCTGTTTTACCTGATTTCTTGGATATTGTGGACATCCCAGAGGACAGAGGATATGTGTTGATCCATCCCTGAGCCACCTGCTGCCTTTGGCCAACAGCAGCATCAAGGCTGCTCCGGCTGTCAGTCACTGCCACTACAGACAGGCTGTTCACAGACATGTCCTGAGGATCTACACAAGGAAAACACTATTTACCAGTTCTGCACATAAATAATCATTTATCGTGAAGACATTATGAAAAAGGCCTGCAACAGAAACATAAGAGGAAACTTTGAACTTCTTATCTGCAACCTCCATGCATCAAAACAGCCCTGGTGATATCATTTTTCTTATATCATTATACTTAATTTATCCTCTCACCCTTATTCCTTTTATTAATCGTGTAATCTAGATAAATAAATTGAGTTTGGGCAATGATTTAGAAGTCAAATTAATTTACATTAACTAGTTATTTTACAGAGAACTATTTACAGATCATGCTGAAGGGATGATAATTTACCCATTAGAAAGTAGAAAAGAAAGGTTTATGAACAGGTAAACTGTTGAATGCAAAGCAATTCACTTGTAGTCATACAAAGATTAAGCCATTGTCTTCTCAGTCCCGTACCTGGAGGAACCAGCTGGTTGGCAGCCAGATATTTCTTGTCTGACTGCAGGCTGGCATAGAACTTGATCATGATACTAATGTCTTCTCTGAGTCTTTTATCCGTCTGCGTGGGAAATTTGGGAGCCACACTGCACAAAAACAAAGTGAACACATGTTTTTGAGCCACAGCTAAATTAAGTTTTGATTTTCACAAGTTTTAATTCTAGTTTTTTACCTGAAGTAGTCAAAAGCCGTGGAATAAATCTTCTCTCGAAGCACATTTCTGATGGTCGCGTTTGTCACAACGTCAGCGTGCAGAAGAGTCAGACCCAGAGTCAGCAGCCTGAAACAAAAAACAGTGATTAGACAAAGTCTTACCAGGTTAAGGTTTTAGAATTTCTCACCACTAATTGTTACAGTGTTCAGTATCAAACCAGTTGACTTTCACTGTAACATGATCCCGTACCTAAATCTTGGTCCAATAGCTGCAACATGTCGATTCAGGCTACTTTTAGGTCCTCCAACGCCCAAAGACAGAGATCTCTGCAAAATGGTGGTGAAAATCTCCACCTGGTCGGCACTGCTGTATTTGGCTATCTCAAACCTCTGCACCAGAAACTGAAGGGGAAATATGAAGAAGAGAAATATATTTAGGATGACCATATTATGAAAACCCCAGAAGAGAATACCCTACCTAGCCTCTTGAAGATGCTGCATTTTGTACCTAAAAATTTTCGAAAACCATCCGCAGCTTAAAAACCATACTATTAGAAACATTCCCTTTCTGTCTGAAGTGACAATTTTCTGTAATTTTAACATAAAAAAATACTTCACAACATGCTTAAATCAGAAAAGAGAGGTGGCTTAAAAGTGTATATTTCTTGTGCAAAAATATAAATAATGCCTCAAAATCTTTGTCAAAAGGAAAAAAATAAAGGTATATTTCAGTGGGTTTTTTTTCTCTTCTAAACAGAAGAAAATAGAGGTTGCCAATTCTTGTTTAATTTAGACTAACGTAAAATAAAAAATTGTGGCTCAAAATTTAAGAAACATTTAATCAATTAAGAGGTAGCATGCTTTTCTTTCTTTATCCTTCAGTCTTTTTTTTTTGTCTAAGAGCGTGCTGCAGGCACTCAGAGCATGTTTTCTGTTTTGATCAGAGAGAGGAGTGATCTGGGTCTTTCATGTCATGAAACATGCAGCCCGCATACTTTACATCCTCACAGGTACCTATACATCAGAATATTACTACTGAAGCACTTATATCAATGGTTTGTAGAACAAACTGAGCAAAACCCAAACATTTTAGGGAATTTTATAAAATCCCCACGGACATAATTTACAACCAAAAAGGAGGACATTTCTGGCAAGAAGAGGTATGGTCACCCTAAATATATCGGGCATGAAGTCCGAGTGAGTGGATGGCTTTAGAAATTGTTCCTCAGAATGTCCCTTCAGTGAAGCATCACAATATGGCAGCTCAGTGGATTGTAAATGACTAACCTCTATCCAGAGGAAGTGAGGGATGACGTCAGGCGCACATGGAGCAGGTTGACTCTCCTCAGACACAGCCAGAGGGCCGGTCTCCACCTTCGCCTCTGAAAATAGACCCATCTTCAGTTCCACTGTCATCTGCCAAGCTCCTGCCATCTCACGCATAAACTGAGCAGATGGAAAAAGAAGGTGGGAATTAATTCATGAAACACATCAGAAATCACGATACACATTCATTAACATAACTCAAACAGCTTTTTGAAAAGTGATGCATAAACATACGGGCACTTCCACCCCGTTGTGTGCCGCCAAGAGCCATTCCCAGCAGGCGATGGCAGTTTCCATGCCGTGTTCTGTAAACATCTTCAGAGGAGACCAACACAGATGGTGCAAGAGCAAAGGATCACAGTCTGAAAGAAAAAAAAAGAAATTACCATAACTTCATCTTGACAAAAATACCCACCATCATATAACTGACAGTACATGATGAGGCAGAGGTGCTCACTTTTGGTAGTTATTAACAGGGCAGCCATCTTGAACATGGCCTGGGTGAAGGCCTCTGGTTCTTTTCTGTCCAGTGCGCTGGTCATCTGATGGATCATCAGCTTGTTCAGGTCAGACTGGCTATGAGTTGCCTCTGAGAACTGGATCATACCAGCCACCTGAGGCAGCACATAAACAGACAGGTATGAATCATTGTGCAAAAAGTTTAACAGAACTAGATCTTCATCAATTTAAAACAGCACTCCACCTCTCCTGTGTAGCGGTTGCGCAGGTTGAGTGAAGCCATGAAGTTGGAGTAATCCTTCTTCACACATGCTGGTCTCTCCGTCAGCTGAGTGGTCTAAATAAAAACACAGTTTAGGGGCCACTTGGAGTCATAAAGTCACAAGCTGGGAAAAACAGTCACGTAGTTATTGTTAAAACAACGTGGTTAAAGTTGTTACACTTCTGGATATAGTGAGGGCATCATGCCTGAGCCCTGTCTCTCTGTATTAAGTGATAAGACCAACCTGAGGAAAAGCAGCCTACGGTTGGCCACATGGTGGAGGACAGCACCAGCATAACCAGTTAGCCAAAGGGGCAACCAGCAACCAACCCACCCGTCCATTGCAGGTAAGAAACCAGGTAACCAGCAAATCCGTAAACCAGCCAAGCAACCAGGTAGGCAGTTCGGAGCGGTTTAATAAAGACAAAATACAACAAATGTAGCAAATGAAAGACAGATACAGCAAGATGCAAGCCCAGGAACACACAGATGCAGAGCAAGCAAAAAAATACCACATAGACTAGTAAGCATGCACACCAACACACAGAACTGTTAACAACTTGGTCCCAGTGCTTACAGAGCCACAGAACAAACACTGACTAAAACACAACAGAGATAAATGGCACTACAGTTAATGTGACCCAATAACCAGTACTAAACCTGTGATAAAAAGCAGTTATTGTCAGAAAATGGTTAATAAGCACAAATCAACAAGCCTGTGCACCCAGCAGTCAGGAGCGATTTTGATTTTACAAATTGTGGTCTCTTGAAAACTCCCAGTTGAAAATAAAGATACGGCTGCCTTTTGTTTGGGGAATTTTTGATGGTCGTTGTGACTTAGTAAGTTTTACCAAAACGAAACTGTTTTTTGAGAATGTGCTAACAGTGAGGTGCATCAACATGTGTGTCTGACTCACGCCCAGTGTAGTGCTGTGTCTGTTGTAACCGGCAAAGTGCAGAATGCTCTCTGTGGCCATGGCCAGGCCTGTGTGCTGCGACAATCCTGAGACCCAGTTCTGATGCTTGTTCAGGTACTCCTGAACAAGACAAGAGCAAAAAAAGAGAAAGCGGTAATAGTTTATTTAACTTCACAAAACCACTGAATATAAACAGGTATTCTTAGACTTGATTTCAGTACAGTTTTTTATTGAAATAATGAAGAAGAATTTATTTTAAAAAGAATTAACTCCAATAATTAAGTGTTTCTTGAAGCTCTATGTAGGTCTGAATTGTTTTGGATTTTTCTGACGTCAAGTAAGAGTTCTCTGCCTGAAACATACAGAAACTGACCTGTAGGTGGGACTTGGTGACTGATGGAGCCCATTTCATCGCCTCTTTCAGGATCTCACCACAACGAGCAGCAAAGTCTTTCACAATGTTCTACAAAGGGATGAGGATAGTTAGATGATGAAATAAAGAAGAAGAAAAAAAAGCAGATGAGCTCACATTTCAACAAAATGTATCCGTACACAAAATGTCAGGACTAGGTTGACTATCCGAAACATCTCTGCGGTACGTACTAAAATAACTTGACGAACCGAAAAATAATGATTACATCCATATCTATAAAAAATATGTAACTAGTTGGACATGTTAAGTGATTCCCAATTGAACAAGAAACAAACAATCTTTTACAACTAATGTTATGCTGCCCTCTAGTGGCCGTACCTGTAACAGAAGTCCAACTCACCTCACGGGCCTCATATGTGTCAGGAACAGTGATCCTGTACGGCGTGTCAGGAATGTCATAGTACGGCTGATCCTTGTGGATGTCCTGAATAAAAAGTAACCTAAATTAGAGACTGAGGCTTAAAGCAGTGTTTTCCAAAACACCTGCCTGGGTTTGACAAAAAGCAACAACCTCAACTTTTTATTTAACACCTCACTTCTTTCTTTTGCTGTCATTCAAGCTTTAGTTTAACTCAACCTCCCATCTCTTGATGTTATTTATAGATATTCACACAATAAATCTTTTTTTCTTTTCTTTTTTTTTATCTGATGCTTACAGCACTTAGTGAGAGAGAGAGTGTCTGCAAGATGTCAAGCATGGTCTTCAACACACGACCGCTCCAAAGCAAATGGGGGAATCTATGAGGAGGTAAAACACGAGACATAGTATTCATACTTTTTTTATTATGCTGACATATGCAAACCACTCAGTTGCTTGAATGCTGCACACTCACGTTTCTGCCAAACCAGAAAGGTATTTGTCTGCCACTCTGCGGATCCTCTTATGTGTGTGATTGAAGTTGATCAGTAAAAACTGAGCATGTCGCTCCAGCTCCTCCTCATGCTCTTTGGTCTTGGGCTTCAAAGCAAGTTTGAATGAAATTCACTGACACAGAAGAATAATATCACCATGAAATTTAGGTGTGCAACTTACCTTTTCTGCCATCATTTGAAGAAAGACATCAAACACTTTATCACCAACGCAAATAATGCACTGCATCATGCCTGCACGGAAAAAAACAGGATTTTTATAAATGCAAAAACACAGGAGAGGGAAAAAAATAGTAAAGAATAAACATGAATGAATCCTTTACCAGATTTGTCTTTCTGGATTGCTTTGTCTTCAAAGTACCTAAACATGACCTGGAAGCGGTCAGGATCATTGGATCGTAACATCCTGAGACAGGACAGACAGATGTTACAAATCTTCACAACACAACAGCACATTACATAAAATCACCCGGATTCCTGAGTTTAAACTGACCTCATGTATTCCAGTCTGTAGACTGAGAGTAAGTATGTTGACATGGCAAAGTCTAGCTTGTTAATGAGGGCAGATCCTTCAGGAGGAGGGTCCAGGAGATTGCTGATGGTCAGTCGCAGTTCACTCAACTCAGCCTGGAAGATGCAAATTGACAAAGTTCAAGGACACCGTTCGTACTTAAAAAGTTATTTAGCCAGCTTGCTTTAGTTGTAAACACAAGAACACTGTACCGGTGTGACTGTGTCGTTTTTCAGGGCTGAATTGTATTGTAGTTCAGAGCGAAGAGGTTCTCCGCTGGGGAAAGTGAGTAGGGGAGACTTGGTTGCGATCTCACACACTCCTTCATACCACTCCTCCGGCCAAAGTCCTGAAGAATAAAAACATGTGTGGGAAGTAACTGCTCAATTAATAATACATAATGATATGTTTAATCCTTTGATTTGAACATATTATTGAGACCTTCAAACTGCTGTTACAGTGTCTATGGTTATTCTTGACCCAAGACTGGAAATTGAATCCAACCTTCAATCTTCTATTAAAAAAGTGCTCTGAAGACACATTATATGGCCTCTGTTTTTATGGTGTTGGGGGAGGGCTGCAGACCATTTTTTGGGCTTTATAGTGGGCCCTTAGTTGGAAAAGATTGGGAACCACTGCACTAGTACATGTCCATCACTTACTCACCTGATCCTTCCACAGCAAAACCCATGACCACAGAGTACAACCAGAAGTCTCGGAACAGCTTCTGGAGTCGTGGTTTGGCTTCTTTGATTGGTGGGAGCCTCCTGGTCAACTGAAAGTCAGAAAATTGACACATTTGTTAAGTTATTAATGTATATGACTATAATTTCAAAATATCACATTTTGAGGGAGAATTGCAAAGAAACTTTGAATGAGGAAAATTGTTGTTTTGAACTACACTACACTGTTAAATGAATACACAAAACACAAACAACCAGCTGCAAATGATTTCTTACCAAACAAGAATGCTTTCTTTGGTAAATTCATTTCAGAACTTCCAAACACAGAGGCTGAATCATGAAGAGTTAACGATTTTAGTCAGTCACAGCACCTTTTGGTCTATTTGATCTGGTCTATTTGTTCAGGAAGAGCCCACATCAAAGTTCAGTTTTGCATTCAATTCTTTGCTCTTAGTCCTACAAACAACAGCAGCTCAGCACTTCCTGCCAGCACACAGATAAGGTAAGACATTTTAAACAAAAGGTGCCACATTTTGGACACAAAACCTTTTCCACTTACTGGCTTTAAAGTCGTGGGTTTATTGATATGGGGTGTAACTTGAACAAATCTACTGAATACTCATCAAATTTGTAACTCCACATAGCTAACATCTATTCCTTCTGCCTCAGGCTTCAATATGTGGATCGTCACAGTCATCTCTGTGGCCTGTCTGCTGGTCAGTCCTTCTCTGGCCGGGATTAAAGAGCTCAGCACTCATTTCTCTGACCCTCAGCCAGACCCCAGAGGCTTTGAGGGGGGGACGGTGGATATAGCAACCCTCCCGCTGGAGTTCCACAAAGAAAACACGGTCACAAATGACCTGGTTTTTGACGGGTTTGAAGACGACGATTACATAGATTTTGATAAGATCTTGTCTGCAGGCAATGACGACTACATGTGAGTATTAATTTTTCAGTTTGGTGGATCACTTAAAAAATCAGATGTGAAGAAAGAAGTTAAAGAATGAATAATAAAGCATTGTTAAGGACATTATTTACATAAAGAAGGTTAAAGAGGGGTGATTTTTTTTTGGTTGATTTGGTTCCAAAACTGTGTTGAAATACCTGGGTTTGATGGAAACATTGAGGTAAATGAACTGTGTACAAGCACTGCATGTATAATTGATCAAGAAGAGAGACATAATTTCATATCAGCTATTGAATGTCTGCGATGTCTTTGGGAATAAACATTTGAATACACATTCTCTTTTTTGATATTTCTTTTTCTGTTCATATCCAGCGAGGGAGATGAGATAGACGACATCGCCACACCAGCCCCAGACATCGACATCTTTGCTGAACCCTCCGACCCAAAGATTCGCCGTGCCAGACTCTTACGGCTTTTCCATGGACGCTCTCGCCTCCAACGCCTCAACATTGTTAACGCCCACTTTGGTTTTAACCTCTATCGTAGTCTTCGCAACGACGTCAACCAGACTGACAACATCCTGCTGGCACCTGCTGGGATCTCAATTGCTATGGGAATGATGTCTTTAGGGGCAGGACCAGGAACCCATGAGCAGCTGTACAACGCTCTGGGATTCGCTGAGTTTGTCAACGCCAGCCATCACTATGTCAATGCAACCGTACACAAACTGTTCAGGAAGCTGACACACAGGCTATTCAGGAGGAACTTTGGCTACACTCTGCGCTCTGTGAATGATGTCTACGTAAAGAAGAACATCTCAGTGAAAGACACTTTCCGGGCAGAGACAAAGGCTTTTTATTTTGCAGAGCCACAGTCTGTTGACTTCAGAGATCCTGCTTTTCTGAACAAAGCCAACCGCCGCATCTTGAAGCTGACCAAAGGACTGATCAAAGAGCCGCTCAAGAGTGTGGACCCCAACATGGTGCTGATGCTGCTTAACTACCTGTATTTTAAAGGTGAGTGAAAGAACAAACACACTGTTCTCCACCCACTTTCATATGACACAAAGGTCAAATGAGTCATTTGATGCAGAAGTAGAATCATGAAACACTGCCAAAACACACAAATTACCATGCAACTCTTGTTTGTTTGAACAGGAACATGGGAACAAAAGTTCCCCAAAGAAATGACTCACTATCGCAACTTCAGAGTAAATGAAAAGACAACTGTACGTGTGCCAATGATGACCAACAAAGGAAACTATCTTGCTGCTGCCGACCACGAGCTGGAGTGTGACATCCTACAGGCAGGCTGCCCCACAATGATTTAAAACATCTGACAGTTTTTCATGAAATACAAATACCTAACAATTTTGTTCATAGAGAGTCAGCTCAGTTATGATGTATTTGTTGTCTTTTCCCAGCTGCCGTACACAGGAAACATCAGTATGCTCATTGCTTTGCCAAGGAAGATGGCTGACATGAGGACCTTGGAACAGGAGATCTCTCCCACTGTTGTTGACAAATGGCTCAAAAATATGACAAACAGGTTAACACAATTTTCAACAACTCTCCTTTCGTAGATGGAATGTCTGTAAATGCTGAACATTTTCCAACCGGTGGAGTTTCAGAGCTACACATATAAAACTTTTCCCTGCCTCTCTGCAGGACTCGAGAGGTGGTGTTGCCTCGGTTCAAATTAGAGCAAAACTATGACCTGATTCCAAATTTGAAAGAGATGGGCCTCACTGACTTGTTTCAAGACAGCGGAGACTTCTCCGGGATGACTTCTGAAAAGGTTGCCATGAACTATGTGAGTAAGATTGAATCAGTTGTCGTTTTGCATGGAGGCACTTGAGCTCTGCCAAACTTTACAATCTAACACGTTTTCTGGTCTGGCCCCCAGCTGAAGCACCAGGGGACCATCACTGTGAATGAGGAGGGGACAGAAGCTGCAGCTGTGACCCAGGTGGGCTTCATGCCCCTCTCCTCCCAGATCCGCTTCACTGTGGACCACCCTTTCCTCTTCCTCATCTACGAGCACCGTACAGACTGCCTTGTCTTCATGGGCAGAGTGGTCAACCCTTCCCAGAGCTAAACATTACCAAAAAAAACCCTATAAGCGGCAAAACTATCCTCAAAGATCAAACAATTAGTTAAGAAGATATTTGTGATTGATCATCTGTGGTATTTGTTGCATTCACAACCTAATAGTTCTATAAGCACATAAGTTAAATTTAAGATCAAGTAATGAGTCTGTTTGTGAGTTTAATGTCTCACAAAGCATTTACACTTCCCCTTTTATTTCAAAAGTGTTGTGAGTCTTTCAGAGGACAGGATGGATGCTTTTTCTGTCAGTGGTTATCATTTTATCCTCTGTGATGAGGTTAATAAAATATAACTCTTCTAGACATGATTTTTTTATTTAAAAGCATTTATAACAGGTGTGTTGAAATACATATATATGTTCTAAATTAAAAACTGCTTCAGAAAAGCTAGGCTGATAGTATGGCCAGGTATGATTGTGACGATGTGAGAAAGTAAACAACCACACTGATGTTTGTACTGCAGCTGACAATAATTAACTAACAATATTTGTTGATAGAGTTAAACACTAACTATTTGAAGTCATATAAACCCCCTAAAACATCATGCATGTTTAGACAATTTAAAAGCAAATTCCTGATCTAAACTAATATAGATAATTTGTAGACATCCAATGCTCACCACAGCAATCACTGGGATCAGGACTCCAAGATTTCCAGCACTACTTGATGCCTACAAGAGATCAGAAATCATTTTTATTCTACCTGTTATTAATGCCCCCTTGTGTTCAGAGGTCAAAACATATATATTCATGAATTCAAGCTCATACTTTCAGCGCTGGTCCCTTGTCCGAGGCCCTCTCACTGGCTCTCTTTCCCTCCAGGCCAAGCTGGACAAACAGCTCTAAGAGGTTCACCATCAACTCATCCACCAGTTGCTCCCCCTGCAGGTTTGCTGCAATGTTAGCCAGAGCATTTATCACTGCCAGAGAGCAGTGCCTGGGGGAAAGAGTACAGATAAAGGGAAAGCTTAACACATTTATACTTAATGAAGACAAATGTAAGACCAACAAGACATTTTATAGTGTTTTCTCAACACTTCACACCAATTTATAACTAAGCTTGAGAAAGCATATCCTAGTATTATCTACTAGTTTTGGCCCCTTTGGAGCAGCAGTTACTTCTTCCCAGGTATGATTTCTGCCTCCGCAAGACAAGAGACACCTGCTGGCTCAGGTCTTTGAGTAAAAGCAGATGCTGACCTGTAGCCGTGATCTCTGTAGTCTTTGGTAGCAGAGTAGACCACTGAGCTGGCCTTCACACTTATCTGCTGGAACAGGTTCCACACCTCCTGGTAGATGTATTGCTAAAACGCAGAGGACAGTCAAACAAATAAACAGGATTTTTTTCCCCCCTGCCATTCTGTTCTCTTATTTTCTACCACTGATGACTCTCAAAATTTTCACATTATGAGGAATAACTGCAGCACTGTAAGTCTCAGCACATGAAAAGGCGCTGTCAGTAATTTGTATTTACTGCAGAGAGCCAGGTCCTTTTCCATTCTTTTGTTAATAGTAGCCTGTTGCCTTTGGGTTGTACCAGCTGTCCAAAATGCCAAATTATGCCCAGTGGGTTGAAAACGAGAACACTGAGACCTATTCTTAGTCTCAGTAAATATTGGACAGGAGGTTTCCAGTAATTACAGCATGACAGTCCCTCTGGGTGAAAAATTGGATGACATTGCTCCTATTTATACACAAATCCCTTACGTAACAACATTACATTCAAGCTTTCTAAATGCTCTTTTAACTGGTCCTTTGGTGATTAATCACAGCCTTAACATAAAAACTCAGCCATTATGAAACAAAATGAAGCAAGAAAAATGCTTCACAACATGAGCTCACATTTCCTGTGATAACCATGCAGCCAAGCTGGTCAATGATGAGAACATCCAGCTGTGATGGAGGCTGACAGAACTTCTGCTGAAGGATTTGTAGGATGTGCTCCATCACTTTAGGAGTGTCTCTCAGAGCCACTGCTATGTGGCCCAGAGCTCGAATGGTGTGATCAGGGATCAGATGAGCATCCCTGGCAAAAAACATAATATATATATTTTTAGAGTGGCTGTTCATTATGGTCCAGGAAGTAAAATTTTCAGGCCAGAAAAAAGGACCAAATATTTATTTTTCAACAGTGAACAGTGCTTACTTATCATTCTCCTGAGAAATGTACAGACGGTTGGACAGACTGGCTAGAAATGCTTCCACTATCACATGGTCCATGGTCAGACCAGCTTTGAGACATCTGAGAGATAAAACAAACACAAAGAGAAAATAAATACATTTTCAAAACATACACAGAAATGTTTTTGTGAACACATCTGTGGCAGGTGTTAGGGTCTGACCTGCATATGTTGTCGATGGAAATGTCTCTGAGCTGCTCGTACATGGATGGCTGGTCTTTCTTGTTTGGCAGCACATTGAAGGTTGACTGAGAGTGCTCATTGGTTACATTAATTCTTATTTCTCCTGTGCCTGAAGAAAGTAAAAACAAAGAAACAAATTGGACTAAAAAGAAAAAAGACAGCTTAACATCTAATAAAATTTCCAATATTAAAAAGGCTGAATCAGATGCAAAATTATCAGCTGTGATCTATCAAAATATCAGCAAATCTATTACAAAGCAGTTTTGTACAGTAACCAATACAGAGCAAACAGCAACCTCAATTCAAAGACCAGTTGTTGGTATTTTTAGCTGGTCGTCAATAGTACAGTACTCAATAGAGCCTGTGTGTGCAATTATCAATGTGCATTTGTCACAGCGCTATCAGCAAGCACACTATTGTCCTTTCACCTTTGGCAAGTCATGTGACCTACTAAAGGAAATGAGATTCTTGCTGATAAAAATGTAGATTCAAGACCTTGGGGAAACTGGTTCTATTTTACACATTTCAAAACAGCTATTTCAGACTTACTGCAATGAGTTTATACTTGTTTTTGGAACAGAGTCTGTTCCAACAATAATCAGACAAAAACGTCAGAAATGTTTTTAGATGTGGTGGGTATTATTCAAGAGTATTTAAGCAATCTGAAGTACAGCATCCTTTTTATGTGCCAAGGTTTATTTCAAAAAGATTTATGTAACAGTGTAGATGTCCTCGCAGTTCATAGCAAATAGTCTTCTTACAGGCATTCAACTTTGAAACCCTGACTTTGATTCGTTTTGCTTTGTATCACCACTTTAGTTAATCAATTAAACACACATAAAATTTCCGTCATTGTGTTTTCATATGTGTGTACACGTGTGTGTTGTACAACCATGCGTCACTCTTTATTGTCCATCTTATCTCTTTTATGATCGGTCACTGTGTAAACATCTGAACAAGACTTTTTGAGGAACTGCCTACAACAACAGCTTTGAGACAACGTCTCCGGTACAGTACATCAAATGTTGACATTTGATAGTTTGCTCTTTAAGTATAAATCAGTTTATGTACCTGTGCTGTACTGGCTGTGGTACTTGTACAGTTTTATAAGAACAGGGGAAGGAACCACCAGGAAATCCCTGAGGGAAGTTGTAGCAGAATGAGCCACAACTGGAAACCTTTCACACAGACGGCCCAGACCCTGAAACAGAAAATGAGGTTTGTTTGAAGGAAATCTCTGAGTTAACAACAAACATCAGCACACCTAATTCCATGTCACCTGTAACATTTTCTTTCTTTGTAAGCACATATCTTAGCCTTTTTTTTCTCGACTTTGTGGTTTCATACCTGAAGGCAACAGATGAGCAGTGGCATGTGAGCAATGATGACTTTACTTGAGGTCTTTGACTGTAGCTTCTCTGAGAGTTTGGTGCACAGATTTTCTGCTCCTGAAAAAAGAGACAGCAGGAGGAAAACATGATGTAACCACAGTATGATAATAACATGCAAACACAGTGCTCTGCTCATGCCCAGCTACAATTGATTACCTTGCTCATCTTTGACAGCCCACACCATGAGGTCCACACAGGCGGCGTTGGCCTGACAACGGAGCTTGAGGGGACTCTGTTCCCCCAGCAACCCCCCCGTGTCATGAAGTACCCGCTGCAGCTCTGATTGACTGCTGCTAAATTGCTCCAGTACAAAATCATGTACCTCTCGTACAAACCCCTGCTGCAAGGCTGACAAGCATAAAGAAAGAATGACCATTTAGTCCATTAAACAGTCTAACAAAGACAACAATGAAAACAGTTTGAAGTTACGAGGCAAATTAAGATGTTTGTGGTATTTCACCTTTCATGTAGTAGAGTGTGTCACGCAGCATTTTGAACACGCACACATAGAGAGGGTCGCTGAAGGTTTTGTAACAGAGGTTGATTCCAGGATTAGACTTAATGCCAAACAGAAGAAAAGAAAAGAACATTTTCATTGATATCTGTGTTACTCTGAGCTTGTATTTATCAAAGAAACAGTGGCCAATTAGTACCTCAGTCACTTCCGTCATTGTGGCGTCCAAGGTTTTCAAAAAAGAGTCTGAAACAAACCTCTTGACCTGTAAACCAACAAAGCACAGCCGCTGGTAAATATACATTGTGGACCTTGAGAGGGAAAACGTCAGAGTGCTGCTGATTAGTCATTGTGCTCCTGTACCATGTTCAGGAGCTGTCGAAGCACATCAACAGGTACCTCCACCTCATTTTCTCCTGCCCCCAAGAAGAGCGGAGAAACTGAGAAACTGGAGCTAACTGTGGAGAAATAGTAGTCAGGATCCACAGCACTGCTGTCTGGTAGATAGGCACCTGAAGTAAAGAGACCAGGAGACACAACAACAATGAAAGAAGTTCGGAGATATATGACTGGCTCTCACCAAACGCTTTAGTCTCCCAAAAGAACTCTATTTCAACGTATTAACCATCTCTTCACGATGGATTTGTCCCTATTCATTTTAAATGTTATGTGAACTCAAACTATTTTTGCATATTTTTATTCTCCAACCGAAAGCTGACTTCAACAATCTTTTGGGGGTCTAAATTTTTTTTTTTTTAAATGTGTCTCACCCAGGCTTGATATTACACTATAATTTTGAGCTATATAGCTTAAACAGAGAATCAATTTCTCATACAATGTGAGATTACTTTAGAAAAAAACCTACCTTTTCAAACTAGACTACTGAGCCATCTGAATCATAATATAGGCTTTTGGGTTTTGTTAATGAAGTTGGCAATATTGTTTGCTAATGTATAAATACAAATGGGTCTTTGCATCAAAATTTACAATGGTCAGATGCCACAATTTGGCGTGTGCATACAGACATACCTGAAGCCATTTAATCTCTCCAAATAGTATCAGAGGATACATAAAGAGCCATGCAAGTACATGCAATACAGTTTCTCTGTAGTTCACAAAACTGTTTGCTGTTAATGCTTATCTAGGGTTGAGCTGACTTAATCTGGGTTTCAATTAAATCAAAGCATTTAGTGTCTTAAGATTTACCTTCAAAGTAGTGTAGGCCCGGAGCTGTAGGGGAACAGGGTGAGTGGCCTCCTGGATCTGTAAACACCTACAAGACAAGAATTTAAGAAATATTTCTGTAAGCACTCACAAACCATGACAGTAACGTCAATTTTTGTATAAGAACATTATATCTATGCAGTCCCATAAACAAGCAAGTCTGTATTCTAACAAGTTGTGTTGAAGCGTGTACAGACCGGTACAGAAGCATCCAGGTTTGTGCCTGTAGATCTGCGCAGGCTGTCACTTTGGCACACAGTTAGCAGGGAAGATGGCAGGATTGACCTGAAGTCATTGAAGGACCTCCGTCGCACACCCTCTGTTTCCTCTGTGACACAGCGGGCAGGGGGGGCATCTTTGGGGAACAACTTGGACAGCAGGGCTTCATCTGTGTTGCTGTAGCGGCCAAATGCTCGAGTCATGCCCAGTAGACTGGGAACAATGTACCTGCACAGGTAGACTGAAGGAAAGACAGCATCTGTGAGGATTTTTCCTGCTGATATACATATTGTTGCTTGTGTGCGTTTCTGTACCTTTGTCATGGTTATCAGGTGTTTGGCACATGTCCTGCAATGCCTGCAAGACCTCCATGATAGCATTCAAGATCTTGAGCGAAAAATAGGAGGAACATTAGGTTAGCAGTTAAATTTACAGCAAACTTATCAACAACTGTGTGAATCACTCTTTATTAATGTAACCTGTTCTCTGGATTCTGGATCCCTCTGAGCAACATCTGCCAAAAGAGTCACCAGACAGAAGCTGAAGTTTTCTGCGACAGGGAGAAATTCTGAGGAGCAGAAAACAGCAAATGCTTAAATTTGCCACTTTATTGTCTGCTGCTTAACAATGTCAGTGAAAGGGTCACAGACAACTGACAACTAGACAACAGATGATTAACAAACATAAGAAAAAACACAAGAATGTTGTTGAGCGTATATTTGCAGTGTCATACGTTGCTTTCTTTACAAGCTGTCTTGTTACACTTCAGGGACGTAATGGATTTTTTTTCTCATTATTATATCTTCATTGACATTCATAATCAATAAGTATTACTGAAAACATCCTTTAGTGCACTGTGAGAGCAAAGAAACAAAGACCATTGTAAAACAAAAGGCTCTACTATAAGAGGATTGCTCTTACCCTTTCCTTTCTTCCCTGAGCTCTCTTCGATCCATTGGACCCGTGGCAGCCCTCTCAATAGGCTCAGCAAGTAGGAAACAATTGTGTCTTTGTGCTGCCAGAGTAAAGAAAAGCATTTCACCACAAAAATACCAAAAATCAAAAATAATAGGTTTTATTAATGTATGACACTGAATCAAATCTGGCTCAGAGACAATAAACAAAAAATTACTTCAACACCAGAGGAAAAGCTACCATCTCTACATAATTAAATGGTTAGGGAGCTTTCTACACCGTGTCTTTGTGTGATGAGGTTAAAAGCTTACATGGTCAGCTGCATGTCTAATCACCACTTTAATCAGATTATGAGAATAAGCTTATCATGGCAATAGAG